>BLBF01000039.1:38368088-38380169 GCA_015471245.1 Laticauda colubrina | reverse complement strand
CCCTTCACACGGAGTCAAGCTGCACTGAAAGCCTCCAACACAAGAACAGAGTGTTGCCAGCCAATCAAAGCCACAAAACAGACAGAAGAAACCAGAAACACCAATCAATCAAACTCCAAGTCCAATGAACACAGATCCAGGCTCCCAACCAATCAGAATGGACCAGCCTCAAATTTGAAACCAGAAACTAACTCTATACAGAAGCCTGAGGATGGCAGATGAGATTCTGCTGAAACGTTGCTACAACTATAACAGAACTACAATGACGTGGGATAATACCCGAAGGAAGCTAAACAGCATATATGCAAATATATATATATCATTCTAGAATTCATTAATTCATTTTTATGACATTTGTTTTTACCCTTCATTAATAATTAACCTATATCTTAGCTTCCACTCATATTTTAATCAATTGCATTCCGCCAAATCAACCAAGATTTTTTATTTAACACTTTTTAATAAAATAAAACTAGTTTAGTTTTATCAGTTTTATGCAAACCCATGCCACATGTACCTCCCCTGCTAATAGTAAAGAATGCAAGAAAACAGTTTTGATTATATTGACAAATTTTGCCCCAATTAACTTTCCAGAATCACTTACTTAGTAAGATTAGTGCCTAAATTTGATAAAGCAAATAAAAATATATAATCATGCTTTGGTATGCAAGATGGAGTCTTTATTCTAAATGTTGTCCAATCATTTGGCTTATGTGGGTTGCACTGGGTGAAAAGGAATTGTCTTGGGATGCATATAAAATAATATGGTTAATGTAAATAAATCACATAATGTTAATCTCATTACTAGATCTCCTGGGCCAATGCAGCCCTAGGCTGTACGATGGACATGCCTGTTCTAAACCTATCTTGCAAGATACTGTTATCTGCATTTTATCAACAGGGAATACATACATTGTACTGACATTGAATACTGTGGCCTCTAAACGGTAAAATATAATTCAATATCATTCAAGAGGCTCCAGACATTATAGTCATTAATGAGAGTTGGTAGCTGTGCACTATAGTGCAGCAACATTTATAGAAATATATGTTCTTTACCTCTATTCTATTCTCATTGCCAATTTGGTACTATTCATTGGGAGAACTAAGAATCAGCAGACTCTGAATTTTTAAAAATTCTATTTTTTAAATCATAGCATTTTAAATTTTAAAGCAGAAATTAGAAAAAAAATATTTTCTATATAGTATTGATTATGATTACACTATCCCTTGCTGCCTAGGATTATGGCAAATTTGTCCAAATATATGTAGGGCTTGCTTGTACTTTTAGTATATTGAGTGTCCCACAGCAAGTGGAAAAATTGCACTACAAAATGTGAAATATAGTTCTGGCTCCTTTCCATGTGTGCAGAGAAAATTGTTTATCTAAAAATGTCTTCAGATACTGCAGTGGAATATATTTTAAAACAAACCTCCCAGCATTCTTTGAACATGCAGAAGTTTGTATAACGAGAAAAATTCTGTCTCTTTGCATAGCCTTCAGCTTCACAGATACATTCAATTACAAGGCTCATAATTCCCTGGCTAATAGAGGCAGTGTACATTGGGTATTTGTGATGACCCACTTGGATGCTTCCCCAGATACGTCTACAGATGTCAGCTCAGAGGAAAGTGAACCAGTTCCAGGCACATCTGGAAAGGAGTTGGTCAATGGCTCCAAGCAGCCACTTGTAAGGAAGTTGGCTGAAGTGCAGCTGTAGCAGGGCAGTCCTGAGGCTTCAGGTAGAAAAAGCAGGCCGCTGCAGCCAGTCAGTGTTGAGGAAGAGGAATTGCCTTCTGCACCTGATCCAAGAACATGTAGGACAGAGAAAAGGCAGGAGGAGTTCTTACTCACCCTTCTTGATGACCTGCACCAGAAGTTAGCTATTTAGCACAGCAGAGGGAGCAATGTGGGAACAACGTGTTTGTTTTCTTGCTGGATGTTCTTGACTTGAACTTTGGATCATGTCTCTTCTGCTGTTGCCTTTGTCTTTGTCTTGGGAAATTGTTTTACCTAGTGGACTGGACTTGCCTTTGCCTTGAGGATTAGTGTTGGCTTCATTGGTGTAACCTGTGGAACTCATTGAAGTTGAACTGGTGCTGGCACAGGGAATTGCTGAGAAATACAAATTCAGGCTCCGAAGACTTAATAAAGATTCCTTACATCCAGTGTATGTGTGTGCGCATGTGTGCACATTCGTGCATGAATGGGTCAGCACAATATTATAGGAATTATAATCCAATTATAATAAAATATATTTAAAGGGTAACAAGTTGGGGAAGTCTGTTTCTTTTGATTACAGACCTGAATATGCAATTGTCCTGTGCCATGTTAAGAAGTTGGAATATTTAATACAGTGGTACTTTGGTACTCATCTTTAATTGATTCTGGGACACAAAATGAGTACTAAAAATGATGAGTACCAATCACATTTTTTCCATAGAAATAATGTAGTGAGCTACAAGACAGCCAACAACAATAAGTTCTAGCTGGTGTGTTGAATACCAAACAAACCATGTGACCCTGGACAAATTTTTCTCATTAAAATGTGTTGAGTACCAAATTTGATGAGTTTCAAAACAGTTGAGTACCAAGGTACCACTTGAAAGCTGTCAAGCTATGGTCAATATTGATACAACTGTAATGAAGCAAACAATGATATTCCATTTTCTTATCAGTTTTGTTAAAATGAATATTTCTGGTTGGGTGACTCATTATTCTAAGACTGAAAAATTACATCAAGTCTTGTTGAATTTCCTTATTTAATATGTTTTAGCCAGACTATCTTTATATATTAACAAATTGCCAAGAAGGGCTATAGAAAGAGATACAAATTCTTGATAATCGCTATCTGAAAAGGTCTCAGACTGGTGCTGTATGCAATATTTTAAATAATACAGTGCAGTGAAAATGTGTTATTGTATTATTACTTAGCCAGTTGGCATCTTTTTGTCATTTGGGTAATCTTTATTTCCAGAGAGAAGAAAATAGTGAATATGTATGCTATCGCATGCCTTTGCTATTGCTCACTTAAAAGTTAATTTCTTCTACATAGCATCTGAAATTTTTTTTTTTAAAAAAACTAACCATAACCTTTGAAATATTTTTTCTCTGTTGTATATCCTGTCTTCTGTACTAACGGTGTTCAAATAGGATAAGGATGGAAGTTCTGTCTTTTTTTTTTTTCTCTTATACTCAACCAATCCGAGGATCTATCTGATCTATGTTTATTTAAAAGCAAAAGCAAAAACACCTGATTTTGGTATGTTTTTATCTTAAGTAAATGTATGAAAGATTGCTACCTTGTCACACATATTTAAGATGGCAGTAATATGCAGAAATGATTTTCACGAACAGTATTTGTTCCAAATCTTCCCACTGAAAGCAATGGACTTTAACTGTTCTTGCCTTTGAAATACACTAGTAAAGACCCTATTTTATCCTTTCAGCATTGTTTAAGCATGGTTTACTGATATTATTGGACAACCCCGCTTCAGAAATTAAACATGGTAATGGTTTAAGTGGAGATACACTTTATGTTTATAGACAGAGAGTAAAAAAGTGATGCACCAACCAGTTATTCAAATTACACAGAGAGAGAGAGAGAGAGAGAGAGAGAGAAAGAGAGAGAGTTATGTATCATTTTGGTCTTTTAGTCTCATATCAGAGTGTAGGAAAAAATAAATATTAAATAGTTTGCATATTTAATTAACATTAACTATTATTTTTGAGATTTCCCTCACGTTCAAAGCTCTTTGCTATTGCACAGCGGGGGTGGGTGGGGGGGGGGGTGGCATTCTGCTCCTTTAAAAGAATTAATAAAGGTTCACAAATTCACATAATTAATTTGGTAGTTCTCTGAATCCTGGTTACAGTTCCCCAATGGAACTAGAAAACCAAATTTTGATTTGATTATTTAGGACTGTAATGGTTCTATCAGTCCTATCATTATAGTTTTCCAATCATGAGATCTGTGCCTTCTGTGTGTTTCTAAAGGCTAGGTCCCACTGGCCAACGAACGCAAAACGTATGCATAAAGGACACAGCGGACAAGCAAAATTTCGGGGGTGGCTCCATCCATTGTCATCCGTTTCAAAAAGTGGTGAAAATTTGCATAAACAGAACGGAAAAGAATGGACGTGGGTAGTATGTAGCGGGGATGTTGAACGGATGTTCATAGGAAGCCAAGTGGATGACAGCGGATAAAGTGGATGCATCACGTACGCCTAAAGGAAAGAAAGGGGATGCCGCGCGGATGTATATCGGATGCAAACGCATCCTTTCTATTTCTGTGCTACTAAAGCTGTGTAGACGTTCCATGTACCTTTTCTTTCCTCCCTCTTTCCATTTTCAGCTGCAGCGGATGTGAGTTGTGAGGATGCCCAGAGGATGCAGAGGATACAGTGGACGTTTAACGGATGATAAACGGACATAGAACGTTTGTTGCTCGTATGTCACGGATTTACATCGTACATGGTGGAAAGTTCATCCGTTCACAAAGTTTTATGCAGCTCAAAACTTCTTGCGCGGATGAAATCGCAGTGGACGGATGCTCGAGGGATAGAGTGTATGAAACACGTATGCAATGAGTACACAACGGATGCATAGCATTTTCCAACGGATGGCAAGCTTTTTTTTAACGTTTTACATCCTCTTTGCATCCATAAATGCAGTGGGACAGGGCCTTAATCAATTGCTTAAACAATGTTGAAAGAAAAAAAAAGAAAAAAAAGAAACCAGTTAGAAAACATATCGATTAATTCCAACTTTTTTTCAACAGATAATTCTTAGATCTTTTCTCCCTCTTAAGTATTTTATAAGTCCCTTTACCCTTTCATTTAGTCCTCATATCTCTTAGTCTTCAGATCCATAAATCATCTATTCATTTTTTTTCCTTCAGCAAAAAAAAAAAAAAAATCTAGAAAAGGCTACTAATCTTTTAAAAAAGGTTTCTCTGACCAAACAGATTAGTTTCTCCATTTCTGTAAATTCTTGACATTTTCACAATCCATTCCTCCACAGTAAAAATTTCATTATTCTTCCATATAATAAATTTGCTGCAGTTACCATTTACAGCAGCAATTTACCAAAAGGATTTTCTTATTCAATACCTGTAAGTCCCAGTGAGGAGGGTTTTGGCTTCTTAGCAATATTAATCCTTTAAAATCCTTTGCATCATTACATGAATTTGTATCCAGAATTTCTTAGTTTTCTCACAAGTCATGCATGATAAAATGTTCTTTCATGCTCCTAACATTTATGGCACTGGTTTGAAATACTTTTATACAATTTTTATAATTTCCCTGCTGTCAAATACCAATAGTATATACTTTTGAAGAAATTTTCTCTTATGACACATTGTGAACCGCTTAACTCCATTCTATCCCAAGTATCCATCTCTGTTATATCCAAAATTAGCAGTCCTTTTGTCATGCAATCTTTAACCCATTTTTCTGTTTCAAATTTTTTTTAAAAATGTATTTTTGCTATTACAGGTGAAACTCAAAAAATTAGACTATTGTGCAAAAGTTCATTTATTTCAAAAAGGTGAAACTAATATATGATATAGACTCATTACAGGCAAATCAAGATAGTTCAAGCTGTGATTTGTCATAATTGTGATGATGATGGCTTACACCTCATGAAAACCCCAAATCCACAATCTCAGAAAATTAGAATATTACATTCAATCAATAAAACAAGGATTGTACATAGAACAATATTGAACCTCTGAAAAGTATAAGCATGCAGATGTACTCAGTACTTGATTTGGATCCCTTTTGCAGCAATTACTGCCTCATTGCGTGTGGCATGGAAGCTATCGGTCTGTGGCATTACTGAGGTGTTATGGAAGACCAGGATGCTTCAATAGCGGCCTCAGTTCTTCCACATTGTTCGGTCCCATTTCTCTCATCTTTCTCTTGGCAATGCCCCATAGATTCTCCACAGGGTTCAGGTCAGGCGAGTTTGCTGGCCAATCAAGCACAGTAATCCCACGGTCATTGAACCAGGTTTTGGTGCTTTTGGCAGTGTGGGCAGGTGCCAAGTCCTGCTGGAAAAGGAAGTCAGCATCCCCATAAGGCTCATCTGAGGAAGGAAGCATGAAGTGCTCCAAAATCTCCTAGTAGACGGCTGCATTGAACCTGAACTTAATGAAGCACTGTGGACCAACACCAACAGATGACATGGCTCCCCAAATCAACACAGACTGTGGAAACTTCACTCTGGACTTCAAGCATCTTGCCGTGTGTGCCTCTCCATTCTTCCTCCAGACTCTGGGTCCTTGGTTTCCAAATGAGATGAAAAAGTTGCTCTCATCAGAAAATAGGTCTTTGGACCACTGAGCAACAGACCAGGTCTGTTTTTCTTTCGCCCAGATAAGACGCTTCTGAAGTTATTTGTTGTTCAGGAGTGTCTTGACAAGAGGAATACGACATTTGAAACCCATGTCCAGGATCCGTCTTTGTGTGGTGGCTCTTGATGCGCTAACTCCAGCCTCAGTCCACTCCTTGTGAAAGTCCCAACACTTTTGAATGGCCTTTTCCTGATAATCCTCTCCAGGCTGCGGTCATCCCTGCTGCTTGTGCACCTTTTTCTTCCACACTTTTCCCTTCCACATAATTTTCTCTTAATGTGCTTTGATACAGCACTTTGGGAACATCCAACTTCTTTTGCAATTATCTTTTGAGGCTTTTCCTCCTTATGGAGGGTGTCAATGATGGTTTTCTGCACAACTGTCAGGTCAGTGGTCTTTCCCATGATTGTGATTCCTACTGAACCAGACTGAGAGACCATTTAAAGGCTCAGGAACCCTTTGCAGGTGTTATGGCTTAATTAGCTGATAAGAGTGGGACACTTTGAGCCTAGAATATTGAATCTTTTCACAATATTCTAATTTTCTGAGATTATGGATTTGGGGTTTAAGAAAAATGCTTTATGATTTAGATTTAAATCTAAATCATGATTTAGATTTAAATCTAAATCATGATTTAGATTTAAATGATTTACATGAAGAAAGAAATGTAAATACAAATTATAGCAATATTTTAAAATATTTGGAATTATTTATGACATAGATTGAGTTATAAAAGGAAGAGATCATTTGATCAGCAGGACTATGAGTGCTCCAAAGAGGCCAAAGCCCCAAATCAGCTTTTTATCTTTTGCAATTATATTCAGAACTGAAAATAGTGACTGGGTGATGTTGTGATTATGGTGTTGGACTGGAAACAGCAACAGTCAACTTCTTGTGTACCTTCACTGCAGAACTCAGTGATTTTGACACAGTCACTCCCTCTCAACCCAGTTTCACAAAGTTGGTTTGTGGTGAAAAAAGAAGATAGAGTACTATATATGCCCCTTCAGTACCAGAATGAAAGGCAGGATAGAAAACTAATTATTAATATAATAAGATTCAGTTCAGAAAAAAAAAATCTGAGAGATTATCTTATTGGTTGGGGTAACAAAATACTTGAGACTGAACAGGACTCAAGCTTACAAGGTGCACATGTGAGACATCACACTTTCTGACCATATTCACAACTATACACCACAAGGAAGTATCAGGGTATTCATTGGGTTGCATAAATAACAAAGTGGGTTATATCACAACATAAATTTAGATGGCACAGTCCAAACAGTGCATATAGTACATTTTTCTTCCCTTCCCTTCCCTTCTCGTTTAATGACAAAATAGCCACAGCAATTGGTGAAGTTTCAGACCAATTAGCTCATGTTTTTTCAGCTTCCATAAAAGAATATTCTTTGTGGAAACTTTCCAACTCAGCTTCAGACAACACTGGTTTAGACACTGAATTTAAATACATTTACATTATATATTTATTTGTGATTTAATTCCTTATTCATTCTCTCTATATGGCTGAACCACAGAAGTTAGTAAAAGTGAGATCATCAATGTAGCAATGTTATTTTGTTATTTAAAAAAAACTCTTGAGATCATGCTTTGGTTCTATGTTTGATTACTAGCTTAATCAAAAAGGCAAATAATTAGAAAAAGTACTGAAACTAGTTCTACATGAGGATTCTGCATGATTCTGAAAGTAGGAAATTATTTATCTCTAGCTCAGCTGTTTATAAAGTAGCTGGTCTTTTGTCCTGCAATACTTTGATCACTATGTTCTACAAAGCTTTTTAACAGTCCATGTCCCAAATGGAGAGAACTTGTCCTCGAGGATTTAGCTTTTGTCTCACATCATGGTCCTTTATGGGGAATGGTAGCTTCGCAGCTTTATAGATTTGTTTTTGTTAACAAAGTTGACAAATACTTGGGATCTTCAGATCCCATGCATTTGTCTATTTTTTAACAAAAACAAATCTACAAAGCTATTATATTACTACTGGTTACCTTTTCCCCTTTTTCTGTGAAGTGATGACCGACTTTCTTTCTTTCCTTCCTTCCTTCCTTCCTTCCTTCCTTCCTTCCTTCCTTCCTTCCTTCCTTCCCTCCCTCCCTCCCTCCCTCTTCCTTCCTTTCTTCCTTCCTTTCTTTTTTTGGTAACCTCTGGAACCAGTGCAAGTGTAAGCAGAGTAGTGAATGTTTGGTATCTTTTGTTTTGTTTTCTATCATTTTGAGATTGGCAGCAATGAGAAGAACTAAGGGAAACTGTCTCTCAGGATTTGCAGAATTAAAAGGATTTTGGTTCCATATGGACTGGACATATTTGTAAACTTTGGTTAAAAAAAAAAGGAATAAAGCCATTATTTTTTCTCCTTGAATAGCTTTCTACATTTTCAGAGAACTCAGCAGATTTTTGCTATTCTTCAGTGCTTCTAAGAATTAAGTGGAGCAATGATGTATGTGTGTCACATTCAGTTTCTGCCTCATTTCACTTCTATTTCTTGAGAACCTATAAGTCTAGAACTATTAATCCAGTGGTCTCCCCTGCCATCCCACTCCACCGTGATCTTTCAATGTTCTGAATTTATCTCCATGTGTTCCCAGGCAGCATGATAATTTGCTTAACCTGAAACAGAGAGACAAGATGTTACACTGTGAATAATTAACCTCCCTCTAGGTTCCTTGTTAATTTGTTGGTATACTTTTCTTCCGCATAAACTGGCTACAAGTCAGTGACATTGTCTTGCAGGATTTTAACAAAGGTTTTCCTATTGTTAAAATAGTAAGCTATTGTTTACTGTGAACTGTGGTGGCCCAGTGGTTAGAATGCAGTATTGCACGCTAACTCTGCCTACAGCCTGGAGATAGAACCAGACTGGATCAAGGTTGACTCAGCCTTCCATCCTGCCAAGGTCAATAAATTGAAGACAATTACTTGACTGATAAAAGATCCATTTAAATTTAACAGAAGCTTTTTTAGCAGTAAGTGAAAAAGGGAAAATAAAAAATTTGCCACTTAGAAATATAGAATAAAAAAAGAAGAACCTGCATTATCTCTCTCCCCCCTCCCCCCCCCCCGGATCATCCATTCTGTAATGCATGTAAATCTTTTAGATTAACAGTGAGCTTCTTATGCATATATTGGGCATATTTATTTATTAGTAAATTCATATACTGTCAGTCCTGAGCATACTATTGTGAATATTTACAGTATGTGTAATATTTATTTATTTAATTTTCATTGACTTATCTACTTCAAAAAGGTAACAAGTGAGAAAAAAACTGACAAAAACTTTTTTCCAGGGACTGAAGTAGAGTAAAAAAGGCCAACACAATTGATCCATACCATACCATCTTAAACACTGCTGGCACATACAAGCTCTCTTTCCTCCTGACCAAGACAGATCTGCTAAGTTACACTGAACATAGGCAATGCTAACTTTCATTTGTTTTTATCTCCCTGCAGTTTCAAAATAAAAGTTTAAAATGAGATGAGAATGTCTGAGAGAAAAATATGACTTCTGACCTTTACCTCCTCATTAAAAATAAGGGCATGTCTCTCGATGTAGTATGCATATTAAATCTTTCAATGACCTATTCAGTTTAGAATCAGGAACGTGTATGACTTTTTCTCAGGGAGAACTGTAATGTCATTTTACAAGTTTATATTTTAATGACTGCCTCATGTGCAAACTATCCATTGTGCATTATGAGAAGACCTTGAGAATATAGCCAGATTACAAATGCAATTTTTTTTTCCCTGCCTGACTTGGTGGCCTCAGTCGTGAAAATTAATGACCACAGAATATTGTTAGCAAGCTATAACCCTCCCATAATTTAGTTCACCCCAAAGAGGTTAGACTTCTCTAACATCCACTGTCTAGCGGGCAACCCACTGAATCTGATGATGGGAAAGTTCTTCCTCAAAGTGACAAACTTGTCAAACAATTATGAGAATGCTCCTTTTCATAACAAAAATCATTGATCAACAACTTCATAACTAAAACACCACCCTCAAGGAAAGACAATGCGGATTCTTCAGTATTTTACCAAGCTTTCAAGAAAACAAAAATAAAAGCTTTTACCAAGCTTTCAAGAAAACAAAAATAAAAGCATTTTAAAATAGTTTTACCACTTTTTCATTTTTAAGTTGATTAAGCAAACCTTCTGGAGTGGTTTGTGCTCTTTATGAAGCAATTTACTGTACTGTGCAAAATTTTCTCAATATTTGCTATTTCTGTCTGACAAGACTTGCATGCCAAGTTTAGGTTTAATATGAAGTGTGAGTTCAGCCATCTTTAGATAACCAATCAATAATCCAAACTTCCTTTTGGTCAGGATGAATAAAATTATTTAAATATTTTTTGAGTCCCTCTGCCAATATTGACACAAAAATTTTATAGTCTGCATTTAATAAAGAAATGGGTCTATAATTCTTAATCTGTAATGGATCAGTCTCTTCTTTTGGAATAAGTGTAATATAAGCTTCTGAACATGTTTTAGGTATCTTCTTCTTTAACATAACTTCATTCACGACTTCTAGCAATGGAAGGTTCAGCGATTCTTGTAATGTTTTATAGAATTCTGCCAGAAGTCCATCTGGGCCTGGTGCCTTCCCATTATTTTGTTTCTTAAGTGTTTCAGTTAACTCCATCATGGTTATATTGCTTTCTAACATTTTTTCAGTCTCTTTAGGTATCTTAGGTAGATTAGCATTCTGTAAATACTGTTTAACTTTTTCCTCATCAATATTCTCTTGCTCATATAATTTCCCATTAAAGTCTCGAATGATTTCCTTCTTCTCTTTATTCCCGTGGCAAACTTGACCTTGATGATCTATTAACTGCGGTATTTTCCTTGATTCTTTTTCCTTTCTCAGTTTGTATGCTAACCATCTACGTGGTTTGTTTGCATCCTCAAAATAATTCTGTTTAGCACTTCCAATTTTCTGTGCTAATTCTTCTTTCTCTATTAAACTCATTTTATGTTTAATTGTATCCAGTTTTAGCTTAATGTCTTTTTTCTGTGGTGTTTTCTGTAGTTCTTTTTCAAGTCTTTTATACTCATCTTCTAAAGTTTCCATGGCTTGCCTTTTCCTGATGTTCCTTTTCCTTGTGTAGTCTATTATCAAGCCTCTAGAATATGCCTTTATTGTGTCCCATACATTCTGGATTGAAATGTCTTCTTTTTTTTTTTCTCTAAAGAAAAAAACCAATTCTTTCTCCATCCGCTGTATAAAATCCTTCTCCTTTAGAATAGTATTATTTAGGAGAAGGCGGAGCTTCGTCTCGGTGCTACAGCTGAGATCTCGGGGCTCTGAGATCTCAGCTGATATTTTCACCCCTGGTCGGTCCTAACGGACCTAAACCGTCCCGTAGAGACAGGGATTGTGAAGGGCACAGTCCCAGGATCCCAGAGATATCGCAAATCTCTGGTTTGATCCGGGAGAAGCCCTTTTGCTGGCGGTGGAAAGGCAGCCTCCAAAGCTGCTGAAGTCGGGACAGCTCCGAAAAGAAAGTGGCTGGAGCGAGGGTGTGTTGGCTGGGTGAAAAACTTCTTTTGTATTGCAAATTGGCTGAGACCTGAAAGGATATCCTGAACAAAGAAGAAACCTGTGGCTTTATTTTTGTCTGACTGGAATCTGGTTGAGCGGCGTTTTTTAAGTGATGTCAAACTGAGGCTTGGATTCTTTCCTTACTATTTTTTTTTCTCTTTTCTGAGG
>BLBF01000039.1:38348347-38358876 GCA_015471245.1 Laticauda colubrina | reverse complement strand
TCTATCTATCTATCTATCTATCTATCTATCTATCTATCTATCTATCTATCTATCTATCTATCTATCTATCATCTATCTAGGATCATCTAGCAAGCTAGAAATATCAGTATACATTAGGCAATCTGTTAAGAATATTCAAATGAGCTATATTAAATCATACAAGCCAATTTGTACATTAGAAAGATGGTTTGAGAGTTGTCTACATTTAGATAATATCAGATTCAATAAAATGAATTGCCTTTTTGCTCTTGAATTTACTAATGGTAGAATATTTCCAAAATGACAAACATTGGCTTGGCATCAAAGGCAGTATATTTGGATAATCACGGAAAACTTATAGACTTTGAAGGACCCATCAGTTGAAACATCAACTCTGACTTTTCTATAGCTCTGTTCTGATATGAGCTATAACCATTACCTTCATAGCAATGGCTTTACCTCTAATGCATAAACTCTTAATTGCCCATAGTTTAGATACAAAAGTCTATACATTCCAGTATGATTTTTATCTTACTTAATTTAAATGGCATTCTATCTTTTGTTGTTGCTATAATTCTGAAAACTCTGTGAGATGTGATTCAGAGGCATCAAGAATGAAAGGACATGAACAGCTTTTAAAAACACACTACATAGCCAGTTGAATTCTTGCCAAAGCCTGTTTACAATGAACAAATAAAACTTGATACATAACTTTTCAGAAATGAAGTCTTCTATCTTTTTTGTTTAATTTCTTCCTACTCAGTTCCCATCTTTTGCTATTTCTATCTTCACTTTCATTTCTTAAAAAACATTATTCAGCTAGGTATTGAGGATGAGGTAGGTAGTTAATAAATGAGATATACATCTTTTCACCATTGTAAAAATAATTCATGCTTAGTTGGACAACTAGCAGTAAGCTCAAACTTCTGTCTTACATCTGCATCAGTTTCTATTTTGTACGATGATTAATAATGAAATTTTAATACTTTCTGTAAATGAAAGTCAATCATGGTATAAAAATTCAGCAGAACAGAACCAAATAATGGTATGCCAAACACACACACACACACACAAACACACACACACACACACACACACATTGTCCATGCAGAATAAAGGCTACAGGAGATCCAAGTGAAATTATCAAAATGCTACAGAAACTGATTACAGTATGGCAGTGGCAGATCCCAGAAATAATTTCCCCCCAAAAGGGAGTTCACAACTACTGGACAACAATTCTCTGATATAATAAGGGAGCCAAAATAAAAACACTTTAATTCCATGGCAATGTGTAGGTTAACTATGGATATGTAGCCAGGTTGACTGGATTTGTTTCTAGACTTCTTACATAGCCACTTGACGTGTGGTTTCTTGTGCTTCACCTTCCAAAGGGCCCCAGTAAACCTTGTCACCATCAAGAATTGGTCTTGGAAAGAAGCTACTTGAGAGCAATAATTTCTATTGCCTGACTCATCCCTGATATTAGCCACTTACAAGATGCCGAATAGAACTGCTCACTAGAGAGCTAGGAAAACTCAGATGGTTGTTTTGGGGACAGACTATACTGGCAAAAGGATGGTGGAAGTTGTCTCCATTTCAATCAAGTATTGCTTTGAGACAAAAATGAAATCCAAAATATAAACACCAAAATGTGTTGAAGCCAAGATGACCTGACACAAGCCAGTGGTTGAAAAACATGAACTTTCATCCATACAAAAGTCTTAGAAGCTGTCAAATTGAAGTCACTTAGCACCACAATCCCAACACTATATACAGCAGAGAAGGAACCTACTGAGCAAAAGCAAACACACTTCTTTCTCTACAATACAGTATCACATGTAGATACCATATCCTGATATCCTCACAACAGTGCCTCTGCTCATGGTCAAAATTTCTCTTATGATTATATCCAGACTCTTCTCTTATTCCTGGGGGCCATAGAAGGAGCGTTCATGTCGCGGCCCCTGTCAGGTATCTGTTTACCTGCGAATCCTTCTACCACACTACACCAACCTGGGAAAAGTGTAGCAACACGAGAGAAGAAGATAGTTATTCCTCAATTTCTTCAATCATAGATACCACCATTTTTCTTTATGGAATAATTTAATATCTGAAACATTTACTTTTGAAATAGTCATTAACAGGTACAATCTGGAATAAATCCAAATTAAATAATGAAACCTAAATAGTTCTGATTTCAATCAATATATTTTTGTCAGTCCTGCACTACTGAAAAGTAATTGGATATATTCCTAACTTTCATATTTTAACTGTCTTATTGTAATAAAATCAGTATAATACATTGCCCATTAACAATGTCACAAGCTGTTCACACAGAGCAAAGTTAACAATTTCTGGGCAAGAGAACAAATGGTCATTAATCAGTTGCAACAGATGGCAAAACAAGTAGCAAGCATTTCAGATTCCAAAGACTGACTGACTGGAAAGGC
Organism: Laticauda colubrina; assembly: GCA_015471245.1. NCBI lineage: Eukaryota > Metazoa > Chordata > Lepidosauria > Squamata > Elapidae > Laticauda > Laticauda colubrina. The sequence goes on along the minus strand of BLBF01000039.1, from coordinate 38,356,447 downwards.
TTCATATTTAAAATAAAAATATGTTTGAAAGGAATACTGAATACAAAACTTATGAACAATGTATTGTAACACCTGGTTTTGTATTTTATATATAAATGTGCTCTAGATTACTGATGTCATTACAATGTTTTTGTCATTTCCCCAGTATTTCCCCAGTGTTTATCCCCAGTATAAATTTTGCAACTTTTCCATTTATGCTGACAAAATATGGAGATATGGTTAACATAAAAAAGGAGAAAAAGGGGGACAAAATGCTACTTGAGTACTTTTTTTTTTAACTAGTATCAACTAGTATCACACAGTCAGTGGGAGACAATAATGACTCAAATGCCCTCTCCCTATAATTATACAACTATAACTATATATTATGTATCAATAGTGAAAGAAATAAAAACATATGTTAGAAAAAAAGTTTTGATTTGAAAGGGACAATGGGCAGGTTCTTATAAAATGGAGACTAAGCTATAGGGAAAACAGCTATAGAAGGAAATCAGCAAGCCTTTGAACACATCCAAATAAAATTATATAGCACATTTTTATCTAATTATTTATTGTGCACAGAATCCTGAAATAATTCACTTAGAGCAAGGCATTTCTTCCATAGATCCAATGTTCCCATGAAGCCTTCAGAAACAAAAGCATCTATCAAACTTCTTCCTAACTTTAAGGGAGCTTGAGTTGCTTGTCCAACATTTGAGACAAATTGTCCTGAATTTCTTTACTGAAGCGAGAAATTGCTAGGTTACAGTTGTGTACTGTATACTTGCGACAAGAACCTCTAAAGGCTTGCTAGAGGAACAGATTATAAAGGTTATCAAAGTTGTTAAGTTTTTAGAGCAGTGCAGTTCAGAAATTCAACTCTTTACTGTATACTGTAGATTTACATGAGAAAATATTTTACATCAATCATGTTGACTTGCTGAGTCTAACATGAGAGCATAGTGCCCAATTTCAAATCTACAATTCTAAAAAATGTTATTGTTATTCCTGTAGAATAAAATGCATTGTTAGTCAGAACTATATCTGAAATAATTTATTTGTATCTACAATTTAACAGAGATAGAATGCATTTTGCAACAAAAGTCCCTGAAAATGATTTACAACTTACCTTCGAAATGTTACTTGATCGACTTGTTGAGCGCCCTGGAGATTTTTCATTCTGTTTTTTAAAAAAAATAAGATTTGTTTAGTTTGGACTAAAAAAAACTTGCAAGTATTATTTTTTCATTTCTCCATTGAGAATTTCATATAATTGTTAATAGATTGTTAATAGATTGTTGACTGGAATTCAAGACATACTTTTAGCATGCTGAAGAGCCCAAGATTTTCTACTTTGGCACTCTTTTAACAATAAATCTTTATTCTGCATTATAAACTAATTTTTGAAAGTCTCTGCAGTTCAGAAGTGGCATCTCATGGTATGGAGAGCTGCTGCTCAAGAAAACCAAATAAAAGGCTCCTTTGTTCAAAGAAACTAATTATGCATTTTTTTGGATTCTCATCATTATTTAACAGACTTAAGGCCCTGTCACACTGCCCAACGGATGCAAAACGTTTGTAAAAAGGACACAGCGGACGAGAAAAATGTTCTATCCGTTGTTATCCGCTCTAAAAAGGGGCAAAAATTTGCATAAACAGAGCGGATAACACGGAAAGGAACGGACAGGGGGAGGACGCAGAGCAGATGGAAAGTGGATGCGGAACGGAAGCATCCTTTTGCATCCTCTAGACATCCTTAATATCCGAGATAGGTCCCCTCTGCGAACGTTTTTTCCGTTTTAAATGCTTTCTTTGCATGCTGCATCCGCTTTCATCCTTTCTCCATCCATGCTACTAATGCTGCGCATCCGTTCCGCGTCCGTTCCGCTTCCTCCCTGCGTCCATTTACCGCTGGAGCAGATTTGAGTTGCGCAGATGCGCAGCGGATGCCTAGTGGATATAGCGGATGCATAATGGATGACAACGGATGCAGAACGGATATCCCCCGTATGCCTAGCAGATGCAGAACGAACGCGTTGGATACATTTTCCGCTCAAAAGTTTTGAGCAGCTCAAAACCTTTTGAGCAGATGAAATGTCAATAGACGGATGCTGGATGGATAGAGAGGAAGCAAAACGGAGACAGTGAGTACAGAACGGAAGCATCGCGTTAACCAACGGATGGTAAGTGTTTTTCTCCGTTTTACATCCTCTTTCCATCCATTGTTGCAGTGTGACAGGGGCTTTAACAATTGAGGTAAATGACACAAAAAGAGAACATAAATGGGTAAAAATACCCAAATAAAGAATATGCAGCTTTTACACTGGGGATGTCAAAGAAGAGAAAGTATATTCAGACTAAAATCTCATACAGATATCACAGTTGAAGAAGGATTACTTTAACCACAGTTGAAGAAGGATTACTTTAAGATTATCAATCTTGATGCCAACCAAAACCAAGCATTTAATAGTGAGTGCCATACCATGTGCACTAATCAAACAGGTGGCAAGAAAGTAGGGGCAGGCAGGCACAAGACAGGTTATTTAGACAGTAAACACAGCGTCATACATAAAGATCTCAAGTGCCTATATACAAATGCACAAAGTCTTGGGAACAAACAGGGTGAATTCGAACTATGAATACATAAAGGTAAATATGATATAGTTGGAATAACAGAAATTTGGTGGGATAAAACCCATGATTGGAACATACTGGTAGAAGGTTACAAAGTAGAAGGATACAAAAAACAGACCCCATAAAAGAGGAGGTGGAGTTGCACTGTATATAAAGGACCACTATATTGCTACAGAAATGCATGAAACCAAAGATGAAAACCTCCTAGAATGCATGAATGACATGGCCATACGTGTATATTATAGGCTATCTAATCAAGCAAAAAATATAGATGTCCTTTTTGCTAGCCAACTAACAAGCATACGCAGGAAACACACAACAATAGTAATGGGAGACTTCAATTATCCTGATATCAACTGGAAAACTAATTCTGCACCAAGTGAGAAATCAAATAAGTTCCTAACCAACCTAGCTGACAACTTTGTTGTCCAAAAGGTAGAGGATGAAACTAGAGGGGCAGCCATACTGGACTTAATTCTTCCAAATAGAGAAGTGATAGAGGGAGTTGAAACTGCAGGAACCTTGGGTGAGAGTGAACATGTCATACTAGAATTCAACATAACACAAACACAAGCAACAGAACATAATGACACCAGAGTCTTGGATTTTAAAAGAGCTGATTTCAATAAATTCAAAGAGAACTTGGGAAAGATTCTATGGATGAAAATCCTAAAGGGGAAAACAACTCAAGAATCTTGGGAAACTCTAAAAAGTATGACCATAGAAGCCCAGACTAGCACAATACCACTGAGAAAGAAAAACAAGAAATCCAAGAAGAAAGCAGCATGGCTGCACAAAGATTTCTCTGGCAAATTGAAAGAAAAAAAGAACAAATATAAAAAATGGAAAGAAGGACATACAACTAAGGCAGAATATCATCAGATAGCCAGAATCTGCAAAGATGAAGTCAGGATAGCAAAGGCTCAGAACAAACAAAGTGTTCCGTCCGGAAAAGATGCGCGGTAGACTGGGTTACAACAAATAACTTTATTAGTTAACTGCAACAGTAACGGAACATTAGCTCAAGCCGCGGCAGCCCTTTATATAGAGGCTTGCCTGCCGGCTTGTAGCCAATGACATTCATTTAACTTTGCCGCCTTTGAGTGGCTCCTTGGATTGGTTCCTAATGAACCAATCCTTTATTGGCCTTTCTGGCCAATCAGAAGAGACTACTTGGAACCTTCCAAGTTATACAGAACACCAAGACTTTCAACAAAAGTCAAAGATAATAAAAAAAGTGTCTTCCAACATATAAATAACAAGAAAAAAATCAAGGAAACAGTCATCCACTAAAAAAAGAAGACTGCAAGGAAGTAAGAGGCAACAGAGAGAAAGCAGAACTGCTTAACTCATTCTTTGCATCTGTCTTCACGCAAAAAGAAACTAAAGCTCAACCCACCAAAAACATAACTGTAAAAGACAAGACCAGAAATAAAAGTTAAAATAAGCAAAAAAATTAGTAAGAGAACGCCTGCCTGATCTTGATGAAAACAAATCACCAGGGCCTGATGGATTACATCCCAGAGTTTTCAAGGAGCTGGCAGAGGTCATCTCAGAACCACTGCACCATATCTTTCAAAAATCCTGGAGCACCGGGGAACTACCAGAGGACTGGAAAAGAGCTGATGTGGTTCCCATCTTCAAAAAAGGAAAAAAACAGACCCAGGAAACTATAGACCAATCAGCCTAACATCAATACCCGGGAAGATACTGGAAAAAATAATAAAAAAACAAATCTGCCAATATCTAGAAACAAGTAAAATAATAACTAGCAGTCAGCATGGGTTTGTTAACAACAGATCATGCCAAACCAATCTTATTTCATTCTTCAACACAGTGATGAAATTAGTAGACCAGCAAAATACTGTGGACATTATATCTTTAGATTTCAGCAAGGCATTCGACAAAGTAGACCACAACCTACTTCTTAGTAAGCTAGAAAAAAATGGAATAGATAGCACCACCACCTGATGGACTCGCAACTGGATGGCAAACTGTACTCAATGAGTAGTCCTTAATGGGTCTAAGTTTACATGGAGGGAAGTAAGCAGTGGGGTGCCACATGGTTCCATCTTAGGCCCAGCACTCTTCAATATTTTCATTAACGACTTAGATGAGGGAATAGAAGGGGAACTTACCAAATTTGCAGATGATACTAAGCTGGCAGGAATAGCTAACACCCAAGAAGATAGACTCAAGATCCAGATGGATAACCAGATAATATGAGCCAGCAGTGTGCAGCAGCTGCCAAAAAAGCTAATGCAATCCTAAATTGTATTAACAGAGGGATAACAATCAAGATCAAGGGAAGTACTAATACCACTCTATATAGCCTTAGTAAGACCACACCTAGAGTACTGCATCCAGTTTTGTTCACCACATTATAAAAAAGATGTTGAGACTCTAGAAAAAGTACAGAGAAGAGCAACCAGGATGATTAGGGGACTGGAGGCTAAAACATACAATGAACAGTTACAGGAACTAGGCCTGACTAGTCTAGTGAAGAGAAGGACCAGGGGAGACATGATAGCAGTCTTCCAATATTTGAGGGGCTGCCACAGGGAGGAAGGGTTCAAGCTATTTTCTAAAGTGCCTGTAGGCCAGACAAGGAATAATGGATGGAAACAGAACAAGGAGAGATTTAACCTGGAAATAAGGAGAAACTTTCTGATAGTGAGAACAATCAACCAATGGAACAGGAGTTGTGGGAGCGTCATCACTTGAGACTTTCAAGAAGAGATTGGACTGTCATTTGTCAGAAATTATGTCAGGCGCTTGGGGGGAGGGTTGGACAAGGTCCCTTCCAATTCTGATTATCTGTTAAATCTGTTAAATCAGTTGAACCATTCATGGACTCGTTCCAGATTAAGCCTTTTATACAGAACACATTTAAGGGCATTAATGTTCATAAAATATGATTTCTTAAACCATAGTCCAAGATAAGGTAAGGATTAATCTCAGCTTTCTAGGTTTTGATGTTTTACATTCTGTTTCACTGGAAATGTAGTCTTTTGGGCACAAACTCTGTTTGTGAAAGGTGTAATTTTGCCTGATCTACTATAATAAAAGCTAGTTACAAAAGTTAGCCCTTAATTTCATTTCAGTTATATAAAACACCTGTAATTGAAACAGGATTGTTTCATTGAAACAGGAAGAAATAAAATCATGGTTGGGTTCTTATCCTAAGTTGGGAAGATGGATCTTAAGCAATCTTGACCCTGTGCCTAATGAATAGAAGTTATCCCACATCATAATCCCAATACTAATTATAATAACAAATGTGTATCTGACTCCCAATAAAGATGAAACTAGTCATACCCTAGTTAGTATAACCTTATAATAAAAGTAGAGTTAGCGTGTATAACTTTTTGTTTCCTAGTCTGATCTATTTTGGAAGACTGACAACAAATCTTAATGCATTTCCTCCCCACCTCCTATTGTCTTCATGAGAACTAGGGAGGATCTTGTGTGAGATTCATATAGAGATCTGTCCCAGGCTTAGGGTTTTTTTTAATCTGACTGTTGTCGGTTGTAGCTCTTTCTCCTGTTTCTCAAGGTTATCCCTTTGGCCTCCTTTTTCTTCAAAGTTATTTCACTACCTACTTGCAATAAGGTGAACAGATGAACTACCTGCTAAAGTATCCTCACCAGCAGGATCAGCAATGCCAACTCGTGTCCAGTCTACTTGAGCTGGTCAAGAAAGTCAAGAAACTCGAGATGATTAGCAAGGGGAGGGGGAAAAAGCTACTAGTGGTGGCAGAAAAAATAGTATGGTATATAGGCAATAATAAATGTCTTCAATTCTTACAGATTAGAAAGATAACAGAAAAGGCAACCTTTTCTTTATTGAGAAAAAAAGTCATTCATAGTATAAAGTTATTCAGCAGCATGGTATTTCTTCAAGTTGGAGGGAACAAGTATATATCTAGTAAATAATTTCAAGTTTAAGTTGACATCAGCTTTAGAAAGTCAAGGAGTAGAGACTGAATAAATATGCCTGTCTTTACTTCCATCCCAAAGCCCCAAGCAGTGGCAACCAGTGTTTTCTCCAATAATTATAGTAATATCTGGCTTTTAGACAATGTAAATTTATAAAGTCCATGTGAAATTCCATGGGTTTGGAATCCTTCTTGAAGATAAACCCAGCCTTTTAATATTTTTCCCATTTCAAACAGATATTTCTATTTAGTATTTATAAATGTTTCATTTATGTTTTTAAAAAATGTTTAATATTCAATTTTTGATATATTTTAGTTCAGTAAATCCCATTTTCAAAACAATTCTTAAAATTTTATCTATTTTATTTCAGATTCCTTGAGTATTAAGGATTGTACTTACTAGAAATAAAAAAATAGATATCAATTGAAAAGGGAAAGGAATCTTGCTTACAGTATTATTTAGAGAAAAAAATGATTAATTTGTTCTTGGTTTATAACAGATATTTGAATGTCACTTCAATCAGTTTAATCAAAGGGGCTTACTGAATCATCATCATAAAAACATTATTAATATAATCTTTAATAAAATACATATTAAAATTATATCAAAATCAAAACTTTATGCAATATAAAATGATACGTACATTGCATATAATTCTCCCAAGTATATTTATTCTTTAAATTTCTCAGTTCCAAAATGTTCCTTGCACAACCTAGGATTTAATTATTTTTCTGAACATCAAAAGTGAGATTACGGAATGGTCAAAGGTATTGATTGCTTTCTTAGACATAGAAAATAGAAAGCAGTAGAGCTGGATATAATCTGTATACTGATAGATGACTGACTTTGGTACAAATGTTCTCAGTATACATAAAAGAAAATATACATTCGTCAAGAGTCAAGAATCATAAGGTACAACACTTAATTATAGTCATAGGGCACAATTAGCAATCAAATCATACTAGGAAACAGTCAATATAAATCATAAGGATACAAGCAACAAATTTGCAGTCAGAGTCACAAGTGGGAGGGGATGGGTGATAAGGATTGATGAGAAGATTAATAGTAATAGTAGTGCAGACTTTGTAAATAGTTGGACAGTGTTGAGGAAATTTTTTGTTTAGCAGAGTGATGGCGTTCGGGAAAAAACTGTTCTTGTGTCTAGTTGTTCTGGTGTGCAGTGCTCTATACCATTGTTTTGAAGGTAGGAGTTGAAACAGTTTATGTGCAGTATGTGAGGGGTCTGTAAATATTTTCACAGCCCTCTTTTTGACAGGTCCTCGACTGAAAGGCAGATTGGTGGTAATTGTTTTTTCTGCAGTCCTAATTATCCTCGGAAGTCTGTGTCTTTCCTGTTGGGTTGCAGAACCAAACCAGACAGTGATAGAGGTGTGGATGATAGATTCAATAATTCATCTGTAAAACTGTATCAGCAGCTCCTCGGGCAGTTTTAGCTATAGAATAGAATAGAATAGAATAGAATAGAATAGAATAGAATAGAATAGAATAGAATAGAATAGAATAGAATAGAATAGAATAGAATAGAAT
>BLBF01000039.1:38306688-38348337 GCA_015471245.1 Laticauda colubrina | reverse complement strand
ATAGAATAGAATAGAATAGAATAGAATAGAATAGAATAGAATAGAATTTTTTATTGAAAAGAATAGAATTTTTTATTGGCCAATTGTGATTGGACACCCAAGGAAGTTTGTCTTTGGTGCATGTGCTCTCAGTGTACATAAAGGAAAAATAAAATACATTCATCTAGAATCAGAAAATATAACACCTAGCGATAGTCATAGGTTACTAATAAGCAATCAAATCATAGTAAGGAACAAATAAAGCAAAATAAATTTTAAAGATACAAGTAACATGGTTATTTTAATCATAAGTGGGGATAGGTAAGAGAAGGATGAGAGGAATAATAGTAATACAATCTTAGTAAATAAGTTGACAGTGTTATGGGAATTAGTTGTTTAGCAGAGTGATGGCATTCGGGAAAAAACTGTTCATGTCTCTCGTTGTTCTGGTTTGCAGTGCTCTACAGCGTTGTTTTGAGGGTAGAAGTTGAAACAATTTATGTCCAGGCTGTGAGGAATCTATAGATATTTTCACAGCCCTCTTTTTGACTCGTGAAGTATACATGTCCTCAACGGAAGGCAGGTGGATAGCATTTTTCCTCCAAATTTTGTTCTATTGTACTTGACTAATTTGATTCTTTTTGTTAGTTTTTATTGTTCTTATTTTTTGTTTTAAATATGATTTTACATTGTGTAAGCCACCTCGAGTCACCATGGGAGAATAGGCAGCAATATAAATCAAACAAACAAAATAAATTGTTTCTTCTGCAGTCTGAATTATCTGCTGAAGTCTAGGTTTGTCTTGTTTTGTTGCAGAGCCAAACCAGACCATTATAGAGGTGCAGATGACATAATTCCTCTCTAGAATTGAATCAGCAGCTCTTTGGGCAGTTTGAACTTTGGAACAACAAAGAAAAAACATTCTTTGTTGTGCTTTTTTGATGACATTTTTGATGTTAGATGTCTTAAGAAATGATAGAACCTAGATACTTGAAGGTATCTTCTGTTGATACTGTGATGTCTGTGTTATTCAACTTATATATATATCAGATACACCAGCAACAAGGAGACACAAATTTGGACACACTGATTTGGCCATAGCAGTACAAGAAAAACATATGACAGACAGCATCCTTTCCAAAGATCTTAAAGCCCATGTCACACTGCACCAACAGATGGAAAGAGGATGTAAAACAGAAAGAAACACTTGCCATCCATTGGTTAACGCGATGCTTCCGTTCTGTACTCACTGCGTCCGTTTTTTACCCTCTCTATCCGTCCAGCATCCGTCGACTGAGGTTCCATCTGCTCAAAAAGTTTTGAGCTGCTCAAAACTTTTTGAGCGGAAAATGTATCCAACGCGTCTGTTCTGCATCTGCAACGCATACGGGGAACATCCGTCCTATATCCGTCGTCATCCATTACGCATCCGCTATATCCGCTAGGTATCCGCTGGACATCCGGCCAAGAAGTGTCTGGGTCCGAAGATGGATCGCCAGAAGAGCAGAGTACGGACTGTACAACAAGCTGATGGTGGAGCTGAGGAATGAAGACCCTCGTGCATTCCAGAAGTTCATGAAGATGCCTCCAGCCATGTTTGATGAAGTTGTGGAGTGGCTGAGACCCAGGTTGACCAAGAAGAGCACCAACTTCCGTCCCAGCCTGGACCCTGGGCTCAAGGTGGCACTGACTCTGCGCCACCTGGCCTCAGGGACCACCTACAGGAGCATGCAGTATGGCTGGAGGGTGCCACACAACACCATCAGCATTGTGGTCAGAGAAGTGGTGGAGGCCATCATCGAAGAATACCTGGAGGAGCTCCTCCAGTGCCCCTCCACTGAAGTAGGCTGGAAGAAAGTTGCAGAGCAGTGGTATCAGAAGTGGAACTTCCCCCACACCGTTGGAGACATAGATTGGAAGCACGTGGCCTGCAAAGCTCCAGCCAAGCCAGGGTCCACTTATTTCAACTACAAGGGCTTCTTTAGCATCATCCTCTTCGCCATGGTCGATGCTGACTACAAGTTCATGTACATCAATGCTTCAGGCACCGGGTCAGCTTCAGATGCCCAGGTATACAACGACAGTCACCTCAAGGAGGGGCTGGAACGCAACCTCATCATGGGCTTCCCAGATCCAGACCCCCTGCCCAACGACACACAATATGTGCCCTACTTCATCATGAGGGATGACGCCTTCTCCCTCAGAACCTACCTCATGAAGCCCTACACCTCCAGATGCCTCACCCGTGAAGAGAGGATCTTCAACTACAGGCTGTCCAGGGAAAGGTGGGTGGTGGAGAACACCTTTGGCATCCTGGCCAACAGGTTCCGGGTACTTCTCACCACCATGCAGCATCGCCCAGAGACTGTGAAGAGGATCGTGGAAGCTTGCTGCATCCTGCACAATCTCATGCGCACCCGCTACCCAGTGTTGCAGAACAGGCTCGTGCCTTCCAACAAGGCAATGGGGACATGGAGCCTGGGGAATGGAGGCAAGGGCGAAACCTGATAGACACTCAGGATGTGCAAGGCCCCAACAGAGTCTCACGTGAAGGGAAGAAGCAGCGCAACCTCCTGAAACACTGGTGCAACTCCCCAGCTGGAGCAGTGGAGTGGCAAGACAGGATGATAGATGCTTAATGGATGCTTCCTTCAGCCTGTCTCATCACACTGATGAGATTGGGCCCGTATGTTGGGTGGGCCTACAATGAACAGGGCATTTAATAAAGAGTTATGTTTATGTTGAAATGTGTGGATCAATGCTTGCATTGTTATTGATAATGAAGGGCCATAGGTGTGGCACCTGGGAGGGTGGACCATACAGTCCTACTATGCTTGCACAGGAGGTTTACCTATCCCACAGCTATTACCCATCCCAAAGGTATCCCTGCCCATCCCACAGCTATTACCCATCCCACAGATATCCCTGCCCATCCCACTGCTATCTTAACCCATCCCACAAGCATGCAAAGGCTTAAAACATTTCTAAAAGTTTCCACCAAGACTTAATTTACAAAAATAAATGAAGCAAGTGTGTGAAATAAAGATAATCTTTGTTAATAACAAGCTGTAAAAGCAAAATGACCCAAGTCAAGTGTCCAAAGCAAAAATAAAGTCAACAGGTACCACCCAGTCTCTGGCACTCTTCTTAGTCACTCTGAGGTGTGCCCAGTCACAGGGGTGAAGGGTCCAGGTGCTGTGGAGGTGGCTGCTGCTGGAGTGCTGGTCTGAGGCACCACTGGGGTGCCTGGCCCCAAAAGGACAACAGGGGACAGTGTCTGGAGGAAGCTCTCAGACAGCTGGCTCAGTCCCGTGATGTTGAGAGCCCCTTCCTCCATGACATGGGGTGTCAGCCCCAAAACCAATGACAGATGTTCTGAGGCCGGGCTTGGCTATGGGGTGGAGGAAGGAGCACTGTAGTGGGGATGTCTGGTCTGCAGCTGAGCGAGATGAGGCGTGTGTGGCATCTGTGGCGTGGCTGGCATCGGTGGCATGGCTGGCATCGGTGGCATCAGTGGCACCGGTGGCGTCCGATGTAGCTGTGCCTGGACTGGGAAGGGCTGCCTGTGCTGCTGGACCTCCTGGTAGCCATAGCCTTGGTAGGTGAGGGCCTGTGGAAAGCCTTGGAAGGGAAGTGACATCACCTGGGCTGGAGGAGCAGGCCTGGACTAGGTGGGAGCAGGTTCAGCTGGGTCTGGAGGGTTGTGAAGAAGACCGGTGATCCTGTCCTTCACCACCTGGTACTGTGATTCCAACATGTTCATGAGGGTCTGGTTGACTTACGTGAGGAAGGGCTTGCGGTTGGAGGATGGGACGTCGGTGTGTACCAGCTGAGAGAGGAGATCTACGCTGCTCCTGATGGTGTTCCTGATCTCCAGCAGGACAGTGTGGCTCTGCCCCTCCGGTCTGCCTCTCTGCCTTTCGGTGGAGGTAGAGCTGGGGGTGAATGCGGGTTGGGCTGTGGTGGAAGTGCCCTCTCCTTGCTCCCACTGCGTCAGGGGGTCCTCCATGCACTCCGCCACTGGTAGTACAGCTGTTGGGGGGATCTCTGTCATGGCACGCTCCACAGATACCTGCCTGGACACAGAAGCTGACTCTTGGCCAGAAGAGGACTGGCTCTCAGCAGGCTGCCTGAGAGAGAGGGTTGTGAGAGGGGCTGCTCCTCGGTGGCGGATCTCACCCCCCAAGAAGCTGCACTTGGCCATCACGTAGGTCTCTCTGTCTGTCAGCTTGACCACGGCCTGGCCAGATTTTTTGAGGTGCAGCTTCCCGTACCAGGTGTGCATGTGCTTCCACCAGCCGAGGAGCACCTCCAAAGTGTAGCCCAGGCTCTCCGCCTTCTCTCTCCAAGCAGCCTTCATCCTTTTGGTTTCTCGATAGAGCCTGTGTCCCTTCCGCCAAAGATATTCATTCTCCCTCAGCCACTCCAGCACCTCCTCCTCATGTTCCTCTTCTATGGTGTGTTGCCTCCTCTCCCGTTCACGTGTCTACCTCTTCCTCCCTCTGGCAGGGCCATATGGGCCCTCATCAGAGGGGCTTCAAGGTTGTAGGGGCTGCTCCTCCACACCACCACCAGTAGCAGCAGCAACAACAACAACAGTAGCAGCAAAAGCAGGACCATCAGGACCAGCCACACCAGTAGCAGCAGCACCAGGAGCACCAGCAGGACCAGGAGCAGCGCCAGCAGAGTAAGCACCAGCAGAAGCAGAAGCACCAGCATCAGGAGCAGTGCCAGCAGAGTAAGCACCAGCAGAAGCCCCAGCACCAGGAGCAGTGCCAGCAGAGTAAGCACCAGCAGAAGCCCCAGCACCAGGAGCAGTGCCAGCAGAGTAAGCCCCAGCAGAAGCCCCAGCACCAGGAGCAGTGCCAGCAGAGTAAGCACCAGCAGAAGTACCAGCACCAGGAGCAGCGCCAGCAGAAGCTCCAGCACCAGAAGAGCGAGCCCGAGCAGCAGAATCCCCAGCAGGAGAGTCAGGGCCAGGGGGTGGCCCTGTCCCTCTTGCCAGGGCTGGCAGCAGATGGCTAAGGCTTTCTCTTCTTCCCCATGGTTGTTGGGTTGTTGGCTTGCTGGCTGGCTGGCAAGCAGTGTCTGGCAGCAGGTCTTTCCTCTGAATGGTGATCTGCTTGCGAGCTGCTTCCCTTTATATCCGCAGGGCTGATGCAATGCATCCTCCCTGCATGCACAGTGAACGCTGTGCATCCGCTAGGCTTCCGCTCAGCTTTTGCTATGCATCCGCTTCATCCGCTAGGCATCCGCTCGGCATTCACTCTTTCCGCTGCGCGTCCGCTTCGCTGTGCTCCCCCGGAAGACCTGCGGATGTGCCATCCACTCCCATCCGCTAGGCTTCCGTGGAGCATCCGCTTTCCATCCCCGCTACATCCTCCCCCCGTCCGTTCCTTTCCGTTGTTGTCCGCTCTGGTTATGCAAATTCGGGGCACTTTTGAGAGCGGATAACAACGGATGGAACATTTTCTCATCCGCTGTGTCCTTTTTACAAATGTTTTGCATCCGTCGACCAATGTGACAGGGGCTTAAGATCTTAGGGAAATTCTTCAGTGACTGGAGGTTTACTCTTAGCACCAGCAAAACCCTAAGTAGGTGCTTCTCCCTTAACAGCAAACTAGCATATGAAGTCCTTTACTTAAACAAAAAGTTACTTCTCTATAACCTTTAACTAAAGTACCTTGGACTATTATTGGACTAGAGTCTCTCCTATAAGATACATCTAGAGAATATAGTAGCAAAAATAAATGCTAGAAACAACACACTCCCAAAATTAAGTGGAATTAAATGGGGAGCTTCAGCTGCCACCCTCAGCACTAAGGATGCTCTCCTCCACAATAGAAAACTGTTCCCCTGTATGGCTTTACAGTTGTCATACTAGAAGTAGATGCCAGACTCAATAAAACTATGAGGATTATAAGTGCTCTGACTTGCTGGTTTCCTGTCCTGAGCCATATAGCTTCGCCAGCTTTATGAAGGCAAGACGTAGTAGTGAGAGACTATAGAAAAATTATAAATGCCGACCTTCCTCATTTATCAGCTGGAAGGCTAAAATCCAGGAAGCCCCATTGGCACTAGTGTAACATCTACTCAACAACTTTATCATCGATTCCCAATAGAAAACCAAATGAGTCACTGAATATCCAGACATAGAATGACCCCACAAAAATGGTCTCAGGCTTCGAACTATCACATCAGCAATGGACAATCCTGAATAAAATTCTCATCTTACAAGGCATGTGCCAGGATACAGTGTATAAATTTTGTTTTATTTATTTATTTTATTTGGTTTGTCAATTGCTTACAATATAATAGGTATAAGTAAAAACATAATTATGAATACATGGATACATTTAAGAAAAATAAAAGAAACAATAGGACAGGGACAGTAGGCACGTTGGTGCGCTTATGCATGCCCCCTACAGATCTCTTAGGAAAGGGGTGAGGTCAATAGTAGAAAGTCTAAGGTTAAAGTTTTTGGGATTTGGGGAAGAAACTATAGAGTCAGGTAGAGTAATCCAGACATTGACCACTCTGTTGTTGAAGTCATATTTCCTGCAATCAAGTTTGGTGCGATTCACCTTGAGTTTGTATCTATTGTTTGCTCTTGTATTGTTATGGTTGAAGCTGAAGCATTCATTGACAGGTAGGACATTGCGACGTATGATTTTTATATACTATACTTCGATCGGAGCGAAGGTGGCATAATTCTAGGTTTTCTAGGTCTACGTATATAAACTATACTGCATTTTCATGGTTAGATGGCCTATATATTGGTATTTAAATTTAGATCATTTTAATTTATATCTTATTGCATTTTATTAATCTAGTGAAATGTTAATGTATATTGCAAGTCCATTTATGATATGCCATACACTAAACAAACAATTTTATGTTTGTCACATGTTAACAAAATATTTGTAAAACATAATTCACTATTCCTTTTTAAAATTACTTTCATTCTTCAATAAGTCAGCATCTCCTATATCCCTACTTCAAAATTCTTGAAGTATCAAAAAACAAATTCATTTGATGATGACGAAGGTATTGAATCAATAGCCCTATCCATCACCCAGCCAAAATTCTGGATATGATATGTCGATGACACCTTTGTCTTCATCAAATGCTCTCAAATTGAACAAACACACTCAATAACATATTGAAATATTATTTCAAATATTTGTAAATAACAACATAAGGAACCTAGACAACAGAGAACTAGAAACCTGTGTCTTCCGCAAAATCATGCATATAGACCACATCCTCAGCTTCGCAAGCAACCATATCACCACACACAAAAGAAACTGTGTCCAGACAGCATCACAACACGAAGAAAAGCGGAAGAGAAATGGCTGCTCAAGGTCCTTCTCCATAATGGCAAACCAAAAAACTTAATATTCCAAACTCAGCACCCAAATCACAACACACCATGCAGCTAATCACCATGCAAAAACTAACCCTACCATAGAAAAAAGGGATGTTGACAGTCAGAATCCCCCAAGTCCAGGGGATAACAATAATACACAACAGCCCACAAATCCACAGCTATACTCCACCAGGAATTATCCAGAACCAAAGACAAAATACAGACAGATGAAAGAAACAATGTCATCTACAAAAACAACTTTAACCAGTGCAACCAATTCTACATGGGATAAACATCACTTAAATTAAAAAACAGGATCCACGAACATCAGCTGAGAGCCAAATGCCACAATCCTTAATCTCTACCCACAATAACACTAAACAGCACCAGTTCAACTAGAGCAGAGATCTCCAAACTTGGCAACTTTAAGACTTGTGGACATAGCTGGCTGAGGAATTCTTGGAGTTGAAGTCCACAAGTCTTAAATTTGCCAGGTTTGGGGACCTCTGGACTAGAGCAACACAAAAATCATCAGCCATACCACCACTCACCATGCTCCTGAGTTCATCGAAGCCTGGCATTCCACAAGCATTTCCATCAACAGACACATTGACCTACATCTGGCCTACGAAGCCCTCAGAATCCAAATCAACCGCATAGCCAACCAGACACAGTACCAACCTTCAACCAACTCATGCAATTCTCCCCCCATTCACACACACCAGCAGTTCACCTCCAAACAACCCTGAATGAAATAATCTCCTTATCACAAGAACCATCACAAGGCTCACAGATGACTCATCTCAAGACCTTTCACAAAACCCTCACCCACATCTAAGCCCTTATAAACAGAACACTGACACTGACATCCCCTAAACTCCACTGAAGATGTTATTTAGCCTGGTAGCAAAACATTTGGAAACCAATCCACAAGCTTGGAGAATGAATCTTCACCTTCATCCTACACCTGAGCTACATATATTCACCACTATAGCACACCATATTTATAATTTCAGAAAAGCATGCAGAAGAAAACTCTATGAAAGCTAGCATTGTATAAAGAAAGTTCAAAAGAGAAATCTCCATGGAAAGACATAACATTGGCAGAGTTAATCTGACTCCTTTGCATGAATACACTGTTTTATTCTAGCAACCAATAGTCCCATAGAAAGCCAGCCAAATGTGATTTCATTTATAACAAATGGGAAGAGGAGCAGTTGGCAGCAAAAATAGCTGGTGTCAGAAGAAACAAGGTAAGAAAGCTTTGCCTTTGTAAGGACCATATATTATCTATTGCACATCTTTTTCAAAAACAGGATCTCCTTTGTAATGTGCACTGATTTAATACTAGATCTTTGCAATGCCATCTGTATCTATTTGGCTTCTCTCTGGCTTACTGGCAGTAAATTATTCCAAATTTTAAAATAATGAAGCATTACTGTTTGTAACAGTTTTTAAAACTCTGACATCTAAATATTCATATTTAGCTTTTGGCAATCTGCACTGTAGTTATCCAGTGGAAAGAATCTTCACTGAAGCATGCTACTAGTCATATAGTAAAGGAAAGTATGGAAAATTCTATGATTGGTATAATCTAATCTGTTTTACCCTTTTTTTAACTGGATGTATATTGTACAGATTTTAAAATTAATTTGCTTGTCTAATGGCAGAGGATGGTGGAACTCAGTTTTTAAAATGAACAAGTTAGATGGGTAAAAGTGCTATGCACTTACATTCCATGATTACATATCTATTCCAACAAGCATTGGAATTAATCTCTGACACAAATATTTCTATGGGCTTAGAGGGAACATTTGTTCTAAAAAGGGTGGAAATCACAGTCTTGGCCACCTTATGTACATGCAATCCTGAATCAACATTTTAATTTAATTTAATTTATTGAGCAGTGGTGGCACAATGGTTAGAATGCAGTACTGCAGGCTACTTCTGCTGGCTGCCAGCAGTTCAGCAGTTTGAATCTCACCAGCTCAAGGTTGACTCAGCCTTACATTCTTCTGAGATTGGTAAAATGAGGACCCAGATTGGTGGGGGCAATAGGCTGACTCTGTAAACTGCTTAGAGAAAGCTGTAAAGCACTGTGAAGTGCTGTATAAGTTTAAGTGCTATTGCTAATGTTTTTGCTAGCACTCATATGACTACTATTCCTTTAGTAAAGAAAAACCTGTATATGCTCCCAACAGTTACAGCAGGTTTTGGTATTTCCATTTTTAAGTCTTTCTATTCTACTGAGGTTTATTGGACTTCCTTTCAGACAAATGTAAATTTTATTTAACCAATTTCCTCATTTTTAATGAGGTAATAGTAAGCATAATAAACAAAAAACATCCACATCTTTATATGTTGTCATCATGTTTCAAATAAGTTATATCTCAAACCCCTATATTTGATACTGCTGTGAGGTTGGCCCCAATCCTCATGACCTTACTCCAGTGAAGGGTGGGCATCACAGTGGAAGTGGTTGATCAAATAATATGAGATCCCTCCTCCCACCCCCATCCAGCTCCCACCTTCATCTTCACTTCATTGGATTTTGCATTAATTTATGTGTGATGATCCGGGGCATGGCACAAAGGCAACACAGTCAGATTATCAGTAGGAGTCCCTTTATTGGCTCCAATTTTGCCCCCAATGTCTTGGTTACCTTCTGGCTGGAGAAAAACTCTCCTAGGAACCTTTGGCTGAAGATTCAAATCAAGGCAAGATGAGGCAATTAGTCTGTCAGGGCAAGAGAAGAAATTCCAGACGTGAAGGAACGATAGTAATTCAACACAGTTGGGAGGATGCCAAGAACACAGAGAACCAAAGTCAACACAAGATAAACACATTTGTTCCCAGTAGACTTCGCACTCAGCAAGCATCTCTTTTAAACTTCTTTCTCAAGTGTGGCTAATGAAGGGAATCAGGGCCCTTTCCTCCCCCGTAAGCTATTGCTTTCTTCTCAGTTCCTCCCTGCGTGCCTAGGATGAAGAGGGGTTGGGCTTGGGTCTTCCTCTGAACTCAATCTCCCTTGTTCTACCTCTCCCCTGCTCTACCCAGCTGGACTTTGCCTTTCCACGGTTTCCTCCACAGCCAACGGAGCTACTCTCCCACTCCTGTCATCTGTTTGTCTTCCTCCTCAGATTCAGACTCCGACAGGGGCATGATATTATGTTTTTAGTTCATATAGTTCTTCTCTTTTATGATGATAAACCTTGAAGTAAGATAGATAACCTATAAAGTTTATAAATAAAAATAAATCAGTAAATATTAATTTGGTATTAAATTGTTTACTATATTTTCTATGACTTAGTGTTGGAAGTATATTATTTCCAACCAGGAAGAGACAAATTCTTATTGAAATTCATGCCTCTGCTGAGTTGCACAATCAATACCATGATTCTCACCAACATATTGATTATGCAAGATAAACTTTGTGATGGTTGTAGCACAACATATTTGGGAGCACCATATATGGAAGGGCTGTCATTTTATTTATGTATTTAACAAATCTAAATGGCCACCAATTCACCTCCAGGAGACTTACACATTAAAATTATACAAAGTGAGAAACCTGTAAGCATCCTCCATCCCAACCAGCAGCAACAACCACACAATTATTTGTTTATGAAGATTTTCAGTTATCTAGGTCATGGTTGTCCCAAGAGGCAACTGGACTTTCTTTGTTTTTCCTTGAAGACATTTCACTTCTCAAAGCGACCATCTACATTAAAATTGAACAACCCTGTCTCAACAGAGGGGGAGAGATAGGACACCATCTATCTCCAGTTTTACAACACTTCAAAAAGATTCCACACCTATTTCCAATATTCAGGTGACCCTGAGATAACAGATAAACTTCCAAGTGGCCTCAACAACTCTCAGAAAGAATGCTAACGACCAGATGACTGCAAAGAATATAAATTCTTCCATTCCCCACCATTTAATCAGAACTGAAGAAGCTTCTTGGATGAGATGAGAAACATCTTCGAGAAAAGTCCAGTTGCCTCTTGAAAAAGAAAAGAAAAAAGGAAAATTGTTTTCCTTTGGGAAACACAATTATTTATTTATTACACAAATGTATATGATTGCTGACTCGTACATAGTGACTTTCACAACATTAAATTTTCACAATGTAAATATATTAGGAAAAATAATCAATTCCTTCAGGATATTAAAATGTTTTTTATTGAGTAATCTAGTTTTCCCTGGTTAAGCATTGTGTGTATGAATTGGTTTTCTAAAATAATGCAATATATGTATCAACTCATTCAGCAATCGGCAGAACCCTGATAATATTGTATATGTGCTGTTTCAGTATATCAGATTTGTGCAGCATAGTGGGCTTCTGGGTGATATTGAATTGGTAAACATCTCTGAAAGAGCAGGGATGGCATTGTGGCATCCCTGCTATAATTAGCAGAGTTTCTCTACATTAAAAAAAAAAAAAGACTGTAAGATGACTCCTCTGAACTCCAAAAGGCTGCTCCTCATAAAGAGACTTCAAGAAACATTGTTTTTTGTGCTTGATTTATGAATTGAGAGTTTAGGCAATGAGGTCTGTAATGTTTTTCAACCAAGGTTTGAAAAACAACCACTTTCTTAACCACTATTGGATGCAAGTAATTTAAAGAAAACTTCAGATCAGCAAAATAAGGGAAAACCACATGGTGAATCAAGTATCATTCAGAATCAAAGAAGGTGGGGGAAAAAAATGATGATTTTAAATCACTAGCAAAGAGTTTAGGAAGGGTTTGATGTCCAAAGGTTTACTGGATAAAGGGAAGTGTAATTTTGAAAGATTAAACTTTGTCAAAAGCAGTTTTGAAAGTACTGGAAATCAAATGGACTCGAGTTTTGTGAAATATTGTTTCTTTAATACAGTCTGGTCACAAACACTCTTGACCGCAACCAAATCAGATTCCGACCAAAAAATTCACAAAAATTTTGAATATGGTCATGAATACATACTCAGGTGATGATCAAACATGACCTCTGGCCCAGAAATTTCTGAAGACGAACATCAGAAGATGCAGAAATTGCCAAAGTTATGGAAAGAATTATGGTCATGATCATAGGTTTGAATGTATTAAAGAATACAGACAATTGGTGGATTGTACAAAACAAGGTAATATAAGACAGACTATATGTCTGTAACTATAGAGCATGAAATAAGATTAAAGTATTAAGGAGAAAAAAGAGGATTGTTAAGACTAACCTATAGAAGGGTGACGAGATATGGACAAACGGAGGTGCTGAAGCTTGTTCTGGGTTTCACGCTATCTCCTCTTGCTGTTGGGGTGACCCTTAGGGGTGCACGCATTTTGTAGAGAAGCGTGCCAGTATGGGGAGACTCATGTCGCGGTGTGGAAGAGGCGATTCTCATTGCGACATAGAGAAACCCTGTGGAGACCGACATCAAGAGACTGTCAGTAATGGTGGTTCTAAAGTCTTGATCGTTGCATACAAGAAGAAGCAAGTGACAGACTGTGATGAACAAAGAGTGCGAGTGAAAGAAATTGCGATCCTGATTGAGCATTGAATATTGGAGAACCTTAGTCGGAGAGAAGCCTGAAAACAGTGGCCAAAGCAGATATGAGCGGCAGCAAAAGCAAAAGGGCTTGTGAGACGGAAGAGAGTAAGGATGCAAGTGATTGGACAGAGAAGATAAGAGAATCAGAGGGATCTGAGAGACTGACAATAATTGGGGGAGAAAAAAAGAAGAAAGAAAGAACAACAAATTTAATTTAAGGGAACTTTAAAAGATTTTAACTGTGGATTTTGGGGAAAATTGGAAGTACGAACTTGAGATGCGGGGAGATTTGAAGTAAGGAATTAAATAGTCTTATTACAACTTTAAATATTTCACGGACGAAACTGAATAATTTATTGGTCTCTTTTTGGATTATTGGAGTGGAGCTGTAGTAAGTGGAGAAGATTTATTAAAGAAAGAAACTATATGAATTTAAAGACTGACTTTTAAACAAAGATTTTAAAAATAAGACTTTTAAACAAAAGGAGAAACGGCTACAGCGGAAAGTGCGGTGAGACAGTGAAATCAGAGACATTACTCAGCAAGTCTGTGCTTCCGGTGCATTCGGTGAAGGAATCTCGAAGAACTGAACAATTACATTAAGACACTTTAAGCCTTTAAACTTTGCAGATTGCAATAATTATTTCTTGACACCAACTCAACTGATTTTTGAATGTGGTAAATGAAATTTATATATGATTTAATTGATACATTAGTAAATATTGTTTATATTTGGTTATAACACAAAAAAAGGGACATGATAATTAATTAATTAATTAATTAGGTATAGATATTTGATTATAGGCATTGACTAAATGAAATAATTGTGATTAATTGTGATTACTACAGATTAACTAATTAATTATTGTATAGCAAGGTTGATATATTTTCATTTAGATTTGTAAATATTTGAAATATTTTATAATGCTATTTTGAGATTAGGGATTCTATAGCACTTATAGATATACAGGTTAATAGTACTTAAATTTAAATAGAAGAATTTGATATATTATTAAGATCTACAAATCCAGGTATCTGATTTAGAAATTAGCTTTAAAATTGTTCTGGAGAATATATATATATATTGACAAGAGAAGTTAATCCTGTAACACATCATATTAATTAGCGTAGTGACCATATATAGCTGATACTTCTCAATACTGAATGTTAATTTGGGACAACATATTTAGTATAACACAAAAACAAATTTTACAAGAAATGATCTCTATCACTAACACAACGCTTAAAACTGGAAAGAAGATTTCTTCAATACAAATAAATGCGATGCCATCACCCTCAGTGATGGCAAAAAGACAATTAAAGAAACTCTACCTGGAGAGAAACAACATGTCATCACGAATGCCAATACCCAATCGACCCTTCTTACTTTACAAGAATCCATGCTGAAGCTTCAGGAAACAATGGTAAAAAATCATATTGAAACAAGAGCTGATACAAATGAATTAAAAGAAGAGATGGGGAACTTAAAGGCAGAAATGAAATTAGACATCTTAAAGTTGGATCAAAAAATTGAAACAATACAGCAAGCACTAGAAAGGAATGAATCAACAACAAAGGAGGTTGAGAAAAGGATGGAACAAATGGAAAAGGACATTGGTACTTACCTGATACACCCGTTCTCTGTGAGCTGTGAAGAGCATCTAGAAATGGGAGGTGCTTCAGTCTCTTCTGGAAAGGCTGGGCTTAAAACTCCGGGATGCTCCTCCTCCTCCACGGGACACCTCCACAGTGCCCCCCAGTTTTGTGAAGACTGAGTGCCAAAGTCCGGAACTCATCGCCTAATCTAGATCACTGATTGGAACGGAACCCCACCAGACAGAAAAAAATGGGTGAGGCTGGATGCTCTTCACAGCTCACAGAGAATGGGCATATCAGGTAAGTACCAACGTCCTTTCTCCTATGAGCTGTTCAGAGCATCCAGAAGTGGGACATACCAAAGTTTGGCCTGTTCTTAGGGAGGGACTCCCTCTGGATCGAAATCCACTCCTAAACTCTGTGGACCCTCTGCAGTACTCTTCTCCCAAATGAAGCATCCCCTGAGGCATAGACATCATTTTTTTTTATTTCTGACAAAGGGCGATGATGAAGACTAAATTGCCGCTCTGCAAATTTCGTCTATGGAAGCCCGTGTGGCCCATGCTGCTGATGTTGCCACACTCCTTGTTGAGTGGGCTGTAATGCCCTTAGGAACTGAGATGGACTGGCATTCGTAACTTTTAGCTATGGTGCCTCTCAACCATCTACCAATGCTCGTCGATGACACCTTGTGTCCAAAAGTGGATGGGTTGAAGGAGAGGAATAGAGCCTCAGATTTTCAAAATGCTGCGGTACGGTCTAAATAGATGCTTCGAGATGGTTTCAGACAAAAATTTGGAAGCACCAACTCCTGCACTCTATGGAAGACTGAATTTACTTTAGGGGTGAACGATGGATCCAATCTGAGAACCACTCTGTCCACATGAAACACACACAGGTCCTTTCTCATCGACAATGCTGCCCATTCAGAAATCCTCCTTGCTGATGTGATTGCAATAAAGAAGACAACCTTATATGTCAGGAAGTTGAGACTAGCGGTTCTTAAAGGCTCAAACGGGCCAGTTGTAAGTGCAGTTAACACCTTGTTGAGCTCCCAAGTAGGATAGCGGTGAATTACAGCAGGTCGTAAGTTTGCAGCAACCTTAAGAAAGCTGCAGACATGTGGATGGTGCACACTGGAACGAAGGTCACCCCAGGCTATCACCGAGGCTAAGGCCACCACTTGTCTGTGTAAAGTATTTGGAGATAGGCCCTTGGTCAACCCGTCCTGTAAAAAGTCCAATAATTGTCCTACTGATGGGGCAGTTGGGTCGATCTTAGACCCCCAGTACCAGCAATAGAAAGCAGACCACATGGCCTCGTATGTACAATTTGTTGAGGACCGTCTGGATGCTTGTATGGTGGCAATGACATCCTCTGAAATCTGTTGGGTCCTTAAACAGCTCTGCTCAACCTCCATACGGCTAGGCTGAGCCATTGTGAGCCCCCTGAGTTGGGTACCTTGAAATATACCGGGGCAATTGGGCATTGAGGGGAGAGGAAAATAGATCGATCATCGGTTGCCCAAACCTCTGCACTGCTTCTGTCTGATCTATCGTGGCCCTGCTGAGCCAGTCCGCTTGTTTGTTTAAGGCCCCTGCTATGTGCTCTGCCTTGAGTGAAAGCAGATTGGCCTCGGCCCAATGGAACAACCTGACCATCTCCAGCATCAGAAATTTGGAGTGTGTACCTCCCTATCTGTTTACGTGGGCATTGGTTGTGATATTATCTTTCAAGGCCAGAATGTGGCATGATTGGAAAAGGGGTAGAAAACTGTATAACGCCAGATGAACTGGTCGCAGCTCCAACAGGTTGATGCTTTGTGATTATTCAGAAATATTCCAACTTCCCTGTGCAGTGTGGAATTGAAAGTGAGCTCCCCATCCCATCAGGCTGGCATTGGTTGTGATCATTGCCCTTCAAGGTTCCTTGAAAGGACACCCCTTGTTTATCATGTTTTCCGACCACCAGCAGAGCAATCAGAGAACATTGTGCGGTACCTTTATCTGGACGTTGGAAGTGGCTCTTCTAGATTGCTGGAAAGTTAGCAGGAACCATTGCACTGGAAATACAAGAAATCAGTTTCCCTAACAGTTGAGATAGAACTGCCAGGGAAACCCTCTTTAAGGCTCTGATCTCTCTGGCCAAAGACTGGATACTATTCAACCTATCCTGAGAGAGAAAACCTCCCTCCACAGTATCTATCACTGCCCCTAAATGAACTAACCTAGTTGAAAGGATCATATGGCTTTTATCCCAATTTATGGAAAAGCTGTGACCTTGAAGAGTCTCCAGAGTAATCTTGGTATCCAAATTTGCCTGATGTCTGGAAGATGACAAATTTAAAATATCACCCAGATAACATTGCAAATGAATAGATTTGATCCTGAGGGAGGCAGCCAAAGCTGCTAGGACCTTGATAAAAGTCCGAAGCCAGACCGAATGGTAGAGCGATATATTCGTAGTGCTGATCACAATAGCAAAATCTAAGGTATTTGTAGTGAGCAGGTCTAATTGGTATATGTAGATAAGCCTCTGTCAGATCTATAGAGGTCAGGACATCGTTCTCTTTGATGCTGAGCAGAATGGACTGGAGAGTAGCCATTTTTAATTTTTGATAAACCAATGATCTGTTCAGATGTTTGAGGTCCCTCCAGCCCCCTGAACTCTTTGGGATCACAAACAATAGAGAGTAACAGCCTTGACCCGTTGTTTAGGTGGGACCTCTCTAATGGCCCAAATATGCAGAAGATGATTGATAGCCTCTTGCATCAATGGTCTCTTAATGGGGTCTGTAGGCCTAGAGCTCCTAATGAAAAAGTCCG
Source organism: Laticauda colubrina (assembly GCA_015471245.1). Taxonomy (NCBI): domain Eukaryota; kingdom Metazoa; phylum Chordata; class Lepidosauria; order Squamata; family Elapidae; genus Laticauda; species Laticauda colubrina. The sequence continues at coordinate 38,331,038 of BLBF01000039.1, read as the reverse complement.
GAGGGGAGGTTTGAAACTCTAGCGCCAAACCAAAACTAACAGAGTCCCTGACCCACGCATCAGAGGTGGAGCTGTCTCATTGATCAGCAAATAATTTTAGACGCCATCCAATGAGAGCTGCTGTCAAGGATTCACTTGGGGCAATGAAAAAATTGACCTCCGGTATCTCTGGGGTTTCTTCTGTTTTGGCCTCCTCGCTGACTTCTGTCGGAAGATTCTGACCTATCCTGTCTAAAACTGGGTCTGTAGTCTGATGTTCTTTGTGATCTGGGAACATATCGGCCTTGATAGTAGGGCTGAAAGCAACCCCTTCAAAATGACTGGGGCATTCTGTTTTCAGACCTCTGAAAAAGAGGGGGAAGCACTTTTTTCTTGTTTCTATTATCAATAAGCAGGGACTCCAAGACACTGCCAAATAATTTATCTCTCGATATTGGGGCTGAAACACAAATCAAGCAAACTCCAAGACCAATAAGCACAGGCCAAGACTCCCAGCCAATCAGGATGAAGAGAAAAGCATCCTGGCACAACAGTAGGCTAGCCTCAAATTTAAAGCTAAATGGCTGTGATAGCCTGACCCACAGACGAACTCAATACAGAAGCCTGATGATGGCAGATGAGATTCTGCCGAAATGTTGCTACAACTTTAAAAGCACAACTACAATGATGTGGCATAATACCCGAGGGAAGCTGAACAGCATACATGTAAGTACCCGTGAAAACTTAAAAAAACAAATATATATATATAGATATAAATATATACAAAGATTTCTGTTATTTTTTCTGGTACGCATTAAAAATGAAATTCTGATGCCCGCTCTCAAAGTATTTATATCCCCATATATGTACTTGCACATACATGCGTGCATGCACACACACACACATACACACACACACACACACACATTTCTTTAGTTTTTGTGGGTTTTTATATGTATGGTATTCAGCTTTGTTCGGGTATTTTACCAACTCATTATAATTGTGCATTTAAACTTGTTGTGACATTTCATCAGAATCTCATCTGCCATCATCAGGCTTGTGTATTGTGTTCGTCTGTGAGTCAGGCTTTCACAGCCATTTCTGTTTCAAATTTAGTCTACACATGGAATAAAAAGATCTCCTTGTAAGTGTCGATGTGGTTTCACTATTCACTCAAGTCCTGATAAAAGAAACCCTAGAAATCATCAAAAATAAATACCAACCACCCAAAAACCTCATGGAATTAGCAGAACACTGCTTAACCAACACATATTTCATATACAAAGGACAAAGATAAAAGCAAATTGAAGGAGCCCCAGTGGGATCACCACTGTCACCTGTCATTGCAAACCTGTTCATGGAAGAATTTGAATCCAGAGCCCTAGCAAATGCCACCCACAAACCCAAACTATGGTTAAGATACATCGATGACACATTTGTGATTTTGCCCCATGGAAAAGAAAACCTAAACAATTGCCTAACACACCTAAACAGCACACACCCCAAAATCAAATTCACCATGGAAATGGAAACAAACAACCACCATTCCTAGATGTACTAATCTACAAAAAAAGAGATGACACATTAGGACACACCATATACCAGAAGAAAACACAAACCAAGTGTTGATTCTCCCCGTTAGGAGAATGAGTGCACTCAGGGAAACGTATTCAGGAATCTCAGCCAATCACAATTACAGCATTCTCTTAAAGATACAGTATTAAATTACTATCCTGGTTTATATATTTCCAACCCAACTGTTTGGCGACTATCATTCCTAACATTCTCTCCTTTGGGTCTGACAATATATAAAACCTTACAATTTAATTCCATATTCCTCACAGCAAGCCTTATCTTTTACAGTGTCTTGGGCTTTTGCAAAATGATCAGCAATGTTATTCTCTGACATACAGTACTCCAGTGTAATCATTTTACTTTGAACACATTGTCTCACATTTAGATATCTTAAGGCCCTGTCACACTGGCCGACGGATGCAAAACGTTTGTAAAAAGGACACAGCGGACGAGAAAAATGTTCCATCCGTTGTTATCCGCTCTCAAAAGGGGCAAAAATTTGCATAACCAGAGTGGACAAAACGGAAAGGAATGGACGGGGGTAGGTCGCAGGGCGGATGGAAAGTGGATGCTCCACAGAAGCCTAGCGGATGGAAGCGGATGGATGGGGACGGCACATCCGTAAGGCTTCTGGGGGAGCGCAGAAAGCGGACGTGGAAAGGAAAGAGCGGATGCAGAGTGGACGCAGAGCGGATGAAGCGGATGCACAGCAGAAGCCGAGCGGATGAAGCGGATGCACAGCGGAAGCCTAGCGGGTGCCTAGTGTTCACTGCGCATGAGGGGAGGATGCATTGCGTCAGCCCCGCGGATATAAAGGGAAGCAGCTCCCAAGCAGGTCACCATTCAGAGGAAATACCTGCTTCCAGACACATCAACTGCCTGCCTGCCTCCCTGCCTTGCCAGCCTGCCTGCCTTGCCAGCCTGCCTGCCTTGCCTGCATGCCTGCCTGCCAGCCTTGCTGCCTGCCAGCCTTGCTTCCTGCCAGCCTTGCTGCCTGCCTGCCTGCCAAACTGCCAGCCAGCAACCCCACGACCATGGGGAAGAAAAGAGAGCCTCAGCCATCTGCTGCCAGCCCTGGCAAGAAGAAGAGGGCCACCCTCCCACCCCCTGGCCCTCACTCTGCTTCTGCTGGGGCATCTGTAGCACGGGCTGAGGCTTCTGCTGCTTCTGCTTCTGGAGGAGCTGATGATGCTGTTCATGGTGGTGGTGCTTCTGCTGGTGCTTACTCTGCTGATGCTGCTTCTGGCGGTGGTGCTTCTGCTGGTGCTTACTCTGCTGGTGCTGCTTCTGGCGGTGATGCTTCTGCTGGTGCTTACTCTGCTGAAGCTACTCCTTGTCCTGCTGGTCCTGCTCGTGCTCCTGGTCCTGCTCGTGCTCCTGGTCCTGCTCGTGCTGCTGGTGCTTACTCTGCTGGTGCTGATCTTGGTCCTGCTCGTGCTGCTGATTCTGATACTGGTCCTGTTGGTGCTGCTGCTGCTGGTGTTGCTGCTGCTGGTGGTGTGGAGGAGCAGCCCCTACAACCTGGAAGCCCCTCTGATGAGGGCCCATGTGGTCCTGCCAAAGGGAGGAAGAGGCATATGCAAGAACGGGAGAGGAGGCAATACTCCATCGAGGAGGAACATGAGGATGAGTTGCTGGAGTGGCTGAGAGAGAATGAGTATCTGTGGCAGAAGGGACACAGGCTCTACAGGGACACCAAAAGGAAGCAGGCTGCTTGGAGAGAGAAGGCGGAGAGCCTGGGCTACACTTCGGAGGTGCTCCTCGACTGGTGGAAGCACATGCACACCTGGTACGGGAAGCTGCACCTCAAGAAATCTGGCCAGGCCGCGGTCAAGCTGACGGACAGAGAGACCTACGTCATGACCAAGTGCAGCTTCCTGGAGGGTGAGATCCACCACTGAGGAGCAGCCCCTCTCACAACCCTCTCTCTCAGGCAGCCTGCTGAGAGCCAGTCCTCTTCTGGCAAACAGTCAGCTCCTGTCTCCAGGCAGGTGTCTGTGGAGCGTGCCACGACGGAGAACCCGCAGACAGCTGTTCAAACCGTGGCAGAGCGCATGGAGGACTCCCTGGCGCAGTGGGAGAAAGGAGACTGCACTTCCACCACAGTCCAACCCGCATCCACCCCCAGCTCCACCTCCACAGAAAGGCAGAGAGCCAGACAGGAGGGACAGAGCCACACTGTCCTGCTGGAGATAAGAGACACCATCCAGAGCAGCATAGATCTCCTCTCTCAGCTGGTCCACACCGACTCCTCATCCTCCAACCGCAAGCCCTTCCTCACCTATGTGAACCAGACCCTCACGGACATGGCGGAACCCCAGTACCAGGTGGTGAAGGACAGGATCACCGATCTACTTCACAACCCTCCAGATCCAGATGAACCTGCTCCCAACCAGTCCAGGTCTGCTCCTCTACCCCAGGTGATGTCCCTCCCATTCCAAGGTTTTCCACAGGCCCTCACTTACCAGGGCTACGACTACCAGGAGGTCCAGCAGCAGAGGCAGCAGCCCTTCCCAGTCCAGGCACAGGTTCATCAGACGCCACCATTGCCACCGGTTCCACTGATGCCACCCATGCCACTGATGGCACCAATGCCACCCACGCCACTGATGCCACCAATGCCACCGATACCACCCACGTCACCGATGACGCCCACGCCAGTCCTCACACAGCTGCAGACCAGACAGCCCCACTACACTGCTCCTTCCTCCGCCCCACAGCCAAGCCCGGCCTCAGAACATCTGTTGTCGGTACTGGGGCTGACACCCCATGGCATGGAGGAAGGAGCTCTTAACATCACGGGGCTGAGCCAGCTGTCTGAGAGCTTCCTCCACACACCGTCCCCTGTTGTCCTATTGGGGCCAGGCACCCCAGTGGTTCTTCAGACCAGCACTCCAGCAGCAGCCACCTCCACAGCACCTGGACACTTCACCCCTGAGACTGGGCACACCTCTGAGTGACAGAGAAGAGTCTTGGTGGAAACTTTTAGAAATGGTTTAGCCTTTGCATGCTTGTGGGATAGGTTAAGATAGCAATGGGGTGGGCAGGGATACCTTTGGGATGGGTAATATCTGTGGGATGGGCAGGAATACCTGTAGGATGGGCAGGGATACCTTTGGGATGGGTTAAGATAGCTGTGGGATGGGTTGAGATAGCAGTAGGATGGGCAGGGATACCTTTGGGATGGGTAATAGCTGTGGGATGGGTTAAGATAGCTGTGGGATAAACCTCCAGTGCAAGCATAGTGGGACTGTATGGTCCACCCTCCCAGCTGCCACACCTATGGCCCTTTATTATCAATAATAATGTAATCAATCATCCACACATGTCAACATAAACACAACTCTTTATTAAATGCCCTGTTCATTGTAGGCCCACCCAACATACATGGCCCAATCTCATCCGTGTGATGAGACAGGCTGCAGGAAGCATCCATTAGGCATCTATCATCCTGTCTTGCCACTCCACTGCTCCAGCTGGGGAGTTGCACCAGTGTTTCAAGAGGTTGCGCTGCTTCTTCCCTTCACGTGAGGCTCTGTTGGGGCCTTGCACATCCTCGGTTTCTATCAGGTTTCGCCCTTGCCTCCATTCACCAGGCTCCATGTCCCCATTCCCTTGTTGGAGGTCCACGAGCCTCTTCTGCAAGACTGGGTGCGCATGAGATTGTGCAGGATGCAGCAAGCTTCCATGATCCTCCTCACGGTCTCTGGGCGATGCTGCATGGTGGTGAGAAGTACCTGGAACCTGTTGGCCAGGATTCCAAAGGCGTTCTCCACCACCCGCCTTGCCCTGGACAGCCTGTAGTTGAAGATCCTCTCTTCACGGGTGAGGCATCTGGAAGTGTAGGGCTTCATGAGGTAGGTTCTGAGGGAGAAGGCGTCATCCCCCACGATGAAGTAGGGCACATCTTGTGTGTCGTTGGGCAGGGGGTCTGGATCTGGGAAGCCCATGATGAGGTTGCATTCCAGCCCCTCCTTGAGGTGACTGGCGTTGTATACCTGGGCATCTGAAGATGAGCAGTTGCCTGAAGCATCGATGTACATGAACTTGTAGTCAGCATTGACCATGGCGAACAGGATGATGCTGAAGAAGCCCTTGAAGTTGAAATAAGTGGACCCCGACTTGGCTGGCGCTTTGCAGGCTACGTGCTTCCCATCTATGGCTCCAACGGTATGGGGGAAGTTCCACCTCTGATACCACTGCTCTGCAACTTTCTTCCAGCCTTCAGTGGATAGGCACTGGAGGAGCTCCTCCAGGTATTCTTCGATGATGGCCTGCACCACTTCTCTGACCACAATGCTGATGGTGTTTTGTGGCACCCTCCAGCCGTACTGCATGCTCCTGTACGTGGTCCCTGAGGCCAGGTGGCGCAAAGTCAGTGCCACCTTGAGCCCAGGGTCCAGGCTAGGCCGGAAGTTGGTGCTCTGCTTGGTCAACCTGGGTGTCACCCGCTCCACAACTTCGTCAAACATGGATGGAGGCATCCTCATGAAGTTCTGGAATGCACGAGTGTCTTCTTTCCTCAGCTCCACCATCAGCTTGTTGTACAATCCGTACTCTGCTCTTCTCCCGATCCATCTTCGGACCCAGACGCTTCTTGGCCGCCTCCTTTTCTTCCCGTTGTAGAGTTGAAAGTGCCTGTAGATGGCTTCGCACTGTTGCAGAAGGATGGTGGCTACCAAAAGGACTGTGTTACGATCCATAGTGGACATGACTGGATGTTGTGGAAGAGCAAGAGCAAGAGCAAGGCTGCAGAGGTCTGCACAGCAGGGCTGCTGGTCTGAAAGTGAGATCCAGGTGAGTTGCTCCCCCTTTTTATAGGCAATATAGGTTTTCCACTATGTGTCCTTTTGCATCCTCTAGGCATCCTCTGGACATCTTTTATATCCGAGATAGGTCCCCTCTGAGAACTTTTTTTCCGTTTTAAATGCTTTGTATGTGAGCTGCATCCACTTTCATCCTTTCTCCGTCCGTGCTACTAATGCTGCACATCCATTCCGCGTCCATTCCGCTTCCTCCCTGTGTCCGTTTACTGCTGGAGCGGATTTGAGTTGCGCGGATGCGCAGCAGATGCCTAGCGGATGTAGCGGATGCGTAACGGATGACGACGGGTGCAGAACGGATGTTCCCCGTATGCCTAGTGGATGCAGAACGGACGCGTTGGATACATTTTCCGCTCAAAAAGTTTTGAGCAGCTCAAAACTTTTTGAGTGGATGGAACCTCAAATCGACGGATGCTGGACGGATAGAGAGTATGAAAAACGGACGCAGTGAGTACAGAACGAAGCATCGCGTTAACCAACGGATGGCAAGTGTTTCTCTCCATTTTACATCCTCTTTCCATCCCTTGGTGCAGTGTGACATGGGCTTTAACAGGATACAGTTTCATTTGTTATAGCTACTAAGAACTGTATTTACTTGGCATACAATACTAGCCTGATATCTATCTGGTGGTCGTGTTACATGGTTTGAACATCTAGGCAACTCAGGGCTTACTGGTGGATTCTCCTGCTCCTGGTTCTACCTCCTCCTGTGTCTGTTCTTCCTCTTTAATGGCTATTGATGGTTTAACTATCTCATTGTTAGGGACTATTTGAGTGTCAATAACAACATCATTGTTGGATTCCTGTTCTAGTTTATTCCACCCAACATGTTCAAGAAATTTAGCACTAGTGCTACAGTAAATACCAGCTGTGCCTCAATCCCAAAATCTAAACGATCTATGGTTGGTCTCGTAATCTCCAAAAAATAATTTCCTAGATCTATGTTGCCCTTTCAGTCTTACTTGTGAGGGAATATGTACCCATGCTGGAGCTCCAAATGTGTATAGATAACTTAAATTTGGTTTTCTGCCATGCCAACGAGTGAATGGCAATTCTCCAGTTGCTGTGTTCACCTTCAGGAAAACCTGAATCAGATAACATAGTGCGAGCCATGGGTTGTAACGTTTGCCCTCTTTGTTCTATTAACAAGTTATCTTGTACAGAACGCTTATGCTTGATACCAGCCAATTTTAACATCATTTGGAATCTAGTGTAATAAACTCAGTCCCGTTATCAGTAACTAAAGTAATTACTTTATGTTTCATTTTCCTTTCTGCAAACCTTAGCCAATTAAATGTTGAAATGTTTCTGTTTTGCTTATCATTAATTAACAGAAACCGTACTGTGAATAATGAACCATTATACTCAAACCACAGCAGGCACCTCCCAAACTGGGTTTCATAGGACCAATTATGTCAGCAAACACAACCTCTAAAGTTTCTTTAGTCTTAAACCCATTCAGTCTGCAGGAATAACCTTGCTTTTCTCCTGGTTACATGCATTATAGTTTAAGTACTTGCTACAGGGTTTTAATTTTACTCCCTCTGATAATTTAACAGTTTAATAGTTTCAGCATTTTGAAATTAATATGCTACAGACATCTATGCAGTAAATGTATACATTTGTCATGTGGCTTAACTTTGTTATAAACCGACTTAGCCATCTGCAACTGGTGATCATGTATAAAATATAAATCATTCTCTAAAGTAGCAGTAACACATTTATCCTCTTTCTCCATGATACAGTTATCTCCCCTAAAGGTTACTACATAACCAAGATTAATTAAATTTCAGTTTAGGTACTTATAACATAGATAAATGCTCATTTACACACGAACAATATGCAATACCTTCACCAGATGCTTTCATCTTCCAACCATTTGCCAATGATACATGTTGTTTACTTGTGGACATCTTTACAAACCTCTCTCTATTTCTAGTAATGCACTGTGATGCTCCACTATCAACTACTCATAAATCATGGTTTAGAGTTGAATTGCTAGACAAAGCTAAATTAAGAGTCTTCTTGATTACCAATATTCTGTCATTTTCCCTTCTTCCAGAATCTAGCTATATGTCCCCTAGCCCCACAAGAAAAACATTTCCTAACAGTATATGCAGTTGAAAATAAATCCTCTTCTTGTGGTGGTTTGTCTCTCAGTTGATCTCTTTCCAGTCTTCTTGTTGCCTCTTCTAACAATCATCTGGTAATGTCAATCAATGTCAGTTCATTTCTGGTCAGGACTTCCAGTGAAGATACATAATCATTATAACTTGCATCCAAAGAGGAAAGAATGATGTAAACTTAATGCAGTTCTGAAAAAATCAGTTCCTTTTCATGTTGCTCTTGAAAAGTTATTTTCATGAAGTTCAAATGAGCTAACATATCTTCACCTTTCAGAAGATGTGCTCTAAACAGTTTATGTGTAAGATGTATGTGTGCACCTACACTGTCACAAACATAAATCCTCTTCAAATTCTCCCAACACCAAGCAGCAGACTCTTCTCCATGAATATGGACTAGCTGCTGGTCACTCAGTGTTAGTCCAATTATACAAAGAGCTCGTTCATTATTCTGTTTAAAGTCAGCAAACTTCTTGGCATCGTCCTCATTATTTGGATGCCAAGCATTTACATCCAGTGGATTCTGAACTGCAGCCCATAATCCTTTCCTACGCAGAAGTAGACTGCACTTCATAGACCAGGAAACATAGTTTGTTCCATCTAACTGGGTGATCAGTGATAGACTTGTTGATGGGTCTTGTGCCATCTTTACCAGGAGAGTAACCCACAATTAAACAGTAAAAATATACAAGTGTCTGTATATGGTACTGTGTATTCACACTAACTCTCAGTTATCTCAGCCTGGTATGGTCTGGGCTCATAACCAGTGGTGAGGTATTCCCTGTTAGGAGAGTGCACTCAGGGAAACGTAATGAGAGTGATGTTGAATAGCACACAATCAGCATACAGATACACTGAATAGTAAAATGTAGGTTTTACCTCCAGTAAACGGGTAAACAAAGTCCACCAAACAGTCCAAATCATACACGGTTAAAGCAGGTAGTATCAGTCCAGGGATAATCCAAAAACAAAGTCAAGTATCATAAACAAAGTTTGGTAAATGGATTTTGCTAACATTTGCAAAAACTCACAGCAATCCAAGTAGAACAACGATCAGGCAAATACGGCAAAACAGGAAATGCAAGGAGAAAGAAACCAGGTTTCTGGCTCCATCTTATGGGCATTGGAGGAATCTCAGCCAATCAGAATTACAGCTTTCTCTTAAAGATACAGTATTAAATTACTATCCTGGTTTATATATTTCCAGCCCAACTGTTAGGTGACTATCATTCCTCACACCAACCGCTACCTCAACACCCAATCCCACCACCACCCAGCGCAGATAAACTCCATGGCCAAAACACTAATTTCCAGAATCAAATGCCTGACAGACAAGACACACATACAGGCTGAACTATGCACCCTGATTAAAATACTGACAGCCAACAGCTCCCACAAAAACAAAATCACAGGCCTGATCCACAAAAACACACTGAGAAACAATGGAGACCTAGAAGATTAACAGAACCATGGAACAGCTGTCCTGCCCTACATTAGAGGTACTACAGACAAAATCAGTAAGATACTACACAGGCATCACATCCAGACTGCCTTCAAAACAGACAGAAAAATAACAGCCATCCTAAGAAACCCCAAAGATAAAATTGACCTGGAAAACCAAGGCATATATGAAGTCCCCTGCACATCATGCCCTGCCACATACATTGGACAGATCAATAGAAGAATAAGTACCTGCCTGGATGAACACAAAAATGAAGTAAAAAAGCTGGAACACACTTCCTCACTAGTCTAACACATGAAAGCCACAGGTCATAGCATCAACTTCAAGAGCACCAAAACCCAAGCCATATAGAAAACTCCAGCTACAGAATTATCAGAGAAGCCATAGAGATTGAAAAAAGACCTGAAAGCATGAATAGAAGAGAAGATTCCACCAGACTGTTAATCATTTGGAAGCCTGCACTCTCAAATAGAAAGATCTCCACACCACAAGCCAAGCAAACACCTGGGCACAAACAGACCCCCTCTGATAACTCCAGCTCAAACACACCCCAACCAGGCACCCAGATGAAACCTAGCTTCCTAATAAACAACAGCCATCCATTTACCCGAAGCCAAACCACACTAAAAGCCTCCAATACAGGAAGCACAATGTTGCCAGCCAATCAAGACAAAAAATGCTACAAAACAGACAGAAGATATTAGAAATACCAATCAAGCAAAACACAGCAAACTCCAAGACCAATAAACACAGACCAAGACTCCCAACCAATCAGGATGAAGAAAAAATCATTCTAACACAGCAGTAGGCTAGCCTCAAATTTAAAACAGAAACAGTTGTGAAAGTCTGACTCGCAGACGAACACAATACACAAGCCTGATGACTGCAGATGAGATTCTGCCGAAACATCGCTACAACTTTCAAAGCACAACTATAATGACGTGGGAAAATACCCGAACAAAGCTGAATACCATACATACATACATACATACATACATACATACTGTACATACATATATATATATATATTACACACTCTCACACATACATGCACACTCACTCACTCACACACAAACACAAACACATACATATATGTATTAATCACAGTCTATTTTGAATATATAGTGGAAAGAGTATTCGTCAGAATAAAGCTGGAAGGGACCTTGGACCTCTTCTAGTCCAAACACCAGCTCAAACTTCAGATAGTTCCAGTCTTTTCTTTAAAACTTCCAGTGACGAAATACCTACAACTTCTGAAGGCAAGCTGTTGTTGAAAAGGATTGAAATTTATACAATATTGTTATAGTCTTAAGAAAAAAAATTATAAAAGGATGTACTGTTGGTGAATGACACCAGAAAAAATATACTTTATATTTTTATTGAAAAGGTGACAAATAAGCATTATTTTATCATGTTTGGTGAATATACAAAAAAGCTGGGAAATTATTTATTTCATTTATGTAGAACTCAATAAGTGACTTGAGAGACAGATTAAAATGTGATTGTTCTTACAGTGAAGAAAACTAGAAGTGACTTATCTTCTATACCTTTCTATAGAAAGAAGAGAATATTTGAAGCTCAGCATTAAGCTGTGAGATCTTTGGAGTTCTCAGAGTTTAGTGGTTTTCTTGCAGGTGCTTCAATACTAAACTAAGTAACATCATCAGTGGTAGTAGGGAGTGGGATTTTGCTCTCAATATATGTTCTAATCGCTTGTCCTGTGTCAGTGGGAGTGATCTTGGTGGTTCTTTGGTTGGACTTTTTACTGTTAGCTTGTTTGGAATTTTGTTGGTTTGCTTCATGATTGTTAGTCAAAATTTAGTCTTTACTTTAATCTAATCTCTATTCATTTGAATTGCTGGTGCAGAGGTGTTTAGGTCTTTTTGTTTCCTCCCTGCCTTGTTGGTTGTCTCTTTTGAAAGGTATGTGAATATTGTTTGCCTTAGTGCCTGTTAATGGCCAATTAGGGCCAAGCTTCTAGGAATTTTCTGGCATTGGTGACATTATCTATTTGGAACATTATTCCATTGGTTGACAAGCTGCCTACCTGCCATAAATATTTTTAAAAATAACTTGGGCAAATTGAAAACCATTTAAGAATTGACACATTATATGTATTTGTGTACAGTCTTTACATCTAAAGGGTATGATGAAAGGTAAATGCAAATAACGCTTCTTTCTCCATTCATGGCATGTGAAAGCTATATATTATGATCAAACATTGATCTGACTTTCCATTAAGATGCTGCATTTACAGAGCTATTTCAGCAAATGAGTCACATAAGCAAACTGCATGCTGATCTCCATGGCAACCAAGTTGTAGACTACCAATATAACTAAAAAATCCAAGGTTACTCCTTTTGTACAGTTGGAATAAATGTAAAGAAAGGCTTAGAACTTCAATGATTAGCAATTCATTGTGAGATTAGCTTTAATAACAAGATGGCTACAGTTGAAATTTCATGACATGAAGGACACTCTATTACAGAAAATGTAATAGAAGTACATCATTGTTGTTTGATTCTTTAAGATAATCTCAATCTTTGCAATCAAGGGAATTAAATTAAAATCTTTTTTATAGATAAATTATAATCTCAGTAATGTAGACTGTTATGCATTAGTAAATCCTTTTTTAACATTACTGATTTTCAAAAACACAAAATTAAAGGATAAACAGACAGAGGAAAAAATAATAGAATGGAAATATAGGTACAAAAAGGAATAAAAAGGAAAGAAAATAGAAGAAGAATGATTTCTGATCTTTTCTGGTTCAGATATGGATAAAAAGCTTAATAAAAGTTAACATTTATGTTAAAAGTTACTAAAGTTAACAATTGATTACTTTATTTCTTGTCATGCAGGGAAATTCACTGGAGAATGCAATCATGTTTGGAAGAGTCAAGAGTAAAAGGAAAGCAGGCCGACAAAAAACATGGTGGTAGGATACCATCAAAGGTGACACCAGCCAGAGCATAGAAAAAAATCAAAGAAATTGTTCTGTATGAAAATAGTTTCCTCCAAATTCGTTAATCTGATTGGCTAAGAAAGCCAGCATAGGGATTGGTTCACTAGGAACCAATCCAAAGGAACCGCCAAAAGGCAGTTAAATCGAACCAATGTCATTGGCTACAAGCCGGCAGGCAAGCCATATATAAAGGCTGCCGCGGCTAGAGGCAAACTATTCCGTTTGTCTTTAGTGTTGCAAATAAAGACTTTTACTGTTGGAACCCGGTCTACCTCACGTTTTTCCGGACGGAACACTGGCGACGAGGATGGGATTGTCCTAAAATACAAGACTGTACACGCGGCGAATTGAAACCCAGGCTGAAAGCGATGGCTGGAAATAATGCACCGCCCGCACCCTTCAACCCCAATGAAGAGGATTGGGAATCCTACGTAGACCGTTTCCAAATGTACTTGGAAAGTAACGAGATGGAAGAGATCTCAGACCAGCGTAAGAGGGCTGTCTTCTTAACGCATTGCAGACCAACGATTTTCAAAATGGCCAAGGCATTAGCGAAGCCCAGAGACGTAAAGCAAATGACCTGGCCCAAATTCCAGCAAATGTTGAAGGCTCATTACGCACCAGTGGTGTCAAATCTCATCAAACGGCATGAATTCTACCAAAGGGACCAAAAAGAAGGCGAGACCGTCGCTGATTTTGTGGCAGCCCTCCAACAACTGGGGGGAGCATGTGAGTTCCTGAACTTAGACGAAGCGATGCGAGATCGAGTAATATTGGGTTTAAGAGACTCTAATTTACAAAGCAAGCTGCTAAATAAACCCAACATAACCATAGCCGAAGCAATCGCAGAAGCCACAGCCGCAGAAGCCGTGAAAAAGTCAGCGGCCACAATGAAACAAATGAACGTGAACGACGACGAAACGAGCCTAACTAGAGGGAAGAAACAATTTCCCGCCACCACACACCATGAAGATTTTGACGAGACATCAGAATCCGGAGAGGAAGACGATTAGGTCCACCGCCTATACGCCAAAAAAAAAGGCGCAAAAAAAAAAAACTGGCGGGAATGCGCCGGTTGCGGAGGAAACCACCCTCGAGCCGACTGCAGATTCCTTGATGCCATCTGCAGAGCTTGTAAGAAAAGGGGAAACATCGAGAAGGTCTGTAGGAATCGAAAAAATTACAGCTCTAACAGACGCAGTAACTCTCCCCCAAAAGTTGAATCGAAACAAACCGAGAGAAAGTGGCAGCAAAACAAATGAGCCAATAACCGAGAAAAGACCCATCAAACTTTCACTATCGGAAGAGCTCAGACGGAAAGCGGGAAAAAAGTTAAAATAATCGCAAAAATCGAAGGCAGCCCCTGTGAGATGGAGGTCGATTCAGGGTCTTTCCTGTCAATGGTGTCATGGGACACAATCAAACAACTGGTCCCAAATATTAAGCTAAAAGAGCTCCAGAAACAAAAATTAACCCTGAAGGACTACCAAGGAAATCGAATCCCTGTAGTAGGTCTAGGACATTTCCGAGTCACCTACAAGCAGCATGTCGAAGTCCTGCCTCTGACAATAGTCGACCGGGACCGACCCAGCCTCCTGGGCATCGAATGGTTCGCACCATTGGGCATCGGAATGACCGGAGTAGACTGGGTGGCCGCAACCGACTGGGAAGAAAATCTGATCCACGAGTTCCAGGACATTTTTGATGGCTTCCTAGGCAGGTATTGGGGGACCCCAATTTCCTTTAGTTTAGACCCCCAGGTGGCCCCTAGAAGATTAAAGGCCAGACAAGTTCCTTTTGCATTAAAGGCAAAAATAGAAGAACAATTAAACAAATTAATTGACCAAGGGGTTTTGGAACCTGTTGACCATGCTAAATGGGAGACGCCAATAGTAACACTGGTTAAACCTAATGGGTCGGTACGCATCTGCGGAGACTACAAGGCTACCCTGAACCATGCACTGCAACAAAGAGCATACCCGGTGCCAGTCGTACAACATTTGTTACACTCACTAGGGGGAGGAAAATTTTTTGCGAAACTAGATCTAGCACAAGCTTACCAACAGCTTCCAGTAGACCCCTTAACGGCCGAGGCACAGACAATAGTGACTCACAAAGGGGCATTCAAGTGCAACAGACTCCAGTTTGGAGTGAGTGTGGCCCCAGGCGTGTTCCAAAGCCTCATGGAACACCTATTAAATGGAATAAAAGGGGTCATACCATATTTTGATGATGTCCTGATTTCGGCTAAAGATACGACCCAACTAGAAAAAAGACTGAGAAATGTACTAACAAAATTCAGAGAATCTGGCCTGAAAGTTAAAAAAAGAAAAATGCTGCTAAATGACTGATCGCGTCGAATTCCTGGGCTACTTAATACACGGAGAGGGTATACACCCTACTAAAAAAAAAGTCAAAGCCATTAAAGATGCACCACAGCCAAGAAACAAAACAGAATTGCAGGCATTTTTGGGACTAATAAATTTCTATAACGTATTCCTACACCATTTGCTGGATAAAAAAAACTAATTGGACTTGGGGTCATAGAGAGCAAAAAGCTTTCCAGAAAATAAAAAAATTATTAACATCAAACACCGTTCTTATCCAGTTTAGTAACACACTTCCATTGACGGTAACCTGCGACACCTCACCGTTTGGAGTCGGTGCCATCCTGAGCCACCAATTGCCCGATGGGAGAGAGGCACCCGTTGCTTATTACTCAAAGACTCTGTCTAAAACAGAACGTAACTATAGTCAACTAGACAGAGAAGCCCTGGCAATCGTTGCCGGAGTGAAACGCTTCCACGAATATCTCTATGGAAGAACATTTTTGATCGTAACGGACCATAAACTGTTACTAGGTATTCTGGTGGGAAACAAGCCTACACCGAACATTTTATCACCGCGAATGACTAGATGGTCAGAATTCCTAGCAGCATACTCTTACACATTAACGCATTGACCCGGGAAGGAAATCTCCCATGCAGACGCATTAAGCAGAGCACCGTTGCCAACGACGGAGGAAGACCCGGCGCCAACAATGACTACCCTGCAGATAGAGACATGCCCCGAACTATGAATATCTGCAAACGATGTCGCCAGAGCCACTGCAAAGGACCCAGTGACTGCCCGCATATTTAACTGGGTAGGTAAAGGCTGGCCGGAAAACCAAAAAACTGAAAACTTTAAACCTTTCCGGACCAGACAAACCGAACTTTCAATTCAAAAAGGTTGTTTATTGTGGGGTGATCGGGTAGTAATCCCTCCTAAATTACAAACTAGAGTGCTGGGTATGCTTCACGAAGGCCACCCTGGTATTGTAAAAATGAAAAGCCTTGCTAGAAGCTATGTCCGGTGGCCTGGTATAGATAAAGACATTGAATACTGGGTTACTACTTGTAATAAATGTCAAAAAACCAGGCCTTCCCCACCACAAGCACCCATAAGGGACTGGGAGACCCCACGAGGCCCCTGGTCACGGATCCACATTGACTTCGCGGGTCCTACTAGGGACAATTTTTAATTTAGATGCGTACTCAAATTGGCTGGAAGTTGTAGTAATGTCATCTACGACAACCGAGGCGGTCATTAAACAACTTAACAAACTCTTCGCAACCCATGGATTGCCAGACGTCCTAGTGTCCAACAACGGGCCACAATTAACAGCCATCCAATTTGAACAATACCTAACCTCCCTAGGTATATGCCATGCACTAACCGCGCCAGTCCACCCGGCTGCAAATGGTAGGACGGAGAGAATGGTCAGATTTACCAAAGAGGGTTTAGAGAGAATGGACATTGGGGATGTCCAGGATAAAGTTAACCGCCTACTCACCCTCCAACATATCACACCCAGTACTGTAACCAACAAAAGTCCAGCGGAATTATTAAAGGGAAGAAAACTTAGGTCGCAATTAGACAGGTTGCACCCAAATTACACGTTGGAAAGACCCCCCGACTCCTCCAGCCATTTCCGAACATTTTAAATCGGCGACCTAGTCTACGCAAAAAAATTCACCGGGGACCCCTTATGGCTTCCAGGCACAATTACACAAATTACAGGCCCCCGGTCCTACCGACTAACCGTAGACGATGGCAGGGAATGGAAGTGGCACATAGACCAGCTTCGTTCCCGAAACATTGAAAGAAATACAAACTCACAACCACAAATAATAAAAAACGATGAAAATCAAACCAAAGAGGAGGGGGAAATACAAGAAAATAATAAAGAACCTTTTAAAATAAACCCAGAACATCTTAACAAACAAAAAGAGCAAAAAAGAAACTTACGGTTAGATGAAACTTGCAGAAAAAATCCAGTCGAAGGGGCCAGCCAAGCCAGCTTGACCTGCCTGGAGAAACCAGGAGGGAGCAGCGAAACCACCGGCCTGAGAAACTCAAGCGGTAGCAAAATGGCTGACTCACCCTTCCAGGCGGTTCCATGGAGAAGAGCCGGAGAGACAGCAACCCCATCCGAACCGGTTGAAATCTCCAGCGAAAATGAACCGCGCAAGTCCAGTAGAGTCAGAAGAAGCCCCACCTACCTGCACGACTATGTCACCATGTAGGACTAAACCAAGAGGGGAGGGGTGTTCTGTATGAAAATAGTTTACTCCAAATTCGCTAATCTGATTGGCTAAGAAAGCCAGCATAGGGATTGGTTCACTAGGAACCAATCCAAAGGAACCGCCAAAAGGCGATTAAATCAAACCAATGTCATTGGCTACAAGCCAGCAGGCAAGCCGTATATAAAGGCTGCCGCGGCTAGAGCCAAACTGTTCCGTTTGTCTTTACTGTTGCAAATAAAGACTTTTACTGTTGGAACCCGGTCTACCTCGCGTTTTTTGGGACGGAACAGAAATAATGCCAGATTGGAAAATATGGAGAGATCTGGGCCATAGAATCACTAAGAGCCAGACATGATTGAATGGAAAACAACATCATCATCACATTATTTCTTTTTCCAATGTAATTCTAATCATGAAATCCAAAAATAAAAATTTCATTTCTGTTTCTTGCAAAAATTTCAAGTTGTTCAATTTTCCAAATTGAAACAAAAATAAACTCTTTCCTTTTAATCAAGGCTATCATTTTTTCCAATTCCATCCGCTTCATTCCATGGTAGTATTTGTGCATCTTTCAACTTCTGTGCATATAAAAGTCTTGCTGCTGTTACAATATATAAAAGGAAAGTTCCACAAGATGCTTCCCTTTGTCAGTTAAACCCAAAATTAGTGTTTCTGGTTTCAATTGTATGCTTACTTTTAAAACCTTTGTATCAAAATACATACTGATCACTTGAATGTCCACCAAAGATGAAAAAAATACCTTTAGTTATATTTCCAACAAGTATTTGAAATTCCTTTATACATTTTTGACTTTTTGTCCAGTGTGATATACCAGTGATACATCATTCAATATGGTATGAAAAGATGCAACAACAACCTGTAGATCATAGTTGATCATAGTTTCCCTAAGATCAGAATTTTCTAATTTCTTCTCACTTGATTTGAAACCATATGAGCAAAGCAAGCATGTAGTCTAGTAGCGTGAATCTATTTATGCTTGTCATTAATCTTCCAGTGCATTATTGAGGAAATGGTAGATGTTTTCTATTAAAGGAAGAAATGTTTTATATTAGGATGAGAAAAATGGAGAATTCCCAGAAATATTTTGTTTTTCTCCAAAACCTGCATGTACCCATTGGAATGGCTAATCCAAGCTTTTAATCCAAAGCTTTTATACATTTCTTTAAGTGTATATCTTCTAGAAATATACCAATTATTATATGTCCAAACTGCCATATAACGCTTTCTAGAAGAGATTTCCATAATCACGATACCTTCTACCAATTTGAATCAGCTTACTGCAAAGGAAAATATGTGCAGTTAAATGACAGGAAATTACAATATAGTAGCAGATATCTTCTAGAAATATATCTTCCAGAAATATACCAATTATATGTCCAAACTGCCATATACTGCTTTCTAGAAGAGATTTCCATAATCATGATACCTTCTACCAATTTGAATTAGCTTATTGCAAAGGAAAATATATTCAGTTAAATGACAGGAAATTACAATATAGTAGCAGAATCTCACGTCATGATTTTAAATTTACAAAAGAAATCACAGTAAGTGAATTCACAGTAATGTGGTCCAATATGAAGCATTTTTTTTAACAAATTTTATTCAGTTTTTCACATTAAAAACAAAAATCTGTTTTTAGTGGACAACATATTTCCGGGTCATCACCTTTTCACACAAATATGACAGCAATTATACATTCACATATGCATACTTAATTCTATTATTACCTTTTCCATTCCAAATTTTCAGTAAGGAGAGAAACACACATTAATTCTACCCTCTTTCATTAATCTCAACCGAAACATGTTTTTTGTTTCATTTCAATTATTTCAAATATAATCCTTTAATATTTATTTTAAAAATAAAGATAAACAATATGTGTTTGCCTAATAATAATAATGATGATAATAATAAAAAGTTACCAATGTCTCTCCTTGCTTTTAATAGTCTATATTAACCTATTAATTTAATTGGTTCCTTAGTTTGTCATATTTCCTTTCCGTTACCATTTCATACCATTGCATTCCATTGCCATTGCCATTTTTTGTAACACAGAGCAAAGTGATTTGGCTCTTTCCTGTAGTAATTCTTTCATATTTTTAAGTTCCATTTTTAATTCCCGAAGAGATATCATCATTACACACTCTTGTATTTTATGATCGTTAAAGTTCACCAAAAAAAAAACAAAACACTTTTACTTTCTTTCTTTCAATCTTCTAAAGTTCTCAATTATTCCAGCCCAGGGTCTATACCAAAAACATCAATCAACCCCACAGTCAGTCTTTCCTTGCTTTTTTCTTTATTCTGGTTCTGCTTTCACTTTCTAAGATTCTTACTTTGTTTCAATATTTCTTTAATGTTATATCCACACAAGTTTATTCAGAAACAGGATGATTTCTCTTTTGTTTGAGCTTGACTTTTTGTCAAAAGGTGGCAGGCACTCTCCATTATACAAAGTCTTCACCTTTTCCCCCTATTTTTTTATTTAAGGTTTTTCGAACCACAATATTCCAACACAGTCCAGTCTCCAATTTGTAAACTTTATTATTATTATTTTTTGACAATCTTAAGTCCAGCTTTATTTTCTGCCTGTTTATTCCCAAAATATTTTAGTCCAATTCAGTTAAATCTTTAGTTTCAGCTTCTTCCTTTCCCAGTTCAAAGCCCAACTTAGCTGTCAAAAATATTTTCTTTTTTTTCCCCTGTCCCTTTGTAATTTCGCCGCTCACTTTTCTTTTCTTAAAAATTCCATGTTACCTTAATCCCGGGATACTTTTGTTTAGTTGTATTGCCCAGTTGTCATGGTTCAGATGTTATCCACCTCTTTCTTCCCTCCTGCACAAATCTTAATCCAGCTGAGCCCTCCTCTTCGGGGTGGCCATTTTAAACCACTGCTGCAGTCGTCTTCAGGGGGAAAAGACCAAGCCCAGGTGGGGAGATGCGGCTCCCCTCAACCTGGCTTGCGGCTTCCCCTTACTCCGCTGCCTCTCCAAGGCAGCTTCAGCCCTTAATTGTAATATTCGGGGCTCTCCAACGAAAGAGCATGGACCATAGCTGCAGAGAGTCGCGATCTAAGGTCCGTCTCTGCCTTCTGAGGAGGCTCTGCCTTCTTCCCCCAATATGAAGCATTTTTATAAACCCTGAATGGAATCCAGTAGTACAGGCAGGCAACAGTGAGAGCAGTAGAAAAGCAAAAATCCCATCTGTTTTGTTGTAAGGGGGGAA
Organism: Laticauda colubrina; assembly: GCA_015471245.1. Taxonomy (NCBI): domain Eukaryota; kingdom Metazoa; phylum Chordata; class Lepidosauria; order Squamata; family Elapidae; genus Laticauda; species Laticauda colubrina. The sequence continues at coordinate 38,310,297 of BLBF01000039.1, read as the reverse complement.
ATAGCAATCTTCTATAATATGATCCAAAGTAATAGTTTCTTTATTAAATATACTAAAACAATGACCACTGAATTCCTAACCAAACTGAGAGCCACAAAAAAAGATTAATAAAAGATTATATAGCACACAAAAAAGTCTCAATAGACATGAATAAATATTTGTATTTGCATAAACAAGAAAAGACCCAACTCTATATTGGTAATAAGGTTATGAACCTGACCCAGTCTTAAGGATGTCACCTTAGTCTTGTCATTAACCCTGATTTCCACACTTTTCCATTTTACAATGTTATTTTTTTCCATGTTGTTTTAGTTGCAAAGTCATGTCTGACCCATCGCCAGTCCATGGATAACATTCCTTCAGGCTTTCCTGTCCTCTACCATCCCACAGAGTCCATTTAAGCTCATGCCAACTACTTCAGTGATTCCATCCAGCCACTACATTCTCTGCCATTTCCCTCTTTTGTCCTCAATCGTTCCCAGCATTAGGCTCTTCTCCAGTGAGTCTGGAGGGAGTGAGACTTTTTTTCCATACTTCTCCCTAAAATGCAAGTTTGCACCTTAAAATTTGAAGTTTTCCTGAGATTTGGAAGATAGATAATCTTCCACATCTCAGGAAAACTTCAAATTTTACAGAATCAAAAGACATTCTGAATTCCAAAAACTTTCTTAGTTCTACCAAAATTTCTGTGGACAAAGTAAAGATTATTTCAACATAAAAAAAATATCAAAGTCTTAATTAAGCATTGGTGAAAATATTGACTGTAGAAGTGAAATCATCATTTATAGAGGAAAACAAAAATAGCACATCCACAGTTGTATTTATCAGACCCGAAGCTATGAGCACATAACATTTCTTGATATTTGTTTGCTAACAAAAATATCAAGTCAAAGATAGCCTCCAGGTTTTATGAATTTCAATGAGGCAAAAGCCATAAGCCAGTTAGACACACTTGAAAACACCGTAATATGAAAAGAGCAAGTAGAATGATCTAGCTGATTTCATTTGGACCTTGAACAGTAAGTTCTTATAATAATAATAAAGGGAATAAATTCTCTTATTAGGAACACTTTAGCCACAACAATTTGATATCAAAATACATCAAATGCCAATACTGTAATATCAAATATAAGCATCAGTTAATTGCAAGAAACAAAGAATATATAGCATGACTGCAGTTATAACTCAATACCTGGGATGCAAAATCAACAAAGAAGCAAAAAAGCCAAGTAGTGCACTACCAATATGGAACATCAGGCTGGAAAATAAGATCAGCATGTTAAGATGAGATGCAAACAAGCTAGAAAGATGAAATAAAAGAAACTGAAGACCAAAGAACACCTGATCAAGAAATATCACATAAAAACAAAGAAGATTAAGGAAGTATTGGAAATAATGAAGCAGAAATAATAAAGAAACTATAGCCAAGAAGATCAATAGATATGAAGTGCAAATTGCACATTATAGGCAGAATTGCACTTTCAGTATAAGACACACATATCAATAAAACTGATTGCAAGATTTTTTAATGTTAAGTAAAATATCAGTTAATAATCCCTTACATGTAAGATGTAACCGAATATACAGTATAATTGAATAAAATGTAATGCGCACCTTATATATTTCCAGTAATATTTGAACAGTAAAGGTTAGTTTTTCTCTTGTTCTCTTCTGAGGAATACCCATCTGAACTAAGCAATTACTATTGACTATTTAGCATATAGCAATAGCACTTAAGACTTATATACCACTTTACAGTGCTTCACAGTCTTCTCTAAGAGGTTTACAGAGTCAGCATATTGCTTCCAACAATCTGGACCCTCATTTTACCAACCTTGAGGATGGAAGGCTGAGTCAACCTTGAGCCTGGTGAGATTTGAACTGCCAAACTGCAGTCAGGCAGCAGGCAGCAGAAGTAGCCTGCACTACTGCACTCTAAACACTGCACCACCATGGCTTATTCAAAAGTTTTGTTTGTTTCAATGGTTTAGACAACCATTTGTCCAAAATGGTAGAGGGGAGCGTTCTCCAACATTTCTGTGTTGGCAACCTGGCACTGGGGAGAGGGGTGGAAGAGGGGATGCTTTTGTGTGAGGGGCATTTCCACTTACAGCTTCACTTGTAGGAGCAGTGGATGCTTGTGCAAGTGGGACTGTATGTGTGCTGACCCACCACTCACATGGCCTGGTAGCAAATAGACCATGACCCTATAGTGGATTGTAGCCCACAAGGTTGGGATCCCTGTTAGGGTCTCCTGTTTGAGCCTGTTAGGGTCTCCTGTTTGAGCAGTGGGTTGAACTAGAAAACCTTCAAAGTTCCTCCCAACTCTGTTATTGTTATTCAATATGTGGTTTAACATATGAACATATAAATGATTTAATAGTTTGACATGAAAGATTGAGAGAATTGAATAAAGAATAATGAGAAATTCTGAATGTAGAATGGAGAGGAGAAGAAAGGATATAGTATTAAAAAAAAGACAACTGTGGGAAGAAATAGTTCAAGTTCTATATGAAAATATCCTTTTTAAGATAGATTACTGGAAAGTGGATGTGTCAAAACTCAACAAATGATCTGGAAATGAATACCTAGGGAAACAAATCTCATTATTTAGATTTATTAAGAAAAGACAATGCAAGAATTCCAACTAGTATTCTTGTGTGTGATTAATTTACATACAGTAAATTAGGCAAAGTCTATGTAACTATCTTCTTTATCATTTACTCCATTTTTTTTTTTTAAAAAAAGGATGCAAAAGTAGACAAGCATGTACTGTATTTTGCCACTGGAAAATATAAGATAGCATCTATAGAAAAATGATGAGGTTAAAGAGGTGATGAAGGAGAAAAAAATGTACGCGTGATAAAGGCTGCTACATAAAATGGAATACACTGTTTGCAAAGAAAAAAAGATAGCAAAGAATGTAGTCAAAAAAAGCAAGTAAGAAAAGCATGCAAGAAAAGGTCAAGATGCTGGTTGGAGAAATGTGATCAAAGCCCTGCCCTGTTGCATGTGACATCAGTGCATGTATAAAGAGTCAGGACTTTGATTGGAGTGACATATGTATAATCTTTACTTCTTTCTTTACATGTTTTACCCAACCTACAGACACAATTGAGAACCACAGAATGAGAAAATTTAAACTGGTTTTGATGGAATCAAATAAAAGGTAAACAAAGATTTTGAATGAGGGTGAGAACAGCTAAGCATCTCCAATGAACGAATACAATGAAAACAAAACAATGAAAGTCATCTATTTATCTACCTACCTACCTATGTATCATCTATCAATGCATCATCGCCTATAGGCCAGACAAGGAATAATGGATGGAAGCTGAACAAGGAGAGATTTCACTTGGAAATAAGGAAAAACTTTCTGACAGTGAGAACAATCAACCAATGGAACAGAAGTTTCCCTCGGAAGTTGTGGGAGAGCCATCACTTGAGACTTTCAAGGAGAGATTGGACTGCCATCTGTCAAAAATGGTGTAGGGTCTCCTGCTTGGGTGGGTGGGGTTGGACTAGATGACTTATAAGGTCCCTTCCAACTCTGATTATCTGTTATCTATCTATCTATCTATCTATCTATCTATCTATCTATCTATCTAT
>BLBF01000039.1:38234680-38306678 GCA_015471245.1 Laticauda colubrina | reverse complement strand
TATCTATCTATCTATCTATCTATCTATCTATCTATCTATCTATCTATCTATCTATCTATCTAATCAATTTCTATAGCCACCTATCTCAACAAATGACACTGGGTAGCTTACAGTTTAAAAAAATAATTAAAATACTAAAACATTTTTAAAACAATAAAATTAGCAAACATCCAAATTAATTATACATAGTAGCCAAGATTTTTGACCAGTTAATAACAGTCAGGAGATGGGATTTTAACAGATTCAGCACCATTGCACAGGACCATAGCCAGGCATTTAAGGCTAGGTCCCACTGGCCGACGGATACAAAACGTACACATAAAGGACACAGCGGATGACCAAAATTTGGGGGGTGGCTCCAGCTGTTGTCATCCGCTCCAAAAAATGGCGAAAATTTGCATAAACAGAACGGAAAAAAAATGGAAAAGAACGGATGTGGGTAGTATGTAGCGGGGATGTTAAACGGATGTTCATAGGAAGCCTAGCGGATGACAGCGGATGGAAGCAGATGACACCTCCGAAGGGGTTCCGGGGGAGAATTGCAAAGTGGATGCATAGCAGAAGGGGCGGATGCATAGTGGATGAAACGGATGCATCACGGACGCCTATATGAAACAAAGCGGATGCCTCACGGATGTATATCGGATGCAAAGCGTTCACTGCACATGTGGGGAGCATGAATTGTGTCAGCTCCGCGGATATAAAAGGCACGCATGCAGTCAGCATACAGTGGAAGGACGTGCTGCCACATACATCTAGCAGGAACACCATGGTTTGTCAATTAGGCAAGAAGAGGAAGCCGGTGCCTACTCATTCCAGCCCTGGCAAGAAGGACAGAACCAGCATCCCACCCCCTGGCACTGACTCTCAACCTGCTGCTGCTGCTGCTGCTGCTGCTATGGTGGACCAGCCCCAAGGCCCTCAAAGCCCTGCTGCTCCAGCCCATGAAGGCCCTGCTGAAGCCCCTGCGAGAGGGAGAAAGAGGCAAGGGAAGGAGAAAGGAGAGAGGAAAGAGTACACCATTTCTGAGGAGCATGAGGATGAGGTGCTGGAATGGCTGAGGAAAAACGAGTACCTCTGGAGAAAGGGCCAGACTCTATCGCGACACCAAGAAGAAGCAGGAAGCTTGGAAAGAAAAGGCAGAGAGCCTGAGGTACACTGCAGAAGTACTCCTGGGATGGTGGAAGCACATGCACATCTGGTATGGCAAGCTACACCTCAAAAAATCCGGGCAGGCCGCTGTCAAGCTCACAGACCGGGAGATGTACGTCATGGCCAAGTGCAGTTTCCTGGGGGGTGAGATCCACCACTGAGAAGCAGCTCCTCTGAGACCCTTCTCCCTCAGACAGCCCACAGACAGCCAGTCCTCTTCCAGCCAGGAGCCAGCTACCCTGTCCAGGCAGATGTTTTCAGAGGGCCCCACGGCAGAGACCCCTCTGACAGCTGCACTCCCCATACCAGCAGACTTGGAGGATCCCGTGGGGGATGACACCCTGCTGTCACAAATGGAGGAAGAAGCAGCAGCCACCAGAGGCCAATGCACCCCCACCCCCACCTCCAGAGGATGCAGGCAGAGAGGCAAACTGGAGGGCCAGGACCACAGTGTGCTGTTGGAGATCAGGGACACAATGAAGACCAGCACAGAACTTCTCTCTCAGCTGGTCCACTTGGACAGAGCATCCTTGGGCCGGAACACCTTAATCACCCATGTGAGCCAGACCCTGAGGGACCTGCCCGAGGCCCAGTACCAGGTGATGAAGCAGAAGATCACAGCACTTCTGCACAACCCTCAAGGACCAGCTGAAGCTGCTCCTACCCAGTCCAGGTCTGCTGCTCCACCCCAGGCAATGTCACAGCCCTTCCACGGCTTTCAACAGCCCCTCACCTACCAAGGCTATGACTACCAGGACTTCCCACAGCAGAAACAGACCTTCCCAGTCCAGGCCCAGGTTCACCTCACACTATAGATACTACTCCTCACCCAGCTGCAGACCAGACAGCCCCATTACACTCCTCCTTCCTCCACCCCACAGCCAAGCCCGTCAATGGACAATATGTCATCAATATTGGGCCTGACATCTCAAGTCCTTGATGAAGGGCCTCTGAATATCACGGGACTGAGTAAGCTGTCGGACAGCTTCCTGAACACACCATCCCATTGTACCATCGGGACCAAGCACCCTAATGGTGCCTCAGACCAGCACTCAAGCCACAGCCACCTCCACAGTCCCTGCCCGCTTAACAGCTGAGACCAGGGACATGACTCAGAGTGACTGAGAATAGTGTCAGAGACTCAGTTGTTTACTTGTTGAGTTTATCTTTGCTTAAAACACTTTACTTGGTTCATTTTGCTCATAAAGTTTACCTAAGAAAGTTAATAAAGGTTATCTTTGCTTAAGATACTTGGTTCATTTTTTTTACTTAATAAAGTGTTGGTGAAAACTTTTGAAAAATGGTTAAGCCTTTGCATACTTGTGGGATAGATAAGGATAGTTGTGGAATAGATAAATCTCCAGTGCAAGCATAGTGGGACTGTATGGTCCACCATCCCAGCTGCCACACATATGGACCCTTTTTATCAATAACAATTTATTCATTGATCAACACATTTTAAAATAAACAAAGCTCTTTATTAATGCCCTATTCATTGAAGGACCACTCAACATACATGGCACAATCTCATCAGTGTTATACGACAGGCTCAAGGAAGCATCCATTAATCATCTATCATCCTGTCTTGCCACTCCACTGCTCCAGCTAGGGAGTTGCACCAGTGTCTCAGTAGATTGTGCTGCTTTTTCCCTTCACATGAAGCTCTGTTGGGGCCTTGTACATCCACAGTGTCTATCAGGTTTTGTCCTCGCCTCCATTCACCAGGCTCCGTGTCCCTATTCCCTTGTTGACGGTCGACAAGTCTGTTCTGCAACACTCGGTAGCGGGTGCGCATGAGATTGTGCAGGATGCAGCAAGCTTCCACGATGCTCCTCACAGTCTGTGGCTCATGCTGCATGGTGGTGAGAAGTATCTGGAACCTGTTGGCCAGGATACCAAAGGCGTTCTCCACCACCCGTCTTGCCCTAGACAGCCTGTAGTTGAAGATCCTCTCTTCACGGGTGTGGTATCTTGAAGTGTACGGCTTCATGAGGTAGGTTCTGAGGGAGAAGCCGTCATCCCCCACGATGAAGTAGGGCACATCTTGTGTGTCATTGGGTAGGGGGTCTGGATCTGGAAAACCCATGATGAGGTTGCGTTCCAGCCCATCCTTGAGGTCACTGACATTGTATACCTGGCCATCTGAAGCTAACCCATTGCTTGAAGCATCGATGTAGATGAACTTGTAGTCAGCATCAACCATGGCAAAGAGGATGATACTGAAGAAGCCCTTGTAGTTGTAATAAGTGGACCCTGAATTGGCTGGAACTTTGCAGGCCACGTGCTTCCCATCTATGGCTCCAACGGTGTGGGGAAAGTTCCACCTCTGATACCACTCTTCTGCAAGTTTCCTCCAGGCTTGTTCAGTGGTGGGGCACTTGAGGAGCTCTTCCACGTATTCTTCGATGATGGCCTGCACCACTTCTCTGACCACTTTGCTGATGCTGTTGTGTGGCAACCTCCACGCATACTGCATGTTTCTGTACGTGGTTCCCGAGGCCAGGTGGCACAGAGTCAGTGCCACCTTCAGTCTGGGGTCCAGGTTGGGATGGAAGTTGGTGCTGGGCTTGGTCAACCTGGGTCTCAGACGCTGGTCAAGTTCGTCAAACATGGCTGGTGGCATCCTCATGAAGTGATGGAATGCACGAGGGTCTTTATTCCTCATCTCCACCATCAACTGGTCATACAGTCCAAACTCCATTCTTCTCACGATCCATCCTCGGACCCACACAGCTCTTGGACATCTCCTTCTTCTCCTTCTGTATAAAACTTGAAACAGTCTGAACAAGTTTTGGTTCTGGTGGTGAATGAGCGCAGCTATCATACGGACTGTGTCATGATCCATGGTGGAGAACAACTGATGATGTGGAAGACCAAGACCAAGGGTGAAAAGGTCTGTACACCACAGCTGCTGGACTCATACTGAGATCCAGATGATTTTCTCCCCCTTTTTATAGAAAATATCAGTTGTCTGCTAGGTGTCCTTCTACATACTCTAGACATACTGCAGACATCCTAAATATACGAGATACATCCCAGATACAAACGTTTTGTCCATTTTAATCCTTTATATATGAGATGCATACGCTTACATCCTTTCTATTTCCGTGCTACTAACGCTGTGTAGACGTTCCGTGTACCTTTCGTTTTCTCCCTCTTTCCATTTTCAGCTGCAGTGGATGTGAGTTGAGGGGATGGCCAGAGGATGCCGAGAGGATACAGTGGACGTTTAACGGATGATAACGGCCATAGAATGTTTGTTGCCTGTATATGTCATGGATGTGCATCGTATGCAGCGGAAAGTTCATCCGTTCACAAAGTTTTGTGCAGCTCAAAACTTCTTGCGCGGATGAAATCTCAGTGGACGGATGCTCGAGGGATAGAGTGTATGAAACACGTATGCAGTGAGTACACAACGGATGCATAGCGTTTTCCAATGGATAGCAAGCTTTTTTTAACGTTTTACCTCCTCTTTGCATCCGTAAGTGCAGTGGGACTGGTGCTTTAGGTCCTTATGAAAGGCTAACAAGGTTTGGGGGTGGAGTTTCTAATCTCCAAAGGCAGAAAGTTCCATAGGAAAAGCAGGATGCCCATTCTGCTCAATCTGGTTGGAGAAAGGTGATCCTTCAAGTGTCCTGGTCCGAAGCCATTTACAGTTTTAAAAGTAACCATCAGCACCTTTGCACATGGAAACAAAGTGGTAACCAATGCAGTTCATGCAGTAGTGGTGTTACTTGTGTTGTGTATCTGGTACCATTTACTACCCACCTACAACATTGTGCACCTGTTGAAGGTTCTGAAGAATCTTCAGGGAAAGCTCCACGTAGAGCATGTTACAATAGTTCAGGGGAGAGTGCAAAAGCATGAATCATTTAGCATTTAGGATGAAAGTAAGGTGAATGGAATAGATTTGTATGGGAAAGGTAGTGATATGTTTATTAATTTATTAATTGTACTTGGGAAATGTTCAGGAGAAATGATTGAAAGGATAGAAGAAGTGACAATGTGCAAAATATGGTAATTTCATTATGGCTTCATCTGTGCCATATTTTCTGTTATTCAACATATCAGAAAATATGTATGAATGTGAGAAGGGAGGGTTTTATTTTTGCTGATTTGGAAAAAAAGCATGATAAAATGAAAAGCCTTAAAGTATGGGCTATTTTAGATGATTATTAATTTCTGAATGTGATAGAAGTGGTATAAAGTAGAAGTAGGGTGAAAAGAAGAATCAATGGAATGTTTGTAATTGTTCAACATTAAGCAGAAAATAAGACAAGGATGCAGTATATCCACCTGATAGTTTCCTGTATTAATGAAGACATGTATAAAGAATGCTTGTTATGGTTTTATAGGTATACTGTTGGGAATATAAATATAAACAAACATATATTTTTAAATGCAGACAATGTTATGTTATTGGCTAAAAGATAAAAAACCATAATGAATGTTAGAAGAAACAGTATTATGTAATGAGATGAGTAATGATATTTTTATTCCTAATAAAGGCCCAAATGGGATACTTCACTAAATCAATTTTACATGGAGATATATAAGAAATAAAAGATAGAAATAAATTGTGCCTTTCTGATTATCTAAAATTCAATTATCTCCACAGTTATTAATAGGATTAATATCTGATAAAGCCAGCATGTCTTAGTACTTAAGATGCTGGCATCAAAACCAGGGGATTACGAATTCTAATTGTTCCTAGCTGGGCCAGTCACTCTCTCAATGCAACCCACTTCATAGGGTTTTTATATGTAAAAATTCATAAAAAAATCTTAAAAATATTAATCTAATTTTATGAAAGTGTTAATTTCTTAATGACCACATAAAACCACACAATATTTTTGCAAGTGTTAATAAATGGTACAGTGTTATCTTTTCAGTTATCCAAATAGGTTTTCTCTAATAGTTTCCATTTCAAGTAACCCATCATCTTGGTTTTTAGCTTTTCTATTTAACTCTCCTAATTTTAAATGCCTTGTATTATTGTATTTATGATATTGTAAGCTACCTAGAATTTTCATATCAGTGAAATAGATGGCATAAAAAAATAAACTAGATAACTACCCTCCCTGTTTAACTTTCAGCAGAGACAAGATTGGATAAATGTTGTTCCTGTTGAAATACTATCATATATGTTTTATTAAGAAATCATCATAGCCATATAAACTATAAAAATGATGCAAGGGTTGACCTGAAAAAAACCTTTATTCCAGGGGTATCAAACTCACATCATCATGGCAGCATCGTGTGATGTATTATCAGGACTTTTTTCTTCTTCACTAAACCAGGCGGGGTGTGGCCATCACATGACACATCCAGCTCATTGGCCAGAATTTGGCAGACCTGCTTTATTTAATAAAGTTTATAAATTTTATTAATTTTTATGCATTCTAGAATGCTGTCTCCGTTTTCACAAGTTCTTACAAATGCTATTCATGTGTATGTAAGTACTCAGATATGTCTCTGTATACATTATAAAATTTGGGTACATCATTTAACTTTTTCATGACAGACCGTCTTCTGTAACTAGCAATAACCTCAAAGGTCTCTCCTGCAGATCATAAACAAGCAGTTTTTCACAAAGCCCTGTCCCCCTTCTGTTTATTAAATCTTTAAATATAAATGATATCTTTACATATTTTAAATGATCAATAAATTCAAAGTCTTCCCTAAATGTTTATTTTACTTTGTTGTCAGAAATTTTTACCTAACTTTTCCCCAAATCCCCAAATAATTAAAAAGAAGTGACAGAAAGCATTACATTGTTCATTTTGCCCAAAGGCCATGAGCAGGTACCCTTTGTTCTCAGGTAGCAAATTACATTCAGCTTTCTCACATCTCTGTTAAATGAGTAATAAAAGTCAAGTCTTAACACAATGCCTGGGACTTGAGGGGTAACAGTGTAAAAAGCAAAGAGTAAAAATGTAAAAATCAGTTGAAGCAGATGCTAACAATTACATCTAAGGTTTTGGAAAGACATGGAAGAAGAAAAAGGGGAGAAAGACCTACACACTTTATAACAGAATATCAAAACTAAGGATGTTCAATAACTACAAAATTATTCTTGTCTGGTACCAAGAAAATATCTGTGAGAGAGTCTCTGTAAACAACACTTAACAGTTTTGAAAGTAGCATCATGCTTAGTTTTCAGTAGAAATTAGCTGAAGATGTTAATGATGGAAACTGAGTTAGTTTTAAAGACAAAAGGGAACTGGATTTCAGTATATGTTTAAATACAAGCTTTCTTTGTTCTTCTTACAGAACTTCAAAATCATCACTGTAGGCTTGTAAGCTAATAGACCAAGACCCACCAATGTGCTTCATTTTCAGATGAGTATTATTGTTAACATACTTCAGTATAGTTGCTGCACTTTAATGCAGTCTATTTGTTGGAGATGTAGCAGCTTCTTTCTTGCACAGTATCAAGTGGTAGACTTACTGGAAAAGCATAAATAAGGGCAGCATGTAATGAAGGAACAAACAGTCTAAAAGAAGAGCAGTGGTTCATTATGAAAAAAAGACAAGACAGAGTGACAAGAAAGGAGTTCAAAGCTAATTGATTTTATATTTTATTATTGCAGACAAATAGTTTGCAAAATGATTTGCAGAATCTTCATTTTACAAACAATATAAAATATTTGAAATCTATTATGTAGTGTTAGAGATGAGAAAGTATTAGTTTAGTGTAAATCAGTTACTCCATCTCAGGATAACTAAATAATTAGGTGACTGCAGATATAAAGAAAGGACGTATGACTATGTAGAAAACATTATCCCAAAATGGAAGTCTTTGAATGGAGGGACTGAAGATATAGATACAGTATTTTTTTTTTGTGGGAAAACAGCCAAATAGCTTTGAAGATAATTGAAATGCAGACAATTATTACAAGATAAAACTGATAAGCAAGAATGGAACATGTTAGAGGATAAAATGAATAAATTAAAAAAAGATTCTTGGCAATTTGCAACAATGAAAACCAAAGCACACATTAAAAATAAAAATATATTTGTAATTAAATTATCAATAGTACCATCAGGCATGAGAAGACATCAATCTTCAAAAGTCCTCAGATTATCTGATCATTAATTATTATAAATTACTGTTAATCATTGGGAAAGGGCTGTTTGATAAGATTGGGACTATATATGATTCCCTGTCTCTAGCCTCTTTATTACTTTATTGCTCTATACCAGGAGTGTCAAACTCATATCATCACGGTGGTATCATGTGATGGAGCAGGACTTTTCCCTCCTTTGCAAAACTGGGCATGACGCCTCCAGCCCTCAGGGCAGGAGTTTGACTATCCTGTTCTATACTACTCTATTCTAGTTTCTTTAAATATTTACACAGCACTGGCTAGACCAGGGTTGTCAAACTCATGCCATCACATCATCACATGACGTATCATGACTTTTTCCCCTTTTGCTAAACTGGAAGTGGGCATGGCCAGTACGTGATGCATCTGGCTTGTGGGCTGCAAATTTGACACCCTTGGTCTAGACTGATTTGGAAGGGAAAAATTCTCAGCCTTGCAGAATAATCAATCTGGTGTGGAAAAAGATCTTCCAGTTTTTCTGAAACTTGTGCATCATTGCCAATCAATGTTGTTTTGGAAAAGTTCAGAAATACAGGTAGGATATTCATTAAAAGGAAAATTATTTTGTCCAGTAAATAATCTACATTAAAAGGGAGTTGGTTGACTAAATTTAGCTGAGAATATGGGTATGGAGGCAGATGAAGGCAAACCTCTTTCTTAGAAATGAGCAGTTGTCCTAAATGAAGTTTACATTTTTTTATAAGTATACCACTAGAAGAAAAGCAAGTGCTGATGCAAAGTCAATACTGATAATTTGAGTTGATTAAGCATTTTTAAAATATTTAAATAAAACTGGAGAGTGATTACTTTAAGTCAGTTATAGGTGACACTTGATACTTATCTTCAGACTATTACAAAAGACCTGCAGAATATGGTGATTGAAAACTAATTCAGGATTTAGTTCTGTCTAGTGCAAAAATTTACACTCATATTTGTTTTGATCTAATTTAACTAACCTATAATTCAACAAGGAAAATATTTTTATTGTACTCAAAATGTCCTAGCTCACTCACTTTCTGACCAACTTGCCATTCTTTCTGAACAATGAGTTTTCAATTATGCTAGAAACAAAGTTCAGTTCTGTAAAAAAGGATTCAGCTCTTTTTAAATTTTCTGAATTTTTAACACTATGTAATCAAAATGTTGTGAAGATTTAATTGATATATATAAAAGTTTGGATGATCAAATAGAATCAACATTTGGCTCATTTCAGATTTCATAAGTAAAATAATCTAACATGTAATGTGGAAGTGTGAAAATGCAATTGTCAATTTAGATCAATCAGTTCAAGTGTCAAAATTAATTAAGATTACTGTGATTACTTCATGAAACAATAAAGGTGATTTGGGACAACTTGTTTTATAAAAACCCACAAAATTTGGCCTTCCTCATCATAGTTCTTATAATTCGGATTCTAGAAACCTGCTGTGTTTGTAACAAATGGAAGAATAACCCAATTCTACAATTTTGATGCCATTTATTCAGAAAAAACATATTTTTAGACAAACACTGTGCTTGTCTTTCATAATTATTTCATAAAAAAAATAATTGGGAAAAATCTAAAGATCTACAAATCTCCTTCATCCTCCTGCTTACTTTTAGGAATATAAAATTTTAGAGCTACTAGCTCTACAGTTCATATATGATAAATAGCTTAGTTGTTGAGTGTAAAATTGGTTTGACACGATAATAGAAATAAGAAATAGGAAGGTGCAAAGCATTTGAATTATGAAGCAGCCTTTTCTATTAGCAGGAAGCTAGAGAAGTTTATTATCATTGTCTGAAGGTTCATGATTATCAGATGTACCTGACACACCTGTGGACACATATTCTTTGAATTTGCCCAGATTGATTTTCCAGTATTGTTGCTGTTTGTTCTCCCCACCATCTCAGGTGAAGGGGGGGCGGGGGGTGGGGAGCAGAGCTCAGATAGATGGCCACTCCCTCTGTTATAAGTAGATGCCTTCTCCATATAGAAAATTATTGGCAATGTTCTTTCAAGAGCCACTGAAATAACGTTCTACGCTGTTTTCAATGCTCTTTGAGTTCAATGGGTTCTTTACTTATTTACTAGTTTGCATGTATTATTGCTACTTTTGTTGTTGTTATTATTGTTTGCAGAGTTTGCTTCTCTTCCTCTACCCAACACAGATATATCTGACAACAGAGAAAGAGGGAAACCACAAGAACCTCATACCTCTCAACTGACCAGAAAAATTTCTGGTCAAACTATCAAAAGTTGCTGAGAGATCGAGTAGAACCAGGTGCTACCAGAGGTTGAGAGATATGAGTAATGTCAACTCAATTCTATGTCCAGTCTGAAAACTGAAAAGTCCAGATAATACATATCTAACACTTGAGTTTGGATAAAATTTCTGCCACTATAGAAGATAACAGCGATGTTTATACAAACTTTTTCTACACTATGTTTGAAATTATCTCAAGATAAAGTGAGAAGTAACAAAGGAGAGGAAATGAAGAAAGATATATTTTGTCTCCATATTTCCTTTTTTTGCTTCAAACATCTTTACTGTTCTAACCCAAACCGTTTTCCAAGAAGACAAAAAATAACAGAAACCTTTTAAAGAGTCTTATGAATCCCTGGTTAAAAGGCTTCTGCAAATGAATAAGCACAAACCTTGCCAAAACTGTACGAGACTGCTAAGAATCACAGATAAAAAATATTTCACAACATAAGAATCCAACTTAAGACACTGTAATGTCCAAGAGACTGAGTTTCAAAACGTCTTTGCTTTCCTGCAAAGAACATTCGCTTCATAGCTGGCTTTTATCTTCTTGAAGGAGGGGCCATTACCTTGCAGCTTTACTCCTGAGTCGCCCATGCTGTTGCAGCTGCTCTTTCCTGCTAGCAATCCTGCGCACAAGTGCACTTGGCTCAGGCTCCTCGGAAACCTCCTCATCGCTGCTGCCAGCCCCCACATTCTCTGAAGGCAGCAGTCCACTCCCCTAATGGTCTTGGCCGCTCATCTGAGTCCTTGCTCTCCTCAGCTGTCTGTACCTGCTGCCAGCTAACCACAACATTTACCATTTTAGTTATTACATGGCTACATGGGGGTTAGCATATATACTTATTTTCCTTTGCATGTCTTCTTTTCATAATCAGTATTTCAAGAAACTGAAGAATGAAAAAACAAAATGGAAAGTGATATTATAAGGAATACATTCCCTAAGGATAAAAAAAAGTAAGATGTGCATATAAAAGAACAGAAAAATAACCAGAGATATAAGTTCTGCTTTTCATACATTTTCTCCATTTTTTTTTCTACAGTGTTCAGGATACTAAAAGCAAGAATGCACATTTACACAATCATCTGTCCCCAAGCTTTAACTGAATTGTCTTAGGCGGAGTGAAAACTACTTTCCAACCTCTGAAAAAAGTAGACTGACTAACTATCATTCAAAGCATTCAAAGCTGGCTAAATTTTCTGATGAAAATTTTGAAAAAAATATTCTCACAAGGAGAAGTATTTACAAGCTTGCCTTGTTTTCTTCCATTTCCTACATGATCTCTCAGCTTAGCTGAAAAACCTGATTTTAAACAATTATTCACTTCTCTTTTCATTCCAGGTCCACGTTTCATAACTGAAGGACTGTTCCTTTATTTCCTTTTTTGTGTTTCAAATGTTTCTTCTTGACAGCTCTTTAGTAATGCATGACTCAATATATCAGCCTCGTGTAAAACACTAAAAATGTTAAACATTTCTGAAGGTTAAAAAAGAAGAAGTATGAAACTGACATACTATTGAAGCAGCAGTTCTACATCATTTTGACATCATGATTTTGGTAAGAATTCTTACCAAAAAATTTGGTAACATTTTTGACCTAAACTTACAAAAGGCCCAGTCCCACTGCACTTACGGATGCAAAGAGGATGTAAAATGTTTAAAAAAAGCTTCCCATCCATTGGAAAACACTATGCATCCATACGTGTTTCATACGCTCTATTCGTCAAGCATCTGTCCACTGTAATTTCATCCGTGCAATAAGTTTTGAGCTGCACAAAACTTTGTGAACGGATGAACTTTCTGCTGCGTACGATGTACATCCGCGAAATACTGTATCCTCTCTGCATCCTCTGGCCATCCCCTCAACTCACATCCACTGCAGCTGAAAACAGAAAGAGGGATGAAACAAAAGGTACACGGAACGTCTACACAGCGTTAGTAGCACAGAAATAGAAAGGATGTAAGCATATGCATCTTGTATATAAAGGATTAAAAACGGACAAAACGTTTGTATCTGGGATGTATCTCGTATATTTAGGATGTCTGCAGTATGTCTAGAGTATGTAGAAGGCCCCATAGCGGACAACTGATATTTTCTATAAAAAGGGGAAGAAAATCATCTGGATCGCTGGGATGGTGGACCATACAGTCCCACTATGTTTGCACTGGAGGTTTATCTATCCCACAGCTATCCTTATCTATCCCACAAGCATGCAAAGGCTTAACCATTTTTTCAAAGTTTTCACCAACACTTTATTAAGTAAAAAAAATGAACCAAGTAAACAAAGTGTCTTAAGCAAAGATAACCTTTATTAACTTTCTTAGGTAAACTTTATGACTTTATTAATTAAGCAAAATGAACCAGGTAAACTGTATTAAGTGTCTTAAGCAAAAATAAACTTTCTTAAGTAAACTTTATGACTGTATTAAATAAACAAAATGAACCAAGTAAAGTGTCTTAAGCAAAGATAAACTTAACAAGTAAACAACTCAGTCTCAGACACTATTCTCAGTCACTCTGAGTCATGTCCCTGGTCTCAACTGTAAAGCGGGCAGGGACTATGGAGGTGGCTGTGGCTTGAGTGCTGGTCTGAGGCATCATTGGGGTGCTTGGCCCAGAGGGTACAACAGGAGATGGTGTGTTCAGGAAGCTATCCGAGATCTGACTCAGTCCCATGAGGTTGAGAGGCCCTTCATCAAGGACTTGAGATGTCAGGCCCAATACTGATGACAGATTGTCCATTGACGGGCTTGGCTGTGGGGTGGAGAAAGGGTTGGGAGGAGTGTAGTGGGGCTATCTGGTCTGCAGCTGGGTGAGGACTGGCATCTGTGAGGAATGGCGTCCGATGGGCCTGGACTGGGAAGGTCTGCTTCTGCTGTGGGAAGTCCTGGTAGTCATAGCCTTGATAGGTGAGGGACTGTTGAAAGCCGTGGAAGGGCTGTGACATCGCCTGGGGTGGAGCAGCAGACCTGGACTGGGGAGGAGCAGCTTCAGCTGGACCTTGAGAGTTGTGCAGAAGTGCTATGATCTTCTGCTTCATCACCTGGTACTGGGCCTCGGGCAGGTCCCTCAGGGTCTGGCTCATGTAGGTGATTAAGGTGTTCTGGCCCAAGGATGCTCTGTCCAAGTGGACCAGCTGAGAGAGAAGTTCTGTGCTGGTCTTCATTGTGTCCCTGATCTCCAACAGCACACTGTGGTCCTGGCCCTCCAGTCTGCCTCTCTGCCTGCATCAGCTGGGGGTGGGAGTAGGTTGGCCTCTGGTGGCTGCTGCTTCTTCCTCCATTTGTGACAGCAGGGCGTCATCCTCCATGGGATCCTCCAAGTCCGCCGGCATGGGGAGTGAAGCTGTCGGGGGGGTCTCTGCCGTGGGGCCCTCTGAAAACATCTGCCTGGACAGGGTAGCTGGCTCCTGGCTGGAAGAAGACTGGCTGTCTGTGGGCTGTCTGAGGGAGAAGGGTCTCAGAGGAGCTGCTCCTCAGTGGTGGATCTCACCCCCCAGGAAACTGCACTTGGCCATGACGTACATCTCCCGGTCAGTGAGTTTGACAGCAGCCTGCCCGGGTTTCTTGAGGTGTAGCTTGCCATACTAGGTGTGCATGTGTTTCCACCATCCTAGGAGAACTTCTGCAGTATACCCCAGGCTCTCTGCCAAGTCTCTCCAAGCTGCCTACTTCTTCTTGGTATCCCAAGAAGTCTGTGGCCCTTTCTCCAGAGGTACTTGTGTTCCCTTAGCCATTCCAGCACCTCATCCTCATGCTCCTCAGAAACTGTGTACTGTTTCCTGTCTCCCTTCTCCTTCCCTTGCCTCTTCCTCCCTCTGGCAGGGGCTGCAGCAGGGCCTTCAGGGGCTGGAGCAGCAGGGCCTTCAGCAGCAGGGCTTTGAGCGTCTTGGGGCTGGTCCACCACAGTAGCAGCAGCAGCAGCAGCTTTAGAGTCAGTGCCAGGGGGTGGGATGCTGGTTCTGGCCTTCTTCACCTTGCCAGGGCTTGAACGAGTAGGCACAGGCTTCCTCTTCTTGCCTGACTGACGAACCATGGTGTTCCTGCAAGATGTATGTGGCAGCACGTTTTTCCCCTGTATGCTGACTGCGTGCATGCTGCATCCTTTTTATCCATGGAGCTGACGCAATTCATACTCCCCGTATGCGCAGTGAACACTTTGCATCCAATATACATCCGTGCGGCATCCCCTTTGTTTCCTAGAGGCGTACATGATGCATCCGCTTCATCCGCTATGCATCCGCCCCTTCCGTTATGCGTCCGCTTCAAAATTCTCCCCGGAACCCCTTCGGAGGTGTCATCTGCATCCATCCACTAGGCTTCCTATGAACATCCATTTAACATCCCCGCTACATACTACACACGTCCATTCTTTTCCGTTCTGTTTATGCAAATTTTCACCACTTTTTTGGAGTGGATGACGATGGAGCCATCCCCGAAATTTTGCTCATCTGCTGTGTCCTTTATGCATATGTTTTGCGTCTGTCGGCCAGTGGGATCGGGCCTTAAATGCTAAGTAAGTAGACAATATGCTTAAATGATATACACTTCAGGTAAATTCCATACTCTAAAATATTGCAAAATAATCAGACTGCTATGTAGCTTAATATAATAGAATTATTTTTCTACACAAGATACCTTATTTTAATGATATCAAATAATATAAGAATGCATCAGGATCCAAATTTTTATTTTGAAATGGTTAAGTAGTACTATAGTACAATTTAGTATGGTGTTACAGTCAGCACAGAAGAAATGCTTCTAAGTTTTCTTCAAAATTAATTCAGCTAATAGATCTAATTAAATTGATGATAAAAACAATAACAACAGAGATTCTTAGCGGATTCTTTGCATTCCTCGTCCTTCCACTAACTTAAATACTTTTGGTGGAGAAATGTGCTGGTCATTAAATAGTTCATTTTAAATCCAGTTAAATAAGTTGTTGCAACTAGGTAAGAAAGACAATCATAATAATCAAAAATGAAATATCAACATTTTGTTATGGTTGATTTTTGACTTTCATTGACAAAACATTAGAAAGCAATATCTTTTTCTGAAAATTAGAAGACAAATCATATGAAATTCAGAATTTCAAGCCATGATAGTAAATTCACATAGAAGTCTCTTTTTTTTAAGTGTTGGCATATAAATACAGCAATTCTGGCAATTTATACTCATGACACAAGGATATTTGGTTCCATTCCTAGTACTGAATATTCTAATAAACTTTGCATGGAAATATTAAAATGGCACTGAAGGACTACTTTCTTTCTCTGTTACATATTGACTGCGAAGAGATTCAAAGTATCCATCAAGTAAATTAGACTGCAAAATAACAAAAAAAAAGAATTAAAAAATTTCCAAGCTAAATAGATTGTAATCATTTTTATTCTGACAGTATATTCAGTATATTCAGTATATTCAGTATATACAGTATATTCTATGAGTGTAGTATTAAGTTTCAAAACAATTTTCTTTGAACAAATATCTGTCAATCTGGAAAAATGTACCTCATTCTAACAAATTTTATTTAAAACTAAAATGTAATTTAACTTACAGGTATTGAATCTCTTCACACCATGCAGGAAATGTGAAAAATGAGTTATTTGCAAAATTAAATTTTCTTGTTCATACCACAACAAAATTTACAATCAAGCAAAATAGTCCCTTAAAAGAAGACCCTCCTACTCGTATCATGCACAAAAGACTTGTAAAGATATACAGACAGCTATATATGTTATCAATATTCTGAAAGGGATAAAAGGAGGAAATATTAGATTACAAACTTAAGAAAGCACAACACATCACAAAGCAGCCCCCCCCAAATTACTTCAACAGCCATGACATAAAAGACAAGCAAACCAAAAATAAATGAACAAAATATTGCAATGTTAGAAATCTGAACATGTAACCGCTGCAGAACAAAACACAAAGGAAAATATAAAGTAAAAGTAGATTCAGATACTGAACAAGCAATAAGACTATTTCTTGGACAAAAGGGATGGCACTATGAATTTTCAATTTAGTTTTTTTTTTGTACAATGCCATCATCATGAAATAGAACATCCACTCACCAAGGCAGAGATATGTGAAGCATCACCTGTGACTTCAGGCGTTCTTGTGCTGTTTGGGAATCTGTGAGGATTACGAGCTATCGCTTGGCACCAGCCCAACATTTTCTCCTTCCACTTATCCCTTTTCAAATTCTGAAATTCTGAAAATAATTTACAATCCCTGAAACAATCGTATCTTTATTTTCTTGCAAATATGTGTCTGGGCATGCAATTACATATATTTGAACTGTGCACAAATAATCAGCTGTTTTCAAGACAGAGCAGAATTAAATTCAGTCATAAGCAGTTCAGTTCAGAAACGAGTCCCCCAATAAATGATACAGCAGCTTCCTTTATATTTCTAGAGTTCAAAAATGGAAGCTACTTATTTATAGAAGTTACATTATTTTAAAGGTAGTGGAAATACACCCAGGGGACAAAATACTCAGGCAAAAACTATGCATGCAACATTGCAATAATGCACATATTTCTGCTGATTGAAAATGTCATATTAAATTGTGTCACCAATCTAAGTAAAGGAAACCACTTAGTGAAATCTAATCTGCATTTGCTAGAAATAAACTCTGTTATAGTCCCATTATTTTATTTGAAAGCATAATTTTACATTTATTTTCAGAAAGAAAAGAATTTACTTCCAGGTAACTGAATCTGAATCTAAGATTACTATTTGTTTCAAATACATGCAACATTTCTGTATGGCCTGTCATTACATTATAACATATTTTTCATATATTTATATTATCAATTATATAGCTTCAGATATACATTTTTGCATATGCTGGGAAACAAACCATCATGACCTATGAGAGATACGTTGACAGCCAATTTATATTAACATCTGCTCAGTTTCAAGGCCATGAAGCAACAGCACTTATGGTAGATAATAAGGAACTACAACCTCATGATTACAGGGCAACCAACATTTTGATATGACTATTTTAGTTTGCAACAAAAAAAATATCAAAGCCTATTTTTGTATGTGTCTGATAAAGGTTTTGCTGAGTTCAAACCTAGCAGTTTAGTTAAGCCATATAAAATTTGGGGAGATTTAATGCTAAGATCTTGTAGAGCGTAAAAAAGATGACTTTGATAATTATATGTATGCTCCATTGCCTAGGCAAAAGAGATCGGAATTCTTTTTAAAGTCCATAACTACAAGGTAATATTCAGAAATTAGTCATATGATTTCCTAATTCCTAATGAACTATAAGTTATAGTTTCCTGTGGAGTTTATTTTCTGCCCTGTTCTGTCTGGTGGGACAGTGTCTATGGTACACTGCCAAAAAATGGGACTCTAAGTGTCATGAAGAAAAAGCAGTTGTTTCATCAAGCTCTATAATCTTTTCCAGCTGCTAAGTGTGATAACATGATAAATGGTTTTTGCCAGACACAGTTCTAATTGTATTACAAATAGAAATGTGAAATCTACCCAAGATTGTTTTTTAATAAAAAGGAATTATACGACAATATGATTCTGTTGTAGTCTGTGGTTCTTAAAAACTTAGCAATAAGGAATATTGAATATAAGCAATATTCAGAAAATATATAACAATACAATACATACACAGCTGGGTAAAATAGTTTATATAATACAAAAATGCACTAAAAGAAAATGTTCCCCTTTCCCTACAATTGGCAGGTCAGCTTGCTGCCTTCTAATAAACAATCACTAACTGCTACTATATTTCTTCCTTGGGAAGAAAGAGGTTCATTCCTTTCATAGATGCATCTAGGCCGGTGGTGGGATTCAAAAAAAAATTACTACCAGTTCTGTGGCATGGCTTGGTGAGCGTTGGAGAGGAAGAATACTGTAAAATCTCCATTCCCACCCCAGTCCAGGGGAAGATTACTGCAAAATCCCATTTCCTCTCCACACCTGGGGGAAGGTGACTGCAAAAAACCCATTCCCTCCCCACCACATTAACCTGCTTTCCAGCTCTGTTCTCCTGTATAGGACAACAAAAGAAGAACCAGACGATCAGCTGGGACTCAGAAGGCAGAGAATAGATGGGGGCAGGGTAAGTTAGAGGTGATATGTGCTGGTTCTCCAAACCACTCAAAATTTCTGCTACCGGTTCTTCTGAACTGGTCAGAACCTGCTGAATACCACCTCTGATCTAGGCCTCCTTTGTGGTCTGTGAAGACCAGGACAATTCTTTTTCAAATTTTGAACAAATGGTGTCTTTGGAAAAGCCCCTAAACTACAGTCACATCTCTAATTCATTGCCTAGATGCTTATAAAATTATAGTACATGTCAAAATATAATAACTCCCTGAAAACACACTTGATTTTTCGATGTCTGTCATTAATTCCCACTATATTTATTTTAATAGAAAATTATTGCTTTGATCCATCTATGTAGCAATTAAAGCCCATGTCACACTGCCCAACGGATGCAAAAAGGACACAGTGGACGAGCAAAATGTTCCATCCGTTGTTATCCGCTCTCAAAAGGGGCAAAAATTTGCATAACCGGAGCAGATAACACGGACGCGGGGAGGATGCAGGGCGGATGCAAAGCGGATGCAGAACGGAAGCATAGCGGATGGGAGCGGATGGGAGAGGATGGCGCAACCGCTGGGCTTCTGGGGGGCCTCAGAGAAGCGGACGCGGAACGGAAAGAGCAGATGCAGAGCGGACGCCGAATGGATGAAGCGGATGCACAGCGGATGCACAGCGGAAGCCTAATCGATGCCTGGCGTTAATTGCGCATGCGGGGAGGATGCATTGCATCAGCCCCGCGGATATAACGGAAGCAGCTCGGAAGCAGGTCGCCATTCAGAGGAAAGACCTGCTGCCAGACACATCGGCTGCCTTGCCTGCCCTCCCTGCATGTCTGCCTGCCAGCCTTGCTGCCAGCCTCCCTGCCAGCCTGCCTGCAAGCCTTGCTGCAAGCCGGTCTGCCTGCCAGCCTTGCTGCCTGCCTTCCTGCCAGCCTTGGTTCATGTCTGCCTGCCAGCCTTGGTGCCTGCCTCCCTGCAAGCCTTGGTGCCTGCCTGCCTGCCTGCCAGCCTTCCTGCCAGCCTTCCTGCCAGCCTTGGTGCCTGCCTCCCTGCCAGCCTTGGTGCCTGCCTGCCTGCCTGCCAGCCTTCCTGCCAGCCTTGGTGCCTGCCTCCCTGCCAGCCTTGGTGCCTGACTTGGTGCCAGCATCCCTGCAAGCCTCCCTGCCAGCCTCCCTGCCAGCCTTGGTGCCTGCCAGCCTCCCTGCCAGCCAGCAACCCCACAACTATGCGGAAGCACAGCAAGCCTCAGCCATCTGCTGCCAGCCCTGGCAAGAGGGACAGGGCTACCATCCCGCCCCCTGGCCCTCACTCTGGTTCTGCTGGGGCTTCTGCAGCACGGGCTTGCTCTTCTGGGGCTGGGGCTTCTGCTGCTTCTGGAGGAGCTGATAACAAGCACTCCAGCACCAGCCACCTCCACAGCACCTGGACCCTTCACCCCTGAGACTGAGTGACCAAGAGGAGTGCCAGAGACTCATTTTTGTCTTATAGCTTATTGTTAATAAAGTCTGTTTATGATTCACAAACTTGCTTCATTTCTTTTTTTTAATAAAGTCTTGGTGGAAACTTTTTAGAAATTGTTTAAGCCTTTGCATGCTTGTGGGATGGGTAAGGATAGCTTTGGAATGGGTTAGGATACCTGTGGGATGGGTAATAGCTGTGGGATGGGTTAGGATAGCAGTGGGATAGATAAACCTCCAGTGCAAGCATAGTGAGACTGTATGGTCCACCCTCCCAAGTGCCATACCTACGGCCCTTTATTATCAATAATAATGTAATAATTATCCACACATGTCAACATAAACACAACTCTTTATTAAATGCCCTGTTCATTGTAGGCCAACCAAACATACATGGCCCAATCTCATCCGTGTGATGAGACAGGCTGAAGGAAGCATCCATTAAGCATCTACCATCCTGTCTTGCCACTCCACTGCTCCAGCTGGGGACTTGCACCATTGTCTCAGGAGGTTGCGCTGCTTCTTCGCTTCATGTGAGGCTCTGTTGGGGCCTTGCACATCCTCAGTGTCGATCAGGTTTCGCCCTTGCCTCCATTCCCCAGGCTCCATGTCTCCATTGTCTTGTTGGAGGTCCGGGAGCCTGTTCTGCAAGACTGGGTTGCGGGTGCGCATGAGATTGTGCAGGATGCAGCAAGCTTCCATGATCCTCCAGATGGTCTCTGGGCAAGTACCTGGAACCTGTTGGCCAGGATGCCAAAGGCGTTCTCCACCACCCGCCTTGCCCTGGACAGCCTGTAGTTGAAGATCCTCTCTTCACGGGTGAGGCGTCTGGAGGTGTAGGGCTTCATGAGGTAGGTTGTGAGGGAGAAGGCGTCATCCCCCACGATGAAGTAGGGCACATCTTGTGTGTCATTGGGCAGGGGGTCTGGATCTGGGAAGCCCACGATGAGGTTGCGTTCCAGCTCCTCCTTGAGGTGACTGGCGTTGTATACCTGGGCATCTGAAGATGAGCCGTTGCTTGCCATCTATGGCTCCAACGGTGTATGGGAAGTTCCACTTCTGATACCACTGCTCTGCAACTTTCTTCCAGCCTTCTTCAGTGGAGGGGCACTGGAGGAGCTCCTCCAGGTATTCTTCGATGATGGCCTCCACCACTTCTCTGACCACAATGCTGATGGTGTTGTGTGGCACCCTCCAGCCATACTGCATGCTCCTGTAGGTGGTCCCTGAGGCCAGGTGGCGCAGAGTCAGTGCCACCTTGAGCCCAGGGTCCAGGCTGGGACGGAAGTTGGTGCTCTGCTTGGTCAACCTGGGTCTCAGCCACTCCACAACTTCATCAAACATGGCTGGAGGCATCTTCATGAACTTCTGGAATGCACGAGGGTCTTCATTCCTCAGCTCCACCATCAGCTTGTTGTACAGTCCGTACTCTGCTCTTCTGGCGATCCATCTTCGGACCCAGACACTTCTTGGCCGGATGTCCAGCGGATACCTAGCGGATATAGCGGATGCGTAATGGATGACGACGGATATAGGACGGATGTTCCCCGTATGCGTTGCAGATGCAGAACTCTGCTCTTCTGGCGATCCATCTTCGGACCTGGACACTTCTTGGCCGGCTCCTTTTCTTCGCGTAGAACAGGTGAAAGAGCCTGTAGATGGCTTCGCACTGTTGTAGAACGATGGTGGCTACCAAAAGGAGTGTGTGACGATCCATGCTGGAGATGACTGGATGCTGTGGAAGAGCAAGAGCCAGATGAAGGCTGAAGGGGTCTGCAAAGGAGGGCTGCTGGACTGAAAGTGAGATCCAGGTGAGTTCCTTCCCCTTTTTATAGGAAATATAGGTTTTCCGCTTGGTGTCCTTTTGCATCCTCTAGGCATCCTGCATACATCCTAAATATCCGACATACGTCCCCTCTGTGAATGTTTTTTTCCGTTTTAATGCTTCCTATGCGAGCTGCATCCGCTTTCATCCTTTCTCCGTCCATGCTACTAATGCTGCGTGTCCGTTCCGCGTCCATTTTGCTTCCTCCCTGTGTCCGTTTTCCACTGGAGCGGATGTGAGTTGCGCGGATGCGCAGCGGATGCCTAGCGGATATAGCGGATGCGTAACGGATGACAGATGTAGAACGGATGTTCCCCATATGCATAGCGGATGCAGAACGGATGCATTCGATACATTTTCCGCTGGAAAAGTTTTGTGCAGCTGAAAATTTTTTGAGCGGATGTAATGTCAATAGACGGATGCTGGACGGATAGAGAGGATGAAAAACGGACGCAGTGAGTACAGAACGGATGTATCGCGTTAACCAATGGATGGCAAGTGTTTCTCTCTGCTTTACATCCTCTTTACATCTGTTGGTGCTGTGTGACAGGGGCTTTACTCAGGGTTCTCTGTCTATCAATTGCCTGCCTGCCTGCCTGCCTGCCTGCCTGCCTGCCTGCCTGCCTGCCTATCTATCTATCTATCTATCTATCTATCTATCTATCTATCTATCTACTCTAGGAGTTGAAAGTAACTACATATATGAATATATAAGGTTATGTAAAATTATATACCCTCCTTACATATTTTTCAAAAAGAACAACCCACTTTCAATTTGCATCTGAGCACCATATTCGTTTTGTAAGTTGATCCTGCACTATCAAAGAGATGCAGAGACAGCAATCTTAGAGTGGCACTGCCAAGGAGGTTCTTTCTCTATTTTGCCAATATGCAAAAGATCATAAATTCTCGAGATTACACATTACTTATAATAATATTTTTTTCAATATTTATTATTTTCCATTCCCACATGTTACTCAATAGTAAAGCAGGTATCCCCACCCATGATAGCAAT
Organism: Laticauda colubrina; assembly: GCA_015471245.1. Taxonomy (NCBI): domain Eukaryota; kingdom Metazoa; phylum Chordata; class Lepidosauria; order Squamata; family Elapidae; genus Laticauda; species Laticauda colubrina. Next base: position 38,283,796 of record BLBF01000039.1, on the reverse strand, counting down.
ATACCAACATATACAATACAGTACAATACAGAATTTTTACAATACAGTGTACAATATACAATAACAGTACAATACAACACATACAATACAGAATTTTTCCAACAACTTTCTATAAACATAGACATTAAAACATGTTATGTATCATTACACACACGTTTTTACTTTACTTATCATCTTTTAGCATATATTTTATAAGTCTTAAAAGATTTGGAAATATGAATTCTCTTCTTGCTCTGCCACATGGGAGTCAGGCTAACAAAATGCAAAGGACTTTAGAGACTTTCTTCCATCTAGTTCACTTTCCAAAACCATATATTATTTCTAGAAGTCCCCTTTCTCCAAGTTCTGAATTGAAGCTCAATGAAATAACCCTTGGATGCACATAAGCTTTGTTCTCTCCATGTAGTAAATGGTTGCTCTGCAGAGGCAACAGAGCTGACTTCACTCCCCTCAACAGCCCGTGTCTACCTGGCCTCAATTCACTACTCCTAAGTACATTTCTGTACTTTACACTATTCAGTCTTATCACTCAGATATTTACACCACCCACCAAGTAAGGATTTCTAGAAACATGTATAACAGAGCAAGGCATCTGACTTATCCACTTATAGGAATGCTGCTGGGAGGATGAGGAGGTGGATGTTTCACTGAATTGTAGGTTTTAATGTTTAAGCACATCCTACCCATCACTCTAAAATCTCTCACAGGCAGCAGCATCTGCTTCTGGAATTATGATCGATAGGATTCAGCAGGAATTGGGTATAGTCAATGAAGCCTTTTTCACTTTGTTCATTTTCTGACTATCTATCATTCCCAAAATTAATTTATATTAATGAGTGAATATTCCTTATTGCTTGAATTGCTTTATACTTTCAGAAAGTTAACACTTTGGAAAATCTAGTGGAACTTCTTTATATTGCTACTATTGCTACTTAACAATGTTCTTTAATAGTACTATTTGGGTTCTGAGTGTCTTTATCTCTTCTTTAGTCTTTGCATTCATTTAATTACATTGGCTTATTTCTCTGTTACTGATGTTTATATTTTTGTTGATATTATTTCAATCTGTGTGATTAACTGGATTAACAACAAACCTGCTAGAAGTCTAGTTTGAGGTTTTTGATATTGAAATGTGGAACACAACATGTTAAAACAGCAAGCTAGAATGAAGTTTAATGAATTCCAGTATTCTACTACTATTCAACGTTTCTGGACATACGCTAGAGGATACTGGCATTTTCATACATAATCATATTCATCATATTCATATTCTTTTGTTTAGGATATTCACAAATACTGACAGGGACATGTTAGCATTTATTGTAAATGTCAGCATTTCATATATTGATTTTTATGTTATACATATTATAACACTGTACATTGATCTTGGAAAGTATTCTCCATTGAAACAATGGAAATAAACAGAACATAAAATTAATTATATTACCCTAGAAGAAACAGTTTTTTTACAATACTATCATCATGAAGGAAACCAAGATGTTTGAATTTAATATTCAAAAGTTTATTTTTGTCCATTAGCCTAGTCCAAAACTAATGTCATATTGATCCAAATCCAGAATTAAATATGCTTGTATCTAGACAAACAAAATGGTACATGGTAAGTGGGTGAGATTTGAAAGTTTCCACCTAGAGAAAAAGGAGTAATTTTGGGGGGATACTAGTAAATTTAGGGTTAAAATATATGGATTGAGTAATTCTGTTATTATACATTAAAATCCATTAATGTATGCTTTTGTCAGGCAATAGATTGCTTGAATTCTGATCATAACATATGAAACACATAAAGAAATAGCAGTTTTTTGCTTATGAAATTTTCATTCTAGTGTAGATGTATACATGTTCATTTTTTATGGAAAAAGAGAATATGGCTAACTTCATAAATAGCAATTCCTTTCCATAACATAGGTAGTCCTGTACTTACGACCACAACTTAAAATCCTTAATCTTCCATCCATTTGCCAATGATACATGTTGTTTACTCGTGGGCATCTTCACAAACCTGTTTCTATCTTTAGTAATGCATTGTGATGCTCCAGTATCAACAACCCACAAATCATGGTTTACAGTTGAATTGCTATACATAGCTAAACTAACATTCTTTTTGGCCTTCTGGTGTTTGCCAGTATTCTGTTGTTTTCCCTTTTTACAGAATCTAGCTATATTTCCTCTAGCCCCACAAGATAAACATTTCCTAATAGTATAGGCAGTTGAAGATAAATCCTCTTCTTGTGGTTGTTCCTTCCTCAGTTGGTCTCTATCTAGCCATCTTCTTGCTTCTTCTAACAATCTTCCAGTTATGTCAGTCAATGTCAGTTTATCCCTGGTCAGGACTTCCAGTGAAGATACATAATCATCATAACTTTCATCCAATGAGGAAAGAATATGTAAACTTGATGCAGCTCTGAAAATATCAGTTCTTTTTCATGTAGCTCTTGAAAAGTTCTTCTCATGAAGTTTAAATGAGCTAACATATCTCCACCTTTCAGAAGAAGTGCTCTAAACAGTTTACGTGTAAGATGTATGTGTACACCTACACTGTCACGAACATAAATCCTTTTCAAATTCTCCCAACAACTAGCAGCAGACTCTCCTCCATGAATATGGACTAGCTGCTGGTCACTCAGTGTTAGTCCAATTATACAAAGAGCTCGTTCGTTGTTCTGTTTAAAGTCAGCAATCTTCTTGGCATCATCCTCATTTTCTGCATCCCAAGCATTTACATCTGGTGGATTTTGAACTACATTCCATAAACCTTCTTTATGCAGAAGTAGACTGCACTTCATAAACCAGGAAACATAGTTTGTTCCATCCAACCGGGTTATCAGTGACAGACACGTTGAAGTGTCTTGTGCCATCTTTACCAGGATAGTAAACCACACTTAAAAGTAAACAGCTGTCTGTATACAGTACTGTATATTCACACTAACTCTCAGTTATCTGAGCCTGGTATGACCTGGGCCCATAACCAGTGTTGAGATAATTCCCCGTTAGGAGAATGAGCGCATACAGGGAGACGTATAGAGAGTAGTGTTGGAATAATACACACACAGTACACAGTAAATGTAGGTTTTTACTTTCAGAAAATTTAAGCAAAGTCCAAACACAGTCCAAAAGTCATTCACAGGTTAATCAGTCAGTTTTCAATCCAGGGATAATCCAGTAACAAAGTAACAAAGTCCAGTGTCAGAAACAGTTCAGTATCAGACTTACATTAAATCCAGTAATTATCAGTCAATGAGGAAAAATGGAGCAATGGCAATACTTTCCAACAGAAGGAAACAAAGATACACTCACACTCTCTTCTGAGACTCAGACTAAAACAATCCAGGTTTCTGGCTCCATCTTATGGCCGTTTGAGAAACCACACCCAATTGTATGCTCTTGCATTCCCTTAAAGAGATAGCACTAAAATGTTTATCCTGGTTTATATATTTCTAACCCAAATAGCTGTTAGGTGACTCATATTCCTAATAATGGCTACTAACATTTACCTATTATTTCAAATGCTATGTTTTCTATCTACACTGATAGATTTGTGGCATCAATTTAAATCTTCATGGCAACGTGCAATTTTGGCAAAAGTTACCACTTGAACAATTGATCATTTTGGAAAGCACTCAGCCAAAAGATAGGATCTTTGAAGCAAATATTCCAAACTATTTTAAGAATTTTCACAACTTGTTCAGCTGGGAACTGGGAAGATACTTGATTACTGTAATCTCTCCTGTACAGCAAACAGACTTTCTCAGAGGCAGAGTTGATGTTTCACCTCTAAAAGTCTTAAAGAGAAATTTATCAAAGTCCTCATTTGTACAAAAACCTGTTAATGTAACATGAACCTTTTACACTTTTTGTTTACCAGTGTCATTCAATAAACATTCATCCTTCCCTTATTGACACATATTACAGATTGTAATTAAAGGGTTTTTTGTTGATTTTATCCTCTCAGACAAGGAACTATTTATTATCATTATATTTAGCCTGCTAGCAATTAAAATTAGCAAACAGATCGTCTGCATTGGTTACTGAGAATTCCTCTTTAATTTTTATCTATCTGTTTTTACATACTTTTCATGGCCTTCATAGTACCCATCTTGTACTGCCATATAATAAAAGAACTATTGTTCAGAAATGTTATAAAAATATAAGCCAGTCATTAAAAATAGCTTATGTAATATTATACTTCTCTAAAGTAAAACATCAAGCAGCTGAATTATTTTCACTTAAAATTTTAATTAGTCAAGCTCCAAAGGACTGAAAGAACAAAATGTATTTCAGTTTTCTGAAATATGGCAATTGGCTTTTGAAATTATAATGGGATTCAGAAAAAAAAATCCAATAGCAATTATAGCTATTTTTAGGAAATTTCTCTAGCTCTGTCAATACATGTCTGTCTTCTATTGTAAGCAGAAGTCACATCTCTGTATTTGGCCAAAGATTTGACCATATCTGGCAAATGGTTGTTAGGTAATTTTGAAATATGAACAATAGGAAGACAGTTATTAACCAGTTTAATATTTGGCTGTAAGATAAGATTGGAAAGTATAAAATAAGTTTGCTTTACTGAATTTAACCAGTGTGGAATCTGATCTAATTCCAAATAAAGGGCTGGCTCAAAATTTTATCTACGACATGACGGAAGAAAGATGGTGCCAAATGGTTCAAGTAAGAACAATTTTGAGTGTTCTACGCTCAGAATAAAACAAGTTTAATGAATCTTTTTTTGAGTGTTAAACACATATGCGATAGTTTTCAATGACGTTATTTTAAGTGTTCTTAAAATACATGCGACTTGAATCCCGAGTTTTTTCTTTAAGTTAACTTTTCAATGTTTTTGCATCAACCAGTGCAGCAGCTATTGTTTAGGCTGGGCAGAATTACTTAGGGGCTGGAGTATAGAAATAGAGGACTGACAATCTGGCAGCTGTTGATGAGAGGCTTAGAAATTAAGGCAGGGACTTCCGGTGGTATTTTATCATGGACAGATCGAAGTCTGCGATTGTGCATGGCTTCGATCTGTGCTCTCCCTGTTGGATGGCTCTGAACAGTGCCAGAACCGGATACAAACAGGGCCAGGTTGAGGGGAGCCGCATCTCGCCTCCTTGGCTAGGTATACTCCCTCCAAAGATGGGCTGTAGCAGTGGTCAGAAATTGCTAGCCTGAAGACTATCTGGGACATTAAGATTGTGCTGGAGCGGTGAAGAAGTGGGCAGTGTGGAGACCAGGCAATCCAGATATAACATATGGACAATAAGGTACCCCAGAACTAAACCATACAGGGATTTTAAGAAAGATCATAATAGCAGCAACCAGAGAAAGTGAAAAGAAAAATTGGATATAAAGAAAAGTGGCTTTGAACTTTGAAAAAGCTAAATTGAAGGAGGACTCAGAAAATAGAAAATAATTTTGTTTAAATTGGATATATATATGTTTTTGGCACCAGATAGGCAATTAAGGGCTGAACTTGGAAGGTGTCAAAAAGGGGAAAAGAAAAATATTGATAATTGGATTTATTGAAATTGAAAAGCTAAAAATTGGAAAAGAAAGTGAAAAGAAAGGGTAGAACTTGGACATAACAGAGAGCACCACCTAATGATAATTAGGGAAAAAAGAATGGAAATTAAAATTTGGAGGCTTGAGGAAATAATTAAAAAGGGAAACGTTTGGAAAGCCAAACAAAGAAAAAGGAAACAGCAAAAAAGGGAATTACAGAAGATATGGAAACGAAACAAAAATGAAAAGAATTTTGTTTAGTTAGAAGACATAGAGATAATGGGTAAAGATTAAAGAAAAGGGATTCTGTAAGGTAATGTATTGTAATATGTAAGAAGGTTGTTTTTAAAAGCTAATGGGACTGATACTTTTTAATTGGTTTCTTCTTTAAGGATTATTAATTTGTAGAAAGATATAATTGAAATAAATGTAGAAAATGAAAGTTATAAGAAAATGATACAAACAAATAATAGCTAAAATGAATTATGGAGATTTTAATGAAAAGACCAATGTCAGTTTCTATAATTAACTGAATAGATTAATATATTTGAAATAATGATTTAGAACTAAACGGAGGGAAATAAAACCATGCAGAAGCTAGCTCTTTTTAAACAAACAAACAAATAAATAAATAAATAAATGTGTGTGTGTAGATTACTGTTATTAAACCCGAATGTGATAATTATAAAGTGCCTGCGTGCCTGCCTGCCTTCCGGCCAGGCTTCGTGCCAGCCTTCCTGTCAGGCTTCCTGCCAGCCTTGGTGCCTGCCAGCCTCCCTGCCAGCCAGCAACCCCACAACCATGGGGAAGAAACGAAAGACTCAGCAACCTGCCGCCATCCCTGGCAAGAGGGACAGGGCCATCCTCCCGTCCCCTGTCCCTGACTCTGCTTCTGCTGGGGCTTCTGCTGCATACTCTGCTGAAGCTGCTGCTGGTCCTGCTCATCCTGCTCGTGTTCCAGGATTTGCTTGTCCTGCTCGTGCTCCTGGACTTGCTCGTACTGCTCATGTTCCTGGTCTTGCTCGTCCTGTTCGTCCTACTCGGGCTCCTGGTCCTGCTCGTGCTCCTGGTCCTGCTGGTGCTGCTGGTGCTGGTGCTGGTGCTGCTGCTGCTGCTGCTGATCCTGCTGGTGCTGCTGGTGCTGCTGCTGCTGATTATGATCCTGCTGCTGCTGCTGCTGCTGATGATGATGATGATGAAGATCCTGCTGGTGCTGCTGCTGCTGGTGGTGTGGAGGAGCAGCCCCTACCACCTGGGAGCCCCTCTAATTAGGGCCCATCTGGTCCAGCCAAAGGGAGGAAGAGGCGTATGCGGGGACGGGAGAGGAGGCAATACTTCATTGAGGAGGAACACGAGGATGAGGTGCTGGAGTGGCTGAGAGAGAATGACTATCTGTGGCGGAAGGGACACCGGCTGTATAGGGACACCAAGCGGAAGCAGGCTGCTTGGAGAGAGAGGGCGGAGAGTATGGGTTACACTTCGGAGGTGCTCCTCGGCTGGTGGAAACATATGCACACCTGGTACAGGAAGCTGCATCTGAAGAAATCTGGCCAGGCCACAGTAAAGCTGACGGACACCTACGTCATGGCCAGGTGCAGCTTCCTGGAGGGTGAGATCCGCCACCGAGGAACACCAGGAGCCCCTCTGTCTACCCTCTCTCTCCGGCAGCCTGCTGAGACCCAGTCCTCTTCCGGCCGAGAGTCAGTCCCTGTCTCCAGGCAGGTTTCTGTGGAGCGTGTCACGGCGGAGAACCCGCGGACAGCTGTTGTCACCGTGGTGGAGCACGTGGAGGACTCCCTGGTGCGGTGGGAGAGAGGAGACATCGAGTCCACCACAGTCCTAGCTGCATCCACCACCCCCAGCTCCGCCTCCACAGAAAGGCAGAGAGCCGGACAGCAGGAGGGGCAGAGCCACACTGTCCTGCTGGAGATCAGGGACACCATCCGCACCAGTATAGATCTCCTCTCTCAGCTGGTCAGCACCGACTCCTCATCCTCCAACCGCAAGCCCTTTCTCACCTATGACAACCAGACCCTCAAGAATATGGAGGAACCCCAGTACCAGGTGGTGAAGGACCGGATCACAGAGCTGCTTCACAACCCTCCAGACCCAGAGGAACCTGCTCCCACCCAGTCCAGGTCTGCTCCTCTACCCCAGGTGATGTCCCTCCCATACCAAGGCTTCCCACAGGCCCTCACCTACCAGGGCTACGGCTACCAGGAGGTCCAGCAGCACAGGCAGCAGAGTCTTCCCAGCCCAGGGACAGAGTCATCGGGCGACACCGTTGCCACCGGTTCCACTGATGCCACCGATGTCAGCCACGCCAATGATGCCGACGACAGCGATGCCACCCACACCACCGATGCCACCCACGCCAGTCCTCACCCAGCTGTAGACCAGATAGCCCCACTACACTACTCCTTCCTCCACCCCACAGCCAAGCCCGGCCTCAGTACATCTCTCATCAGTATTGGGGCTGATACCCCATGGCATGGAGGAAGGACCTCTCAGCATCGCGGGTCTGAGCCAGCTGTCTGAGAGCTTCCTCAACACACCGTCCCCAGTTGTCTTTTCGGGGCCAGGCACCCCAATGACGATACAGACCAGCACTCCAGCACCACCCACCTCCACAGCACCTGGACCCTTCACCCCTGAGACTGCCAGAGACTGGGTAGCTGGCTACCTGTAGAGTTTATTTGGACACTTGACTTGGATCATTTTTGTTTTACAGCTTGTTGTTCAATAAAGTTTATCTTTGATTCACACACTTGCTTCATTTCTTTTTTTTAATGAAGTCTTGGTGGAAACTTTCAGAAATGGTTTAAGCCTTTGCATGCTTGTGGGATGGGTTAAGATAGCAGTGGGATGGGCAGGGATACCTTTGGGATGGGTAATAGCTGTGGGATGGGTAAGGATAGCAGTGGGATAGATAAGCCTCCAGTGCAAGCATAGTGGGACTATAGGGTCCACCCTCCCTGGTGCCACACCTATGGCCCTTTATTATCAATAATAATATAATAATCATCCACACATGTCAACACAAACACAACTCTTTATTAAACGCCCTGTTCATTGTAGGTCCACTCAACATGCATGGCACAATCTCATCATTGTGATGAGACAGGCTGAAGGAAGCACTCATTAATCATCTATCATCCTGTCTTGCCACTCCACTGCTCCAGCTGGGGAGTTGCACCAGTGTCTCAGGAGGCTGCACTGCTTCTTCCCTTCACGTGAGGCTCTGTTGGGGCCTTGCACATCCTGAGTGTCTGTCAGGTTTCGCCCTTGCCTCCATTCCCCAGGCTCCATGTCCCCATTGCCTTGTTGGAGGTCCACGAGCCTGTTCTGCAAGACCGGGTAGCGGGTACGCATGAGATTGTGCAGGATGCAGCAAGCTTCCATGATCCTCCTCACGGTCTCTGGGCGATGCTGCATGGTGGTGAGAAGAAACCTATTGGTCAGGATGCCAAAGGCGTTCTCCACCACCCGCCTTGCCCTGGACAGCCTGTAGTTGAAGATCCTCTCTTCACGGGTCAGGAGTCTGGAAGTGTATGGCTTCATGAGGTAGGTTCTGAGGGAGAAGGCGTCATCCCCCATGATGAAGTAGGGCACATCTTGCATGTCGTTGGGCAGGGGGTCTGGATCTGGGAAGCCCACGATGAGGTTGCCTTCCAGCCCCTCCTTGAGGTGACTGACGTTGTATACCTGGGCATCTGAAGATGAGCCGCTGCCTGAAGCATCGATGTACATGAACTTGTAGTCAGCATCAACCATGGCAAAGAGGACGATGCTGAAGAAGCCCTTGTAGTTGAAATAAGTGGAGCCCGACTTGGGTGGTGCTTTGTAGGCCACGTGCTTCCCATCTATGGCTCCAACGGTGTGTGGGAAGTTCCACCTCTGATACCACTGCTCTGCAACTTTCTTCCATCCTTCTTCAGTGGAGGGGCACTGGAGGAGCTCCTGCAGGTATTCTTCGATGATGGCCTGCACCACTTCTCTGACCACAATGCTGATGGTGTTGTGTGACACCCTTCAGCCATACTGCATGCTCCTGTAGGTGGTCCCTGAGGCCAGGTGGCACAGAGTCAGTGCCACCTTGAGCCGAGGTTCCAGGCTGGGCCAGAAGTTGGTGTTTGCCTTGGTCAACCTGGGTGTCAGGCGCTGCACAACTTCATCAAACATGGCTGGAGGCATCCTCATGAAGTTCTGGAATGCCCGAGTGTCTTCGTTCCTGAGCTCCACCATCAGCTTGTTGTATAGCCCGTACTCTGCTCTTCTCCCGATCCATCTTCAGACCCAGACGCTTCTTGGCCGCCTCCTTTTCTTCCCGTAGTAGAGTTCACAGAGCCTGTAGATGGCTTTGCACTGTTGCAGAAGGATGGTGGCTGCCAAAAGGACTGTGTTACGATCCACGGTGGACATGACTGGATGCTGTGGAAGAGGAAGTGTCAGATGAAGGCTGCAGAGGTCTGCACAGCTGGGCTGCTGGTCTGAAAGTGAGATGCAGGTGAGTTGCTCCCCCTTTTTATAGGCAGTATAGGTGTCCCTTTGCATCCTCTAGGCATCCTCTAGGCATCCTCTAGGCATCCTGTAGACATCCTTAATATCCGAGATAGATCCCCTCTGCGAACATTTTTTCCAATTTAAACGCTTTGTTTCCACTTGGCATCCGTTCTGCATCCGTTCTGCGTCCATTCCGCTTCCTTCCTGCATCCGAGCAGATGCGAGTTTCGCGGATGCGGAACAGATGCCTAGCGGATATAGCGGATGCGTAACGGATGCAGAACGGATGCGTAGCGGATGCATAACGGACGAATTGGATACATTTTCCACGCAAAAGATTTGGGCAGCTCAAAACTTTCTGAGCGGATGAAACGTCAATAGACGGATGCTGGATGGATAGAGAGGAAGTAAAACGGAGGCAGTGAGTACATCACATTAACCAATGGATGGCAAGCTTTTTTGTCCGTTTTACATCCTCTTTGCATCCGTTGGTGCAGTGTGACAGGGGCTTTACAGGATAGTGGGAAATGGAAGGATTTATATTCCTTGCAAATAGCTGGTAATCTGCATCCTTTTAGAGGGTCGTTGAAGCACTTGGAAGTTTATCTGTGTCCTCAGATTCCTTTTTGAATCTAAGGCCATCACTGCTACTGCTAAGCCCCAGAATCCAGAAGACTGCTTATTTTCATGAATCAGAACACACTGCAAGCCTGGAGGTAGTATAACATACAATCACTTCAAACCATGTAGATCCTTTCATGTACGTAAAACAGTTTTCAAGAGCTGGTTGTAGGCGGAGGGTTGAAGTCAGCTGTAATGCAGATGATGGCTTTGAACAACCAACACTTCTTCATGGTGAAGGATGCAAGATTGCAAAATAGCTTATAAGTATAGGTTACAAAATAGCTTACAAAGCCATTCTTCAGAGTCCATCTCTTTGGGCATATGTGCAATGTCACATCTACAAATAGGTTGGGCTTTCATTGCCGTAGCACGGTGCTGGTTTTACTCCATCACATTTTGGGTCTGTTCAGATGTTATTGCTACCATATTCTAGCACCACCATCCTTATCAGTCAGGCAATGATCTAACTGTATAAGTTACTCAGGGAACAAATGCTGTTCCCTGAGTAACTCAGGGAGTTACAAATGTTTGCTGCTAATAGCAGGATGCTCAATTTAAATTGCATTCACTTTAGACATCCATACCACTAATAAACACAGCAGCTTAGCCAACATGGTTTCATTATCATGGATAGTGGGTCAAACTGAAGAGCAATCTGACAGGCACAATGTAGCACCAGCAGCTGCAGTGCCTGCTAACAGAATCTGATTGTATGTGAAAATGTTGTTGGTTTGGCCAACAACAAATCATCTTTGTTGATGATTTTTCTGTATTTTGGCAGTTCAAAAACAAACAAACAAAAATGAAAGTGCAGGCTCTACATTGGCTGGACCAAATATATGACATAGAATAGAGTAACAGAGTTGGAAGGGACCTTGGAGGTCTTCTAGTCCAATCACCAGCTCAGGCAGACAACTCTGCATCATTTCAGACAAATGGTTGTCCAATCTCTTCTTAAAACCTTCCAGTGTTTGAGCATTGACAGCTTCTGGAGACAAGTTGTTCTAGATAAAGTATATCATTCTGGAATAAGCCATTTTTCCCCATTTAATGGATACCCCAATGAATATTTACTTATGCTATCAACAAAGTGTAAATTTGGAAAGTGTGAAAAAAAGTCATTATTTTTAAAAAAAGTATTAACTGTTTTTTTATTATATTATTTTTGTGTGGATCTTTGGGATTCTTTTTATAACATATATGTAAATGATTTTAGATAGAGAGGATGGCATTGGCCCATATAATCTAATTAGCTTTATAATTAAATGATTTGAATATAGTTCCCCTTGATCTTGTGCAAAAACATGCCTTGGGACTTTCATTTTTCTTTTCTGAAAATATTGAGGAAAAAATAGCAAGTTTATCTATGTGAAGGCTGTTTGTTCTTTGGTACGATTAAATTCCCTTAGCTTATTCTGAAAATAGGTCACCGAATGAAACTTATGACAACAGATTTATAAGGAAATCTTTTCCTTCACCATAAGCCAAAATACAGCATATAAATAGAATCTGTGGTGTCTGTCATACAAAGCATATTTGCATATTTATTATTTGGGTTAGAAAATTATCTAGACAGGGCTTGTTGAATCTTATTCAGCTTCTCCACTATTACCTTGAAAACTTACCTTTGGGACTACTTGGGAAAAGAAATTGTACTAAAAATAAATATAAAAGACACCCACATACATCTTCCATATCTGTGTATCTACTAAATCTCATTCTGCTTTTCAAGCTGTGTTAGCAACTTTGAGAAAAATAATGTTGAATTCAGTTGTTTCCAAGCTTACAAGCTAAGAAAATTTGTGATCCAAGCCAGATAATTACAAGTTTCAGTGACTTCATTATATTGAATGCATATGTATCAAAATAGGATAATTAGGGTGGTATTATGGAAAAAGCTGGTCTATCTCATTAGGAGAGGCCTTTTTTTTCATGGAACATTATTGAAATTAGCAATGTGATATAAAAAATAATGAATTTTCTCCTTCCACAAAAAAGGAAGGAGTTCCAAAATATAGTGTTAAAATTATAGTAAATATACAGCATTTAAACATCATGTTCACCCTATGACAACACAGCTGGAAACCACACCATGGTATTTGGAAAGTATTGTTCATTTTTCATAGAATCAAGTTTACATTATAAGCACAAAGAATTAATGAGAAACAATTTTCAATTTAAAGAAGTACTCTTGGCTTCTAAAATTGATATTTATGGAAAATACTGCATTTCAGAAGCACAGAAAAGAGTTTTGCGAGCAATAATTACATTTTAAGTAATGTTTTTAAGAATTAGGTGCTCAAAAAATTTAGTCCTTAAGATTAGTTAAACACAAAGCATATTTTTCCTTAGGTTTTTAAGTATTTAAAAGTCAGTAAAATACTCGGTTAATATGGTTTTGCATTTAATTTTTATAAACTTTGTGTAACTTATAATATAGTTTTGTAGATTTTTACATAAAGTTGAAGTTGTTATTGCTGTTGTTATTTATCTAGCCTTTATACAATATTTAAAATCTAATAAGTTAAACTAAATTAAAACTTATGCAACAGAAAAGACCAACATCTGAGTAAGTCAACTTTCAAGAATCTCAACAAATTCCCTATCACAAAAAGAGAATTGGTTCCATACCATTCCAGTGCAAATTGTTTAATCCTTTGTATAAAGAATGAAACTAATGCTAAAAAGTCAAAATTTCAGCATAGAAATATTCAGATTTGCATTTTAATGTGTGCAATCTCTGAGTTAGTAGACACCACATACAACAAGAAAAAAATCTAGATCTTTCAATTTTAATTATGTATCATCACAGTGAAACCAGTAAAAAATGTATACATACATACATATATACATATTGTGTACAATCAAAAATCATTCAATAAGATCAGGCATATAGCAAAATAATGCACAACTGATTCACCTTTCATGTATTATTCAAGAACACATTTTGTACCTGGAATAGAGCTTCACAACTAGAAGAAAATGAACTGAACAGATGATACTTTCAGAAAGGAATAGTCTGTTAACACTTATATTTCTACAGGAATAGGCTAAGCAGGAAATTTTCATATAATATACATGAAAAACACACATATACAGAAATAAATATTTGAATATCTCTTCAAATGAGTAAGTGTCCACTGAAATTTATCAAAATTTTATTTGTGTGTATAGATTCGTTCTTGTTTGTAACATATAATCCACTTTAAGTGAGTTGTATCTTAGAGTCCACCAAGAATAAACCAATTTCTGATGAGAGGTGCCAACATTTTCAAAATAAGCCTAATGTGAAATCTAGCAAAAAACACAGGAAGAATGTTAATTATAAATTGAAGTTATGCTACAAATAGTTTTAGGATTCTTATCTCTTCTACCCTCTACACTAGGGGTCTCATACTCATGGCCTGGGGGCCAGATGCATCATGTGCTGGCCACGCCCACACACAGTTTAGCAAAGAAGGAAAAAGTTACAAAACGTCAGATGACAACACCATGACAACACAGGTTTGACACCCCTGCTCTACACAGATGCTTGATTTATTCTTCACTGCTACACACATTTTATGTTGTCTTTTCTCGAGGTTATAGTTGCTGGCATATGATTTATTGCATACATACTCCATCCCATATTTCACTTTGCTGACACAAAGTGACATGAATTTCATTCTTCTTACTACAGCAAGCCACATGCCTTCAGGTCAGTTTAGCCAGCAAAATGCAAAAGCAATAACAGGTGCTCCTATATTTCAATGAATGCAAAAGTACATTACTGAGAGATGGTATTAAAATGTGTATTAGATAAGTATATTAATGGGGATAAAGAGTTACTTCACCCTGGGATAATTACATGAAATCTAATTTCCAGTAAATAGGTTACTGAAAACCAATTATAACAGCTCTTCCTTTTTAAGGATAAGCTGATTCCAAACATCCTGAAAAATATATTTACACTTTAGTATGCTTGAAGAGGAAGAGGTAACAGCTGCTCAATCTACATGCTGTGATGAAGATGCTAGTATTAAAAATAAACTTCTATAATTAGAGCCAGATTTATATGTTATATATTTTTCCTCTCAACTGAAATGCACAGAATTATTTTTCTTCCTCATAAGTAAAGCAGAAATAAATCTAAACTTCATTTTGTCTTAGAAAACTAGTGCTCCAATAGAAAGTAAGCCAAGTAACTCATTTCAGGCTGCTAATGTTAGTTTCTAAGATTTAAAGCTCAATTAAGTCTCTTTGTAGACTTCAGTTCAGCATTCAATACCATCATTCAAACATTCTTCTAACTAAACTAAACCAGCTAGTAGTACCTGAACACACTTGTTAGTGGATCATAAGCTTCCAAACAGACAGAAAGCAGCTGGTGAAGCTAGGCATAATTACATCTGATACCTGTACAATCAGCACAGGGGGACCCCAAGGCTGTGTGCTTTCTCCATTTCTCCCTATATACCAATGACTGCATCTCAAATGATCCATCTATTAAAATACTGAAGTTTGCTGATGACACAAGAGTGATTGGTCTCATTTGAGATGATGAATCCGCAAACAGAAAGGAGGCTGTACAACGTGCCTCGTGGTGTAACTGGAACAATCTGGAACTGAACACATTCAAAACCATAGAAATGGTGGTAGATTTTAGGAGAAACCCTCCCATACTACCACCTCTTACAATCTCAGACTGAACAAGGAGCTGCTGATTCAGTTCTACAAAGGAATTATTGAGTCTATCATCTGCACCCTATCACTGTCTGGTTTGGTTCTGCAACCCAACAAGACAGACAGACTTCAGAGAATAATTAAGACTGCAGAAAAAACAATCATACAACCTGCCTTCCATTGAGGACCTGTATACTGCACGACTCAAAAAGAGGGCTGTGAAAATATTTACAGACCCCTCACATCCTGGACATAAACTGTTTCAACTCCTACTCTCAAAATGATGCTATAGAGCACTGAATACCAGAACAACTAGACACAAGAACAGTTTTTTTCCCTGAACTGCATCACTCTGCTAAAAAAACAATTCCCTCAACACTGTCAAACTATTTACTAAGTCTGCATTACTATTAATCCTCCCATCCTTCTTTTCACACATCTCCTCCCACTTGTGACTGTTTGACTGTAACCTTGTTGCTTGTATCCTAATGATTTTTACTGTTTCCTAGTATGATTTGATTATTGTACCCTATGTCTATTTGATTGATAATTGTACCCTATGACTATTAGTAAGTGCTGTACCTTATTAGTGACTCTTGACAAATATATCTTTTCTTTTATGTATATTGAGAGCATTTGCTACATTTGTCTTACATGGACAAATTTCTTGTGTGTCTAATCACACGCCAATAAGGAATTCTAATTAGGGAAAGACCACTGAATTGTATTTGATATTCCACAGCAATTTATGCCATTATAAAACCTGTGTCATTGTGGTATGCAATGGAAACTTTTTGAGAGAATTGTAGGTGGCATGTTAACTAGCAGTACCTGCTATCATCCTGCATGACCTATATTCATCCTCTAGAACAGGGTACCAAACTCAGGGCCTGTGGGCCCGATTTGCCCTGTGGGGTGTTTGGATCTGGCCTGCAAGGCCACCCTGGAAAGAGCGAAGGAATGGACCGCAGTGCCTCTGCCAGCAAAAATGGAGCTCGGGGAGGACTGCAGGAGGCTAAATACGGGGAACAGGGGGACACACATTGCCCACTGGAGCTCCATTTTCGCTGCAGAGGACTGCAGAAGGCCATCACGGCTGAAAATGGAGCTCAAAAGTCTCTATGCACTGGCAGAGTCACCACAGGCACCCAACATGAGTAACCTCAACCTGGCCACACCCACCTCAGTCCCCCAAGGTCAAACAAAACCCTGATGCGGTCTTCAGTGAAATCGAGTTTGACACCCTTGCTTTATAATACATCAAACATTGTCCTCATGCATAGCCTGAATTGCCTTTTGCCAATTGAAGGATAAATGTTTTAAAAATTCTGAATTGAAGGTCTAGGAAGATTCACAATGATCCAGGTCCCAAAGGTATTTTTTCAAGAGGCAACTAGACTTTCTTGTTTTTCGTTGAAGACGTTTCACTTCTCATCCAAGAAGCTTCTTCTGCTCTGGCTGGATGGTGGGGAATTGAAGATTTTATACTCTTTGCATTCTTTTAGCTGAAATTTGTATTTAATTGAATATTTTTGGTGTGCAATAACTAAACAACCAAGCTCAGAGAACTTTAGACTCTATCCTGAGCTACACATATTCTCTTCTTTTATAATAACTAAAGATAAGTTTACACATAGGTTTTGACTTTTTGCCAGAAAAAAACTAAAAAGCAGGAAACTGCAGGGCCATTTCTAAGATGTTTGATACCAGAATTCAGTAGCAGAAACTCAAAAGTTCTGGAGAACAAGGAAACAAACATTTAAGTCAGTTACTGAATTTTATCTATCCAGCCCAAATACAACTATCCAACAAAAGTCAAAGATAATTTTTTAAAAAATTTCTTTCAACATATAAATAACAAGAAAAAAGTCAAGGAAACAGTCCACTGAAGAGAGAAGATGGCAAGGAAGTAACAGGCAACAGAAAGAAAGTAGAGCTGCTTAACTCATTATCTGTATCAGTCTTCACACAATATAGCCCAACCTTCCAAATACATAACTTGTAAAAGACAGACTAGAAATAAAAATTAAAATAAGCAAGAAAATGGTCAGAGAATACCTGTCTGATCTTGATGAATATAAATCATTGGGACCTGATGGATTAGTACATCCCAGAGGAGTTGGCAGATATTATCTCAAAACCATTGTGTTGTATCTTTAAAAAATCTTGGCACACCAGAGGATTGGAAAAGAGCTGATGCGTGTCCCATCTTCAAAAAAAGGGGAGGGGGAAACCGAACTCAGGAAAGTACAAACCAATCAGCCTAACATCAATACCTGGAAAATTCTGGAAAAAAATAATTAAAAAAACAGATCTGTGAACATCTTGAAATAAATACAGTTACAACTAGTAGCCAACATGGGTTTTTAAGTAGAGATCATGCTAAACCTATCATATTTCATTCTTTCACAGAATGACTAAATTAGTAAACCAGTGAAATGCTATGGACTTGGATTTGTAATTGGCTGACAAACCATACCCAATGAGTAGTCCCAAATGATACTATAATCTACATGGAAGAAATAAGAAGTGGGATACTACAATGTTCCACCTTAGGCCCAGTACTCTTCAATATTTTCATAAATGATTTAGATGAGGAAATAGAAGGGGAACTCATCACATTTGCAGATTTCCCAAATTTCCAAACTGGCAGGAGTAGGCAATAGCCCAGAAGATAGGCTCAAAATACAAAAAGACCTTAACAGACTTGAACAATGGGACCTATCCAACAACATGAAAAAAAAGCAAGGTTTTACACCTAGGCAGGAAAAACCACTGTACAACTACAGATTAGGTGAAACCTGGCTCAAAAGCAGTTACGGTTGAGAGGAACCTTGGAGTCCTAGTGGACGATCACTTAAATCTGACCCAGCAGTGTGCAGTAGTAGCCAAAAAAGCTAATACTATCCTTGGTTGTATAAAGAGAGGCACAGAATCAAAATCCTGTAAAGTATTAATATTGCTTTATAAAGCATATAGAACTTTATAAAGACCACAGCTGGAATACTCATCCATTTTGGGTCACATTACAAAAAAGTTATTGAAAACATCTTTGTACTTTGAAAAAAAAAGTAAAAAGAAGAACAACAAAGACGATTATGGGCCTGGAGATAAAAGCATATGAAGAACAGTTGCAGGAATTTAGTATGGTCAGTCTTGAGAAAAGAAAAACTAGTTCCTAACTTGGCAAGGAAAGTCATAAAATGGAGAAAACTTACTTAACGAATGTTTTGCTTTGCAATAGGTTGGGCTCAATTGTGGTCGTAAGTCAAGGACTACCTGAATTTGGGAGGCTTTGCTTGTTGGTGAAAATGAGCAATCATTTGTCCAGGATTTCAGCTTGAAGACTAAAAATTTATAAAAAAATGATTGAATACACTGGGAACATCCTTCATGTCCTTGGTATTGAGTAATACAACTTTAACAGACTAGGGCATTTTATGGCCCACAGGCTACATTTGACACTTTGACTCCCCCTGTCCAGGGTGCAGTGGTTGGGCAGTAGTGGCAGAGGCATGAGAAGTTGGCAGCCTCCATAGCAGTTCCAGATTCTCAGATGGCCCTTGGGAAAATTAATTGTCCACCCATGACCTATAGGAATGACCAAATTTTTAAGCAATACTAGTGTGTATTTTAAAGTTGTAACACTGAATCTCAAGCTGTGTTGTCTTTCTTTGTACCACTTTTCACATGACTGTGCAGCATGCCCAGGAACATAATTCTGGGTATGCTGCACAGATCAAAATTCAGATGCACAGCAACAATTTATGATGGTTGTAGTGTCCTAGAATTATATATTTTGTGACCTTCTGACAAGCAAAGTCAATGAGCAAGCCAGATTTACTGACTTTAACAACCACTTAGCAAGTGTGGCAAAAAAAAAAGGCATAAGATGGAGCCAAACTCACTTAACAATTGTCTTGCTCAGCAATGGGAACTTTCGGCTTAATTGTGGTGGCAAGTCGAGGACCATCTGTAAAAACAAATTGTCCAATGCTAGAGGACCTGAAGCCAGATTGCTCATTAGAAACTTAAAGCTTAAATATGTTGGATATAAATGCAAGAGTCATTGGAGATGATCCTAAAGCTTTTAAAAATGAGAGGCCAAAAGAAGACGTGGTAACTAGATGCTGTCACACTAACGTAATTATAAAGAATTCAAGGAAACTGGTGACCTGGAGTTTAGTCATAAAGAATCAGAAAAGTCTGAACAGCTAAGCATCTGTGAAATAGATCCTTAGCCAATTCCGAGAAAACAATCATTCCTGTTTGTCAATAATCTTTTCCATGAAAATATATGCTTTTCATCAAATGCCAGAAACGAAAAAAAAACTTATTACTTTGTAAGCATATTACATTTTGTGATTTTATTACCATTATCTGACATCAATGCCCTCCTAATAGTATTGGAGGAGCATACCAAAAAAACCTTCTTCAAATAAACACTGCGCCCATGTGGTGGTCAAATAATTGAATCAATGGAACATGTTATTTTTTTTTATTGTTCTATCTATGCAGATGCTTGCCAGGAATTATTACCACTCATTACTAAAAAACCTGGTTGTTCCAATTTAATTTATCTCAAGATGTTATTATTGGATTAATCTGATTTTATTTCCTTGACCACAGCCAAGTACTGTTTTATAGACTGCATAGTACACCACAGTATATAATCCTTTTTTGATATTTTAGAATAACTTTTCTTTTTCTTTTCTTTTAATTAATTGTGACTCTTGTGTTTTATTTGCTGATCTATGACAAAATAAAGATTTGATTAATTTATTCAAGATTAAAAAAAAATCCTTCCAATAAAGCAGAAAAGAAATGAAAGAAAAAGCAGAGATACAAAACATCAACTTCTAATTAATAAAACACAAATGGCAATAAACAATTTACATAGGGTCAACATTAAGAGAATAATCTTCCAGGCTGACTCTTTATGTCTCTCATTATTTGTCAGGGCTATAATTCTATCTTCAGTGACTTTGAAGAAAACAAATCTTGGCTATCAAGCAGCAAAAAATATTAATAAGATCTCACATTTGATTTGATGATCTTTATGGAAAATCAGAAATCAAAATCCAGCCATTGACAAACACCGTAAGACTTTTATGCAAACACAGAGCTATGGAATTTGGCATGGAGAAATGTGCTATAGCAATAGATTTGGACAAAATCACAAACTGTTTTGGAATTGAAATGCTGGATGGCCAAAGCATTAGGAGGGATCAGAATGAAACCTATAAATATCTGGGCATTTTACAGATAGGTAACATCAAGCATGGGTAATTTAAGGCTAGGTCACACTGGCCGATGGATGCAAAACGTATGCAAAAAGGACACAGCGGACAGGCAAAATTTTGGGGGTGGCTACATCCGTTGTGATCCGCTCTCAAAAATGCCCCAAATTTGCATGAACAGAACGGACAACAACGGAAAGGAACGGACGGGGGTAGTACGTAGTGAGGATGGTAAGCGGATGTTCGTAGGAAGCCTAGCGGATGACAGCGGATGGAAGCGGATGACACATCCGCAGGGCTTCCGGGGGAGAATTGCGAAGTGGACACATAGCGGAAGGAGCGGATGCATAGCGGATGATGCGGATGCATCACGGACGCCTATAGGATGCATAGCGGATGCGTAGTGGATGCGTTGCGGATGCAAAGCTTTCACTGTGCATGCGGGGAGGATGAATTGCATAAGCTCCGTGGATATAAAAGGATGCAGCTTGCAAGCAGTCAGCATTCAGAGGAAAGACCTGCTGCCAGAGACATCTTGAAAGAATACCATGGTTCGACAGTCAGGGAAGAAGAAAAAGCCTATGCCTACTCCTGCCAGTCCTGGCAAGAAGGACAGAACTACCATCCCACCCCCTGGCGCTGACTCTGAAGCTGCTGGTGCTTCTGCTGCTGGTGGTGGTGGTTCTTCTCCTGCTGGTGCTGCTGGTGCTTCTCCTGCTGCTACTGCTGCCGGTGCTTCTCTTCCTGGTGCTACTGGTGCTGCTGGTTCTACTGGTGCTTCTCCTTCTGGTGCTGCTGGTGCTTCTCCTGCTGGTGCTGCTGGTGCTTCTCCTGCTGCTACTGCTGCAGGTGCTTCTCCTGCTGCTACTGCTGCTGCTGCTGCTGTGATGGACCAGCCCCAAGGCCCTCAAAGCTCTGCTGCTGAAGGCCCTGAAGCCCCTGCCAGAGGGAGGAAGAGGCAAGGCAAGAAGAAGGGAGAGAGGAAACAGTACTCCATTTCCGAAGACCATAAGAAGGAGGTGCTGGAATGGCTAAGGGAGAACGAGTACCTGTGGAGAAAGGGCCACAGGCTCTATCATCGGATGCCAGTCCTCACAGACGCCAGTCCTCACCCAGCTGCAGACCAGACAGCCCCACTACACTCCTCCTTCCTCCACCCCACAGCCAAACCCCTCAACAGAAAATCTGTCATCAGTCCTGTGCCTGACATACCAGGTCCTTGAGAAGGGGCCTCTCAACCTCACGGGACTGAGTAAGCTCTCTGAGAGCTTCCTGAACACACCATCTCCTGTTGTACTCTCGGGGCCAGGCACCCCAATGGCACCTCAGACCAGCACTCCAGCCACAGCCACCTCCACAGTCCCTGGACCCTTTACATCTGAAGACCATGGGCACACCTCAGAGTGACTGAGAAGAGTGCCAGAGACTGAGTTGTTACCTGTTCACTTTGTCTTTGCTTAAGACACTTTACTTGGGTCATTTTGCTTTTTTAATAAAGTCATACAGTTTACTTAAGACAGTTGGTAAGAAAAGGTTATCTTTGCTTCACACACTTGGTTCATTTTATTTACTTAATAAAGTGTTGGTGAAAACTTTGAAAAAAGGGTTAAGCCTTTGCATGCTTGTGGGATAGGTAAGGATAGCTGTGGGATGGGTAAGGATAGTTGTGGGATAGATAAACCTCCAGTGCAAGCATAGTGGGACTGTATGGTCCACCCTCCCAGCTGCCACACATATGGCCCTTTATTATCAATAACAATTTATTCATTGATCAACACATTTCAAAATAAACACAATTCTTTATTAATGCCCTATTCATTGTAGGACCACTCAACATACATGGCACAATCTCATCAGTGTGATGACACAGGCTCAAGGAAGCATCCATTAAGCATCTACCATCCTGTCTTGCCACTCCACTGCTCCAGCTGGGGAGTTGCACCAGTGTTTCAGGAGGTTGCTCTGCTTCTTCCCTTCACGTGAAGCTCTGTTGGGGCCTTGTACATCCCCAGTGTCTATCAGGTTTCATCCTTGCCTCCATTCACCAGGCTCCATGTCCCCATTCCTTTGTTGACAGTCCACAAGCCTGTTCTGCAACACTGGGTAGCGGGTGCGCATGAGATTGTGCAGGATGCAGCAAGCTTCCACGATGCTCCTCAAAGTCTGTGGGTGATGCTGCATGGTGGTGAGAAGTACCTGGAACCTGTTGGCCAGGATGCCAAAGGCATTCTCTACCACCCGTCTTGCCCTGGACAGCCTGTAGTTGAAGATCCTCTCTTCACAGGTGAGGTATCTGGAACTGTAGAGCTTCATGAGGTAGGTTCTGAGGGAGAAGTCATCATCATCCATGATGAAGTAGGGCACATCTTGTGTGTCATTGGTTAGGGGGTCTAGATATGGAAAACCCATGATGAGGTTGCGTTCCAGCCCCTCCTTGAGGTGACTGGCGTTGTATACCTGGCTATCTGAACATGACCCGTTGCCTGAAGCATCGATGTACATGAACTTGTAGTCAGCATCAACCATGGCAAAGAGGATGATACTGAAGAAGCCCTTGTAGTTGTGATAAGAGGACCCTGAGTTGGGTGGAGCTTTGCAGGCCACGTGCTTCCCATCTATGGCTCCAACGGTGTGCGGAAAGTTCCACCTCTGATACCACTCTTCTGCAAGTTTCCTCCAGCCTTCTTCAGTGGTACGTGGCAGAAAGTTCATCCGCTTTTTGAGCTGATGAAATAGCAGTAGATGGATGTTTGACGGATAGAGCATCTGAAGAATGTACGCAGTGAGTACACAACGGATGCATCGTGTTTTCCAACGGATGGCAAGCTTTTTTGTCCTTTTTACATCCTCTTTGCATCTGTTGGTGCAATGGGACATGGGCTTTAATAAAGAATATATCTAAAGACTGATAAAATTACTAAAGACAAAACTGAATGGTGGAAACACCATCAAAGCCATCATTATCTGGGACAAAACTGCTGGAACTATTATTTGGACACAAGCTGAACTGGGCAGTTAAAAAAAAAAACCAATAAAACTGCTCACAATTAACTGTTGCATCCATGGTGCATATTGTTAGATTATATCTGTCTCACAGAAATGAAGCCAGAGGTTTACTTAAATTCAAAGAAACTGAGAAGAACCATCACGGATGCCAGTTTAAAAATCTAACTTAATGTACAGAATGGATGTCAAATTCGATTGCATCATGTGTCTATTGTATCGTGATATATCACAACTTTTTTTTTTTTTGCCTTTGCAGAGCCAGAATGGGTGTGGGCTGTACATGGATTGCCACCAGTTTGACAGGCCTGAGGTACAGGAACAAAATGTATTTAAAAAGTGCAATAAAACATAAACAGAATGTTGGGAAGGTCAATTTCTACAGAAGATCAAGAGGAAAGTGGGTAAAGATGAAACCTAGTAATGGCTTACAGCTGAAACATAAAGAAAAAAGAAACTGAAATTATTCGAAGTAATACAATGTTCAATGTAGCATTGGAACTTATGAGGAAGAAATGGTTAAAAAGGGCGTTGGTACTTACCTGATACGGCCGTTCTCTTTGAGCTGTGAAGAGCATCCAGTAGTGGGAGGTGCTTAGTCTCCGCATTCACAGACTGAGCTTGATTTGTGGAACGCTCCTCCTCCACCACGTGACTGCTCCTCAGCGTTCCCAAGTTTTGGCGAAGAGGAGAGAAATAAGCGCTCTCATCCTCACATACTATAAAGTTCATTGGCCGAAACAGGACCCCACCAGATGGAAAAAAGGGTGGGGCTGGATGCTCTTCACAGCTCAAAGAGAACGGGCGTATCAGATTAGTACCAATGACCTTTCTCCTATGAGCTGTTCAGAGCATCCAGTAGTGGGACATACCAAAGCTTGGCCTGTCCTATGAGAGGGACTCCGTCTGGTCTGGAATCTCCTCCTGGTCTCTGTGGACCGTTGCAGAACTCTTCTGCCGAAGGAAGCCTCAGCAGAAGCAAACACATCAATTTTGTAGTGTCTAATGAAGGGCGATGGGGAAGCCCAAACCGCGGCCCAACAGATTTCAGTTATTGATGCCTGTGTGGCCCATGCTGCCGAAGTTGCTGCACTCCTTGTTGAATGAGCTGTTATGTCCTGAGGCACCTGCAGAGATTAGGTCTGATATGTTTTGCTCTTGCTGCCTGTATCCAACAGCCTATCGTAGATGGTGAAACCTTGCAACCCTGAGAATTTGGCTGAAAGGACAGGAATAAAGCCTCTGATTTCCTGAAAGCCGCTGTACGCTTGATATAGATTTGAGAGCACACCTCACATCAAGCTTATGCCATTGTCTTTCCATCCCGTGATGGTCTGGGACAAAAATTTGGAAGAATTTTTTTATTTTACTGGTGTCTATATATAGATATAATAAGTCATATCTCAGTAATAATATTTTATTGAAAATTAAAATATTATACTGTCAAGTAGTTTGTTACCATGAGAGATTATTATGATTGTAATAATTATTATATTATTGCTATAATTGCTTTGTAATTGCTCCTATGAGTCGTGATATATATATTCCAATATGAATAATAGAACAACCAAGATTAATGTGTAATCCAATTAGCCAAATAGCGAACGCCTAAGGCCCGGATTGATGATTGTAAGGGCCTTCAGCAGCCTCCCTCCACAGGCGGACACTGGCCTAGGTGCTTGCTGCTGTGCCACTGAGAACAAGGCTGTGAGGGTTAAGCCAACAATTTTAAAAGCGAATTAATTATCCTCGAGTGCAGGTAGCCAAAACGAGGGTAAAACAGCTCTCAGAATCCTGAAGGGATTCTGTTGCTTTGAGCAGAAAATACCTCACACAGCTCAGGAAAGACAGACAAGGCGCGCAGCCAAGAGGTGGCACTCAAGAGGTGGCACTTAAAAGTTTTTTTCGCGCGCTTCTCAGCAGCAGCTTCTCGCCTTGCAAACAAAGCCAGAGCTCAAACGAAGCCTGAGCTCTGAAATCAACAGAATGGTGGAGAAGAAAGGGAAATTAATACCAATTAACTTCCCCACTGAAGAAATGGCGTTCGGAGGGGGGCTAAAGGTAATACGACTTTTAAAATGAAATATCAAGCCGCTAGCAAGCAAATGGAATAAAGACACAGCAGCAATCAAATTGGCAGAGGTAAAGAAATTTTGGCTGTGGGGAGGTGGAGCAGAGCAGCTCCAAAAGCCTCCCACCACTTTTTTTTGGGGGGGGGGGACGCGAACAGCGCTTCCCTTAAACCGGACTCTCAAGACTGATAAGGATTGAAGGCTAAAGACAAAGAAAACCAAAGGAAAACCGAATTGCAATCAAACTTGCTAATATTCCTGTTTCAGTCAAGGAAGTATCCAAAGCACTGCCTGTCTCGCACGAGGCTGAGCAAAAACTGGGGAACTCTGAGGAGGCGTCATGTGGTGGAGGAGGAGCGTTCCGCAAATCAAGCTCAGCCTGTGAATGCGGAGACTAAGCACCTCCCCACTACTGGATGCTCTGAACAGCTCATAGGAGAACAGACCCAACCATCACAGCAGAAGGAAGAGCCAGCAAGTATATAATTCCTTTTCAGGCAAAGGAGTTAAGACAACTCACATATGCACCATATAGTTTCTGCTCACAAGGAGACTACACAACAGCAGTCTCCATTGAGTTAAGGTAGAAGAGGCATGGGGATTACCATCCTTTGTTCAAGTTGGCACTTTCAAAAGTATATTGGGTTTGCATACTTCATTTTCTAATCACTTTCAATAATTGTTTGTTAACCACTATCAGTTATGGATCAACATGTTTTAGAGTATTGGTAAGTTTCCTTCAATCCTTAATGAAAGAAATTTTAAGAACAAATTTAAGGACTAAGCCAAAAAAGAAATCCTTTGGGATATACAGCAAGATAGATATTAGAAGTTTTATTTTAGGTAGTTACAAATGGACTAAAGATGGATTTTAGATGGATTTGAAATAAGATTTTGGACTTAATTATAAGAATCCTTCCCATGGAAAATGTTTTTGTTTTAAATTCTCTTTAAAATAATAGTGTGAGACATTGAAGGCCCATAGAGGGAACCAGAAATTAAAGTCCGCAATTGATAGAGAACAACACATTTCATTAACTAATACAGAATGAAGCAAAATATTTTAACACTTGGCATATTGAAGAATATTATTGAAGAATGGACTCAGAAGTTAATTTTAAGAGTGTCTGTACATTGTACATTGTGTCAGTACATTGTGTTCCAAAGATGTTATGAAAGAGAAGTAAGCTTTATCTGATACTTTTTGACCTGAAAGTGAATTTAAAAATGACAGCTACAAGAATGATATGGAAAAAGTCTAGGTTATTTCTTCAATTTCTATTACTCTACATATATCCACAACTATTTGCTACTGTGGGAATAAAGTATAGATAGTCTTCACTGTAGATGTTAAATTAGTGACACAGTTGTTAAGTGACTGATTTCCCCATTGACTTTGCATGTGAGAAGTTTGCAAAAGGTGGGCACATCGCCCTGGAACACCACAAGTGTCTGTTGTCAAACTCTGAATTTTGATCACATGATCATGAGATGCTGCAATTCTCAGAAATGTGAGAAATTGTCACAAGTCACTTTTTTCAGTGCTGTTGTAGCTTTGAACAATCACTGAACAAAGTATTGTAAGTTGAAGACTGTATACTATAATCTATTTTGTGTGTGTGTGTGTGTGTTTCTTTTAGGTTGCCTTATTGTAACAACTCACCATAGTAAAGCATTTATAGAAAGGCATGCAATTTACAATTATATAGTTTATAAAGCACTTCAAAACAACAGAACATTATATAAAGCAAAGCAGATGACAAAAAATTTCATGCATCACAATTCATGCTAGTTTTTAAATGGTTAATTACAAATTATACAACAGTGACAGAATTCTTAATTTATAAATATACACTGTGTATCTTACACTTTATAAGGAAGCTATAATTTGGAAGGTCTCAGCTTGTATGCTGTGCATAATTTTACACCATTGTAGCTAATTAAACATTTTAGTGTAATCATCGGTCTTGTTTTTAACATTGCGCCAAAAGAAACATGAAATCAAAGTAATTTACTTTTTGTTCAGGATGAATATCTGAACTGCAGATATACAAATGTAACAGTGTAAATCATGTTCTGTCCATCACTCTGTGGAAGGAGACCATAGCAAATAGTAGAAACAAGACACAGCATTTAATGTAGGTTTCTGAAAATCATTCAGAGCAATTCTTTAAAATGGTTACTCAGAGCTCTGAGGCAGCCACAATTTTCAAAGGGTAAGCTTGGCTGCTTCACAGTATTTTACTGTTGTTTTCTTCTTGAGTATGAATGCCATTGGATCAAAGTAAATCAAGGCAGTAATGCCTTGGGTACATGTACTTTCATACTGAGAAGCCCAAGAAAAACATCAGTGTCAGAGTCAAGCCTTTGAAAGATGTGGAGCCTCTCTGCTCCAATTAGTGGGTTCAGAAAGTTGTTTTACGAAGGGGCTCACCAACAGCTTGTACAAGCATCTCAATACACAGAGCAACAGCATCCTGCCAAGTGCAGTCAGCTGGAGTGCAATCCAAAGACAAATCTAGGAGACAGTATAAAAATATAAATTCAGGATCAGAGTCACAGATTGGAACCATTATGGCGAACCTATGACATGCATGCCGGAAATGGCACACAGAGCCACTTCTGACAGCATGCGAGAAGTACCCGGAAGAGCCCCACTGCTCGCCCGACAGCTGATTGTCGGGTATTTGGTGCACATGTGAGGGGGCAGGAGATGCTCGTACATGCATAAAGACACATTGCACATGGAGTGCACGTGGGAAGTCGTGTAAACATGTGCAGGGGGCATGCCCCCCCCTCCTGCGGTGCATTGCCTTCTGGGTGCTGGCATGCGTGCAATTTTCAGAATGGGAGCCTAAAAAGGTTAGCCACCACTGGATTAGAACATAGTAAGTCTCAATAAAGAAAATGAACCATGGATCCAGGGGTGGGATTCAAATTTTTAACAACCGGTTCTGTGGGTGTGGCTTAGGTGGTGGGCATGGCTTGATGGTCATGTGACTGGGAAGACATGGCTTGGTGGTCATGCTATTGGCTGGCATGGCCAACTCAATATCACTCACATCGTGGCACTCATCTCCTCGCCTGGCCTCTCATGACTGTGGGGATGCTGCAACAGTTGTAAGTGTGAAAAATGGTCATAAGTCACTTTTTTCAGTGGTCACTCCATACAAGCAAAATACCAACAAAGGAGGGGGAAAAAACTCCAGAGAAGTTCAGAGACAGGAAGACTAGTCCTGCCAAGAATGTAATAAGGGTTAATGGAGAGACAGTTTCTGGAAGCAACACTAGAATGTTTCCTTCCTGCCTTCCTTACAGGATTAGGCCAGTAATTTCTTTTAACAACCGGTTCTCCGAACTGCTTAGACAATCGGTTCTAGCGAATAGGTGCGGACTGGAATAATCCCACCCCTGCATGGATCATCCAATCATTCATCAATTTGAATAGTATAATCAGCTCAAACTGATGAAAATTAGGGTAGTATTGCAGTTTGAACATGACCAACCCTGGCAGGTGGAAAGGAAGCATGGTTCTAAGTATTTTATAAATAAAGCAGGAATGCATGATTAATAATAACAGCAAATCCCACTATAACGGGCAGCAATAAAGACGCTAGAATTGTTCAGTCATTTCATGTTTTCTCAAATGTAAGAAAAGATCTTTTGCAGGGAAGCAGAGATTGCTACCATATTTCTTTGCTTGATCATCTCACTTTAAAAATAATCCTAACAAGTCAACTGGTTCCCCAAAAAATTCCTCTTTTTAACATAATGGGTACAAAAGCAGTATTACTTTAATTTTAGGGAAAGAATACCACCACCAAAGCAAATGATTCTGTATCATATAACAGATAGATTAAAGCTTAGGAAAAGTTTTAACAGAATATTTTACTTCTTAACAAAGATATGCCTATTTGAGGTCTGTTATAGGATTTTTCCCCACATCATTATCAAAGCAACATGAAATCCCAAGTAACACTGTGTGTTGGGATGGAGACTATGTAGAAGGGCTGTATGCGTCACACATTGGCCACGCCCACATCCGGTTTAGCAACAGGGGAAAAAGTTGTAATATGTCACGTGACACCGCCATGATGTGAGTTTCGCATCCCTGCTATGTAGCTTGAAAAAAGGATATTTAAGGGATTTATATCATCTTATTTTTGTGTACTTTAGAGCTATGCAGCACTTGCTTCAAGGGAGAAAAATTGCTTTGGGCCTACACAGGATGCACATTACCTCTCATCAACTCCATACAACAACTGCACATTTTCCTGAGATTTTATGGTTTTGACAGCACCACACAACTCAAAAATATTTTGATTACAAATGAGAATGAAATGAATATTTTACAAGTCACTGTGGACAAATATCAAACAAGTATGTTGTCTGCTATTCATCCCTGTAGATTTTATCCTGGCACAGAAATAACTGAAATTTATCCGTTTAAATGGGCAAGCAAAGGCTTCAAAGCTCTCCAGTGCATACGCATTTCCAAAATTATAATTAGACAGCTCTACTTGTCCTTGTTTTTGTGGCACCATTTTTACAATCTCTTTATATCTGGCAATCAATTCTCAAGTTGAAAGTACACTATAATTTATTAAGTAATGACTATATGTTAAAATGATGGCTTATTAAATTTGTTAATCAATTATATCTTAAATGTGTCCAGTTACAGTGCACAGTATGCTGTTCTCTACATTTGTGGAGTCAGAAATCAATTGCTGAACATAATATAGGTTCAAAGCCCTTAGTCAATAGTGAACAATCATGCTTATTTGATGAAACAGTTATATTTTAATCTCTCTTGGTCTCCACTTGCCTCTTTCTCTGCTAAACACTGTTTTTATGATAAGTCTATATACAAAAAACAATTTGCTTTATGTAGCATTTGCTGCAAATGCAATAGTAGCATGAAAACCAATTCTCATAGAAAAAGCAACTGAGTAATCTTACTGCATATTATAAAGCTTTCATTTTTAAGAAAAACAATGTGGGAAAAAGACATTGCAGAATCATTCTCACATTAAAAGTAACAAAGATATATCACCTTAAGAACATTTTGCACCTCCATTTGAGAACTTTCATTTGGAAGTTCAAACTATCTAAAAATTCCTGTGATTTTTTTTTAAATTTAAAACGGACCCCCAGGATGAAAGAAGTTTTGCAAACCTAACTTCAGAAAATTGAAAGAAATAAGTGTTATTAATTGCAATAATAATGTAGAAGTAAAGTATAATTGCTGTGCACTGGTTTTTCCTTTCCTTGACATTTTTATGTATAACATTACTTTTCTGACACTATTATTATTAAGATGACTTAATAGGACTGAAACATTTATGCATAAACCTGCAATATAGTTGATATATCAGTGATATTTTAATTTAATATTGAAAATGAAATTTAATTTCCAAAAATTTAAAAAAATGTTAAATTATTGACAGTACAACTGGGATGGTACAACCCTTGGTTCATGGACTGGAACTGCTCCATGGCATGTCAGAAACCAGGCCATGAAAGCAAGTGAAGCCTCATCCACAGGATGCATGCAAGATGTGATACCATGCCCCTTCGGTCCATGGAAAAACCTCTCTCCACAGAACCAGTCTCTGGTGCCCAAAATGTTGGGGATTGCTATTGTACAATGTCAAATTTAAGCAAATTATGTTGAGATATTGTCAAGAGTTCGTTATAATCTTATGATGGTGATAATCACAGATGAATCACAAATCCATCAATTTGTTTCAACTGTTAGCAAACACATTCTACGTAGTTAACCAAGAATATAGTATTTATTGGGAAGATAACTATTAAATTAATTTAATAATTAAATTTAACATATTAAGATTAAAGGTTTACTTTGTCTGATACAGAGTTAAAATTTGCAGTTTTTAAAGTCTGTTTCAAAAATTCTTCATAGAAAAAATATTGCACATCAATGGAGAAAATTAACACCTTGTCCAAAAGGTATTATTTATTTTAAAAAAGCAAATCTACTCAAGTCGTTAAATTAAGTTAAATTAAAACTCAAATCTCTTATTGTTACATGAGCAAGGGGAAAAAGTGAAAGGATGAACATGGAAGAAAATAATCTGATCTTGCCACTCTCTAATATGTAACGTTGGACTGCTCCAATACATCATTATAAAGTTTCATCAGGATCATGTAACTTGCCAAGTGCAGCTGCCATTTAATTTCAGAAAATACATGGCTACTTTATAATGCTCCAAGCAGATGCTATAATTATGTTTCTGCCCTCTTCAAAGCACTTCTGGATGTTGAAACCAAAGTAATACTACAGTACAGTATAAGTTTTCTTGATTCTCACTAACAGATTCATTACTGTGTGTCATATACAATAATGCAGAAAAATATTGTAACAAAACAGACCATCACGCTGTGCAATGCCAACACAATTTGAAATATGTGGTTTCCCCTGCTGAAATCTTTTTTGTTCCCCTGTTTATAAGCCCTTATATCTTACATCATAAGTATACAAATATGCCCTCTAAGGTTAAATTGTCAAAAATTCTTTGAAATGAAATGCACAAATGCAATTGAAAACCATTCTAAAAGTCACTAAACTCTCAAGCTATTGTAAAGGTGAACCATTTATCGGCCCCAGTACAAAATCACTCTGTGGTACAATTTTGCAAGCCATACATTCAGAGTGGGTAAAACCAAATGTTTTGTGGGTTGAGGAAAGTATGAGGTAAAAGTATGTAAGCTTTTGTGATTTCTGAAAAAAGTACTTCAATCAACAACGAAGTAGTATTGCATTTGTGTGCATTTTGGACTATTATTCTACAAATCATTTTGAAAACAATCAGTTCCAACTGAAACCATCAACGATCAACTTCTTTCTCTATATCCACTTTCAGTATCTATTCTGACTGACAATTTAAAATAAGAATCTGAAAACACAAGGAGTTAACAATTTGTCACATGATTACCATTACATTTTTTTCATCATTATAATCATCTAAAATGTTCTGCAGTCATCAGTGAGCATTGTGAATATTTTTCCCCATTATTAACCTCTTATAACTTGGCCAAAGTCACCCAGCTGGTTTTCATGCCTTAGGGAGGTCAAGAACTCAAGTTTCCTACATAGGAAGTTTCTAGACCAGCATCTTCAACCCAGGACCAAACTACTTCTGTAACAGTTCCTCTATTTAATTTGTTTATCAAATGAAGTTTTGTAGACATATGTGTCCAAATGTGCAGTTTTTATAGCTAATATCTACAACAATGTACAACTTTTTCTATGAGCATGACCTACAATCACTTGGCCAATATAATTATTTAGTTTTTAAAAACACAATAGTATAAATTCTAATAAGAATTTAATCAGAGTGGATGTTCAGTTTCCATAGATTAGAAATTGACAGTCCTTGTGACTATTTCCTTTCTGTCTGGAATATTTACCCTTTTTAAAGCAGTGTCTTTTAGATATTCACTGAAGACTTTGTATCTTCTCCCTGGCCTTCCTTGTGTGAATGTTATGAATAAATGGTTTTGCTTTGTGTTGCCTAGGACAATATAATGATGGAATGAATGGATCATGTTTTTCCTTATATACAAGCTGTGCAGCTGACTGCAAAGTTGAAGTAATTTTTATATAGTGGTTAGAATGACTGTTTAACCCTTATAATAAACTTATACAAAATGAACACAGATGTTGATGCATTTATTAAGAGACTAACTAATTACATGCACGAAAATATCTAATGTGAAAATGAGCTACCAAAAATCTATAAAAGGAAGCACTGTAATTATTTGTGCTACTTCTAACCACCTGCATCAGCTCAAATTACCTAGACAGGACATATTGTTTAGCAATTCTGTTCCACCATCTTCTGCATTATTGCACTGGAACAAATTTGTCAATTAAATATAAGACACACAGATCTAAGAGTAGACTGAATCAGTGTTGCTTGTCCTAAAAGTTGGAGGCAAAAAGCCTAACAGACTTATGAGATGGTCATATACTATCTACAAGTGAAGACAATAAATTCTTTTTTTTTAAGTTGTTTGAATCTTTTTTCCCCTCCTCAGAAGAGCATGGAACAGAAATATATGTTTTTGGAAACTCTCTGGCACTGATTAGCTGATTGGCAAGATTGATGGAACTCTAAGAAAGTTTCTCAAATTTTGTACAATTATAAGAAAATTCTGAGGACCTGATTCGTCACATTTGAAAAGGGATGTGACATATGTCCAAATCACTTCAGTCTCCTCCCTTAAAAACAATTGTTTTCCAAATTCTGCTCTGGGATACACTACTTTCATGAAATGCTTTTCTCAATAATTGTAGCAATTTAACATGTTCCTTCTTCCCTTTTCCATCTTTTTCATCTATGGATTTTTTCATAAACAAAAGTCTCTCAAAATTTTAAGTATTATAAGCTTGAAATATCACATCCCATCAATGCAATACATAGTAAACCTTGATTGCTGTCCAATGTGCTGAAATTATTCATATTGGTTTGTTCAGGTAGTAAGTTATGAATTTAATATTCCTGATTTTAAAAGCTAAATTTTTAAATGAACAATTCATTTATTTTAGTTTAGATAACATTTAAAATTCTTTTGATGTAAATTAAGGTATATATTTCAAAGTTTGCTGTTCTTCAAATCAATTCAGATCTTATACGATTCCTTCAGATTTATTCTACCCAACATTCTATGAAATGAAAAAAACTAAATTTTCCAAACGTTTTATCAGTATTTTATGATATTACCCAAGATATTTTAGACATGTACTTTCTTTTTAAGTCTCAAAAAAATTTCCCCATTCTTTTAGTAACTGTTGAAAAGGATTACAAATCTTAAATGCTTTAAGTTGGAAAATCTAAATAAACCATTGATCATACACCTATAATTTATCCTACATTATGTAACTTTTGGAGTACTAATACTTGACTCCATTAAATGCAATTCCATCTGGCAAGTTAAGATAACAGATAATAACTCTCAATCCCCTTTATGACTTTTCATCATTTCTTTCTGCATGCTAGGTAGTTAAATTATACAAATTCCTGAAGTATAACTTCTTATACTAAATTTTGGAAAATTTTCAGTCACCAAGTCCAAATGCAAAATATAAATGAACAGCCATAGTTCTGATGGAAACATTTGGCTGAATAAGTCTTGCATAGCTTTTAGACTACTAAGACCTACAAACTTTCCAATCAGTATTTTATATGCAAACTACATCATTGTATTATTCACACTGGTGAATTTTGTTAATATTCATGTACTAAAATATATATTATTTACTTTTCAAAAGACATTTTAAAGTGTTCTATCTACAGTAATTGATGTTTGGTCTCATTATTAAGCCAAGCAGTTAGGAGAAAAAAATGTTGCAGTTCATAAACTAAAGAGCAGCAATTAATATTTTCTTACTTCAGCTCCATCAAAGGATGTTCTCCATTTTGGAAGAATAATAAACAGCATGCATATACAAAAACACAGAAACACAATGGGTTGGGGGAGGGAGATCCAAGAAAGAGCGAAAGTACCAAGAGAGAAGAATATGTGCAAAACTTAAGTGTTCATTAAATAAGTTAAGCACAACTATTTTGAGTATCAAATTGTTAAAATGGTTATGTTTATAATAAGTTGAAAACTGCATGACAAAGATGGAAACCTAGTGGGGTAAGGTTTCAGAGTACCTTAGATTTAAAGGAAATTTAAAGGAAATAAAGAAGGTTTCTCAATGAAAAGATTTTTAATTTGAGACAAAAGTTTTCTAAGAAAACAATCTAATCTTCACAGAAACACACATTATAAATTTTATTCTCAATTTCTTCATATCACAGTAAGTTCCATTAGGCTTTTCAACATTCTGCCTTTGTTTGGGGACATAACATTTCCCTAGGCTTATTGTACAATTTTCATAATCCAGGTCTATGGTGAGTATGGTGATTTTTTGAGAGGTCAATATATTTTAATGGCACCAAGTTAAAGAAAGCAGTTTAGAGCATAATCCAAGCATTCTCAGTGGAAAAGATTTATTTGGAAGACAAATTTATATGGAAAGAATTTCCTGATGATAAAAGTTTAAGAGTAATTAGAAAACAGAAATCTAGATTAGGCTTTCACTTAAAGACAGGAATGACAGGAATGTTAATATATTCTCTTTTTATGATATATATTTTAAAAGCATGGAAACGTGAAACAGAAAAGTGACAATGAGATCATTTATGCTGATGACAACATAGTGTTTTAAATGGTCAACCTGGAATCTACTGATGTCATCCAAATAACAAAAGACATTGAAAAAAATGTCTATGGATATTCTCATTCATCCAGGTCAAGCAAAGGTACTTTTTAAAAAAGCAACTGGCTTTTGTTTTTCCTTGAAGACATTTTGCTTCTCATCACTTCTTCAATTCTGACTGAATGGTGGAGATTGGAAGGATTTATAAATAAGGAATATAAATCTTTCTATCTTCCACCATTCAGTCAGAACTAAATAAACTTCTTGGATGATGACCAAAATATCTTCAAAGGAAAAAAACCAAGAAAATCCAGTTTCATTAAAAAAAACCACCTTTGGAACAATGAAAAAAAAATGAATCTCAAACTATATAGCCTCAAGCATATTCCAATAAGAGTTTGAGGAGTAAGAATGAAGCAACTCATCAATTTTCAGCTATAGTTCTATATTAAAATAAAAGTGCATAATTTTATTTAAGCATTCTCTAAAAGAGTTAAAATACAATGCTTTGTTAAATATACTCCTCTGTGTGAGACAACATAAAAAATACTCTAAATCTGCAAATATAAAGAATACATTGAGATGCAGCTTAGAAAATTGTGTAAGGTAAGGTATCTAAGGTAAATTATAATCTATCTTGAATATGATTTCTTTGTCTCTGAGGGTAGAAAGGGGCTAATTCTCTGAAAATGTGGGAGTCAAGATTTTGGCATCTTTTAAAATAAAGGATGTGTAAAGGCTTTTTTATATTCCTGAACTAAACTTAATTCTAGATTGAAAATACAAAAAAATTCTCTATTCTTACTGATATTGTACAGGCATCTTTGTAATTCAGTGGGTAAACAACTGAACAGATAAGAAATTCAAAACAGCATATGATAGTCTTGCCACACATTTCTTTATGGGTGAAGTTTATCAAAACTTGTCATACTTACATAATGGATTAGCATTAATTTTCAAAGTTTTATTGTATTATATTTCTAAATCTTCCTGAACTACTTCTGCTGTTCCACCATAAGATCATACAATATACTACATATTTATCCAAGCAGCCCAAGCTTCCCAATTAAATACCATCAACATCCCTTTCAAAATAAAACAAGGAAGAATTTTTGAGGAATGCTCTAGTGTTCCACATTTTAATCAATACTAATTTTATGACCTCATACAGTTTATGTGTATCAAGTTACTTATGTAATTTGTAAATACATATTACCTATGTAAATGTATGGTAGGATATTAACTTTTATTCAATTAGGATCAAATCTGTATAATTGTTTTATTAATGGTTTCTTTCTTAGACACTCTTTCCTTTAAAGTTGATTCTCAGTAAGTGAAACTCTGATATTTTACAATCATCAGTACTTTTTCAATATCATAACTATATTTGGTCTATCTGGAGAAAACAGCTTTTTTTGGAGAAACGTAAGAATATTTGTAGCTGAAAATAGGACTCATAATCTCTACATTAGTAACAAGCCAATTGGCAGTAAATAAAATTTAAGTCATGGGTCAGTAAATCACCTATTTTATACAAGCAGCATAAATTGCTGTCAGGAATTGACAAATAAATCATTTAAACTATGAAAAAGAGTAAAAAAAGGACACCAATAGAAAATGCATGAAATCTTCCTCTATTAAATATTTCCATTTGTTTTATTCTCAGTCACATTCATTCACAATTGAAAATGTATGTTAAAGGTCAATTAGGAGTGTTTACAAGACAGCATAATTTAAAAAGACAAGCCGCTTCTGCTCCTCCACATAGTATTAAAGCCTTCAACCTGAGCCACATTTATAAAAACATTGCTACAAAACACACTTTATTTATAAATATGATATAAAGGATGCTAGATATTTAGATATCTAGAATGTCCTACTATACAGTGAGAGGATGGGGGAGGGTCTCTTTTTTTTTCTAGAAAAGAAAGGAAACAATGGGATGAAGAAAAAAAAGGGGCAACTCAGAAGAATAATTAATAATTAATTGTGTGTTTCAGAAAATTTGGTAGACTGGTGCTATTACTGTCTGAATGCCTCCCCATGCAATGAAGATGCTTTGATACAATTCTCTTTTGAGACATTTCCCCTAGTCTATGAAGAAGATGCTTGGTTGACTTTTAGCATGCCATCTAAAAACACAAGAAAGAATAGTCTCTATTATTTGCAGAATCAATGGACTGTTTCTCCTTCGGTGTGTCCTCCCCCCCCCCCCTTTCCTGCAAAAGCGTCCTTTCAAAATGTACAAAGCTGACAATTCACATTTGTTTTTTCGTGTTGTCCCCTACACAAGTGCTTATTGCTCCCCTAATGTGGGGAGGGAGTTTGCATTTGAGAAGCCTCTGTGAGGAAGGCACCCCAAAGAGAGCATTTCGGCACACTTGCAAACCACCTATTGGGTAAGAAGAGATAAGTCTCCCTCCTAATCCTTCCTGTTGAGTAAACAGGGATGTTTCCACCTCCTCCCTCGCCCTTCCCAGCCCTTTCAACCATTATTTGTCCCTCTGCCAAAACCCAGGGCTCGTTCCTCCTCCTCTTACCTCGACTTCCCTGTTCTTCTCTTTGTTTCTGCCTATGGAACTTCTCCCATTGCTGGTCGTCTCCTGCGCTGGGATTACCGAGATCCGTCGGAGAGGCATTTGGACCAGGCTGCGGGTTGCCTAAGCCTGATTGGAGGACGCCTTTCGGATTCACTCCCTCTGAGTAGCCCACTTGGAAGACTGTTCATATCCTCGCGTCGCCAAGAGTCCCCCGCGGTCCTTGGGGAAAAAAAAAAAATAAAAATTATAAAAACAAACTCAAAAGAGCGATTCCTGTGAGGGGAAATGAATGGAAAGCAAGCAGCCGCGGCCGCCCTGCCCGCGACTTTCAGGCAGGGCGCAGAAGTGGCGGCCCATAAAAGGCAGAATATTCCAGGAGTTTTGAAATTCTCCGAAGAGGCAGAGTTCCTCGGAGTCGGAACTCCGCAGCTTTACTCACTGGAGCAACCTCTTCCCCACCCATCCCTTTCTCCAGAGCATTGTGGGAGAGACAATTCAATGTCTCTATTACCTAATAACTGTCATGGAAACGGAAGGCACAGCTGGGTCTTGATTAAAAAAGGGAAAAGGGAAAAAAAAAAAAAAGGCGTTCCTTTTCCTCTCACGGCTTCTCGGGCGCTTCCATTTTTTTATTTATTGATTGATTGCACCGTCGCTTTGGTGACTCCTCGTTTCGACCGCCCCGGCTGCTGCTTCTGCTGCCTCTTCTCCTCAGAGAGAGAGAGAGAGAGAGAGAGAGAGAGCAGGCCAGGCCAGCCGCAGCCCGTCTCGGCCGGTATCGCCTGGCGCGCTGGCGCTGCCTTAGGTAATCAAAGCGAAAGGCGCTTAAGCGTCCTATTTTGGAGCCAAAGCTCTTCCCCTCCCCGGAAAGCACCTCCTCGCCCTGGCCTTCGCACGCCTTCCAGTAATCTACTTAGGGTTCAAAGGGAGCTTGCCCCCGAAGGGGAGAAAGGGACGCTTCAACCTAAAATAACAAAAGTGGTGTCGGCGGAAAAAGAGCAGCAATTGCAAACGAGCCTTCCCCCCCCCACCCCCACCGGAGCAACCAGCAGGGGAGGGGGAAAAAATAAAAATAAAAATTAACCCTTTCCTTCCGGCCTGTTCAGCAAAAGTACTTAAATGGATGTTGCCGCTTTCTGGGCATTTTTGAATAAGGGGAGCCCATGACAACAAGAGAACAGGAGCAACGCAATTTAACCTTTGCTGAACACTGAGCCGATTCAAGGAATTTCCACAGGGCAGCATAGTGCCTGGTGTTTTTTTTTTTAACGGGTTTTTTTTTGTTTTGTTTTTGCACTGAATGGGATTCTAATTTGGTGAATTTCAATTTGGGAAATGCCAATTGCTTTTCCCTGCTAGGGCAGGGCACCTGGGTCCCTTGATAGACCTTTTCTTTCTGTCATCTATGCCACCTCACCCTTCGCCCTGCTGTACTCACTGTGGGGCCTTTCTTTCTCCTTTGCTCTTTTATTTATTTCTTTGATTTATTGGATTTGTCAATCGCTTACAAGATACAGGTATAACAATAAACATAGTTTTGAATACATGAGATAGATACTTATAAGAAAAATATAAAAGAAACAATAGGACAAGGATAGTAGGCACATTGGTGTGCTTATGCACACCCCCTACAGACCTCTTAGGAAAGGGTGAGATCAGTAGTAGACAGTCTAAGGTTAAAGCTTTTGGGGTTTGGGGGAAAAAACCACAGAGTCAGGTCGAGTATTCCAGACATTGACCACTCTGTTGCTGAAGTCGAATTCTCTGCAATCAAGTTTGGTGCAATTAACCTTGAGTTTGTATCTATTGTTTGCTCTTGTGTTGTTATGGTTGAAGCTGAAGTATTCACTGACAGGTAGGACATTGCAATGTATGATTTTATGTACTATATTTAGATCGGCCCGTAGGTGGCGTAGTTCAAGGTTTTCTAGGTCTAGAATTTCAAGTCTGGTGGCATAAGGTATTTTGCAATGAGTAGAGGAGTGGAGAACTCTTCTTGTGAAATATTTCTGGACTTTCTCAACTGTGTTAATATCAGATATGGGTTGCAGACTCATGAGCTGTATTCAAGTCTAGCAATTGTTTTATATGCTCTAGTTAGTAGTGTGATATTACCAGAAAAGAAGCTGTGTAGGATTAGATTAACAACTCTTAATCTTAAACTCTTAGCTTCCTGTCTCTCAATTAAACAATGTCAAACTGCCTCTAAAAATTGAATCTATCTGGGTTGTTCTGGATTCCAACAACTCTTTCAACTGAAATTCAACTAACATTTAATTGGTGGGATTCAATTTTTTTTTTTTACTACCGGTTCTGTGGGGTGTGGCTTGGTGGGTGTGACAGGAAAAGGATATTGTAAAATCTCCAGTCAGAGGTGGTATTTGTCGGTTCTCTGAACTACTCAAAATTTCTACTAACGGTTCTCCAGAACTGGTCAGAACCTGCTGAATACCACCTCTGATACAAAACCTTTGCCAGGCCAGTTCTTGCATACAGTTTGTCCACCTGGAACCCACACTGTATCTCGGACATTAACACAATTGAGAAGGTTCAGAGGTATTTCTCGACTTTACTCCTCTACTCACAATAGAATTCCCTATGCCCCTAGGCTTGAAGTTTTGGTCTTGAACAATCTTGAACTGCACCGCCTGCGGTCTGATCTAAGCATAGTACACAAAATTGTCAGCTACAGTGTCTTGTCTATCAGCAACTTCTTCAGCTTCAACCACAATAATACATGGGCAAACAATCGATATAAACTCAAAGTAAGCCGCTTCAAACTCGGTTGTAGAAAATATGACTTCAGCAACAAGAGTGGTCAACGTCTGGAACGTTCTACCCAATTCTTATCACAGCCTCAAACCCTCACAGTTTCAACCTCAAACTGTCTACTATGAACCTCACCCCATTCTTAAGAGGTCCTTAAAGGAGGCGTGCGTAAGCACACCAGCGTGCCTACTGTACCTCTCTTACTGTCCCCATTTATCAGTATTTACGTTCCTTTGTTCATGTTTATGTTCGTGCCTACACTTGTTATTTTGTACATGTTTGACAAACTGGATTCATACTGGAGCAGCTGAATTGCAGCTAAGAACCAGGAGAAAGACTGGAAGATTCCTGCACTTTCTGGAGATGGCTAGGACTTCACCTTCACATGGTAGTGGGAACTTCAGCAAGATTACAGAGGGAAGACAAAGATGCAGAAAAGAATGTTCACATATTTTATGATCCCCATCCCATAGCTTTCTTTGTATGCTGAAGCAGGTTTCCATCTGGCTGTTCCGATTTCTATGGAAGACAGCATCAAAGGCCTGAAATGGCTTCTTTCATCCTCTAGTGCATGGGTATCAAACTCGTGGCATCGTCATGTTACTGTAATGTGATGCTTCGCAACATTTTTTCCTTTGCGGAGCTGAGGTGAGCATGGCCTGCATGTGATGCATCTGGCCCACAGGCTGCCAGTTTGACGGTCTTTGTCTAGTGAATGCTTTTGGCTGTGACTAGAAACTTGCTGTTTCCAAAGCCACTGGCAACCAGTTGCCCAAGTTGTCAGTTTCTGGAAGTAGGAGAAAAGAGACATTTAGCTTGATCTAATTACAAGAACAGTTTACCAATTCCCACCAGTACGGGAATGGTGAAGCTCCGACCATCTCCAAAAACAGTTTATATGCTGTGCCATAATGTGGACAGTTGTCTTTCACCAGGGACTTAGTCAGGGGTGGGATACGACAGGGTTAACTACCACTTCGGGATTTACGAGTTTCGGTGATTTATGATGTGCTTCCCTGCACGCTGAGAGCCGTGCGCCTGTAAATCGTCATCGGCATGCTGCATGCAGAGAAGCAGCCTTTGAAACAGCCCTCTTTTCCTGCTTTTTTAACTGCAGCTGTGCCTCGCACGGCAGCTGAAGTTGAAAAAGCAGGAAATAAAGGTCAGGTAAGAGCCCAGGTGGGCAGGTGGGCAAAAACATCAGCAGACATAGAACCGGTTCTATGCTGCTCTTCAAAGCTACTGGTTCTACAGAGGTGGACAGAACTGGTAGAAACCCACCCCTGGACTTAGTGGAAATTAGGGAGCAGGTCTGAGGAAAAGAATATAAACGATCAAAATAGACTTATAAAGGAACATATGAGATATCCATGACTGTACTGCCTGCTTGCTCCTCCTCAAACAGTTGTAGAGTGCTGGAGGCAATCATACCTAATTAAACAGTGATGCTACAGGTTAAGTCACAATTTTTCTGCTCTTACCTGAATGGTGGAAGCACCATCAGGTTCACAATTTTGACACAGGGTTTTAGGAGCCTCTCCTGGTTGTCCAGGTCTACATCATTGCCCTGGAAATCATTGCCTGACACGATGATCTCCTTCAAGGCAGCCCAAATATGACTCAGAAAACTTCACCTACTGCCTGAGGGTTTGTGGTCCAATT
This sequence comes from Laticauda colubrina, assembly GCA_015471245.1. NCBI lineage: Eukaryota > Metazoa > Chordata > Lepidosauria > Squamata > Elapidae > Laticauda > Laticauda colubrina. Next base: position 38,240,976 of record BLBF01000039.1, on the reverse strand, counting down.
CACCCCTCTGTTGTCATTTTTAGTTCCTCCAGCAACAAAAGACCAGATCACTGAGCTCTGAACTTTATTTCATGGCCAAATTTTAGTCAACATTTTAACAGCATTTCACCTAGTCTCAACTATGAAGTTGCACTTGAAGAAAAAGAAGTATTTTATGTCATACCCACAGTTCCTTGGACAGCAAACGATGATGGCCACCGGTCCTCTATAACTATTGCTGGCTGCAGTATTTGCCCTTAGAGGTATGGTCACAGATTTTTGACATGCTGAACCATTTCAAACACTGCCTGTGTCTCCTAGAAGTTGGCAGGGCAGCAGTAACCATTGCTGACCCTAAGCATCACCTCTTTCTACTAGTGGTCCTGTGCCAGATATATCCACCACCGCAGACTGGCAGGGATCCAACACCATGCTGGATGCAGCCATAGTCTGTTCATGCCAAAACTTGACTGTTCAAAAAATGTACTCTGGTAGGACAGAATACAAATGCTGCTATCATGGCTTCTATCTCAGTGTTTGCTCTGTTGCCAACTGAGGCTCTCAGTATACTTCTAATAACTGTAGCCAGAAGCAAGTTCTTGGAAGGAGCTCAAGAGCAACGACTGCTTACTTTCCTCACTGTTACTGCTTTTGAAATGGTGGCAGTTCTCTGGTGGTTGGTATTGGTGCCAGCCTTGTTTCCTCCATGAGAGGAGCAGAGCTATTTTTCTTTGAATGAAACTGAGTGTGAGTACTTGAATGTTTCCCATTGCACCATGGCATATTTCCATGGTGTCTACTTAGTGCAATCCTGATTGTCTATATCTCACAAGAAGCTACCAAACTTACATCCACTACTTGATATCAGTGGTGGGATTCAAATTTTTTTTAATACTGGTTCTGTGGGTGTGGCTTGGTGGCATGGTGTGGCTTGGTGGGTGTGCCAGGGATACTGCAAAATCCCCATTCCCTCCCCACTCCTGGGAGAAGATGACTACAAAATCCCATTCCTTCTCCACTCCAGTAACCTTGATTTCCAGCTCTGTTCTCCTGTGCAAGGCAACAAAAGAAACCCAGCCAATCAACTGGGACTTGGGAGACAGAGAATAGGTGGGGGTGGGGCTGAGGTGGTATTTGACGGTTCTCCAAATTACTCAAAATTTCTGTTACCGGTTCTCCAGAACTGGTCAGAACCTGCTGAATACCACCTCTGCTTGATATCCACCTTGAATTTTGAATCAGTTGTTTGGTATTTTTCCTGCAATTTGAATGTGGAACCAGTGGTATGGCACTTTTCATGGCTTCCTAACACTGTAATGTATTTTTGCTACTTCATCAGTGACCAGCCCAACAACATGACTCCTGGCAATATTAGGAAACTCATGACAAAGACCAGCTGGCACTCACTGGAAGCTAGGAGCTTAGAGAATGATATAGATGAAACTCGAAAAATTAGAATATTGTGCAAAAGTTCATTTATTTCAATAATGCAACTTAAAAGGTGAAACTAATATATCAGATAGACTCATTACATGCAAAGTGACATAATTCAAGCCATGATTTGTCATAATTGCAATGATTATGGCTTACAGCTCATGAAAACCCCAAACCCACAATCTCAGAAAATTAGAATATTACATTCAATCAATAAAACAAGGATTGTACATAGAACAATATTGAACCTCTGAAAAGTATAAGCATGCAGATGTACTCAGTACTTGATTTGGATCCCTTTTGCAGCAATTACTGCCTCAATGCGTGTGGCATGGAAGCTATCGGCCTGTGGCACTGCTGAGGTGTTATGGAAGACCAGGATGCTTCAATAGTGGCCTTCAGCTTTTCTCCATTGTTCGGTCCCATTTCTCTCATCTTTCTCTTGGCAATGCCCCATAGATTCTCCATGGAGTTCAGGTCAGGAGAGTTTGCTGGCCAATCAAGCACAGTAATCCCATGGTCATTGAACCAGATTTGGTGCTTTTGGTAGTGTGGGCAGGTGCCAAGTCCTGCTGGAAAATGAAGTCAGCATCCCCATAAGGCTCATCTGAGGAAGGAAGCATGAAGTGCTCCAAAATCTCCTAGTAGATGGCTGCATTGACCCTGAACTTAATGAAGCACTGTGGACCAACACCAGCAGATGACATGGCTCCCCAAATCAACACAGACTGTGGAAACTTCACTCTGGACTTCAAGCATCTTGCAGTGTGTGCCTCTCTATTCTTCCTCCAGACTCTGGGTCCTTGGTTTCCAAATGAGATGCAAAAGTTGTTCTCATCAGAAAAGTGGACTTTAGACCACTGAGCAACAGACCAGGTCTATTTTTCTTTAGCCCAGGTAAGACGCTTGTCAAGCCACTCTGATAGAGCGGCTTGACAAGAGGAATACGACATTTGAAGCCCATGTCCAGGATCCATCTGTGTGTGGTGGCTCTTGATGCACTGACTCCAGCCTCAGTCCACTCCTTGTGAAAGTCCCCAACACTTTTGAATGGCCTTTTCCTGACAATCCTCTCCAGGCTGCAGTCATCCCTGCTGCTTGTGCACCTTTTTCTTCCACACTTTTCCCTTCCACATAATTTTCAATTAATGTGCTTTGATACAGCACTTTGGGAACATCCAACTTCTTTTGCAATTATCTTTTGAGGCTTTCCCTCCTTATGGAGGGTGTCAATGATGGTTTTCTGCACAACTGTCAGGTCAGCCGTCTTTCCCATGATTGTGATTCCTACTGAACCAGACTGAGAGACCATTTAAAGGCCCAGGAACCCTTTGCAGGTGTTATGGCTTAAATAGCTGATTAGAGTGGGACAGTTTGAGCCTAAAATATTGAACCTTTTCACAATATTCTAATTTTCTGAGATTGTGGATTTGGAGTTTTCATAAACTGTAAACCATAATCTTATGGATTATGACAAATCACAGCTTGAACTATCTTGCTTTGCATGTAACGAGTCTATCTCATATATTAGGTTCATATATAAGTTGCATTGCTGAAATAAATGAACTTTTGCACGATATTCTAATTTTTCAAGTTTCACTTGTATTGCTATTTTTTGCAGTTTCTGAGGGGAAAAAATTGAAAAAGTATGGGAATGGGATATATACACTTGCAGTGAATTTCCATGCTTCCCCATAATCAGTTTGTGAGATTGAGAAATGTGTGATGTACACCACCCAATGAAATGAAAGAAATTGAAGAACACTTCAAGTTCTCGGGCCTCCTTCACAATCACATCCTAATCCAGTCACCAAGATCTCACTTATGCTTTTTCTTTTTATATTCTTTTTCTTCCCTGCAGTTGCAAAATGCAGAAAAATTCAGGCCTGTTGCTCTTGATTATCTTGCATCAAGAGGGTTATTATTATGATGGTTGGTCCAATATTCAACTAGTGATGCTGTAATGGATGACTGAACCCACTGAGTTTGCTGGCAACCAATGCATAAAAGAAAGGTTAGTGTATAGTTCTGGGAGAAATACTCCAGTCAGCAAAGGTAATATTGCCCAGGGAAAATGAGAACTTGGAAAAGGTGATGTGTCATTATTAATGTAGATAAGGAGCCATTGTTCCCAAAGGATGGCCTGTTTCCAAATGAAAATAGATTCTGGAGTTCAGTGGTTAAATTAATTCGACATTCAGGAATTAAGAAAATTATTGCCTATAGTTCTGACTATTTACAGCCATATTTATTAACATTACATTTTATTCAACATAAGGCTCTTTAGATGCTGATTCCCATATTGTAATTCAGTTCTTGTAAACGTTCTGACAAGTCAGACAATTTGGAATCCAAGAACTGCTTTGGGCAATAAAGAATAAAAAATGGAATTGCGGAACTCCACAAATGGAAGAGCTTTGGGACATGCTAAATGTGTATTTTAACGAACAGTGAATAATCACAGCCAACCCATGCATGTATGGCAATAATGATCATACAGTCTTAAATCTAGCTAGTTCTGGCTTTTCCAATTAAATCATACACAAGAATGTGTTATTCGCTGTTGAAATGAATTTCTAGTTACATATTCTTTAGTAGGCAGAAGACAATGGCTCTATTTACTCAAGTAATTTCATACTTAATAACATCATAGACATTGTTGAGGAGCTATAACGTGTGTTCTTATAATGTTGTTTTGGTATGATGGTTGGATGACTCTATAAATCGCTAGTAAGAAAGTTATTAATAATAACTTGAAATAATATTTCTTGGCCATACTAAAGGCCCTGTCACACTGCCCAACGGATGCAAAACGGACACAACGGACGAACAAAATATTCCATCTGTTGTTATCCGTTCTCAAAAGGGGCAAAAATTTGCATAACCAGAGCGGATAACACGGACGCGGGGAGGACGCAGAGCGGATGGAAAGCGGATGCGGAATGGAAGCCCAGTGGATGGAAGTGGATGGAAGCGGATGGCACATCCGCTAGGCTTCCGGGGGGGCGCAGCAAAGCAGACGCGGAACGGATACAGCGGATGCACAGCTGATGAAGCGGATGCACAGCGGAAGCCTAGCGGATGCACAGCAGAAGCCTAACGGATGCCGAGTGTTAATTGCGCATGCGGGGAGGATGCATTGCGTAAGCCCCGCGGATATAAAGGGAAGCAGCTCGGAAGCAGGTCACCATTCAGAGGAAAGACCTGCTTCCGGACACATTGACAGCCTTCCCTGCCCTGCCGACATGCCTGCCTGCATGCATGCCTGCAAGCCTTGCTGCCAGCCTCCCTGCCAGCCTTTCTGGCTGCCTGCCTGCCAGCCTTGCTGCCAGCCAGTCTGCCTGCCAGCCTTGCTGCCTGCCTTGGTGCCTGCCTCCCTGCCAGCCTTCCTGCCAGCCTTGGTGCCTGCCTGCCTGCCTGCCAGCCTGCCTGCCTGCATGCCTGCCTGCCAGCCTGCCTGCCTGCCAGCCTTCCTGCCAGCCTTGGTGCCTGCCTCCCTGCCAGCCTTCCTGCAAGCCTTGGTGGTAGCCTTTCTGCCAGCCTTGGTGCCTGCCTCCCTGCCAGCTTCCCTGCCAGCCTTGGTGCCTGCCTCCCTGCCAGCCTTCCTGCCAGCCTTGGTTCCTGCCAGCCTCCCTGCCAGCCAGCAACCCCACAACCATGCTGAAGCACAGCAAGCCTCAGCCATCTGCTGCCAGTCCTTGCAAGAGGAACAGGGCTACCATCCCGCCCCCTGGCCCTCACTCTGGTTCTGCTGGGGCTTCTGCAGCACGGGCTCACTCTTCTGGGGCTGGGGCTTATGCTGCTTCTGCTTCTGGAGGAGCTGATGACAAGCACTCCAGCACCAGCCACCTCCACAGCACCTGGACCCTTCACCCCTGAGACTGAGCGACCAAGAGGAGTGCCAGAGACTCATTTTTGTTTTATAGCTTCTTGTTAATAAAGTCTATTTTTGATTCATACACTTGCTTCGTTTCTTTTTTTTAATAAAGTCTTGCTGGAAACTGTTAGAAATGGTTTAAGCCTTTGCATGCTTGTGGGGTGGGTTAAGATAGCTGTGGGATGGGTTGAGATAGCTATGGGATGGGTTAAGATAGCAGTGGAATGGGCAGGGATACCTTTGGGATAGGTAATAGCTGTGGGATAGATAAACCTCCAGTGCAAGCATAGTGGGACTGTATGGTCCACCTTCCCAGGTGCCACACCTATGGCCCTTTATTATCAATAATAATATAATCAATCATCCACACATGTCAACATAAACACAACTCTTTATTAAATGCCCTATTCATTGTAGGGCCACTCAACATACATGGCACAATCTCATCCGTGTGATGAGACAGGCTGAAGGAAGCATCCATTAAGCATCTATCATCCTGTCTTGCCACTCCACCGCTCCAGCTGGGGAGTTGCACCAGTGTTTCAGGAGGTTGCGCTGCTTCTTCCCTTCATGTGAGGCTCTGTTGGGGCCTTGCACATCCTCAGTGTCTATCAGGTTTTGCCCTTGCCTCCATTCCCCAGGCTCCATGTCCCCATTGCCTTGCTGGAGGTCCACGAGCCTGTTCTGCAAGACTGGGTAGCGGGTGCGCATGAGATTGTGCAGGATGCAGCAAGCTTCCATGATCCTCCTCACCGTCTGTGGGTGATGCTGCATGGTGGTGAGAAGTACCTGGAACCTGTTGGCCAGGATGCCAAAGGTGTTCTCCACCACCCGCCTTGCCCTGGACAGCCTGTAGTTGAAGATCCTCTCTTCACGGGTGAGGAGTCTGGAAGTGTAGGGCTTCATGAGGTAGGTTGTGAGGGAGAAGGCGTCATCCCCCACGATGAAGTAGGGCACATCTTGCGTGTCGTTGGGCAAGGGGTCTGGATCTGGGAAGCCCATGATG
>BLBF01000039.1:38164958-38191449 GCA_015471245.1 Laticauda colubrina | reverse complement strand
TTGTTGTTGTTATATAGTCCAATTTATTGTCCACAATTCCATTAAAGTCTCCCATCATAATTATATTAACATAGTCCAGTCTAATTATTTCCATATGTAGTTTTTTATAAAACTCTTCTTGTTTATCATTCAGAGCATAAATTGCAATCAAGAGTATTTTTTTATTATTATCCATTATTTCCACCATTAATACTCTTCCATCTTCATCCGTGTAGATCAGTTTTGCTGGAATATCTTCTTTAATGTAGAGAACCACTCCTCTTTTCTTACATTGAATCAAAGAAGTAAATATTTTCCCTAATTTTGGCTGTACTAACAAATACTCATGTTGCTTTTTAATATGAACTTCTTGTAAGCAAATTATATCAAATTTTAATTTCTCTAATTTGTGAAAGGTTTTTCTTCTTTTAACAGCTGAGTTAAGTCCATTTATATTCATTGTAATCAGTTTTTTTTCTTCCATGATTATGCTTTATATTTAGGTCTAACAGCTCTCGTAGCTCTCACTTCATGTTGTTCTTTACTGTCTACCTGTCCACCTACAACTCCTTTCTCTTTTTCAATCTCCAGTTGTTCCTCCTGAAACTCAATTAATGAGACCTCTTTCTCTGCCTCCTCTTTTTTTCTTCCAAAAAATTCTGCATAGAAAAGTTCTGCTTTTTCAATCGAATCAATTCTATATCTCTGCTCTTGCCACGTAAAAATTAGTCCTTCTGATATCAGCCATCTATAGTTCACTTCATTTTCCAGTAGCATTTTGGTCAAAAATCGGTATTCTCTTCTCATCTCTCTCACTCTTCTAGGTATTTGTTTTAAAACCACAATCTCTTTGCCTTTATATTTCAATGCTTTCTCTCTTGCCACTTGTAATATTTGTGTTCTGATGGATTTTTTGGTAAATCTAATATGTACTTCCTTTGGTAGTTTATTTCTCATCGCATATCTTGTATAAACTCGGTATATCTCATCTACTCCGTCCATCATCTTTTCCTCGGTAATTTCCAGAAGATCTGCCAATATTTCTATCATTATCACAGCCAAGTTTTCTCCCTTTTCCTCTTCTATATTTTGGAATCTAAGATAAAATTCTGATCTTTCCATCTCCCACCTCAACATCCCATTTTTTTCTTGTTCTACCACTGTTAATCTAGTGTCAATATTTCCAATCTTCTCCTCTCTTTGTTTTCCTTCTTCCTCAATTTTTTGGAATCTCTCCTCATACTTTCCCATCATTTGTTTAAAATTTTCATCAGATTTCTCTATTTTTTTATCCATAGTATCTATTTTTATCTTAATATCTTGAATTCCTTGCATGATCATCTGTAAATTTACTTTTTCTTGTTCCTTATCTTGCTTCAACATTGTCTGAATTAAAAGTTGTCCTTCAGGTGGTGGGGAAGCAGAGGTAGAAGCAGAAACGCCGAATGATTTTGGTTTCCTGCTCATTTTAATATTTCCAAGGCTTCAAGCTCTCTTTGACTTTGAATCCAGCTGGTATAGTAACCAAATATAGTCCAAAAAAATCAAAAAAAGGAAATCCAATAGTAAAAAGCCCAAAACCAAAAAGGAAAAAAGGAAAAAGGAAAAAGAAAGGTCTTCAGGTTCTTCTAGACCCTAATCCAATTGAAATAAATGGAAGAAGCAAAGAAGCAAAAAAAAAAAAAAGAAAAGAAAAGAAAAAAGAAAGAGCTCTGAGGCTTTCCCTTTAAAATAAAAAGCAAAAATACTAGAGTTAAAATTTAGAAAAAGGCTGGCGAGTAGGAATTTCAAAGGTATATATATATATATATGCACTGTACACTGCACTTTATTTCTTTATCCAAGGCTCTTATTATGACTGTCTTCTCCAGCAACTTCAAAGCCAAGCCTCAAATGTTGAAATATTGATAAGAGTCCAAGAGAGCACCTGTAATAATATTTTACTGTATTCTCCCTCTATCTTATCACATTAAAATGTCCTTGAAAAGAAGTGCTTTTCTCCCCAATTCAAATAAAATATTTTCAAGCCTCTAGTTGGCAGTGTTGCAGCATCTCTTAATACTCTTTCCCCCCCCAGCCAAAAGAAAAAATATTTATAAAAAACTCAAACAAAAAGAAAAAAAAGATAGCCAAAGGGAGCCTCTATCCTAAAAAGAAAGTTAAAAAGATAAAAAATAAAAATCAAGTGAAGAATAAAAATATATATAAGAGAAAATTCAATCTGGTTACCTACAAAGTCACATTAAAGTCCTCAAAGAAAATAAGAAAAAAATCCAAGTCTCAATTTGACATCACTTAAACGCCGCTCAACCAAGGTTCAGTCAAACAAAAGTAAAGTCACAGATTTCTTCTTTGTTCAGGATGTCCTTTCAAGTCTTAATCAATTTATAATGCAAAAGAATTTCTCACCCAACCGATACACGCTCATTTAAATCCCTTTCTTTCCGGAGCTGTCCCGACTTCAGCAGCTTTGGAGGCTGCCTTTCCGCTTCCAGCAAAAGGGCTTCTCCCGGATCAACCAGAGATTTTGCGATATCTCTGGGATCCTGGGACTGTGCCCTTCACAATCCCCGTCTCTACGGGACGGTTTAGGTCTGTTAGAACCGACCAGGGGCGAAAATATCAGTTACGATCTCAGAGCCCCGAGATCGCAGCTGTAACACCGAGACGTAGCTCTGCCTCCTCTCTTTCTTAGGCATTTTTGATGTGGTGAAGAACAATAAAACCGTAGAATAAGATTAACTACATTTACACAATAAAGTGAAACATATTAAATTATAAAAAACATTATAGTTCTGCTAAAAATCTTGGAATGAGAAAGAGTATAAAATAAAATTAAGGACTGATAGTATCCTTTTTTTATATTAAGAAATGGGGATGGGGAATATTTGTAATATGAGGGGCTCCAAAAAACAAAACTTATTTAAGTTGTAGACTCGCTACATAGGAATAAGTTAGCTATGAGAATCCTGGAAGCATGATCAAAGACTACTGTAGATGATTTCTTAATACCTGATAGGAAGGCTGGTTCTTTCTGATACTGAGAATCTTGTCTTTGAACTGCCCTTTTAGTAATAGAATGATATTGTAAGGTCGAGATCACCAGTCTTGGCAATTTGAAGATGTATGGACTTCAAGTTGCCAAGATTGTAGACCCCTGTAGTAAGCCATTGTCCCTTCCAAGGGACAGGAATATAGGATCTAAGCTGATTGAAGCAGATTTAATTTCCTTTCCCTCTCCAGTTTGTGCTATAAGCAGGGGTGGGATTCAAAAATCCCAGCAATTGGTTCGCTGTCTGGTTATAGTAGTAGGCGTGGCAATGATGGCTGTGGCCTACTGGAACTTCTGGGAGGGCCATTTTTCATCTTCCCCAGAGTCTGGAGGCTTACCTCGGGCCTCTGAGAGGATGAAAACAGCTTTCCCCAGATTCTAAGGGCCTCCAGAAGCTGGAAACAGGCTAATTTCCAGATTTCCAGAACATCTGTTTCAGCCCATTTTTGCCCTCCCAGAACTTCCACACGGACCCTGCACTTACCTGCATCCAAAATGGGTCACATGGAGACTCCTGGGAGGGGCAGGGTGATGTGGACAGGGCCAGCCGGTCAGTTCAATTACTGGTTCAATGAACTAGATAAAAGTTTAACATCCGGTTTGCGTGAACAAGTCCAAACCAGTAGAATCCCATTCTTTGCTATAAGATCCTGAAAGATGCAACAAAACAGACTTTTTCTCCTCTCTGACTAGGCCTAAGACAAAGATTTTCTGCCCTAGTCAATGAAAGAATTGAAACCAGTAAGGTCAAATTTACAGCAAAGGGATAAGTAGAACAATCAAGCATTCCCCCATGTTCTGTATAAAGAATAGTAGACTCCTAATACAGGATTCTGATTGGCTACAAAACCTGAATGGGGATTGGTTCAATAGGAACCAATCCACGAAGCTGTCAAAAAGGTGGCAAAAACTAAATACCTGTCATTGGCTACAAGCCGGCAGACAAAACCCTATAAAAAGGCTGCTGCGGCTTGAGCCAATGTTCCATTTCTTAACTGTGTTAACTAATAAAGACTTTGTTGTTGGAACCCGGTCTACCTCGTGTTTTTCCGGACGGAACACTGGCGATGAGCATGGGATCGTCCTAAACGCGAGACTGAGCACGCGGCGACAAATAAAACCAGACGAAAAACAATGGCTGGAAACAACGTGCCGCCCGCACCCTTCAATCCCAATGAAGAGGATTGGGAATCCTACGTAGACTGTTTCCAGATTTATTTGGAAAGTAACGAGATGGAAGAGATCTCAGACCAGCGTAAGAGAGCTGTTTTCTTGACACACTGCGGGCCCACAATCTTCAAAATGGCCAAGGCTTTGGTGAAGCCCCGAGATGTGAAACAATTGACTTGGCCAGAGCTCCAAAGAATGCTAAAGGCCCACTATGCACCGGTGGTGTCAAATCTTATCAAGCGGCACAAATTTTATCGAAGAGACCAGAAAGAAGGCAAAACCATCGCTGATTTTGAGGTAGACAAATAGGGAGAGCGTGCGAGTTTCTGAATTTAGATGAAGCGATGCGGGATCGAGTAATACTGGGTTTAAGAGACTCTAATGTATAGAGCAAGCTGCTCAATAAACCCAACATAACCGTAGCCAAAGCCATCGCAGAAGCCACAGCCACTGAAGCCATGAAAAAATCAGTGGTCAAAATGAAACAGATGAATGCGAACAACGACGAAATGAGCCTGGCCCGAGGGAAGAAACAATTTCCCACCACCACTCACCACGAAGATTTTGATGAGACATCAGAATCCGGGGAAAAAGATGACGAAGTCCACCGCCTATACGCCAACAAGAAAGAGCACGAAAAAAGAAATTGGCGGGAATGCGCTGGCTGCGGAGGAAACCATCCTTGAGCCGATTGCAGACTCCTCGATGCCATTTGCAGAGGTTGCAAGAAAAGGGGGCATATCGAGAAAGTCTGCAGGAATAAAAAAAATTACAGCCCAAACAGACGCAACAACTCCCCCGAACAAGCTGAGCCAAAACAGACTGAGAGAAAGTGGCAGCAAAACAAGCGAGCCACTAACTGAGAGAAAGCACATCAGACTTTCACTATCGGAAGTGTTCAGACAGAAAGCAGGAAGAAAGTAAAAATAATTGTAAAAATAGAAGGCAATCCCTGCGAAATGGAGGTAGACTCTGGGTCCTTCCTATCAATGGTGTCATGGGACACCATCAAACAACTGGTTCCAGATATCAAACTCAAAGAACTCCAGAGACAAAAATTAACCCTCAAGGACTACCAAGGAAACCGAATTCCTGTAGTAGGCTTAGGACATTTCCGAGTTGCCTACAAACAACATGTCAAAGTACTACCATTGACAATAGTCGACCGAGACCGACCAAGCCTCCTGAGCATCGAATGGTTTGCACCATTGGGCATCAGGATGACCAGAGTAGACCGGGTGGCCACAACCGACTGGGAAGAAAGCCTGATCCAAGAGTTCCAGGACGTTTTTGACGGCTCCCTAGGCAGGTATCGGGGGACCCCAATTTCCTTTAGTCTAGGTAGCCCCTAGGAGACTAAAGGCCAGACGAGTTCCTTTTGCTCTGAAAGCAAAAATAGAGGAATAATTAAATAAACTAATCGACCAAGGGGTTTTAGAACCTGTTGACCATGCTAAGTGGGAAACACCAATCGTAACACCAATTAAACCAGAGGGGGCGGTTCGAATCTGTGGTGACTACAAGGCTACCCTGAACCACGCATTGCAACAAAGCGCATACCCGGTGCCAGTTGTACAACACTTATTACATTCTCTTGGGGGAGGAAAAGTTTTCACTAAACTAGATCTAGCACAAGCTTACCAACAGCTCCCAGTAGACCCCTTAATGGCTAAAGCACAAACAATAGTGACCCACAAAGGGGCATTCAAATGCAACAGACTCCAATTTGGAGTGAGTGTAGCCCCAGGCGTTTTCCAGAGCCTCATGGAACGCCTATTGAATGGTATACAAGGGGTCGTGCCATACTTCGACGATGTCCTAATTTCGGCCAAAGATGCGACCCAGCTAAAAAAAAGACTAAAAGAGGTACTAACTAAAAATTCAGAGAATCTGGCCTTAAAGTAAAAAAAGAAAAATGCTGTTTAATGACTGATTGCGTCGAATTCCTGGGCTATTTAATAGACGGAGAGGATATACACCCTACTGATAAAAAAAGTCAAAGCTATTAAAGACGCACCAGAACCAAGGAACAAAACTGAACTACAGGCATTTTGGGGACTAATAAATTTTTATAATGTGTTCCTACCGCACAAAGTGACAATTGCAGAACCATTACACCAATTACTGGATAAAAAACAATTTGGACTTGGGGTTATAGAGAAAAGAAAGCCTTCCAAAAAATAAAAAACTTATTAACATCAAACACCATTCTTATCCAGTTGAGTAACACACTTCCATTGAGGGTGACCTGCGATGCCTCACCATTTGGAGTCGGTGCCATCCCGAGCCACCAATTGCCAGATGGGAGAGAGGCACCTGTCGCATACTATTCAAAGACTCTGTCTAAAACCGAGCATAATTATAGTCAATTGGACAGAGAAGCCCTGGCAATCGTCACCGGAGTGAAATGCTTCCACAAGTATCTATATGGAAGAACATTTCTGATAGTAATGGACCATAATCCACTACTGGGAATTTTGGTGGGAAACAAACCAACACCGAACATTTTGAGAATGACTAGATGGTCAGAATTCCTAGCAGCCTACTCTTATACTCTGACACATCACCCCGGGAAACAAATTTCCCATGCAGATGCGTTGAGCAGAGCACCATTACTAACTATAGAGGAAGACCCGGCACTGACAATGACCACCTTGCAGATAGAGACATGCCCCGATCTACCCATATCTGCGAATGATGTCGCCAGAGCCACCGCAAGGGACCCATTGACTGCCCGTGTACTGAACTGGGTAGGTAAAGGCTGGCCGGAAAATCAAAAAACTGAAAACTTTAAACCTTTCCGGACCAGACAAACCGAACTTTCAATTCAAAAAGGTTGTTTGTTGTGGGGTGATCGGATAGTTATCCCTTTCAAATTACAAACTAAGGTACTGGGTATGCTTCATGAAGGCCACCCTGGAATTGTTAAAATGAAAAGCCTTACTAGAAGCTATGTCTGGTGGCCAGGTATAGACAGGGACATCGAATACTGGGTAAATTCTTGCAACAAATGCCAAAGAATCAGGCCTTCCCCACCAAAAGCACCCATAAAGGACTGGGAAACCCCACGAGGCCCCTGGTCACGAATCCACATTGACTTTGCAGGTCCTACTAAGGGGCATACTTTCCTAATTGTCATAGATGCATCCTCTAATTGGCTGGAGTTAAACTTACGCCATCTACGACAACTGAAACCGTTATTAAACAACTTGACAAACTCTTCGCAACCCATGGCCTGCCGGACATCCTAGTGTCCGACAACAGGCCACAGCTAACAAGCATTCAATTTGAGCAATACCTAGCCTCCCTAGGTATAAGACATGCCCTAACTGCGCTGGCCCACCCGGCTGCAAATGGCAGGGCAGAGAGAATGGTCAGGTTTACCAAAGAAGAGTTAGAAAAAATGGACATTGGGGATGTCCAAGATAAAATAAATCACCTACTCACCCTCCAGCATATCACACCCAGTACTATGACAAACAAAAGCCCGGTGGAATTACTAATGGGAAGAAAACTGAGGTCGCAATTAGACAGATTGCACCCAAACTATACACCAGAAAACCCCCCAACTCCTCCACCTGTTTCAGGACATTTGAAATAGGCGACCTAGTCTATGCAAAAAATTTTACCGGGGACCCATTATGGCTTCCAGGAACAATCACACAAATTACAGGCCCCCGGTTCTACCGACTAACCGTAGGCAGGGAATGGAAGCGGCACATAGACCAGCTTCGGTCCCGAAACATAGAAAGAAGTACAAACACACAACCACAAATATTAAAAAATGACGAAAATCAAACCAAGGAGGGGGGGAAATACGAGAAAATAATAAAGAACCATTTAAATTATACACAGAATACAATAACAAACAAAAAGAGTAAAAAAGAGACTTACAGTTAGAAGAAAATTGCGAGAAGAGTCCACTCGAAGGGGCCAGCCAGGCCAGCTCGACCTGCCTGGAGAAAACAGGAGGGAGCGGCAAAACCGCCGGCCTAAGAAACTCAGGCGGCAGTAAAATGGCTGACTCACCCTTCCAGGCGGTTCCATGGAGAAGGACCGGAGAGACAGCAACCCCATCTGAACCGGTCAAAGTCTTCAACAGAAATGAACCGTGCAAGTCCAGTCAAGTCAAAAGAAGCCCCACCTACCTGTGCGACTACGTCACCACGTAGGACTAAACTAAGAGGGGAGGAGTGTTCTGTATAAAGAATAGTAGACTCCTAATACAGGATTCTGATTGGCTACAAAACCTGAATGGGGATTGGTTCAATTGGAACCAAACCACGAAGCTGTCAAAAAGGCGGCAAAAACTAAATACCTGTCATTGGCTACAAGCCGGCAGATAAAACCCTATAAAAAGGCTGCCGTGGCTTGAGCCAATGTTCCGTTTCTTAACTGTGTTAACTTATAAAGACTTTGTTGTTGGAACCCAGTCTACCTCGCGTTTTTCTGGATGGAACACCCCACACCAACCCCCATGTTGCTTTGTCATTGTTTGATCTATCGGTATATAAGGTAATGACATTATATATCAGAAATCTTATTGCAGGTGGCCAATTTCTCAAGGACTTGATTGTTTCCAAAACAAAGTAGATCCATTAATCCTGATTAAAAGGGGAAAAAAAGGGAAATTATTTTCTTACATGTTTTCTTCAGGTATTTTATTCATTTTTAAAAAATTAAGTCATCATGTAATTTGTATTAACATTCCCCAAAATTGTATCAAATATCATATAGCTTTACAGTGTTAAATATTGCTTTTGAGTCACTTTTTTTCTCCTCAAACTGCCCTGCTAAACTATAACAAAAGCAGAAGAAAAGGGAAAGTGCTCTATCTCACTACAATAATCTAAAGTCGTGTTCTGGTAGATAAAAATGTCTTTGGGCTGTTATTTTTAGAGAGGGGAAAAAACACTGTGTAAGAAAGATTGGAAATGACACAAAAGAAAATGAAATCCAAAACAAGAAAGCAAGAAATATTGATTAGCCTTTGTCAAAACACAGTGTACTATACCTCTATATTAATTCTGTATATGTATCTCAAAATTTCAGATAGTACAATATTGAAGAAAAATAAGCATTGCAATGTTGCTTTGTTCTATAATTCAACTGTGATACACTCAAAAAAAGATGGTCACTTTTTAGCAGAGCTGCGTATTAACTATTTAATTCACTAAGATGTCACTGCCAAAAGTTCACACCAATGAACACAGCATTGTTTTAGTTTTCAAGCCGAGAAATTTCACTGTGGTAATAATGAGGAAGAATGGTTTTGATGCGTCTTCATTCTGAACCCAATCAGTAGTGAGATTTGAGGTCACTGCCTGCAGCTGTAAGGGTGTAGATCCTTTATTTCAGTGATACATTTGCCACTGCTATATGCTTCAAAAGAGAACTTTTCATTCCTTTCTTTACGTCTTATTGAACACCTTCCCTGGGATTCAGTTCTCAAACCAAGTTAGCATTGTTGAGGACTGTCATCTTTAAACTAAATCTCTAGATGGCCCAGTTCATTCAGCACTACAGCAACCTGACAAGTCAGATTACAGTGTAAGCATGAGGCATTTTGTTTTCGCTATTTTTTTTATGCCTGTTATCAAAGCAATAAGCAGTAATACTCTTTGAATGCCTTCCTTCTTCAAAATTAATGATAAAGTTATGACTTGAGAAGAGGATGTGCACTTGTATGCAATTATGTATTCTTTTTTTCCAGAACTTATACAACGGATTCTGTAAGTGTGTGCAAACATGCTTCTCATCAGATTTTATGAATCTTAGAATTGTCAAAGGCTATGTAAACCACCAAGTCCAACTTTGTTCTCAATGCAATCCAATTTAAATCAACCCAAAAAACTGACATTCTAATCTCCACTTGAACACTTTCAATGAAGATGAGCTTACTGCCTTTCTGGGTAACACCAATATCCAACTTTATATTTTGGAATGGCAAAGAACTAATCTCAACCCTGCCTTCCAGGATTATATGCAACTCAGATCTTTTTCCAAAACTAAAGATAACCAGTTGTTTAACATCAATATATAGTCTTCCGACAGTCTTCCTACAATCTATTTAAGAAGTTAACTGATCCAAACATGGCATAAGAAGTAATGCTAACAAAAATATGCTGAATTCTGGATGTTATTTTTATGCTTCTCAAAATAGAGACAAAGTAAACTGAAATTTATTGGAGTCTTGAACAATATGAACAACCATAATATATTCTACTGCATCTCTGAAATGGTAGGTATTTTAAATTACTAAAAGTGACAGAATAGTTTGGAGCTTATACAAAAGTTATATGCACCGAGATTTTTCCCATTTCTATACCAGTGTAACTTAGGGTTTGGGGTTTTTTCTTCATTTTTATATCACCCTTCAACATTCGTGGGTTTTTTCTCCTCATTTTTGCTTTGAGAATCTCTTACTATTAATGGAATTCTGAAAATTACTGCACTGTTTTTAAGATCTTTATAAATCTAGTTGGCCTAAAGTGTTCTGGATGTATTTTTCTATAATTTTGAAATTGGCAAAACATTCTGCTAACTGTCCTCTGCCCCAATTATCTGGAACTCCAACATTTCTCAAGGATTTTCAAAAAATAATAAATAATGGTTTGGTTAGGGCAGGAGTGTCAAAATGGCAGCCTGCTGGCCAGATGCTTCATATGCAGGCCACACCCACCCCAGCTCCAGGAATGGGGAAAATGTCATGAAACATTGTGTGATGGCAATGTGATGCCACAAGTTTGACACTTGTGGGTTGGTGCATCAGTCTTCATAGCATGGGATATAACTCATTTTGTCCTAAAGATCTAAATTCATTTAAAGTAAAGTTATATTCCATGACCATATATCTTCAGCATCTCAAACTTCATTCCTGGTCCTTCATTCAGTCTTCACAATAGCTTGATATCACACACACTTTTTCGGCAGAGATCCAACTTAGGATGTAATTATGTAGCTTTGCCATTTCTTGTTAGTTATTAGCATTGCTGATTCATTAGTTATGGATTAGTTATGTTGACTATTTTTATTTTCCTTTCATTTTGAACATATCTAAAGAGATATATCTTCGTATGTTTGGCTTTTTTGTGTGTGTGCTAATCTCTTCCTAAATTTTTGGGTTTTCTGACACTGAATCTATAGCTCAGAGCAATCTGCCTGAAATATTTCCTTGCAATCAAGCCTCTTCACATGTTTACT
The DNA here is from genome assembly GCA_015471245.1 of Laticauda colubrina. Taxonomy (NCBI): domain Eukaryota; kingdom Metazoa; phylum Chordata; class Lepidosauria; order Squamata; family Elapidae; genus Laticauda; species Laticauda colubrina. Next base: position 38,180,045 of record BLBF01000039.1, on the reverse strand, counting down.
AACCCTCTTGTGTAACAACACTGACTTTTAATGTAATCCTCTATTGCTTTCATCACTTAAGTCCTTGCAATTGTGTTTTTCATATCTCTTTCTTTTTGGAAGCTTCTACCATGAGATTCTATTTATTGATCCTCTGATTTGATTCAAATCTGCTTTTTGGAAATCCAGCAAACGAATTGACAATGCTCAGTTTTGTTTTGCCTTAAAATTGCATGGGAACTTTCAGATAATATACCTTCTATTTCCAATTTCATAAGTCAGTTTTTCTTTCCAATAAATATGAAACTGGATTTGAATTTCTAAATATTTTGAGATACTGATCTCCAAGATAATCCAATATTGAGAAATAAAAGACAAATGTATGATTCTGTTATAAACCAAAATGCAGGATTGGAGAACAAACCAGATACCAAGGATAAAAAGCATAAATTGGAGGCAGGCCACATCAATTCAAGCTTAATTTAGGAACATATCTCTTCCAACCTAGCAGGATCCGTAAGCTGCCCTGGTGTGTAGGTTATGTATAGCTCTTGAGATTACAAATGATCAGACTACATTATATTATATTTATAATATATAGCTAGGTATCTCTGGTATTCTATTTCTTAAGTAACTTATGGGGTATTAGACGACCATCTCTGTATTTCAGTTGACAGTTTTTGGGACAAAAGACAAAACACAAGGAACTGAGAAATGCTATATTATGAAATGGTTCATAATAGTTCAGAAAGTTTTCTTCTCTATAAAAATTCAAATTTTGTAACAGAAAAAATGTCTTGTTGAATACCTTTTGTTCAGCATCTGCAAAAATTATTTTAAAGTAGAAATTAGGTTATTTGGCTTTATCAATATCACATGCTATTTTAGCTAAGGATAAATTCATAAACATTATTCAGATTACATCACCATGCTTTTGCCCATTAATTACTATATAACACATCTTTTTAAAAAAACAAGAGTGCAAGTAACTTACCAAAAATGATTTCATGACATTGTTTGAAAGCATTACTTTTAAATTATTTTTAAAAGTAAGGAAACCAAAAGATTTGAATAAATTGGGACTTCCGGTGGCAGGCAAGGATGAGTAGAGGTGCAGAAGCCCGATCGCAGTTTCAGTTAATCTCTTCTTGTGGTTGGTGCGATCCCAGAGAGATTCGTGTCAGTGTGGGGGATACTCCAGCTGCAGTATGGGGAAGGCAACCCCCCAGCAGCAAAGAGGAGCCCTCCAGAGCCCAGTGAGCAAGAGATAGCCTCCTGTCAATGGAGGCTCCGAAATCCGGACTGTCACCGATGCCAAAAAGCGAGTAACTGACAGCTTGTGAGATCGTTTGAAAGAAGTGTGGCAAGGGGAACTTAGCGGTGGAGAGGAAGATCATCAAGTTATAATCTTCTGAATAAGTGACATTTGAAAGCCTGAAAAGAAAGTGGCTAAAAAGCGGAGGAGAGAGGAGTGCGGGCGAAAGGACTCGGTGGACTGAAGTGAAAGTGTGGACTGCAACGAGGGAAAGGGAAATCTATGTGGTTCGGAAATTATTGTTTCAGAAAACTCCAAGGTTGGTAATGATTTGGAATTCTTTATCTGACTGTTAATTAGATAGATTCTTTTGGATAAACTTTACCAAAGCGATGATGGGAAGAGGATTGGGGCTGACTGAAAGGGACAGTGCGGCACCAGATGGGGCACTTGGAAGTCTCGGGGATACAGCAACAACATATTTAACTTTATTTATTTAATAGACTTTTCAATAGACCTTTGGGAGAATTTTGCTTTAACTGAGGAGGTGGTGGTACGTGGAAGAAATCAAAATTGAACTTAGAAACGTTGAAAAAAAAGGAGAGAGGTGGATTGGAAGATTCAGAAGAGTGATTGATTGACAGTAGCTATTATTCAGCACTTTTACCTCCCCACTTCTGGTACGTTTGAAGAGGAGAAAAAAAAAATTCATATCAGAGATAAAGAACCAAAGACTGACTTTGAAATCTCTTCCTTTTTACTCTTGCTTTTTTCCTTTTTGTATAAATTTGCCAAATTCTTCTTTTTTCTTCCTTCCCCTCTTATTTATATTTTGGTGTTATCTCTTCCCTCTTTCCTCTTTTCTATAATGATTATAAATTTACTCATTGAGATAAGAAGTATTGATTATTGTATTAGATTGTTAAAAAATGATTTGATTAATCTACTAATAATAGGGATAATTACACCTTGACTAGACATATTTAAAAAAAAGTAAGAACATTAAGAATATTATGAATCATTTAATCAATAAGTATAAGACTTAATATTTAATATTCTAATAGTTAAATTTATGATGTGAACATAATCAAAGCTTGAATTTAGTTGGATTAGATATACCATTTATATTATTTATTATATATTTACTATAATTATTATACACATTTATTATATAGATTGTTGTATAACGTTGTAAAGTGTTGCATAGCAACTGAATATAAAATCCATAAAATTACTTATTTCATTTAGATTTAAGATTGGGAAAAATATAGATAGGTAGATTAATTAATTATACATTGGTTAATTATAATATAGAGGTCATAATATTGAATGCTAATCTGGGATAACATAATTAATCCAACAACAGAAACAAATATTAAAAGAAATGACCTCGACAACTACTACAGCTCTGAAAACTGGAAGGAAGGCTACTCCAACACTAACAACTACATTGGCAACAGCTTTGCCCATGGCTCAAAAAACTATAGAAGAAACATTACCAGTAGAAAAACAAACCAATATTTCTAATGCCAATATTCAATCAATTTTACTAATGCTACAAGAATCGATGGCAAAACTACAAGAAGCAATGATAAAAAACCACAATGAGACAAGAGCAGATATTAATGAATTAAAGGAAGAGATGGGGAAATGGAAATTAGAAATGAAAGCGGACATCTCTAAAGTAGAAGATAAAATTGGAGTACTATAACAGGCCTTGGAGAAAAACGAAGCAACAATAAAAGAAGTAGAGAAAAGGACTGAACGAACCGAAAGGAAACTTGAAAGGGTAGATGAGGAATTTAAAAATGTAAGCAAAGAAATGGAAGACTCATTGGTCTATCTAGAGATGGACAAGGTGGCTACATACCTGAGATTTCAGAATGTAGAGGAATCCAAGGAAGAAGATCTAGAATAGCTGATGGCAGGAATACTGGCTGGATTATTGGATAAAGACAAAGATGATATTTTTAGAGAGTTCGATGAAGTTTACAGGCTCAGTACCAACTATGTGAGATGCCATAAATTCCCGAGAGAAGTCCATATACGTTTTACGAGAAGGAGTGTTTGTGATATTATATTTAGGATGGCCAGAGATGGAACAATTATGTATAAAGGTAAAGAAATTCTGATTCTTGAGCCTTCCAGATTGCAAGGCTTTGGCGGCGGCAGGAATCCATGATTGTGCGTGGTTCCTGCTGTGCTCGCCGCTGGAGTGCCCCCGATCCAGCTGGATTCGGGGGCTATAGTTACCCCGTAGAGGTAACTGAAGATAGGGGAGACTCAGCAGGGGTCCGGGGGAATCGCAACACCCCTCCTCAGCTGACTTAACTCCCTTTTCCGAAAGTGGTGGAGCGGTGGTCAGCAATGGCCGACACAAAGAAGCTTTCATCTGGATAAGAATGTTCAGGAGGAAGCTGAGAAAGTTAAAGTTTTTGGCTAACCGGGAACACAAGTAATATTTAAATACCCTGGAATTTAAGTTTTATTGCTCCCGACGAATACGGAAGAAGCGGCGAATAAAAGGAAAAAAAAAGTTTGTTTTTTCTCACTCTCCTTCCTTACAGTGATAGCAAATGAATGGAGAAATCGGAAAAACCCATTTTGGCATCAGCGGGTAATTAAATTGAGAATTGAAGCCAAGGGGACAATAAAGATTTCTGAGCATTGAAAAAAAAAAACTTTTTTTGCTATAAGTGGGAAGGGAGAGGAAACGAATTAATATTAAGATTTTCTTGGAGGAGGCTGCTTGGAATTTATAAGATTAGAGTGAAACTGTAACAAAACTTCTAAAAGATATATTTTAACTGGAGCTTTATAACTGAGCTATAACCCCAGGAAGAGAAAACTTAAAAAGAAGAAAGTGCTAGATGAAACAGACTGTGTGTATTTGGATTGCTTGGTGACTTTGGGATTTGTGGAAATTATTATTTGAAAGACTAAAATATTTAAAATATTTGTTTAAAATAATTATTTAAATAGTTGTTTAAATAGTTGTTTAAAAAAACTTTTTACAATGGCACTACTTGTTGATGAACTGAAAATTGAATTTAAAAAGCTAAAAGAAGAGGATCCACAAGGGAAGGGCTCTTCTGGATCTGTTTTCCATTTTTTAGAAATGGCGATTTATACCTACCAGAAACTACAAGAACAAGAAGATTGGGATGAAGAAGAAGCCATCTTTAATGAACAAACAACTTTAGCCAGAGAAGAAAAGGGAACGAGGGGAAAAAGGATGGAGAATTTAAGACTTAAAAAAACAAAAACCAAAAAAGAGGAAAATAAGATGAAAAATCGATACAACGTTAGAAACCAACAGAAAAGAGAAATACAGAAGGTGGAGATCAAGAAGGTGGAGATTAAGAGACAAGGGGGTAAAAAGACAGGATTGGAGAAGAAAGGGAAAAAGGGAAGAGAATTTACAAAGGTTTAAAATAAGATGTCAAGAAACAAGATCTATTCAGAGATAGTGGGTAAAAATATGATTAAAAAAGAGATTCTGCAAAGTACATAAGATTGTATTGTTGAACTTATATTTGAAATAATGTTAGAAAATTGGATTTAATAATTGAGCTTAATTTGTCATGGATTATTGTTTTAATTATATTATAAACTTATTATTCTTTTTTATTTTATAATATAGTAAGTAGCTTCATAATGTACTAAGTAGAACCAGAATGAAAAGTATATATTATTTTAAGTGTTAAATTTAGGAGAAATATTTAAATGTGTCAAATTTCAATTTCTGATGACAGGAGAAATTTTGTGTTAATGAGAAAAGATAATAGAAAATTGAAATAGAATAGACAAAAGATATACTAGGAGACAAGGGGGTAAAGGCAGGATTGGAGAGGAAAAGAAGGGAAAAAGGGAAGAGAAGTTACAAAGGTTTAAAACAAAATGTAAAGAAACAAGATCTATTTAGTGATACTGGATAAAAATATGATTAAAAAAGAAAAGTACACAAGATTGTATTGTTGTATTTATATTTGAAATAATGTTAGAAAATTGGATTTAATAATAGAGCTTAATTTGCTATGGATTATTGTTTTAATTATATTATAAACTTATTATTCTTTTTTATTTTATAATATAGTAAGTAGTTTCAGAATGTATTAAGTAGAATCAGAATGAAAAGTATATATTGTTCTAAGTGTTAAATTTAGGGGAAAGATTTAAATGTGTCATATTTCAATTTCTGATTACAGGAGAAGCTTACTGTTAATGAGATATTCAAAAATAGTGGGTAAAAATATAATTAAAAAAGAGACTGCAAAAGTACATAAGATTATATTGTTGTATTTATATCTGAAATAATGTTAGAAAACTGGATTTAATAATAGAGTTTAATTTGCTATGGATTATAATTATATTATACATTTATTATTCTTTTTTATTTTATAATATAGTAAGTAGCTTTAGAATGTACTAAGTAGAATCAGAATGAAAAGTAAAAGTTATTTTTAGTGTCAAACTTAGGGGAAAGATTTAAAGGCATTATACTTCAATCAGTGATTACAGGAGAAACTTTGTGCTAATGAGAAAAGATAATAGAAAATTGAAATAGAACAGACAAAAGAAATATGCATAATGATTTAAATTGAGATGAAATAAATAAAATAGAATTAAGAGAGTGAAAAGAGGGGAGAAGCTATATAGAAAATGTAGAATGGTAAATAAGATAGGAAATTGGATAAAAAGTGAGCATGAATTTTGAATTTATGTCTGTATAAAAAGATGTAACCTGGGACTAAGCCGCTTTCCAAAAAGAAGTTTTATGTTTTGATGTTTTGTGTTTTGTTTGTGTATGTTTGTTTATTGAAAACTAATAAAAATCTTTTCTAAAAAAAAAAGGAATTATGATTCTTAAACAAACCCCAAGAAGAGTAAGAGAAACAAGACAAGATTACAAATTTTAAGCTGCTTACTTAAATCAAAAAAGAATTGTATTCAAATGGTTAATCCCAGAGGGGATGTTAGTTTTGTGGAAAGAAAAATAAAATAAAATAGATACCATGGAAAGAGCCCAAAAATTTTATGAACCATTAGTAAGTTCGGAAGACCTGAGTAGTAAGGAGGAACTGTAAATAAATCTACAAGAAGACCAAAACTACTACAGAAACAAAAAAGAAGGAACTTTAAGCCAGCAAGCACTAGGAGAGACCGGAGTTATCACAAGACAAAGAGCAAAACAGAATTAAGTAAATGGAAGAAGAAAAGAAACTTCTATCAATTAACATAAATGGTCTAAATTCAACGTTAAAAAGGAAAAGAATATTAACAAAATGAATTAAACAAAATGCTGATATAATATGCCTACAGGAAACCCTTATAAGGAAAGAAGATGAAAGATATTTAAATTGCCCAAAACTAGGGAAGCTATTTACTGCGCCAGCAGACACAGAAAAAAAGAAAGGGATCGCAATATATGTTAAAGAGGATTTGAAATCAGAATTAGTATGGTCAGACCCTGAGGGAAGAACTTTGGTTTTGCAGATGTGGATTAATGACATTTCAATTTTGTTAGGAGTAATTTATGCCCCAAATGAAAATCAGAAAGAATTTCTTAAACACCTATACTGAAAAATAATAGGGTTTGAAAAAAGGAATATCTGCATTATAGGAGATTTTAACTCTATTGCCGATTACCAGAAAGACCATAGTAAAGCCCATGTCACACTGAACCAACGGATGCAAAGAGGATGTAAAACGGACAAAAAACCTTGCCATCCGTTCGAAAACGCGATGTACTCACTGCCTCCGTTTGGCTTCCTCTCTATCCGTCCAGCATCCGTTTATGGACGTTTCATCCACTCCAAAAGTTTTGGGCTGCCTAAAACTTTTCAGTGGAAAATGTATCCAGTTCGTCCGTTCTGCTTCCACTACGTATTTGCTATGCATCCGTTACACATCCGTTATGCATCCGCTATATCCGCTTGGTGTCTGCTGCGCATCCGCGCAACTCGCATCCGCCCAGATGCAGGGAGGAAGCAGAACGGATGCAGAACGGAAACAAAGCATTTAAAACAGAAAAAACGTTCACAGAGGGGACCTATCTCGGATATTTAGGATGTCTACAGGATGCCTAGAGGATGCCTAGAGGATGCCTAGAGGATGCCTAGCGGAAAACATATACTGCCTATAAAAAGGGGGAGCAACTCGCCTGCATCTCACTTTCAGAACAGCAGCCCAGCGGTGCAGACCTCTGCAGCCTTCATCAGACTCTTCCTCTTCCACAGCATCCAGTCATGTCCACCGTAGATTGTGACAAAGTCCTTTCGGCAGCCACCATCCTTCTGCAACAGTGCGAAACCATCTACAGGCTCTGTGAACTCTACTACGGGAAGAAAAGGAGGCACCCAAAAAAAGTCTGTGTCCAAAGATGGTTTGCCAGAAGAGCAGAGTACAGACTGTACAACAAGCTGATGGTGGAGCTCAGGAGCAAAGACACTCGGGCGTTCCAGAACTTCATGAGGATGCCTCCAGCCATGTTTGACAAAGTTGTGCAGTGCCTGACACCCAGGTTGAGCAAGACAAACACCAACTTCCCACCCAGCCTGGAACCTGGGCTCAAGGTGGCACTCACTCTGCACCACCTGGCCTCAGGGACCACCTACAGGAGCATGCAGTACGGCTGGAGGGTGCCACCCAGCACCATCAGCTTTGTGGTCAGAGAAGTGGTGCAGGCCATCATTGAAGAGTACATGGAGGAGCTCCTCCAGTGCCCCTCCACTGAAGAAAGATGGAAGAAAGTTGCAGAGCAGTGGTATCAGAGGTGGAACTTCCCACACACCGTTGGAGCCATAGATGGCAAGCACGTGGCCTGCAAAGCGCCAGCCAAGTCGGGGTCCACTTATCACAACTACAAGGGCTTCTTCAGCATCATCCTCTTCGCCATGGTTGATGCTGACTACAAGTTCATCTATATCGATGCTTCAGGCAACGGCTCATCTTCAGATGCCCAGGTATACAACACCAGTGACCTCAAGGAGGGGCTGGAAGGCAACCTCATTGTGGGCTTCCCAGATCCAGACCCGCGGCCCAATGACACAAAAGATGTGCCCGACTTCATCGTGGGGGATGACGCCTTCTCCCTCACAACCTACCTCATGAAGCCTGACACCTCCAAATACCTCACCCGTGAAGAGAGGATCTTCAACTACAGGCTGTTCAGGGCAAGATGGGTGGTGGAGAATGCCTTTGGCATCCTGGCCAACAGGTTCCAGGTACTTCTCACCAACATGCAGCATAGCCCAGAGACCATGAGGAGGATCGTGGAAACTTGCTGCATCCTGCACAATCTCATGCGCACCCGCTACCCAGTGTTGCAGAACAGGCTCGTGGACCATCAACAAGGCAATGGGGACATGGAGCCTGGGGAATGGAGGCAAGGGCAAAACCTGATCGACACTCAGGATGTGCAAGGCTCCAACAGAGGCTCACATGAGGCGAAGAAGCAGCGCAACCTCCTGAAACACTGGTGCAACTCCCCAGCTGGAGCAGTGGAGTGGCAAGACAGGATGGTAGATGCTTAATGGATGCTTCCTTCAGCCTGTCTCATCACACGGATGAGATTGGGCCATGTATGTTTGGTTGGCCTACAATGAACAGGGAGTTTAATAAAGAGTTGTGTTTATGTTGACATGTGTGGATAATTATTACATTATTATTGATAATAAAGGGCCGTAGGTGTGGCACTTGGGAGGGTGGACCATCCAGTCCCACTATGCTTGCATTGGAGGTTTATCTATCCCACAGCTATTACCCATCCCAAAGGTATCCCTGCCCATCCCAAAGGTATCCCTGCCCATCCCACAGCTATCTTAACCCATCCCACAAGTATGCAAAGGCTTAAACCATTTCTAAAAGTTTCTAGCAAGACTTTATTAAAAAAAAGAAATGAAGCAAGTGTGTGAATCATAAATAGACTTTATTAACAACAAGCTATAAGACAAAAATGAGTCTCTGGCACTCCTCTTGGTTGCTCAGTCCCAGAGGTGAAGGGTGCAGGTGCTGTGGAGGTGGCTGGTGCTGGAGTGCTTGTCATCAGCTCCTCCAGAAGCAGAAGCAGCAGAAGCGCCAATCCCAGAAGAGTGAGCCCGTGCTGCTGAAGCCCCAGCAGAACCAGAGTGAGGGCCAGGGGGCGGGATGGTATCCCTGTCCCTCTTGCAAGGGCTGGCAGCAGATGGCTGAGGCTTGCTGTGCTTCCGCATGGTTGTGGAGTTGCTGGCTGGCAGGGAGGCTGGCAGGAACCAAGGCTGGCAGGAAGGCAGGCAGCAAGGCTGGCAGGCAGACCGGCTGGCAGCAAGGCTGGCAGGGAGGCTGGCAGCAAGGCTGGCAGCAAGGCTGGCAGCAAGGCTGGCACCAAGGCTGGCACCAAGGCTGGCAGGCAGACATGCAGGCAGGGCAGGCAAGGCAGTCGATGTGTCCGGCAGCAGGTCTCTGAATGGCGACCTGCTTCTGAGCTGCTTCCGTTATATCCGCGGGGCTGATGCAATGCATCCTCCCCGCATGCGCAATTAACACTAGGCATCCATTAGGCTTCCGCTGTGCATCCGCTGTGCGTCCGCTGTGCATCCTCTCTTTCTGTTCCACGTCTGCTTTGCTGAGGTCCCCGGAAGCCTAATGGACGTGCCATCCGCTCCCATCCGCTTCCATCCGCTTGGCTTCTGTTCCACATCCGCTTTGCATCCGCCCTGCGTCCTCCCCGCGTCCGTGTTATCTGCTCCGGATATGCAAATTTTTGCCCCTTTTGAGAGCGGATAACAACGGATGGAACATTTTGCTCGTCCGCTGTGTCCTTTTTGCATCCGTTGGCCAGTGTGACATGGGCTTAATGGAGGGAAGAATAAGAAAGGGAAAAGAGAGTTCCCTAAGATATTTAAGGAAATATTGAAAGAATTAAATTTGGTGGATTTATGGAGAAGACTATATCCCGAAAAAACCAATTTACATTTTATTCCAATATGCATCAAATATGGACACAAATTGATATGTCATGGATGAACGGGGAAATAGCAAATGAGATAAAAGAAATTGATATATTACCGAATGAATGGGCAGACCATAACCCAATTCAGATAATATGGAAAGGCAGGAAGAAACCAAAGAAAAGATGGACTTTAAATACCCAATTAATTAGAGAAAAGAATATATTGATAAATTTAAAGAGGAATTAAATTATTTTTTAAAAGAAAATGACAACGGGGTAACTACGAAACAAAACATTTGGGATACAATGAAGGCAGTAAAAAGAGGTATAACAATTTCTTACAATGCCAAGAGTAATAAAGAAAAATATGCCCAACAAAATAAACTGCAACAACAAATTAAGGAATTAGAAATGCAATTACAGAAGACCACAAAGAACTCAACATTGCAAAATCAGATAATAATAGCTAAACACAAATTGAATTTAATTGAACAAGAGAAAATGATTATAAATTTGAATATGACTAAACAAACCTACTTTGAGTATGCTAATAAGCCAGGAAGATGGTTAGCTTATAAACTAAAAAAAAAGAAAGAAAAGAGACTGATATACCAATTAATCGATGGGAATGGCGACATACAACAAGAGATAGAACAACAACAAAAAAAGAAATTGTACATAAATACTTTGAAAAGTTATATAAAAAGGAAGAAATAAATGAAGACAAAATAAGAAATTACTTAGATGAAATTAAAGATAAAGAAATTGAGGAACAAATGATAGAATTACTTAACAAAGATATATCTTGGTCTAAGCTGAAATCGGCAATAGAGAACCAAAAATAATAATAAAGCCCCGGGCCCAGATGGGATTCCGGGAGAGCTATATAAAGTAATTACAGAACAAATTGGACCTTTTATGATGGAAATTTTCAATGATGTATTATTGGCAGCCAAGATGCCGGACTCATGGAGGGGAGCACTGATTTTGTTGATCCCGAAGGAGGAATCTGAATCTAGATATATCAATAATTACAGACCAATTTCATTATTAAACACTGACTATAAAATATTTACCTCCATTATAGTTAACAGACTAAAAAGAATTTTAAATCTACATATACATGAAGATCAAAATGGATTTCTCCCAACCAGACAGATTAGCAATAATTCAAGAACAGTATTAGATATTTTAGAATTTTATGAAGCCCACCCCAAGAAACAAATCACACTTATGTTCTTAGATGCTGAAAAGGCCTTTGATAATTTAAATTGGCAATTTTTAATTCAAAAAATATACAATATGAAATTAGGCACTAAATTTGAAAATATTATAACAACTATCTATGACACACAACAGGCCAATATTATAGTAAATGGGGAATATATTCGTCCAATAAAAATAAAAAAGGGAGTCAGACAAGGTTGCCCGCTCTCGCCCCTGCTCTTCATATTCTCATTAGAAACATTATTAATATGAATTAGACAGAATTCAGAGATAAAAGGATTAAAGGTTAAAACAGAAGAATACAAGTTGCAAACATTCGCTGTTGATATGGTTTTCTTTATTGAGGAACCAATAGAAAGAGGACAAAAATTGATTAATGAATTAGAACAATTTGGAGCGGTAGCAGGATTCAAAATTAATAGGAAGAAAATAAAATTAATGACTAAAAATTTAACAGAAAAACAGAAAAAAGAATTAGAAGAAGTTATGGGAATACAAGTGACAAAGAAAGTTAAATATTTAGAGAATATGGTTGACAGCACATTGTAAGGCACTTAAAGAAAATAATGATAAGTTGTTGCTACAGGTAAAGAAGGTTTTAGAATTATGGGGCAGACTGCAACTCTCACTATTGGGTAGGATTGCTACCATTAAAGTGAATATTCTCCCAAAATACTTATATTTATTTCAGATGATTCCAATTAAATTACACAAATTTTTTTTTGAAGAACTTAACAAAATAACTGCTAAATTTGTTTAAAAATTTTGGCAAGGGAAAAAACCCAGTATAAATTTAAAAGCAATGCAGGATATGAGGAGCAGGGGAGGGTTGGCACTTCCAAATTGGGAATTGTATTATATTGCTGCCACTCTAGTATGGTTAAAAGATTGGGTGAACTTAAATAATAAGAGAATCTTATTTTTAGAAGGCCATGATTTACAAAGGGGGTGGCACACCTTTTTATGGGACATAGGGAAAGTTAATTAGAGACTCATTATTAATTAATTGGAAAAAAATACGCAAAAAACACTACTTATAAGTCCTGATCTGGCTATCAATAATGGAGGCGATGATCCACCCAAACAATTTGGATATTTCTAAAATGATCAAATATAAAGATTTATTGTACATACAAGGAAATTTGAAATCACAACAAGAACTTCAAGAGCGGGGATTTGAAATAGATCAATGGGTATACCTAGAAATTCATAGTAGATATAAACAAGATAGGAAGGAATTTGGAATTAACAATAAACCCCAGCAATTAGACAAAATTTTATTAGGACCTGGTTAAAAAAAAATAACTAAATTTTATGATTGTTTATTAGAAGTAGAATTAGAAGAAGAAACAGTAAAAGGGAATATGATAGCCTGGAGTAGGAATGTAGAACATAACATCACCATAATAGAATGGGAAAAAGTCTGGGGAAGAAATAATACGATTACAAAATCGGCAGCATACAAAGAAAACGCATATAAAATGTTTTATAGATGGCACCTTCCCCCTTTTAGATTGGCGAAAATGTGCCCTAAAATGAGTCCAAAATGTTGGAAATATATAAAAAAAGAGGGAACCTTTTTTCACATGTGGTGGTCCTGTATAGAAGCCCAAAAATATTGGAAGAAAATTAGAAATTGGCTGGAAGATATAACAAAAGAACAGATTGAGTACAAACCAGAGTCCTTTCTGTTAGGGATTTTTGATAAACAAATATAAAAAAAACCCGAAATACATAACAATACACATACTAACAGCGACCAGATTGGCCTTTGCTCAATGTTGGAAGCACCCTCATATTCCTACACAGGAGATGATCATCCAAAAAATTTCAAATTGCGCAGAAATGAACAGATTAATTTTAGCTTAAAAAAAAAAAGATAATTCAATATATTATAATAGTTGGAACTATTGGGATAAATGGTTAGAACAAAGATAGATTTTATATCATAAGATAGTAAGAATAAGGGAAATTTATATGAGTGATGTACAAATTTTTGTAAAGACAAGGTGTGCAGATATGGCAAAATTAAGGGAAGAAAAGATCCTACAAACTATCCAAAATAAAAATGTTTTTAAATTTTTTCTGTTTCCTTCTCCCTATCCTTTTTTTCTTTGCCTTCTACTCTTTCATATATGTATGTGTTGTTGAGTTGTTGTTTTTTGATTGTAAAATTAATAAAATTTGTTTTTTTTTTCAAAAAAAGATTTGAATAAATTGAACTGTGTTTTACTGATCCCATTTCTTCTCATTTTCTAACAATTCATACTAAATTATATGTAAAATTAACAGCAATAACAATTGAATAGAATATTTATAAATTTCAATCTAAATAATTCAAAGTAAGTTGTACAATTAAAATTTTAAAGCAAAAAAATAAAACTGTCAGGCCAGAAGCCAGGATAGAGTTCAAAAGCACTATGAGTTTATTCGATGCAGCCTATATGAATCTGGTCTAATTATTAAGACAAATTGGCAGCAGATAAGTCAACGGATTTCAAAGGAAGAGTAGGGGGTTGACTTAAGTCTCTTTCAGGAGTGGCTGGACTCCAGACTAATGATCCATTTGACTCTGCCCTCAGGCACAGTCTAGTTATCTCGAACAAAAACTGGGACAGAGAAAAATAAAGAGAAAAGAAACAATACAAATATGTAAGAAAAGATGCAGTATGGTTATACAATATGATAAATATCACTATGCTTGCACTGGAGGTTTATCTATCCCACAGCTATTACTCATCCCAAAGGTATCCCTGCTCATTCCACAGGTATCCCTGCCCACCCCACTGCTATCTTAACCCATCCCACAAGCATGCAAAGGCTTAAACCATTTCTAAAAGTTTCCACCAAGACTTTATTAAAAAAAAAATGAAGCAAGTGTGTGAATCAAAGGTAGACTTTATTAACTACAAGCTATAAAAGAAAAATGACCCAAGTCAAGTGTCCAAATAAAGTCCACAGGTAGCCAGCCAGCCAGTCTCTGGCACTCCTCTTGGTCGCTCAGTCTCAGGGGTGAAGGGTCCAGGTGCTATGGAGGTGGCTGGTGCTGGAGTGCTTGTCTGAAGTGCCATTGGGGTGCAGCATCAGCAGAGTAAGCACCAGCAGAAGCACCACCGCCAGGAGCAGCCTCAGCAGAGTAAGCACGAGCAGAAGCACCACCGCCAGGAGCAGCCTCAGCAGAGTAAGCACCAGCAGAAGCACCACCGCCAGAAGCAGCAGCAGAAGCTCCTCCAGAAGCAGAAGCAGCAGAAGCTCCAGCCCCAGGAGAGCGAGCCCGTGCTACAGAAGCCCCAGCAGAAGCAGACTGAGGGCCAGGGGGTGGGATGGGCTGGCAGCAGATGGCTGTGGCTTTCTGTTCTTCCCCATGGTTGTGGGGTTGCTGGTTGGCAGGGAGGCTGGCAGGAACCAAGGCTGTCAGGAAGGATGGCACCAAGGCTGGCAGGCAGGCAGGCAGGCACCAAGGCTTTCAGGAAGGCTGGCAGGCAGGCAAGCACCAAGGCCTTGCAGGCAGGCAGGCACCAAGGCTGGCAGAAAGGCTGGCAGGCAGGCACCAAGGCTGGCAGGAAGGCTTGCCCCAAGGCTTGCAGGCAGGCAGGCACCAAGGCTGGCAGGAAGGCTGGCAGGCAGGCAGGCACCAAGGCTGGCAAGAAGGCTGGCAAACAGACTGGCTTGCAGGGAGGCTGGCAGGCAGGCT
>BLBF01000039.1:38124365-38164948 GCA_015471245.1 Laticauda colubrina | reverse complement strand
CAGTAAGGCTGGCAGGCAGGCAGACAGCAAGGCTGGCAGTGAGGCTGGCAGCAAGGCTGGCAGGCAGGCAGACAGCAAGGCTGGCAGGGAGGCTGGCAGCAAGGCTTCCAGGCAGGCATGCAGGCAGGGCAGGCAAGGCAGTCAATGTGTCCAGCAGCAGGTCTTTCCTCTGAATGGTGACCTGCTTTTGAGCTGCTTCCCTTTATATTCGTGGGGCTTTCGCAATACATCCTCCCCGCATGCGCAATTAATGCTCGGCATCCGTTAGGCTTCTGCTGTGCATCCGCTAGGCTTCCGCTGTGCATCCGCTTCGTCCGCTGTGCATCCGCTGTGCATCCGCTTCATCCGTTCCGTGTCCGCTTTGCTGAGGTCCCCCGGAAGCCTTGTGGATGTGCCATCCGCTCTCATCCATTTCCATCCGCTGGGCTTTCGTTCCGC
Source organism: Laticauda colubrina (assembly GCA_015471245.1). NCBI lineage: Eukaryota > Metazoa > Chordata > Lepidosauria > Squamata > Elapidae > Laticauda > Laticauda colubrina. The sequence goes on along the minus strand of BLBF01000039.1, from coordinate 38,164,510 downwards.
ATCCGCTTTCCATGCACTCTGCATCCTGCCCCCATCCATTCCTTTCCGTGTTATCCGCTCTGGTTATGCAAATTTTCGTCCCTTTTGAGAGCGGATAACAACGGATGGAACATTTTTCTCGTCCGCTGTGTCCTTTTTACAAACGTTTTGCATCTGTTGGGCAGTGTGATAGGGCCTTTACTAACTGACTGACTGACTAACTTACTTATTAAGATAAGATAAGTTAAGAGAACCCATTAAAAAGTGTTCCTCTTTCTGTGACAAGCTGCACAGAATTCCCCATTATTGTTTTCTCCTCGAAATACTAACCTTTCTTCTGAATCCAATGAAGGAGGGAAAAATAATGCCCAATTATTTAAAATTACAAATGTACAAACAGGATTATGTAGGGAATGTTTAATAATAAGGATTAGGAGAGTTTTTCAGTTTTCTTGAATTGCTCTCAATCTGTCTCTATAGGTACTAAGAATCATTGGACATGTAATGTTGCTCATTGAAGTTCTAAACATATTAAGGAGTATTTGGCAGCTGAGAGCTACAGCAAATATTATATTTTAATAGCCATAATTATTTCAGGGAGAGAAAATTTTCCAATTTCTCATTGTGCAGATACACTTCATGTTAAGATCAAATGTTCTTAAAGTATACAAAAATTGTTTTCTCCATTGGAGCATATCCACTCATTTCATCTTCAGAAAGTCATCATTTCCATATATTTTAATGAAGCATGAGATTATATTCTGAGAAACTAAATCATACTTAGGAACACCAGGGACAGATGTTGAATTTCCAAGTGTCACTGATTTATTTATATCATTTTATATTCCTATTATATTCTGCATAAAAATCTATATAATACATAATGAAGCAATAAATGGAAGACCTTTACAATAATTCACTTTTTTCTTGATGTGCTAGACAGGTTTATACCAGCTTATGATCAGAAAGATGTATGTAGAATATAGATAGGAAAAATAAAATTGCCATTGAGTTCCACATTGAAGTTAAGAATAAACTATTTAGTTTACAATAATATAAGCAAAGAAGACTTCAAAAATCAAATATATTTATGGTCAGATTTTTTTCTGAGTAATTCTGTAAATACAAACATTTTAAAGCAGGTATAAACAAGGGCATGACCATAACAAATGAAATACAACTTCCTTTAATTTATTGCAATACTAACACAAATAATATTGATTCATTCTTCATGAAGCATTGTCAATGATACCCAGTAGATACCACAAAGTTGGATTAATTTCAACTTTAATTCATAGAGCATAAACTTAGTGTTATGTTTCCTTTCAAGTTCATTTGTTGATAAGAAACCAACATACACTAGTAGTAACACCAAGATCTTAACCCAATGAGTCAGATTGCAAGGACTGTTAATCTACCAAAGTCTATTACAGAGAAAACTACTTTTAAATAAATATAAATGTATATAAATAGAGATGCTTTTTTTAGTAGATGAATTTATTAACATAGTTCTTCATGATTGTAATTTCAATTTCATTACTAGAAAAGATTCTATTCTATACTTTATTCTATTGCAATTTTGAAAATGCACAAAAACTAGGAAAACTGAGCTATAAACAAAAGTTTTAAAATGCCATACATAATTATAAACCATAAAACAAAATAAAATAGATAAAGAAAATTATAAAGTATCTAAATACATCACCATTATTTATCAAATGTGAAATAACACACTAAACTTTCAGATCAAAAAAGAAAAAAGTAAATTATCATGAAATTGATACCAAAGAGAAACATATTGTATTGTTTGTTGACCTCTAGAAAAATTGGTTTTTTTTTTTAATGGATATCAGACATTTTCTTTGTCTTACACAATATTCAATTTTTAAAATATTTTTTCAATTTTTATTATTAATTTTATTCTGACTTTATTTATAAATAAATCAAGGTGTTGAACATGCCAAATACTCCTTCCTATTTTTCCTACAACTCTGTGTAGTGGATAGGGTTGAGAGTGTGATTAGCCCAAAGTCACCAAATCAACTTAATATTTTTTCAAGTTCTCACAAATAATTGTGCAACTCTATTTGCCTGATACAGTGAACACCCTTGAAAAAAAAAGGTTACCACACTATTTATTTATTCAATCATTCACTTATTCACTCACACACTTATTTATTTGATTGTCCATCTCATGTAAATGTGTCTGGGTGTCTAACATTTAAAGCAGAGCAAAAATACAACTAATAATTAAAAGCATAGATGATATAACAGCACAACATAGCAACAGATAATAGTCAGACAACTCACAGTCAATATGACCCAAAAAGAGCTGACTGACATTATCAGGGCTCCAAGCTTAATAACAAATCCAAGCTGTTAATGCCTTGCAAAAGGCCAGAAGGGTCAGGGTAAGTCTGACCTTGGGATGGGATCATGTTCCAAAGAACAGCCATCATGACAGGAAAAACCTTGCTTCTGAGTTCTGCTAGATCAGGGGTATTAAACTCGTGTCATTATGTCATCATCATGTGACATATTAGGACTTTTTCCCCCTTCACTAAACTGCGCAGGGCGGGGCTAGCACGTGACGCATCCGTCTAGTGGACCATGAGTTTGTCACCCCTGTGCTAGATGGACTCTCTTGCTAATAGGATCCAGAGCATAACTTGCCAGCTGAATCTAATGGGATGAGAAGTATTATGTTTTGGAACATAATTCAATGATAAATTGACACATTTGACATTAAATGGTTTTATTCATAAATTTAGTTACAAATGTGCTAGTAGCTCACTAGACCAAACCATGTGAATCAATAACCCCTCAAAATGTATTTATTATCAGTAGAGAAAATCTGATGTCCATCCTTTTAAATATGTTGTTTGGAATAACCAATAGATCCAAAATAAACATTTTGGTGAACTAATTATCAAATTTGAGGAAACTGATTTAGCATTTATTTAAGATTTGTAATTATTTGTTTTCCATTATTACACATTCCATTTATTAAATCCATACATAATCCATGTCAGTATTTGTTCAACTTTAAAAATCTTCTTTGATTTTTGACACAAATACAATAGATTTGGTTTCTGAGATGGACTCCATCTGACAAAAACTTTCAGATTTCTTAGAAATGGCTGAAGCACCTGGGTCGTATTGGGCTCTTAAGACAACTTGAGTTCATTTGATTATTTGTTTTGAATGTTTATATGGCTGTTCAACACAGGCTCCATAGCTCTGCATCTTGTAAAGTTAGTGGAGAAATAAATAGTGAACAGAAATACCAAATATGTTGTCTTTGCTGTTTTTGGAATTTTGGAGAGGAGATAATATAGTTGGTAAAAAGAAGCAACAGCCTAGAACAGCACATTATCTGAATATAGGAAGACTTGTAGTGAGACTATTAAAGAAATAGTCTCACTAGAAATCAGAAAGTGCCAGAAGTTGGCTTGAAGCCAACTATGGCACTCTCTTTCTCCAGCAGAGGCTTCAACTTAAATTCCCAATTTAAATCTGAAAGGTACAGAGAACCATTTAAATTCTGGAGATTACTTCTGAAATTGCTGCCAGAGACATAACTGTCTTTGTGACACTGGTGATGTAAAAAGCAATTAATGGACATGTCTCAAAACATGCAGTGAAATTTGATATCCTGAGGAAAAAAAGAAAGCTTTTTTTAAAAAAATGTATATTGTTAGGTATATATTTGTTAACTAAACAGTGTATTGCAATGAAAATGTTATTGAATATTATCATTGTGGGTGCAGATCTCCAAGGTCAGGGAATGGCCTAGTCCCATTTCTGTAACAATGTTTTTTTTTTCAAACACTCAGGATAATTCAAAATATTGGGGCTTTATTGGGCAAAAAATAAAATTTATTGTCATGCAAAATTGAAGCATTAGATTAATTTTTATTAAAAATGGAACATTTTTTTAAAGTGTAGTTTAAGATGGGATTATTACTTATGAGAAATTAACAAATATAATATATTTAAAACCTTTGAAAAATTGGAAAAGGAATACAATTTCCCTAAAATGACAACATATTCTATTAAAACATATGCTATTTTCTTGGTTGGGTATGTATGCTTTGAAAATTTTCAAACTTCTGTTCCTTCTCCTAGTTTTGGATGTATTGAGAAGTTTTTTATGAATTAAAGGAATTTGTGACATAAATTTATTTTGATTTTTTAAATCCCTAACAGATGATTGAAGAGCTAAATGAGAGTTGTCTCAAGAAAAAGAGATCTATTAAGCACAAAAGGGAAGTAATATACAGCAGTTTATGTCTATATATTTTAAAATGTATTAATTCTAAATATTATTTCCAAGAATAAATATAGATATGAGTTATTTAAGATATGACTTGCTTTGTTGTTGTTTAAACTGTAGAATTCAAAACTAGAATGCTTTTCAAGATGCAAGGTAAATCTCATTTGCAAAACTTTTGTGAATGTCTTGATGCATACATTTTAGGAAAGATTAAAAGCACCTTGCAGACCTTCTATACTGCTTTGTTCCATTCTTCTTATCACACCAATATATTTTGCGGAAGTACTGTATATTTGTATCTATTTGCAAGCTGTCCCATCCTTTCAATTTTATAAGTATTATAATCTTATTTATTATATTTTGAAATTTGTGCATAGTCCATTCTGAAGATAAGCTATGGCATAAGCTTATAATGGGATAAGCTTATAATGGGATAAGCTTTGTAATTTAATTTACTGCTAAATTATTAAAATGGATCAGTATAAAAATTGTACACTTCCTGCTTATTGAAAGCAATGAAGGAATATTAAAAATATTAAGTCATAGCATATGCCCACATAAGAATAGTATATATATCTCTATGGATCTTTGGTTATTCGAGTTTTCTTCCACGTAAAATTGGAAGTATCTAGGCAACGTTTTGATGAAGTCTCATTCATCATCCTCACGCTTGTTTCTTCGGCTGTGTGCTTTTCAGAGTAATGTGAGCTTGCAGCTGCTTCTTCCTTTTAACTGCTAGTGGGGGTGTGACTTGATTGGGTGGGGGCTTGGCTGTGTTCTGATTGGCTGGGGGTGTGTTCTCATTGGTTTGGGGTTTGGCTGTGTTCTGATTGGTAGGGGGCTTGGCTGTGTTCTGATTGGCTGGGGGTGTGTTCTGTTCAGGTGGGGGCTTGGTTGTGCTCAGGTTAGTCTTAGTTGCTGGGGGATTTGAGCTGGTGAGCTGTGATCCTGTTGTTTGGCTTCACATTTATGGTCGTGCCACATCTTCATGGTGGGTGTCAGTTCGCTTCTTGTATGGGTCAGAGGGGTTTGAAGTGGGTAGTGGTGCAGCTGCAGTATGGCTTCTGGTCCATGGTCATGTCTCATCTTCTGTTTGGGTGTGAGTCTTTAGACAACTACCCTACAGACAACTACCCTGTCTACCCTACAGACCCTTAGGAAAGGAGTGAGGTCAACAGTAGACAGTCTTAGGTTAAAGTTTTGGGGGTTTGGGGAAGAAACCACAGAGTCAGGTAGAGTATTCCAGACATTGACCACTCTATTGCTGAAGTCGTATTTCCTGCAATTAAGTTTGGTGCGATTAACCTTGAGTTTGTATCTATTGTTTGCTCTTGTGTTGTGATGGTTGAAGCTGAAGTATTCATTGACAGGTAGGACATTGCAATGTATGATTTTTATACTATACTTAGATCGGACTGAAGACGGCATAGTTCTAGTTTTTCTAGGTCTAGAATTTCGAGTCTGGTGGCATAAGGTATTCTGCAATGAGAAGAGGAGTGGAGAACTCTTCTTGTGAAATATTTCTGGACTTTCTCAACTGTGTTAATATCAGATATGTAATGTGGGTTCCAGACTGATGAGCTGTATTCGAGTATTGGTCAATCAAATGTTTTGTATGCTCTAGTTATTAGTGTAATATTACCATAGAAAAAGCTACGTTAAATGTCAGCTGTATCCTCTCTGCATCCTCTGGCCATCCTCTCAACTCACATCCGCTGCAGCTGAAAACAGAAAGAGGGAGGAAACAAAAGGTACATGGAACGTCTACACAGCGTTAGTAGCATGGAAATAGAAAGGATGTAAGCGTATGCATCTCGTATATAAAGGATTAAAATGGACAAAACGTTTATATCTGGGATGTATCTTGTATATTTAGGATGTCTGCAGTATGTCTAGAGAATGTATAAGGACACCTAGCAGACTACTGATATTTCCTATAAAAAGGGGGAGAAAATCATCTGGATCTCAGTATGAGTCCAGCAGCCATGGTGTACAGACCTCTTCACCCTTGGCCTTGGCCTTCAACATCATCAACTATTCTCCATCATGGATCATGACACAGTCCGTATGATAGCTGCACTCATTCATCACCAGAACCAAAACCTTTTCAGACTGTTTCACCTTTTATACAGAAGGAGAAGAAGGAGACGTCCAAGAGCTGTGTGGGTCTGAGGATGGATCGTGAGAAGAATGGAGTTTGGACTGTATGACCAGTTGATGGTGGAGCTGAGGAATGAAGACCCTCGTGCATTCCATCACTTCATGAGGATGCCACCAGCCATGTTTGATGAACTTGTACAGCATCTGAGACCCAGGTTGACCAAGCCTAGCACCAACTTCCATCCCAACCTGGACCCTGGACTGAAGGTGGCACTGACTCTGCGGCACCTGGCCTCTGGAACCACATACAGAAACATGCAGTATGCCTGGAGGGTGCCACACAACAGCATCAGCAAAGTGGTCAGAGAAGTGGTGCAGACCATCATCGAAGAATACGTGGAGGAGCTCCTCAAGTGCCCCACCACTGAACAATGCTGAAGGAAACTTGCAGAAGAGTGGTATCAGAGGTGGAACTTTCCTCACACCGTTGGAGCCATAGATGGGAAGCACATGGCCTGCAAAGCTCCAGTCAACTCAGGGTCCACTGATTTCAACTACAAGGGCTTCTTCAGTATCATCCTCTTTGCCATTGTTGATGCTGACTACAAGTTCATCTACATCGATGCTTCAGGCAACGGATCAGCTTCAGATGCCTAGGTATACAATGCAAGTGACCTCAAGGATGGGCTGGAATGCAACCTCATCATGGGTTTTCCAGATCCAGACCCTCTACCCAATGACACACAAGATGTGCCCTACTTCATCATTCATGATGACGCCTTCTCCCTCAGAACCTACCTCATGAAGCCATACACTTCAAGATACCTCATCCGTAAAGAGAGGATCTTCAACTACAGGCTGTCCAGGGCAAGACAGGTGGTGGAGAACGCCTTTGGCATCCTGGCCAACAGGTTCCAGATACTTCTCACCAACATGCAGCATGAGCCACAGACTGTGAGGAGCATCGTGGAAGCTTGTTGCATCCTGTACAATCTCATGCGCACCCGCTACCCAGTGTTGCAGAACAGACTTGTCGACTGTCAACAAGGGAATGGGGACATGGAGCCTGGTAAATGGAGGCAAGGACGAAACCTGATAAACACTGTGGATGTACAAGGCCCCAACAGAGCTTCACATGAAGGGAAGAAGCAGCGCAACCTACTGAGACACTGGTGCAACTCCCCAGCTGGAGCAGTGGAGTGGCAAAACAGGATGATAGATGATGAATGGATGCTTCCTTGAGCCTGTTGCATAACACTGATGAGATTGTGCCATGAATGTTGAGTGGTCCTACAATGAATAGGGCATTAATAAAGAGTTTTGTTTATTTTAAAATGTGTTGATCAATGAATCAATTGTTATTGATAAAAAAGGTCCATATGTTTGGCAGCTGGGATGGTGGACCATAGAGTCCCACTATGCTTGCACTGGAGGTTTATCAACACCACAACTATACTTATCTATCCCAAAAGCATGCAAAGGCTTAATCCTTTTTTAAAAGTTTTCACCAACACTTTATTAAGTGAAAAAAATGAACCAAGTGTCTTAAGCAAAGATAACCTTTATTAACTTTCTTAGGTAAACTTTATGACTTTATTAAAAAAGCAAAATGAACCAAGTAAAGTGTCTTAAGCAAAGATAAACTTAACAAGTAAACAACTCAGTCTCTGACACTATTCTCAGTCACTCTGAGTCATGTCCATGGTCTCAGCTGTTAAGCGGGCAGGGACTGTGGAGGTGGTTGTGGCTTGAGTGCTGGTCTGAGGCACCATTGGGGTGCTTGGCCCCAAGGGTACAACAGGGGATGGTGTGTTCAGGAAACTCTCCAAGAGCTGACTCAGTCCCATGAGGTTGAGAGGCCCCTCATCAAGGACTTGAGATGTCAGGCCCAACACTGATGACAGATTGTCCTTTGACGGGCTTGGCTGTGGGGTGGAGAAAGGAGGAGTGTAGTGGGGCTGTCTGGTCTGCAGCTGGGCAAGGTGCGGCATCTGTGGCATGCGATGAACCTGGTCCTGGACTGGGAAGGGCTGCCTCTGCTGTGGGAAGTCCTGGTACTCGGAGCCTTGGAAGGTGAGGGGCTGTTGAAAGCCGTGGAAGGGATGTGACATCACCTGGGGTGGAGGAGCAGACCTGGACTGGGTAGGAGCAGCTTCAGCTGGGCCTTGAGGGTTGTGCAGAAGTGCTGTGATCTTCTGCTTCATCACCTGGTACTGGGCCTCGGGCAGGTCACTCAGGGTCTGGCTCACGTGGGTGATGAAGGTGTTCCAGCCTGAGGATGCTCTGTCCAAGTGGACCAGCTGAGAGAGAAGTTCTGTGCTGGTCTCCATTGTGTACCTGATCTCCAACAGCACACTGTGTTTCTGGCCCTCCAGTCTTCCTCTCTGCCTGCAACCTCTAGAGATGGGGGTGGTGGTGGTGGTGGTGGTGGGTTGGCCTCTGGTGGTTGCTGCTTCTTCCTCCCTTTGTGACAGCAGGGCCTCATCCCCCACGGGATCCTCCAAATCTGCCGGCATGGGGAGTGCAGCTGTCGGGGGGGTCTCTGCCATGGGCCCTCTGAAGACACCTGCCTGGACAGGGTAGCTGTCTCCTGGCTGGAAGAGGACTGGCTGTCTGTGGGCTGTCTGAGGGAGAGGGGTCTCAGAGGGGCTGCTCCTCGGTGGCGGATCTCACCCTCCAGGAAACTGCACTTGGCCATGACGTACATCTCCCAGTCAGTGAGCTTGACAGCGGCCTGCCCAGATTTCTTGAGGTGTAGCTTGCCATGTGCTTGTGCTTCCACCATCCCAGGAGTACATCTGCAGTATACCCTAGGCTCTCTGCCTTGTCTCTCCAAGCTGCCTGCTTCTTCTTGGTGTCGCGATAGAGTCTGTGGTCCTTTCTCCAGAGGTACTCGTTCTCCCTCAGCCATTCCACCACCTCATCCTCATGCTCCTCGGAAATGGTGTCCTGATTCCTCTCTCCCTTCTCCTTCCCTTGCCTCTTCCTCCTTCTAGCAGGAGCTTCAGCAGGGCCTTCAGGGGCTTCAGCAGCAGGACCTTCAGGGGCTTGAGGAGCAGGGTCTTCAGCAGCAGGGCTTTGAGGGCCTTGGGGCTGGTTCACAGCAGCAGCAGCAGCAGGTTGAGAGTCAGTGACGGGGTTGGGATGCTGGTTCTGTCCTTCTTGCCAGGGCTGGAATGAGTAGGCACCAGCTTCCTCTTCTTGCCTGACTGATGAACCATGGTGTTACTGCTAGATGTATGTGGCAGCACGTCCTTCCCCTGTATGCTGACTGCATGCGTGCTGCATCATTTTATATCCATGGAGCTGATGCAATTCATACTCCCCGCATGTGCAGTGAACACCTTGCATCCGCTATCCATCCGCGCGGCATCTGCTTTGTTTCCTATAGGCATCCGTGATGCATCCGCTTCATCTGCTATGCATCCGCCTCTTCCGCTATGTGGCCGGTTCGCAATTCTCCCCCAGAACCCCTTCGGAGATGTCATCCGCTTCCATCCACTGTCATCCGCTAGGCTTCCTATGAACATCCGTTTAACATCCCCGCTACATACGACCCACGTCCGTTCTTTTCCATTCTGTTTATGCAAATTTTCGCCACTTTTTGGAGCGGATGACAACGGATGGAGCCACCCCCGAAATTTTGCTCGGCCGCTGTGTCCTTTATGCATATGTTTTGCATCCATCGGCCAGTGGGACCTAGCCTTTAGTTTTAGGAGTAGTTTGTCATGTACCACTGAATCAAAGGCTTTGCAGAAGTCTATATAGATTGTGTCTATTGCTTTGCCCTGATCGAGTTGTGTAGTACATATATTTTTGCAGTGTAAGAGTTGTAGATCACATGATAGTTTTTTTCCTGAAAACAAATTGTTTATTAGAGAGTAGGTTGTTTCTATGTGGAGGATGATGGATTTGTTAATAATTGATTCCATAACTTTATAGGTGATGCAGCATAAAGAGATTGGTCTGTAATTTTCAATTGGGCTGTGATCTCCCTTTTTGAAGATGGGGTTGACCGTGGCTTGTGACCATAGTTTTGGCAAGGAGGTGGTCCTGAAAATTTTTTCAAAGATTACGCTTAGAGGTTCGGTTGTGACAGTGGATAGCTTTTTTAAGAAGTAGGCACATATTCCGTCAGATCCAATAGATAGAGATGGTTTTAGATTGCGCAATGCTTTTTCAACATTGTCTTCTGTAAAATCAATATATATTTGATCATAGTAGTTGTCTGTGGTGTGACTAGGAAATACTGGGCATGTTCTATTGCTGTTTACAAATACTGAGCCAAAGAATGTGTAAAAGAGTTTGGCTTTAATAGTGTCGTCGTAACAGTCTTTACCATTAGGTTCTTTCAGGGGTGAGATGGACCTTGAGTCTTTAGTTTGTTGTTTACAAAATTGTAGAAAGCGCAGGTGGAATTGGTGCACAGAAGGTTTTCTTTTTGTTTAATGTGATAATTGGTGCATTCAGTTTTTATCTGGTGGCATAAATTTTTGTTTCGGCTTTTGAAGTTGGCAACGTGACCAGATTTGTTTTTCCGCGAAAGTGATTTCTTTTTGGATTGAAGCTTCCTTATTGTTATGGGTAATTTGTTTTCTCTGGTTTTGGGAGTTGTTAATGGTACATATAGTTTGATGATTGTTTTGAGTTCAAGTAAAAATATGTTGTAATGGTCTCTTACAGTATTGCATCCAGAGAATAGAAATTGCCAATCAAGAGATGAGAGATAGTTGTTTATAAGATCATAGTTGCCGTTTTTTAAGTTATAATTGGGGATTTTGTCGTTGTGATGTTTTTTGTGTGGATGTATATTGATACAAAAGTCAATCATGTTGTGGTCACTGTTGGAAAAGGGTTCTTTAATTTGTATTCCGTAAATTGAATTCAAACTATTGCAGAAGATGAGATTGAGGCAGTTGTTCAGTCTAGTGTTGTTGGTTACTAGTTGTTCTAGTCCCAGATTTGTTACTGCATTGTAGAAGGTTGAATGTGTGGGTTCAGTTGTACATTTGTTTAAGGTCTAGTTAATATGAGGTAGATTGAAGTCACCAAGAAAGATAAAAGCGTGTGGGCAGGACGCTGCCCATGTTAGTTGTGCATTTAGCTTGTTTCCATGTTCGATTCATAATCAGGGGCTCTGTAACTTAGTAAAAACCGAAATGTGATATTTAAGGACAGTTAGCAGACGATAGTCTCAGGAAGAGCAAGCTCCTGAGTAACTTGGATGTTTTTAAGATGTAAGGACTTTTTATAGAAGATAGCAACACTACCTCCTCTACGGATTTCATGATCTGATCGGTAAACATGATAGTCTCTTACTGTGGTAATGGAGTCAGGGAGAGATACGTTGAACCATGTTTCACAGACAGATATAATGTAGAATTTGGCCGTATTTAGTAAGAGGAGAAATACAGGTATTTTATTTACAAGGCTTCTTGCATTGAGTAGGTTGCATTTAAGACCAGTTGTACTTGGAATAGAGGTGGTTAGGCATGTGCGTGCCTCGTTTTGAGTGATGTTGGTTTGGCTGGGGTGGGGTTGGATGCAGAGTTGTGGGTTGTGTGACTTTCTTTTGATTCAATCAGTTCTGTAGTCAATGTATAGGTCCTTTACTCCAGTGTCGAGATGAGTTTTTGAGTTCTGCGCAGAGCTCACAAGAGCGGCTTCTTTGCAGTATGGATAAGTCTGGTCTTGAGCAAATTTTTTTGTGGTTGGTGTTAAGCCTGGGTTCCCCAACCAGGGTTAGGGAGACAAGTTAAACAGAATGTGCAGCGTTAGTCAGATAGGCACACAGATAAATGAGTGAGCTAAGCTTGTATGTTTATTAAACATACAGTAAAAATAACAGATACGCTTGTGCTATCAAGAATATAGTTTATTCCATTATAAGTTCATGGCATAGTCAAATAACAGTCCAATAGTCATGTATCAAGTAGTCAGTCCATTCAGGGATATTCAGTTAGCAAAGTCCATGTAGAATATCCTATGTCAGTTCACTTACAAATCAGTCCTCTGTTGTCTCTCCTGTTCGAGCAAAGCAGTCTTGATTCCAAGCAGTAATCAGGGATCATCAAAGCCAAAGTGAGAGCAAGCTGTAGTCTTGCTTCTTTTTAAAGTGTTTTCATAACCACTCCCTTAATTACTATCCCACAGTTAAAGCTGCAGACACTTTAACATACACAACTATGAATCATAGTTATTATTTCACCTCAACCAGTTAGGGTAAACAATGTTATCCCTAACAGTTGGGATTGTTTTTTGCAATGGCATTTATTGTATGAATGAATATGTGTTTGCTGGACTTATTTTTGCATATGATTCTATAAAATCTTGGGGCCACAGAACCGTCATTGTATTTGCACCCAAGGCCATCTCTGGCTATTTCAAAGATATCTTCAGGAGAGATGTTTGTTGTATTTGACTTGCTTATGATATCACAAACTTTGGTGATGTTGTCTGATTCTTGGTGTCTTCGAGACCAAATAAGATGGCATTTGGACATTTCTATTCACGTTCCATGGTATTTCTGATGAGTAAGGAGATATTATTTGTGGAATTATTTGAAGGGATAATAATTATTTGTGGCTGTGGTTTGGTGGTTATTTTTGGTTGTAGTTGTGATTGTAGTTGAGGTAGTGGTTGTGGTTGTTGTGGGATTTGATTTTGAGCTGATAGGCACTCACTTATCTGTGCTGTTTTGTTTTTTTTCAAGAGAGATTAGGCTTGCTTGTATAGTTGTTTCAAAACGTGTTGCTAAGCGTTCTTCAATTGAGTGAATGAGTGATTCTATGCTTTCAATTCTGTAGGTATGGTATTCAGTTTGTTTAGCTTAGGAGAACATGATGGACATAGATAAAAGAATGATTCTGAATTTTTAACCATATCAGCTCGGCTTTTGTTTGCGTTTAAGCAGGCAGGGTGGGCTAGATTATCACATAGGTGGCATCTGATGTAAATTTCGCTTTCATTGATGGTTTCAAGACATGTGAAACATGTGCAGGAGTCTGGGAGTTCATTGGTAGAGATATTTTTCTTTTGTTTTAGTCAATGGGAATGGTACAGTAATCAATTACAATAGCTAGTTAATGTGATAGGTAAACAGTTATTTAATGAATGTTGGTAATTAATAAATGTTAATTGATATGTTAGAGAACAAATCAAAAGTAAGGTTACTTATTAATAAAAATCAACCAATCAATCAATTCGTTATTCAAATCACTCGAATCAAATAATTTTGCTAAGCAACAAACAGCCTAATTTATTATAGTAATTACTAAACACAGTCAATTAAATTCATTAAATCACTGATTTTACTCATCAGATATTCAGTAATTATAATTTACTCATTAGATATTCAGTAATTACACTATATGCACTAAACACTCAATCATACTTATCAATAAAAACAATAAATCATTCAATCATTTGATAAAAGTTAATCATTTTAAAGAAATTGATATTTTGAGATAATGAAAGTAATGAAGTAGTATTGAGAGTTAGTAAGTAAAGGGTTATTGCTTTGCGTTGGTTTGCTTAGCTATTTCTGATATCTGAGAATAGGTTTATAACCCCTAATAAACTGGCAGAAGGTCTCTTTTCCTGGGTTGTTTGAAAACAATAAGTGAGCAACAGTTTACACTCTCTTTCTTGTTTTGTAGATTGAGTTTTTGAGATAGTAAAGATGCAAAGATGCTGAAGGGGGGAATCTCTGGCCCCTTATTTAACAGAGATAAACAGAACATTCACTGGGAGGCAACAGGAAACTTTTTGTTTTGTTTTTCCTTGAATGGGATTTCTGGCCCCCTCCTAGTTAATTTAAATACATTTTCAAAATTTGTTGCTTTTAAGAGAAAGAGGCATGTAGATAGTCTTCCACTGGCAATTTGAACAGTTTATATTTTTACTATGTAGACTCAGATTTGTATTGAGCATTCGCTCCTGGCTTCAATATATTTCTGCTTCTATCACAGGAAATAAAATTGTTTCCCATCTTCACAGGAGTTCAGTTATAACAATACTTCCCTACTTATTGAAAGTCTGAAGTTACAGTCCTTTTAAAGAGGGAGTCTGGATTAGCAAATTGGTGAAGAGGGAAGGGGGAGGAGCAGTCTGCTTCACACCCTGGCTGCAAATGTCTGAAGACTGATTCACATCTCCCGGTGCTCACCGCCCTGCAAGGAAGAGATGAATCTCATCATCTCACCGCCCTGCAAGGAGGATCATTGAGCCCCCGGTACTGGCGTACTCCACCACCTTACCATCTAGTAAGGATGGGTTGAGTTGCAGATCATTGAGCACTTTTGAATAGAGCTCTTTTGGATTTAGTGCTTACTGAGGAATGAGTTCTTTTCTGGCATGCTGGTCAATGATGGGAGGAGATCTCCAAGTACTTTTGAATTGAGCGTTTGTGAGGAATGGAGCTCTTTTCTGGCTTGCTAGCAAGTCTCGGGCATTAGGCTTTCCACCTCGCCAGCTGGACCCACAGGGATTAGAGGGCTTGTTGCCTGGCGCTGCCCACACCTGATTGTACCATCTGCTAAGCACTTCAGGGCTTATTTTATTTGGATAAACAACAATTGGATGAAATTCTCCAAGGAACAGGAAAAAATGATATTTAAATGATATTTTAAAAAAAGACATGAAAATGATTATATAATTTCAGAAATCAAAAGCTTTTATCTTTGTTTTTTAAATTGCTAGTTCACAGAGAAAAGAAAGGTTGCAAACATTTTAACAGAATGATAATTATGATCAGAGAAGCAAATGTCATCCAGGTAATTTGCAGGAATCTTTAACTGTGAACATGACAGTGATATTCATAACAAGAAAAATCTACAAAAATAGCTAGCTAGTAGTCAGAATATGAATTGTAGTATAAATGAACTATTTAATGCAATAAATAATATTTCTATTATTTCTAATATTCTATTGGATTGTTGTACACCCAACAGGTTTCTTTTTGGGGCATGGACAATCACATACATTTGATTAAATAAATAAATAGTTAACTATTACAGTTAGTTTTATTTAATTAAACTGATCTGATTTTACACTGAAATTCACCTTCATTTGGGCTACTTTAGTCATTTAGTGGACCTTTATTGGATTTAATTCTGGTTCATTACATGTCTGAAATTGATCAGTTAAAAGAGAGGGAAGGAAAGAGAGAGAGAGAGAAGAAAGAGAGAGAGAGAGACTCTTAATATTCTTTGACAAACAGTTTTTGAAATTTGGCGGATGGACTTTGGCAGATGCCAGTGGGAATTGACATTCAGAAAATTAAACTAAATTTAAAAATCCCAAGTTATTACTGATAATTGGTATCTTTAAGATAATTGAACATATTATTTTAATTCTGGCTAGACTTTTGTTTTTGTTTTTTCCCATCTACATTTTAAGCACCGTGTACAGTTGTTTTTTGGAATCCAACTGGGATGTTTGCAAGTCCTTCTGCAGTTCTAACTGTGAAATATACTTTGCCAATTAGAGATCACAGTTTCTTTGTACAACTCCTGCATGAAATATTCCATGATACCAGAAAATAATTTTGTTCATTTTGGTTATTATTTCAGGAAGAAAGTTCTTTCAACATTCAGCTTAATGAAGCATAGCAGTTACAATTTTAATTCTCACCTTTTCAAACATAGCTGTAGTGTTAAAAAAAAATAAAAAGAAATTCTGAAGGTTTCTCTCATTAAAAGTTACAGGTAGTTGTTTGATAAGGTCTAATAAAAGGGATGTTCACATAATGAGCACCTCAGATTTTAGTCAGTAGGTTAAATGTTTCTCCAGAATCTACAGTAGATTTTGATGGTTCTGGCTGTAAGAATAATAGCAACTTACTTAAATGTCAAATACCCTCTCTGCCTTTTTAGCTTTTTGAATTTTTAACTTTGAATTCCACTTTTACCATGAAAGTTTTAACTTTGCTCTTAACTCTATTTTTAATCTGTGTTTATATTGTTTTATTATGTTGTTGTAAACAACCCAGAGCCACTTAGATGAGATTGGTGATGTAAAAGTTTAATAAATACCTAAAATAAAGCCATATAAAATAGTTTTCTCAACCTTGGTCTTCAACATCCAGAATTCCCCAACTGACATAAGGAGTTGAAGTTTACACACCCTAAAGCTGCTGAAGTTGAGAAATATTGATGTAGATGAAATAAAATGAAGACGAAAATGAAAACAAAAACATGAAGGAGTAGCATATAATCAGATATTGATGAAATCTTCAAAAAGAAAATGGTAAGAAGCATATAAAGAAAGAATAAGGATAAGTCAAATTGCATGGCTATGGCAGAAATGAGGATGATTTGTAGAATAGTATGAAGAAATACTGAATGGCCCTGAAATTAAGTTTAATTACATTTTAGGTTTTAGTTCTTATTTCATGGCTTTAGTTTATTTGGCTGATTGTCTCATTTTACACATGTTCTTTCAGCAGGTACATATGTATAAGAATTTTACAGTGATTCTTGCACCTGCAATTATGTTAGGTTAATTGATGTATTTGATATATTGTCTCTTCACTGTGCCAAGCACTTCCTGAGATTCAATTGTATTTTGTCTCATTTACAATTACATACTGAAAGATCAAATTGCTATATTTTAATGACATGACAAAGCAATAAGCCTCCTTTTTAATGGGAATATTATATCTACAGCACTTTAAACATCTGTTTCAAAAATGTGGCTAGCTTACTATATGGGCATAATCTTCAGGGAATTTATCCTGAACATGCCTTGCTTCAATAAATCAGTACAGTAGAAGGATTCTGTCTCATCTTTTTCTCCTTTTTGAGATAGTGACAACTGAGAAGAATAATTCTATAAGGTGAAAGTACCCATTCTTTATTGGCCCTCAGTCTTCTTGCTTTACCACACACAATTCTTAAACAACTATTTCCCTCCACTGTTTTTTCTTCTTCGTTTGCCTTCTACTTTTATTTATTTATTTATTTGATTTGTCAATCACTTACAAAATAATAGGTATAAGTATAAACATGAGTAAGAATACTGGAAATAGGTATGAATAAATGGGGACAATAGGACAGTGACAGAAGACACGATTATGCACACCCTTAAAGACCTCTTAGGAATGGGGTGAGGTCAATAGTGGATAGTTTTAGGTTAAAGGAGTGGGGGTTGAAGATGTAACAACAGAGTCAGGTCATGCATTCCAGGCATTGACCATTCTGTTGCTGAAGTCGTACTTTCTGCAATCAGGTTTGAAGCAGTTCACATTGAGTTTGTATCTGTTGTGTGCTCTTGTATTGTTGCGGTTGAAGCTGGAGTAGTAATTGACTGGTAGAACATTGTAGCAGATAAGTTTATGTATTATACTTAAGTCCAACTGTAGGCGGCATAGTTCAAGATTGTTCAAGCCCAAAATTTCAAAGCCTGGTGATGTTGGGTATTCTGTTGAGAGCAGTGGAGTGTAGGACTGTTCTCGTGAAATACTTCTGTACTTGCTCATTGTACAGACTTTAATTGTATTAAAGTCTGATATACAGTGCAGATTCCAGACATATGAGCTGTATTCAAGCATTGGTCTAGCAAAGGTTTTGTATGCCCTAGTTAGCAATTCAAAATTTCCAGAGGAGAAGCTTCATAAGATAAGATTTACAACTCTTAATGCCTTTTGTTACCATGAGCGCTGGCACTTAGATCATTAGATATGAGTACTCCGAGGTCCTTGACAGAGTGAGGGTCATCAATGAGATAATATCCACCTAGCTTGTATTTGGTGTATTGATTTTTTTTTTACCAATGTGTAGGACAGAGTATTTGTTGGTAGAGATTTGGAGTTGCCAATTGTTTGACCATTCAGACACATAATCAAAGTCACTTTGAAGAACAGTAGCATTGTCAGTGGTGTTGAATAGTTTTACATCATCTGCAAAACTCCATGTACCTTGTTCGCTGTTTCCTTTTGACTGCATGGTTCACCTGGAACCATAGCAGCTAAAGTAAATATGTAAACACCTAATAAGATTATAAAGCCATGGCTAAAAATATGTGAATATGTAACACGTAAATAAGGTGAATAAGTGCTTTTATATAGAAAGTACAAAAAACTCAGTGAAAAAAAATACACAGAGCAAAAAGTTTACATTTTAAAACTTAGCATTAAAGCATTATATATGACATACATTTTACTGTAAAATATATTGAACATTTTTCCATGTAATTTTATTACACTGTAAAATGCAGGACATTTAGAAAGTCATAAGCCCATTATTCTGCTAATATATATTTCTCTCTTAAAAACCTCTAATATTTATGTAGAAAGTACAATTAAATTAGTGAAAAAAATAATATTGAAAAATATTGAAAAAAAATAGAGGTCTTGTATCATGGACTCCACATTTAGTACTGTTAAGAAGGTTGCTGATTATATACTTCATTCCAGTTTGTTGCTCCAATATTTATAATGTTGCCACTGTGCCTTGGTTTTACAAAGGAGGTATTTTCTTGTCAGGAGGTATTTTCAATTTTTAAAATAGCAAGATTAATTTTAAATCATTAACTCTGTTTATTTTTTTACTTAATCCTATATGTTCTTCTAAGCATTACAGAATAAAAGAAATAAAAATCCATAACTATTCAAATAAAACAATCCAGATATATAAAAAATAGCACATGGACTTAAAATAATCTCATTTTACAAGAATGTAAATAAATAGATTAATAGAATTGACAGCATCAAATCAACTTTTAATCTCAATTAAGCAAGTCTTCTTAGATTTATTTCCATGTAAATGGAAATAAGTTCCATGTAAATACTTAGTTCCATGTAAATATTGATTAGTTGGAAAATAACAGAAAAAACATAACAAAAAGATTCAGTTTTTAAAAAGAAATAATATTGGTTAGACACAGCTAGACAACACCAAGATAACACACACACACACCAGAAATAGTATTCAGCAGGTTCTGACGAGTTCGAGAAAACCAGTAGCAGAATTTTAGAGTAGTTCACAGAACCAGCAAACACAACCTCTGACTGGCCTCCGCTCCCATTTATTTCTCTGCCTCCTGAGTCCCAGCTGATTGGCTGGTCTTCTTTGGTTGCCCTGCAAAGGAGAATGGAGCTGGAAAGCAGGCTCTTGGGGTGGGGAGGAAATGGGATTTTGCAGTAACCTCCCTCAGGAGTGGAGTAGGAATGGAGATTTTACAGAATCCTTCCCCTGCCATGCCACACCAAGCCATACCATGCCCACCAAGCCGTGCCCACAGAACCAGTCGAAAAAAAATTTGAATCCCACCACTGACACACACGTATTTTGTGTTAGTGAAGGCTCTCTCTGAATAGTATGTCCCTGAAACCTATTATCACAGGAGATACTTTGATTTCTTTTCCCAGATTGATTAATTGATAATCATTGTGTAAAGGAAGAAAGTATAATCACATGTAGACATAAATATATATATATATTCCATTTGTGTACTCATGGGGACAAACTATAGCCATGCAATATTGCAAAAAAGATGAATTATTAACTTTGTTGCTCAGTATTGGATCATGCAATTAATCCATATGTAGCAGAATTGTTGATGGTGATTGGCAGTTTTGGAAATGCCAAGTATTCAGAATGAGACTTATTAGAGAATTGGAGAAGACATTATTCTTATTTTTTTTAAAAAATGATGGAGGCGGACATTTATATACTGTAACTATAAACCAATCAATTTGATATCCATATTAGACAGACATCTACACAAATTATAGGTGTTTGGAAGCATTTAGAAGGAAATACATTGCTTGGCAAAAAAATTGGCAGAAGATAACCAATAATAAAGTTGACAAAGTTCCCACATTTTTAAAAATAAAGCAACTCTTTTAATTAATGCAAAAATGTAATAGACGAACTCCCCATGTGATCTTAATAGTGAATGAATATATATAATGTATAGTTCTCGACATATGACTGGATATAAGTCCATAATTAACTTTATGTAATTATTTAATCACTACAGAGGTTAACAATTTGTAGTATATATTAATGTCTTTCCTAGAATGAAGTATTGAATGCCATACTGGAAAGTATCATCCTAGGCCACATACTGTTCAATATAGTAGCAGATGAGGGGGAAAAATACGTCAGCAAATTTTCAGAAAATATAAAAATTACAGATAGTAAAGGCTATGTCCCACTGGCCGACGGACACAAAACGTATGCATAAAGGACACAGCGGATGAGCAAAATTTTGGGGGTGGCTCCATCCATTGTCATCTGCTCCAAAAAGTGGCAAAAATTTGCATAAACAGAACAGAAAAGAACGGACGTGGGTAGTATGTAGCGGGGATGTTAAATGGATGACAGCAGATGGAAGTGGATGACACCTCTGCAGGGGTTCCGGGGGAGAATTTCGAGGTGGACGCATAGCGGAAGAGGCGGATGCATAGCGGATGAAGCGGATGCATCAGGGACGCCTATAGGAAACAAAGTGGATGCTGCACGGATGTATATCAGATGCAAAGCGTCCACTGTGCATGCGGGGAGTATGAATTGCGTCAGCTCCGCGGATATAAAAGGATGCAGCATACAGGGGAAAGACATGCTGCCACATACATCTAGCAGGAACACCATGGTTCGTCAGTCAGGCAAGAAGAGGAAGCCGGTGCCTATTCGTTCCAGCCCTGGCAAGAAGGACAGAACCAGCATCCCACTTCCTGGCACTGACTCTCAACCTGTTGCTGCTGCGGCAGCGGCGGCTGCTGCTGCTGTGGTGGACCAGCCCCAAGGCCCTCAAAGCCCTGATGCTGAAGGCCCTGCTGCTCAAGCCCCTGAAGCCCCTGCTGAAGCCCCTGCCAGAAGGAGGAAGAGGCAAGGGAAGGAGAAGGGAGAGAGGAAACAGTACACCGTTTCCGAGGAGCATGAGGATGAGGTGCTGGAATGGCTGAGGGAGAACGAGTACCTCTGGAGAAAGGGCCATAGACTCTATCGCGACACCAAGAAGAAGAAGGCAGCTTGGAAAGACAAGGCAGAGAGCCTGGGGTACACTGCAGATGCACTCCTGGGATGATGGAAGCACATGCACAACTTTAATGGCAAGCTACATCTCAAGAAATCCGGGCAGGCCGCTGTCAAGCTCACTGACTGGGAGATGTACGTCATGGCCAAGTGCAGTTTCCTGGAGGGTGAGTTCCGCCACCGAGGAGCAGCCCCTTTGACACCCCTCTCCCTCAAACAGCTCACAGACAGCCAGTCCTCTTCCAGCCAGGAGACAGCTACCCTGTCCAGGAAGGTGTCTTCAGAGGGCCCCATGGCAGAGACCCCCTCGACAGCTGCACTCCCCATGCTGCCAGACTTGGAGGATCCCCTAGGGGATGAAGCCCTGCTGTCACAAATGGAGGAAGAAGCAGCAGCCACCAGAGGCCAACCCACCCCCACCCCCACCCCCATCTCCAGAGGATGCAGGCAGAGAGGCAGACTGGAGGACCAGAACTATAGTGTGCTGTTGGAGATCAGGGACACAATAAAGACCAGCACAGAACTCTCTCAGCTGGTCCACTTGGACAGAGCATTCTTGGGCCGGAACACCTTCATCACCTATGTGAGCCAGACCCTCAGGGACGTGCCCGAGACCCAGTACCAGGTGATGAAGCAGAAGATCACAGCACTTCTGCACAACCCTTTGCTTGGTTCATTTTGCTTTTTTAATAAAGTCATAAAGTTTACCTAAGAAAGTTAACAAAGGTTATCTTTGCTTAACACACTTAAGACACTTTACTTGGTTCATTTTGCTTTTTTAATAAAGTCATAAAGTTTACCTAAGAAAGTTAATAAAGGTTATCTTTGTTTAAGACACTTGGTTCATTTTTTTCACTTAATAAAGTGTTGGTGAAAACTTTTAAAAAATGGTTAAGCCTTTGCATGCTTATGGGATAGATAAGGATAGTTGTGGGATAGATAAACCTCCAGTGCAAGCATAGTGGGACTGTATGGTACACCATCCCAGCTGCCACACATATGGACCTTTTTTATCAATAACAATTGATTCATTGATCAACACATTTTAAAATAAACAAAACTCTTTATTCATGCCCTATTCATTGTAGGACCACTCAACATACATGGCACAATCTCATCTGTTTATGCGACAGGCTCAAGGAAGCATCCATTCATCATCTATCATCCTGTCTTGCCACTTCACTGCTCCAGCTGGGGAGTTGCACCAGTGTCTCAGGAGGTTGCGCTGTTTCTTCCCTTCACGTGAAGCTCTGTTGGGGCCTTGTACATCCACAGTGTCTATCAGGTTTCGTCCTTGCCTCCATTTACCAGGCTCCATGTCCCCATTCCCTTGTTGATGGCTGACAAGTCTGTTCTGCAACACTGGGTAGCAGGTGCTCATGAGGTGCGCATGTACAGGATGCAGCAAACTTCCACGATGCTCCTCACAGTATGTGGCTCATGCTGCATGGTGGTGAGAAGTATCTGGAACCTGTTGGCCAGGATGCCAAAGGCGTTCTCCACCACCCATCTTGCCCTGGACAGCCTGTAGTTGAGGATCCTCTTTTCACGGGTGAGATATCTTGAAGTGTATGGCTTCATGAGGTAGGTTCTGAGGGAGAAGGCGTCATCAGCAATGATGAAGTAGGGCACATCTTGTGTGTCATTGTGTAGGGGGTCTAGATCTTGAAAACCCATGATGAGGTTACATTCCAGCCCATCCTTGAGGTCACTTGTGTTGTATACTTGGCCATCTGAAGCTGACCTGTTGCCTGAAGCATTGATGTACATGAACTTCTAGTCAGCATCAACCATGGCAAAGAGGATGATACTGAAGAAGCTCTTGTAGTTGTAATAAGTGGACCCTGAGTTGGCTGGAGCTTTGCAGGCCACGTGCTTCCTATCTATGGCTCCAATGGTGTGGGGAAAGTTCCACCTCTGATACCAGTCTTCTGCAAGTTTCCTTCAGCATTGTTCAGTGGTGGGGCACTTGAGGAGCTCCTCCACGTATTCTTCGATGATGGCCTGCACCACTTCTCTGACTACGTTTCTGATGCTGTTGTGTGGCACCCTCCAGGCATACTGCATGTTTCTGTATGTGGTTCCAGAGGCCAGGTGCCACAGAGTCAGTGCCACCTTCAGTCCGGGGTCCAGGTTGGGACGGAAGTTGGTGCTAGGTTTGGTCAACCTGGGTCTCAGACGCTGGTCAATTTCGTCAAACATGGCTGGTGGCATCCTCATGAAGTGATGGAATGCACGAGGGTCTTCATTCCTCAGCTCCACCATCAACTGGTCATACAGTCCAAACTCCATTCTTCTCACGATCCATCCTCGGATCCACACAGCTCTTGGACGTCTCCTTCTTTTCCTTCTGTATAAAAGGTGAGACAGTCTAAACAGGTTTTGGTTCTGGTGATGAATGAGCGCAACTATCATACGGACTGTGTCATGATCCATAGTGGAGAACAGTTGATGTGGAAGACCAAGACCAAGGGTGAAGGGGTCTGTACACCACGGCTGCTGGACTCATACTGAGATCCAGATGACTTTTTCCTCCTTTTTATAGGAAATATCGGTAATCCGCTAAGTGTCCTTCTACATACTCTTGACATACTGCAGACATCCTAAATATACGAGATACATCCCAGATACAAACGTTTTGTCCATTTTAATCCTTCATATACGAGATGCATACGCTTACATCCTTTCTATTTCCGTGCTACTAACGCTGTGTAGACATTCCATGTACCTTTTGTTTCCTCCCTCTTTCCATTTTCAGCTGCAGCGGATGTGAGTTGAGGGGATGGCCAGAGGATGCAGAGAGGATACAGAGGACATTTAACGGATGATAACGTACATAGAACGTTTGTTGCCCGTATATGCCGCGGATGTACATCGTATGCCGCGGAAAGTTCATCCGCTCACAAAGTTTTGTGCAGCTCAAAACTTCTTGTGCAGATGAAATCTCAGTGGACGGATGCTCGAGGGATAGAGCGTATGAAACATGTATGCAGTGAGTACACAACGGATGCATAGCATTTTCCAATGGATGGCAAGCTTTTTTTAATGTTTTACATCCTCTTTGCATCCATAAGTGCAGTGGTATGGGGACTTAAGCATGATTATTTATTGTTATAAATTGGATTGTGATTAATCAGATATTCCCATGAAGGATTTATATACTAATAATCACCAGCATCATCATCAAGCAAACACCATCTGCCTATCCTAAGTCCTCCAGAAGGTCTCAGTAGGTGAATAAAAAATTCCAAATTCAGTCTAAATATCTGGCTGACTGTAATAATTGAATTCAACAGAAAGTCACTGCCACATACAGCCCAAACTTAATGATTGTCAATAAGAAAGACAAAAAAAAGTCTGAATAGTGGATGTGGCAGTGCTTGGAGAAAGCAGAAGAGAAGAGAAAGACTTGTAGAAATTAACAAAATACAAAGACCTGCAAAGAGAAAGAGAATGGTTTTTGGCGAAGGAAGTACCAATAGTAATAGGCATTTTGGGTGCAATCTCAAAACATTTGGAGCCACTTGAACCCCATTGGAATTGACAAATTCACCAACAGTCAATTGCAAAAGGCAGTTTTACTCAGAACAACTTACCTCCTGCATCAGTGCCTCTAACACTATCAGACATAAACATCTTCCAATCCCAGATGCTTGGAAAGGACTCAATAGGCAGATAGAAATCAAAATCTATTTTAAACATCTGGCTGACTATACGATGAACCACAATAAATAACAATTCAATCATGGGCAATATCAGTCTGTGAAAATGTGTTTTTCCCCATTGCAATTTTCCCTAGTATTCAGATCTTAAGAATGCAGTTTCATCAAAATGGCATATAGACCGAAATATGATACCCGAACCCCTTCTATTTCAAATACATTTTCCGATAAGGTATGACTCAAAATGAAACTAAAAATGTAAAATGCATTTATTTTTTAAAATGGTATTTTTTTTTCATTTTTCTGCAAAGACTTTAATTTTTGCAGTTATTAGAAACCACTCAAAGAGCAGCTAAGCAGCTAGTACTATATTCATTTATCCCTTTGTCCTTTTAAGCTTTCAGACTGCAATGTATCCATAGTAACTCAGTCTTTTCACTCTGAAATCCATTAACTGGATTCAGTTCTACTATAAAATCAAAGCCAAGAAGGTTTTTTAAAAAGTTGGTTTAAACATTTATAACAAATATTCCTGAAGGGGAAAAAAATCCTGAAAGGCTGTTTTTCCCCATTGTAATTTAACTGTAAGTGGAAAGTAATGTGTATGAAAGAGAACAATTTAGATTTTAATGTCAAATATTTCATTTGCTGTATTTAAAATTATTTCAAAATAAATAAATCCAGTGCAATTGTCATTAATCATCTAATCAAATGATAGTAACATTATCAATAATTACTATGCCATTCAAACTCAAATCATTCATATGAGCATAAAATTCAAATATCGTAACCCAAAAACAAAGAATATCTTTTAATAAATAAATATCTTGTTCTTATGGAAGATATTCATTACATTTATAAATATAAAAATATCAAATTCTGGTCTCTTTTTCCTTGACTTCCTATAATAAGTTGAATCAAAACCTGGGTTGAATTCCATAAACAACTTCCGAGAAAAGTTGTAAAATTCAGTGGAAATGTTTTGTCCATATGTAATGAATGGTACAAATACCAGTTAAATAAAGTTAAAGTCAATTAAATCAGAGACTGTGACATTGTCATGGCAGGCCAATTTTGATTCATCACTTTTTGTGCTCTGTTATCCAATTGGCTTTCTGTTTTCTGATTATTTTTTCTCTCTTTTATTGTACCTGCATTGTGAGTTAGGGAAATGTTGGGGATTAACAAAGCTTAGATAAATGCTTACCCATCCTACCCTGATTCATGTTCAGGGCTACCTAAGATTAAGTTGTATCAACTAGGAAAGATGCATCCTCACAATTAATATGGAGGACACATTAAATCATCTGAATCAGAGTTCCTCAGATACAGGAAATTGATTTATATATGTGATTACTAAGAGGCAATGCTAAGTTGGTGGCATATAAGCAATCAGTCGTTCAAAACCTGACAGACTGTTGTCTCTTATATGAATGAAATTGCCAGTTCATGAAATAAATATGTAAATATTAGCAGATGCTGAAATCTGCCCAAGACTGAACATATAATTTAAAATGGTATATATTAAATCAGGGGATAATAATTAATTGCAACCTTAGTGTCCAGATCTTTTTGGTGAATGAGTAGCCTTAGAAATATATCATACATACATACATACATACATACATACATACATACATACATACATACATACATACAGTAATGAATGGCTTAAATTGAAGAGTTTTAAGACAACTAAAAAAAACCCAATCATTATCCTTCTGTCAGTTGTTCCTTAATATATAGCAACTATTTAATTAGTCAACATGATGGAGTCTAAAGTAATATTATAGCAGTCAGGAAATAATACCCCCAATGTAAAATTGCAACAATAACAAAAAAAATAGTTAAACTAGGATTTCAACAGAAACCATTACATTCCAGAAACATTGCGGCAAATACCATAACATTTCATATTATTCAGAGATATTCAATCTGGTAGCACACAATTTATACAATGAGGAATTCCAACAGAATTCACTTCAGTGTAACAAGCAAAGAAGATTAATTTTACCCCTTGCTTTATTTTCAACAGCTAGCATTGTGAGCTATGCAGAAAGAAAGAGATGGATCGACATATATACATATGTAGACACACATATACAAACATGCACATAAAATGTGTGTGTGTACATTTGTGGATATGAACAATAGGGTAGAGGAAAGTAGTTTAAGGAAAAGTATCCTTTTTCTCAAGTAAAAGTATATATTTTATAACTTTAAAAAATCTAAAACTGCGCTGTTAATTACTATTACTAAAGGAGCCATGTATGATTTGTCTGTGCCTTTCTTGCCATGTTCTGTTTTCCTGCCCTTCTCTTTTCATTTAGAACAATGCCTTCTTGAAGTGCCTTCTTTATGCTTCAATAGTGCATCTTTAGAATAAATTGTGTTGAACAATGTTGCTCTTGGAGAATTCTGTCACCCTGATAAACCCACACTTTCTGTTACTGTCCTCTATGTTATCCTTTGCACATCATATTTTATATCTAAACTATTACAGGCATTAAGCAAAAAATATTTAGCACAAACATCTGTGCAAATTGGTATCATCTCAAATAGATCAATATTGAATGATGAATGCCTGACCTGGCTTTACATTCAGGCCTTGGATTTTGTAAGATATGCCAAATTCTGGCTGTGTCCCATATTGTCCCATCACAACATTGCTTTCTAAATAGAGCCAGAAAAGATATTTTTAAGACAATGAGGAACAACAATGAAACTGAGGCTTAACTTAATTGATCTGATATATATATTTATTGTAAGGTGAATTCCATTATGTTCAGCGTGGTTTTCTACCGAATAGTAGGTTATGATTGCAGAATCTGCTCGATCATTTTAGTCTTTTTTTTAACCAGGAAGCATGCTCAAAAGAAAAGATCGCTATTGTATTCTGTGGAAATGCCTGAAAAAAAGAACCTGAAATACACTATTGGGGACATATACCTGTATAGATGACATCTTAGAAATTGAAATTTTGCATCTGCTGGATCGATTCAAACTTCAGCATTTTTCCTTCACCCAGTTTAATTTTTGTGTTATCAAGAATAGCACTGGTTAGAAAAGAACAATATTCCTATTGTTCAGTTTGCACCTATTATTACTAATCCTATGCATGTTACATTGCACTGAACTTGGGCTTTAGCAGAGGTGCTAATACTACAGTTGTATCAGAAGTACCAAACTCCTTCTGGGTTGAAAGGTTTGAATGGTGATATCACCATTGCTCAGGGGATGTTCAGTTGGGGGCTCCTTTCATATCCCCATTAAGTTGCCCACCAAAGTGGAACCTGTTTATCTATTTGCAATTGCCCAGTTTTGAACTGCTGGGTCAGTGCAGGAGCTGGAATGTGTGACGGGAGCTCACCCAATCCTGTGGCATCAACTGGGTCTCTAACACGAGCCTGCCAGTTATCATCCCAGCATCCTAGCCTTATGAGCCACTGCATTCCTCTTCACAGTGGTGCTAAATGTGCAATATTCACCATGTGAGATTTTGATACCAGCATAATCTTGATAGAATGTTTTGGAATAAGAGAATAATTGAACAGCAAATGTGAACTGAAATGACTTGAATAAGAAGCATGTAATATTTTTCAAGAGGTGGGTGTCAAGCATATTAGGTATGGTGTTTCCTTTCTGCATACTTTGTATTATGGCATAACACACTTGGACATATTTGGATTGTGCTTGAAAGATTATATTCAAGCTTTTAAAGTCTAACTCTAAACACATTTGAGTAGTTTCTATTTTTTCCTTATAGAATAGGGAAAGATATTATAATAACTTTACTTACAGAAGTACCAGGATCATCTTTGGTATTTCTAATTCAAAGAATCAAGTAGTAAGAATTGAAGAATTTCTGCAAGCAGAGTGGACAATGTCTAAATCTAGATGACTGTCCTGACCCAAGCCTTGTTCAAATTAAACAAACACAAACTGTGTAAAAAAGCAAACCTTTTTTCATGGGGTGCTGGGAATTCTGCATTCCCAGCCAAAAGTCAGTTAAAGCTAATTGTCCAATATCAAAAGCAACCCTTTCAAGGTTACGAAAGGCTGCCAAGAACAGAAGACTAACTGATTAAATATCCACTGATGGAAGTTTCAAAAACAAACCAGAGTTAGCAGGGCTTCAATGAGAACTCTGAGTATAAAGAACTTCTTCGCTTCCTGCAAAGAACACATTCCCAAGCGGGGTGGGATTTTACAGGTTCGCACCTATTCTCTAGAACCGGTTGTTAACATCCTAAGCAGTTCGGAGAACCGGTTGTCAAAAGAAATTACTGGCCTAATCCTGTAAAGAAGGCAGGAAGGAAACATTCTGGTGTTGCTTACAGAAACTGCCTCTCTGTTGACCCTAATTGCATTCTTGCCAGGACTAGACTTCCTGTCTCAGGAACATCTCTGAAGTTTTTTCCCCTCCTTTGCCAGTACTTTGTTTGAGTGGAGTGACCATTTAAAGTTACAATGGCACTGAAACAACTGGCTCTCCAAAATGCTTAGAATGTTAATAACTGGTTCTAGCAAATAGGTACGAACTGGTAGAATCCCACCCCTGATTCTTGGTCTCCATGCTGCATCTCTCACTAAGAAATGCAGAAGACCAAGGAATGTAAACCTTCAATGCTGCATAAAAGTACAACATAGAAAGACAGAAGGAACTCACTGCCTGAGCATCTTACCTGAGTTGTCTACTTGAACATATTATAGCAATGTAGCTCTATAGCTAAAAATAATTCCTTCCTTTTTTTAGGGCAAATTTAGAAGCCTCTTAAATGAATGCCAAACATTTTTTTTTTCTTGAGAAATGTCAAAATCTTAAACAAAAGTATCAAAACACCTTATTAATAGCATAGCAATTTATGATCTACTGTTTGCCTTCGCCAAAAAAATTATCTGTCTTTCAGGCAGAGTTTCCTATTCTGTTGCTTCATCTATTAATATTCTAAGGTTCCATAAAATGACAACTTTCCTAAAATGCAATAACTACTGGGATTTAAACATCAAAAAGATAAACTAAATAGACAGGTTTTGTTCGCTAATGCCTCCGTGAAAGGCTGTAGGCATATCACATTCTACAGTAAATAGATCAGGCAAAGGAAGTACTATCAAGCATTTTACTGCATGAGCACAACTTCCACAAACCTGTCATTTATCATGACAATGTCTTAAAAGTGTTAGCAACATGTTCTTTATTTGAAATCAAGCAATCCTACAAACCAGGTTATGTTCTCATGTAACACTGTTCCTTTGACAAAGAAGCAGTTAGTGACTCCTATTGCTTCCTCATACAGCAAGGGCAGTAATAGCAACAAATATAATTATAACAGTATCATTTCTCTGGTGAAATACATGGCTCTCACTTAAGTTGCATTTCCATATGTTTGCCATTGTTCTGTCATATTCCAGATGTTCCCTGAGTGCTCATGTCCATGGGGTAAAAATCTAGTGGGTCATAGATTCACCACTGCAGTTCCATTTGCATCTTGTATCTTATATAGATCATTCATTTTTGCCACCTATTATTTTTTTCTTCAGATCTCTGCTTTTATTTGAAGTTTTTTTATTCAATACCACCAACTGAAACCCTGCAATTCTCATTTCATTCTTAATAGCCTTGCTTGTCCCTTCCATAATCTATTCACATTGTGTGTATGTGTATTTTGCTGAATATTTTTAATATAGCATGTGTTACAACATGAACAATTATTGTTAAAAATAGTTAAAGCAGCCACACTAATATCTACTTTACCTATTATAGCTGGTGTTTTTGGTTTTCATTTGTCTAGTCACCTTTGATTGTTCATCATCTGAAGAATACAGTTCAACCCTGATTTTCTGTCAAGAACCACTTCTCTGAAGTTTGTAAACTGCTTGTATCACCAGTAATAATATCTAGCTGTCTTGCTTTTTGTCAGCCTGTCTTCAACTGCCTCTGTGTCTCCCCCAAATATTTGAAACTGAGACTACTGTTGAGGTATCCGCTGTTAGGAGAATGAGTGCACTCAGGGAAATGTAGTGAGAATGGTAATGAATAACACACAACCAGCACACAGATACATTAAATAGTAAAATGTAGGTTTTACTTCCAGTAAATGGGTAAACAAAGTCCAAAAAACAATACAAATCACACATGATTAAAGCAGTTAGTATCAGTCCAGGGATAATTCAAAAACGAAGTCAAGTATCATAAACAGAGTTCAGTAAACAGAGTTTGCTAACAGTTGCAAGACTCACAGCAATCCAAGCAGAACAATGATCAGGCAAAACAGTAAAACAGAAATGCAAGGAGAACAAACCAAATTTCTGGCTCCATCTTATGGCCATTGGAGGAACCTCAGCCAAGCACAATTACAGCATTCTTTTAAAGATACAGTATTAAATTACTATCTTGGTTTATATATTGCCAACCCAACTGTTAGGTGACTATCATTCCTAACAATTACCATGAAATACGAGTTTTGCTTCATGTCAGGTATCCACATTATTATTCATGCTTTCAGTGAGCAATCTAGTTTTACTTCATCTGTTGCTGAATGAACTGTTCCTCTTGTGATCCAAGATTTCCCAACAGTTTTTTCCACTGTCACAATTCAAAGCCATCTATTTTTCTTATTTAGCCTTTCTGATAGTTCATCTTTCACAGTGCAATGTTTCAGTTAGTAGACCCACTGTTCCAATAGTATGTAAATATTTCTTTGTACTACTTTGCTCCAAAGCAGCCTCTTTTTTTACAACTCACCATCCCTATGAATTTTTGAGCATGGGAAAATAAAATTTGTTACACCTTCAACTATTTCCTCAATTATTTGCACTAGGTTACCATGGCTTATTAACATAATCCTTGGGATCTTTGTAAATCAAACATCTTTGGATGCTATTTTTTCTCGCTCTCAGCAAGGTAGTTTTTAAATATTTCTGACTTCTGTTATGAAAATGGCATAATCAGAATATTTGTGATTATTGGGTTTTTTCTCAGTATAATTCCAATTTCTCTTTTCTAGTGTAACATTTCTCATGAACTATTCTGCATGCAAGTTAAATAAAGTGCCACAACACAAGATCTTGGTGCATTCTTTGAATGATTTGTAATCATTTGACTGCTTCTTACTCTGTTCTAACTGTTACTTCTGGACATAATCATTTTCCCCCAAAAAGATGGTCTGCTACATTATATTATTCAGGGCTATCCCAAATATCTTGAATCAACATTTTCAGATGCCTTAGTATAATTGGAAAAATGAAAACAGGATTCTTTTTCTATTATCCATCATATATTTGCAACATGATCATAGGTATAATTGCACAAGTTTGATAATTATTTAGCTCTGCCCTTTATATATCGAACTTTAAATTGATCTTTCCCAATCCCTTTGACATCACGATATTTTCCATATCCATAACCTGCTTATAAAGGGTAGGTAGTACTTCAACTACATCAGCTTGCAAGATCTAAAACATTTTGGGTAGTATTTCAGTTCGTACAGCTCTGTTGCTAGCAATATACATGTGTTTTACCATTAATTCTTTTACACTAGTTTTCCAAAGTATCTGGCTTTACATCAGTGATCAATGCTGAATATGTATCATCCATTTTCAGATTTTGTGTATAGGTGTGTGTGTTTGTGTGTGTGTGTGTGTGTGTGTGTGTGTGTGTGTGTGTGTGATGTGTGTAGTATATTGCAATTTTTTCAAAATTTTCAAATGTATGTTCTTTCCCAAATAAATCTTTGGTCAGTATGCCCATCATTGCAAAACAAATTGTCTTGGTTTCTGTAATTTTCTAAATGTGTGAATTAACCATTTACTGGTTAATTATAGTTTCTCTTAGATATAACTCCTTATTTCTTCTTGTTCCTTTCTAAACTCTGTTTAGTTGGAGAATAGTTTATCTGCTATTTTTTGCTTGCAATATTTTTTCATCTATTTTTAATGTATCAGCAGACAATCATTTGGCTTGTTTCACTTTTTACATTTCAAAATACTTTAAAATGTTTTAAATTTCAATTCAGAATTTTCCAAACAATGTATGTATGAGGTTTAGTTCAGTGAATATATTATTTACCATCATTTGTAATATTGATCAGGTGTTATTGTGTTACTGTGATTTGCTTTCAAGTTTAATTTTGTAACTCTAGCTACAATCAGCATCAAACCCTGTTTTTGATAACAACAGGGATTTGCCTTCTTTGTGGATATATATACATTCACATTTCCAACATAAATTTAAAGTACCAGTAGTTTTATAAATTCTAGAATATTTTCCTGCAGTCATATTTTAATAGTACTTCAGAATATAAATTTCAATCTTATTAACCACATATTTACACTGTTATAGACTGTTATATAACAGTACATAATTGTTAGGTAATATATATGACATATTAATACAATCAGTATGTCATGTATAAAGTTCCTAGTCCACTTTTTCATGTACTATTTCTTTTGTTTATCTTTATATTTCAAATTTCAATAAAAGGGAAAAGGCCCATAGGGCTGTGGGAACTCCAAAAGATGGGAAGCCAAATGTGGAGTATGTCAGGGTGGTGGGAAGGCCTTGGGAGACTGATGCAGGTGGGCTTTTTTGCCTGTATTGGGCTTCCCAGGGTTTTTCCCATCCCTGAGGCACCCATGCTCCATTTAACGACCTGTGCAATCATTAATACACAAGGAAAGCAGTCATTAATGTGGTTCATTTAACAGCTGTCCTGACTTCTATAATTATCAAGTTCAACTGTAGTCATAATTTCAGAACTATCTGTGCGCAAGAGACAAATCCACCTATTTTCATCATATCTTTATTCATTCACCATGCCTCATCCTTCCCAAAAATAGTGAATGAAGTCTGCAGCATTAAAGGGTTGTCATGCTACTTAAGTTCCAAGAGAAACTCCTACTGTACTCTTTCTTCATATATTGAAGTAATTTTGAATACTTATTTCCAATGACTACAAATAAAGTTGCCACAAGCTGTCCCTTTAAATAATGAGCATGGTGAAAATACAGTATTAGCAAGAACCAGGAAATTGAATTTAAAATATAAAGAAAGATTATATCCAAACTTTGCTTCCCATCACAACTCTTCTAAATATATTCCTGTTATAACTGGAGTATTAGAATAAAGGAAGGAAGGGGAAAGTGAGAAAAAGAAGGCAGGAAGAGGAGAAAGAAGAAGAAAGTGAGGGAAAGTAAGGAAGAAGGAGAAGGAGGAAGAAAGGAAGAGGAAAGGGAGAAAGGAGAAGGAAAGGAGAGATTAGGGATGAGGAAGGAGGGAGGGAAGGAGGATTTCTGACATTCATTTCCTGTTTTCCACAAGAAAATTAAATGTAGTCAATAGGAACCTGGAAGTCGTTCCCAACTTCCACTGATTTTTTTTGTTTGCCTATAATCATTTAGCTTCTCTGTTTAGATAAGAAATATTTCTGAAATGATGACCCATCCTATCACAAGTTGTATAGTGTGATTTAAAAGAGCAGAAAATTTCAGTCGCCTTCCAAATTTACAACATTCTTTGTTTAGCACAGTCGAACTGGCAATCTGACAATCTTATCAGTCATCTTAAATAAAGCAAGGAAGAATGTAATACTCTTGGAGAATAAATAACATTTACTTTGAGAGTGATTTTGATCACCCCCAATTGTGTTTCAAGCATATAAATAAGATACGATGAAATATTTTTTACAGTTATAATTCAGAATGAACAATGACATAAATAACATTACTGGCCATTAAAAATAATATTACTGGCAGTTTTCTCAATAATCTTCTCAGATCTTATTTACAAAAGGAGAAATAATAATAAAAAATGCTGCTTCTACTATAAGACTGTTAGCTCTGCTGCAATATTATTCACCAATCTATTAACATAATTTTAATATAATTCCCTACAATGCTTCGTATACCACTGTTTTCTTTTTTTAATATATATCTCTTTCCCTCCCTCTCTTCCTCTCCCTCTCTCTCTCCCCTGAATGGCTGTGGTGCTAATTTGGTTTTGCTCAGGTGGCTAATTTCATTGGACTAGATCAAGACAGTTACTATATTCAATATGCTCCTGTCTATATTTGATCACTTTTAATCAAACAATTTTAATAAAAATAATTCACATTGGACATTTTAGTTAAATAAATTGTTATCAATACATTTATTGTTATAAATAAGTTACTATTACCATTGCTAAATAAGTTGTTATTCACTAGTAGCTTTATTATTGAATTATTTATTATTGTTTTTGCTTTTATGTTGTGTAGATTACTTTAGTAAATATAGGTTCTATAGATCCCTTAAAGAAGACTATAAAGCACCGTGAAACCATATATAAGTCTAAGTGCTAAGTACTGTTGTTATAGAGCTATGCACTACAAATCCAGATTTCAGAAAGTATGTGTAATTAAGAAAAACTTGTACCTTCCTTAGAAAAAGCTTCCTTAGAAAAAAGTCAGTAATTAAATATAAACATAGAGTTGGAAGTGTCATGTCATTAAGAATAACCTTATGCTCAATTGAAAAATCCAAATTAAAACATTCCAGATAAATGAATGTCTAACTTCAGCTTGAATATCCAATTAAAGGCCCTGTCACACTGCCCAACGGATGCAAAACGTTTGTAAAAAGGACACAGCGGACGAGAAAAAAGTTCCATCAGTTGTTATCTGCTCTCAAAAAGGGCAAAAATTTGCATAACCAGAGCGGATAACACGGAAAGGAATGGACGGGGGGAGGACGCAGAGCGGATGGAAAGCGGATGCGGAACGGAAGCCCAGCGGATGGAAGCGGATGGGAGCGGATGGCACATCCGCAAGGCTTCCGGGGGACCTCAGCAAAGCGGACGCGGAATGGATGAAGCGGATGCACAGCAGATGCACAGTGGATGAATCGGATGCACAGCCGAAGCCTAGCGGATGCACAGCGGAAGCCTAACGGATGCCGAGCATTAATTGCGCACGCGGGGAGGATGCATTGCATAAGCCCCGTGGATATAAAAGGAAGCAGCTCGGAAGCAGGTCACCATTCAGAAAAAAGACCTGCTGCCGGACACATTGACTGCCTTGCCTGCCCTGCCTGCATGCCTGCCTGCCAGCCTTGCTGCCAGCCTCCTGCCAGCCTTGCTGTCTGCCTGCCTGCTAGCCTTGCTGCCAACCTTGCTGCCAGCCTTGCTGCCAGCCTGCCTTTCAGCCTCCCTGCATGCCAGTCTGCCTGCCGGCCTTCCTGCCAGCCTTGGTGCCTGCCTGCCTGCCAGCCTTCCTGCCAGCCCTCCTGCCAGCCTTGGTGCCTGCCTGCCTGCCAGCCTTGGTGCCAGCCTTGGTGCCAGCCTTCCTGCCAGCATGCCTGCCAGCCTGCCTGGCTGCCAGCCTTCCTGCCAGCCTTGGTGCCTGCCTGGCTGCCAGCCTTCCTGCCAGCCTTGGTGCCTGCCTGCCTGCCAGCCTTCCTGCCAGCCTTGGTGCCTGCCTGCCAGCCTTGGTGCCTGCCAGCCTCCCTGCCAGCCAGCAACCCCACAACCATGGGGAAGAACAGAAAGCCTCAGCCATCTGCTGCCAGCCCTGGCAAGAGGAACAGGGCCACCATCCCACCCCCTGGCCCTCACTCTGCTTCTGCTGGGGCTTCTGTAGCACGGGCTTGCTCTTCTGGGGCTGGAGCTTCTGCTGCTTCTGCTTCTGGAGGAGCTGATGATGCTGCTTCTGGCGGTGGTGCTTCTTCTGGTACTTACTCTGCTGATGCTGCACCCCAATGGCGCTTCAGACAAGCATTCCAGCACCAGCCACCTCCACAGCACCTGGACCCTTCACCCCTGAGACTGAGCGACCAAGGGGAGTGCCAGAGACTGGCTGGCCGGCTACATGTGGACTTTATTTGGACACTTGACTTGGGTCATTTTTCTTTTATAGCTTGTTGTTAATAAAGTCTATCTTTGATTCACACACTTGCTTCATTTCTTTTTTTTTTAATAAAGTCTTGGTGGAAACTTTTAGAAATGATTTAAGCCTTTGCATGCTTGTGGGATGGGTTAAGATAGCAGTGGGGTGGGCAGGGATACCTGTGGAATGAGCAGGGATACCTTTGGGATGGGTAATAGCTGTGGGATAGATAAACCTCCAGTGCAAGCATAGTGGGACTGTTTGGTCCACCCTCCCAGGCGCCACACCTTTGGCTCTTTATTATCAATAATAATGTAATAATCATCCACACATGTCAACATAAACACAACTCTTTATTAAATGCCCTGTTCATTGTAGGCCCACCCAACATACATGGCCCAATCTCATCAGTGTGATGAGACAGGCTGAAGGAAGCATCCATTAAACATCTATCATCCTGTCTTGCCACTCCACCGCTCCAGCTGGGGAGTTGCACCAGTGTTTCAGGAGGTTGCGCTGCTTCTTCCCTTCACATAAGGCTCTGTTGGGGCCTTGCACATCCTGAGTGTCTATCAGGTTTTGCCCTTGCCTCCATTCCCCAGGCACCATGTCCCCATTGCCTTGTTGGAGGTCCACGAGCCTGTTCTGCAAGACTGGGTAGCGGGTGCGCATGAGATTGTGCAGGATGCAGCAAGCTTCCACGATCCTCCTCACGGTCTCTGGGCGATGCTGCATGGTGGTGAGAAGTACCTGGAACATGTTGGCCAGGATGCCAAAGGCGTTCTCCACCACCCGCCTTGCCCTGGACAGCCTGTAGTTGAAGATCCTCTCTTCACGGGTGAGGCATCTGGAGGTGTAGGGCTTCATGAGGTAGGTTCTGAGGGAGAAGGCGTCATCCCCCACAATGAAGTAGGGCACATCTTGCGTGTCGTTGGGCAGGGGGTCTGGATCTGGGAAGCCCACGATGAGGTTGCGTTCCAGCCCCTCCTTGAGGTCACTGGCATTGTATACCTGGGCATCTGAAGCTGACCCATTGCCTGAAGCATCGATGTACATGAACTTGTTGTCAGCATCAACCATGGCGAAGAGGATGATGCTGAAGAAGTCCTTGTAGTTGAAATAAATGGACCCTGACTTGGCTGGAGCTTTGCAGGCCACGTGCTTGCCATCGATGGCTCCAATGGTGTGGGGGAAGTTCCACCTCTGATACCACTGCTCTGCAACTTTCTTCCATCCTTCTTCAGTGGTGGGGCACTGGAGGAGGTCCTCCATGTATTCTTTGATGATGGCCTGCACCACTTCTCTGACCACAATGCTGATGGTGTTGTGTGGCACCTTGCAGCCATACTGCATGCTTTTGTAAGTGGTCCCTGAGGCCAGGTGGCGCAGAGTGAGTGCCACCTTGAGCCCAGGTTCCAGGCTGGGCCGGAAGTTGGTGTTTGCCTTGGTCAACCTGGGTGTCAGTCGCTGCACAACTTCGTCAAACATGGCTGGAGGCATCCTCATGAAATTTTGGAATGCACAAGTGTCTTCGTTCCTGAGCTCCACCATCAGCTTGTTGTACAGTCCGTACTCTGCTCTTCTCCTGATCCATCTTTGGACCCAGAGGCTTCTTGGCCTCCTCTTTTTCTTCCTGTAGTAGAGTTCACAGAGCCTGTAGATGGCTTCGCACTGTTGCAGAACGATGGTGGCTGCCAAAAGGACTTTGTTACGATCCATGGTGGACATGATTGGATGCTGTGGAAGAGGAAGAGTCAGATG
This sequence comes from Laticauda colubrina, assembly GCA_015471245.1. Lineage (NCBI taxonomy): Eukaryota > Metazoa > Chordata > Lepidosauria > Squamata > Elapidae > Laticauda > Laticauda colubrina. Next base: position 38,125,893 of record BLBF01000039.1, on the reverse strand, counting down.
AAGGCTGCAGAGGTCTGCACAGCTGGGCTGCTGGGCTGAAAGTGAGATCCAGATGAGTTGCTCCCCCTTTTTATAGGTAGTATAGGTTTTCCACTATGTGTCCCTTTGCATCCTCTAGTCATCCTCTAGACATCCTTAATATCCGAGATAGGTCCCCTCTGCGAACGTTTTTTCCATTTTAAATGCTTTGTTTGCGAGCTGCATCCACTTTCATCCTTTCTCCATCCATTCTCCATTCGTTCTGCATCCGTTTCGCATCCGTTCCGCTTCCTCCCTGCATCCGTTTACCGCTGGAGCGGATCGAGTTGCGCGGATGCGTAGCGGATATAGCGGATGCGTAACAGATGCAGAACGGATGCCTAGCGGATGCCTAGCGGATGCAGAACGGACGCATTGGATACATTTTCCACGCAAAAGTTTTGAGCAGCTCAAAACCCTCTGAGCGGATGAAACGTCAATAGATGGATGCTGGACGGATAGAGAGGAAGCAAAACAGACGCAGTGAGTACAGAACGGATGCATCGCGTTAACCAACGGATGGTGTTTTTCTCCGTTTTACATCGTCTTTCCATCCGTTGGTGCAGTGTGACAGGGGCTTTAGATTTCTTTTTAAAACAAATGTTCTAGCATTACATAATCACTTTCTTCCAACATTTCTGCTGCTTCTGTATCCCCAACAATTTGAGAAATAACAAGTAACTTCTATTCTCTGACAGAAAAAAATATCTCAACAAATAAGTAATTTCATATAAGATGCATGCATATTATAACAGATTCTCTCTGTAGTGCTGCCAGATTCATTCATTTGGATTTCTGAGCAGGAAAAGTTATTTTTGACATGGCAAAAAAGACTTTTGGCTTTCTAATCTTTCTAATCTTTTGTTCATTTTGAATAAATTCCCGTTTTATCCTTTTATTGTTATATTCCAGACAAGGGAGTCAACCCATCCAATTTTTTAACATCAAATGACCATATTTGTCTTTTTTACTACAAGTTCTTCTTCGCTTCCTATACTCTAAGCAACAGCATGAAGGTTATGAAATTGTTGAGCCATTTTTTTTTACTTTTTTTAAAATACAGTGCTTTAAAGGGGACCATTTCAACAAGAATCCTTTTTATAGTGCATTTTATCTGAAGTTATCTGAAGTTTCACCTGCTTCCTAATAGATAACAGCTGTCCTTTCACACGAAGCCAAGCTGCACTGAAAGCCTCCAACACAGGAACAGAGTGTTGCCAGCCAATCAAAGCCACAAAACAGACAGAAGAAACCAGAAACACCAATCAAACAAACTCTAAGTCCAATAAACACAGACCAAGACTTCCAACCAATCAGGATAGGCTAGCCTCAAATTTAAAACCAATGGCTGTGAGACCCGGACCCACATCCATACAGAAGCCTGATGATGGCAGATGAGATTCTGCTGAAACATTGCTACAACTTTAAAAGCACAGCTACAATGATGTGGGATAATACCCAAAGGAAGCTAAACAGCACACATGTAAGTACCCGCGATAACTTAAAAAAA
>BLBF01000039.1:38034142-38115581 GCA_015471245.1 Laticauda colubrina | reverse complement strand
TATCTATCTATCTATCTATCTATCTATCTATCTATCTATCTATCTATCTATCTATCTATCTATCTATCAATCTATCGATCTATCTTGACAGCCAGCATACCAAGTACACCTATTTTTCCATTCAACAATTCTGTGAGGTGGATTTGCCGAAGACAGTGGCCAGCTGACTTTCATCTCTAAGGAAACCCTAGAGCTAATAGCTTGTTAATTTCTAGGCCTTAACCCACTACACCAAACTATTTCTCATCATATCATCTGATGGCATAACTATTATTATTATTTTGTGGTGCAAGTTGTTGTCTGTATAATCAAAAAATACAAGTTTGCATTTCCTATGTAAATGCATAGGGTGGGGTGGGAGAAGAGATATTATATCTAAGGTTGGTGATGTATTCACCCTATCACTCGACGGTTATGCGAACATGGAAAGGAGGGATATCAATATATGGGAGCTTGTGCAATTCATAAAGGTTCCTTCCATAAATATGGATCCGATTCAAATCCGATTCAAACAGATTTCCAATTACAGAGAGACTTGATAAACCCTCAGCAGTTTTCCTTTAAAAATATTTCCTGAAGTCTGCATTATTTTTCCTCTAAATGAAATGGTTGTCAAGAGGGTGGAACAGTGAGCAAATCCATATGGTTCAGCTTTTCACCTCAAAGTCACCACTGCTGACAGAGCAATTATATACCATCCCCAGAAGTAATGAAAAAAATCTTTCCAACTGAATTCATTGAGAGATGGAGTAAGGTTGAGGACAACCTTGTTGAGAATTATACCAGAATAAACTCAGGAAAACCTAAGCCATCAAACAAAATAAGAAAGCAAAATGCCCATTTCAAAAAGTCTGTACTGTACATGAATTGGCAACTTGTCTCCAAGTATCTTTATCCCAGACAGATATAACACATAAAAACATGAATAAGAATTTCAGCCAGTTTCTGTGGTCAAGACGTAACCTTACACATTCTGTGGTAAACTCAGTGAATCATTAGCTCTTCTTTATATAACCTGTGAAATAAAGGGGAGGGAGAAAAGGCACAAAAAGCAAATAAAAAAAAGCTTCACATGAAAATGTCACTCAGTTATTTTTGGCTTTATTTTTAATACATTGAATGGAAGTTACTTTGAATGAGATCACCAAAAAGACATTGGGAGATTAAATATGGAAAGAAGGAAGCCATCTGAATAATGATATAATAACTGATGGCAGCTTTCAGAAATTTGGAGATTGATTATAGCTTGCATTTCATTAAGATGCATGTAATCTTCTAGTCCTGTAGTTCAAAACATAAATATATTACAATTAATTAATGTAAATAGCGCTGGTGGTGCAGTTGTTAAAGTAAACAATTACAGGCAAACTCTGCTTATAGTGTGGAGATCGATCCTGACAGGGCTCATGGTTGACTCAGCCTTCCATTCTTCCGAGGTCAGTAAAACAAGGACCCAGATTATTGGGAGCAATATGCAGATAATGCTTCAATATTGTAAAGTGCTCATAGAGTAAAGTGCTCACCGTAAAGCACGGTGGGTAGTATATAAGCCTAAATACTGTTGCTTTTGTTACTGCTAATTGATGAAAGCTTCAATTTAAAAACAAAACTAATACAAATCATTGTCAGTGACATCCTGCATTGAGGAAAATACTGTATATTAGAGAGGAAGTATGACTGTGATTTTCCAAAGGTTCTTTTTTTCCCTTGAAGGCATTTTGCTTCTCATCCAAGAAGCTTCTTCAGTTCTTCAGTCAGAAGAAAAAGACGAACAGAGAAAGTCCAGTTGCCTTTTGAAAAAGTACATTTGGAACAATCATTATCTGGCTGACTGAGAATTTCCATTGACATTTATGATTGTGATGTATTTATCTTTTAGTGAAAGAAATAAATTCTTTTGACAATCTCTTTCTTCAGAAAGGAAATATGACTTCATAAAGGTCATTTAACAAATACCCTATCCTTGAGGGATCTAAGTGAAACTGAAAAACACCATATACATTCACAATTTAGATCATCTCTCTCTCTCTCTCTGTCTCTCCCTCCCTCCCTCCTTCCATCCCCCTCCTCTGTCCCTCCCTTCCTCCCCCCTACAATATATTGGTCTGATGATCCCTTTTTAGGCAATGAGATAACAAAATATCATGAGGTGGTTTGAGAATACATAATCTTTTGAAATGTTGGCAACTTCAAGTTTTCTATTTTTTAATAATGGTTTCTTTGAAAGTATTTAGTTCTTGATTTTAAATAGTTGAAGGATTCTGTATATTATTTTCTGTTAGAGATACCATCATTGCTGATCATAAATACATGGGTGAGATCTAGAAAATGTCATTCATTATTCCCACTGAAATTAGATGGAAGAATTAGTCATGATTTACCATAAAACAATTTATTTCAATGGGAATAAGTAAAGCCAATGTTATTTGAATCCATCCTTAGGTTTTTATATGTTCCATATATTTTGCAGATGTAATATTATATGCTACATAACAAGTCAATTCTTCATCAGGGGAATAGAAACATATGATTATGTTTTGTGTCAGAAGATGCAAGCCTCTGTCTGACCTTGTCTTGGCTAGTAAGACTACCCAATATTTTGATAGAAGAGCATGGAATATAAGACTGTAAACCAAATTGGGAATGAATGAATGAATGAATGAATGAATGAATGAATGAATGAATACAACAGAATAAGGTGGAGGCAAATCATCTGGAGATGTGCCTCACTTTAAGAACACCCGATATACTAATAATACTTTAAAAAAGAGATTTCATTGCAATCTTATTGCATTTTCAATTTGAAATATGTGAGTATATATTGTAAGAACTGGATGTTTTCATTTCAGATATGCAAGATATCCCCAAATGCCATTGTCATAATAAAAGGTCATAAGGGTCTGGAATTACTTTATAGTTTCTTCTTGAATTTAATTATAATTTTCCTAATTTAATTTAAAAATAAAAGAAACTTGAACCTTATATTGGGAATAGACAATATTGCTACAAAAAATAAAGGGGGAAAAGCGTCCAGGAAGCATAATGTAATCTATTATTTTTATTGATCCCAGAAAAGGAAAATTAGTTTTTGTTTTAATGTTGACTACAATAGGGCTAATGATCTAGACAATAACATCTTGGTCTATTTATTAGACTATATGATCATTATTGTAGAGCTTGGACATTTCATAGAACTATTTTTTTCCTTTTCCTTTTCCTTTATTAAATTTTCCTTTGTTAAAATATCTATAATTCATGGGTTGTTTTCTCAGATTAAAAGTCATGTGGATGTGATCATTCAAACATTTGTGAATTCCTAACAGTTACATTAACTGACAAATATTACATACACTGCTCAAAAAAATAAAGGAGAACACATAAGCAACACAATGTAACTCCAAGTCAATCACACTTCTGTGAAATCAAACTGTCCAGTTAGGTAGCAACACTGATTGACAATCAATTTCACATGCAGTTGTGCAAATGGAATAGACAAGAGGTGGAAAGCATAGGCAGTTAGCAAGACATCCCCAATAAAGGAGTGGTTCTGCAGGTGGTGACCATAGACCACTTCTCAGTTCCTATGCTTTCTGGCTGATGGTTTGGTCACTTTTGAATGCTGGCAGTGCTTTCACTTTAGTGGTAGCATGAGACGGAGTCCACAACTCACACAAGTGGCTCAGGTAGTGCAGCTCATCCAGGATGGCACATCCATGCAAGCTGTGCCAAGCAGGTTTGCTGTGTCTGTCAGCATAGTGTCCAGAGCATGGAGGCACTACCAGGACACAGGCCAGTCCATCAGGAGATGTGGAGGAGGCCATAGGAGGGTAACAACCCAGCATCAGGACTGCTACCTCCGCCTTTGTGCAAGGAGGGACAGGAGGAACACTGCCAGAGCCCTGCAAAAATGATGTCCAGCAGGCCACAAATGTGCATGTGGCTGCTCAAACAGTCAAAAACAGACTCCATGAGGGTGGTATGAGGGCCTGACATCCATAGGTGGGGGTTGTGCTTACAGCCCAACACCATGTAGGATGTTTGGCATTTTCCAGAGAACACCAAGATTGGCAAATTCGCCACTGGCACCCTTTGCTCTTCACAAATGAAAGCAGGTTCACACTGAGCACATATGATAGACGTGACAGGGTCTGGAGACGCTGTGGAGAACGTTCTGCTGCCTGCAACATCCTCCAGCATGACTGGTTTGGCAGTGAGTCAGTAATGGTGTGGGGTGGCATTTCTTTAGGGAGCCACACAGCCCTCCATGTGCTCACCAGAGGTAGCCTGACTGCCATTCGGTTCTGAGATGAGATCCTCAGACCCTTTGTGATCTGAGCATATTGTGATCCATATGCTGATGCGGTTGGCTCTGGGTTCCTCCATATAGCATAACAATGCTATACCTCATGTGGCTGGAGTGTGTCAGCAGTTCCTGAAAGACGAAGGCATTGATGCTATGGATTGGCCTGCCCATTCTCCAGACCTGAATCCAATTGAGTAAATCTGGGGCATCATGTCTCGCTCCATCCACCAATGCCACACTCCATCCACCAATGCCACCAATGCCAATACCACAGACTGTCCAGGAGTTGGGGGGGGGGGGATGCTTTAGTCCAGGTGTGGGAGGAGATCCCTCAGAAGACAATTCGCCACCTCATCAGGAGCATGTCCAGGTGTTGTTAGGAGGTCATACAGGTACGTTGATGCCACACACACACTACTGAGCCTCATTTTGACTTGTTTTAAGGACATTATATCAAAGTTGTATCAACTTGTCGTGTTTTTTTCCTCTTTAATTTTGAGTGTAACTCAAATCCAGAACTCCATGGATTGCTAAATTTGATTTCCATTGATAATTTTTGTGTGATTTTGTTGTGTGATTCAATTATGTAATGAACAAAGTATTTAATAAGAATACTTCATTAATTCAGATCTAGGATGTCTTATTTTTGTGTTCCCTTTATTTTTTTGAGCAGTGTATTTTTTATCAATAAAGATATGATCTAATGCTTTGTAAAGGCTAACATATGCTATCTTCATAGCATTTCCCCAAATTCTTCAGCTAATAACTCTGTTAAAAAAAGAAATTTGTTTGTGACAAACCCATGCTGTTACTTATTAATTGTTGCAGTCCTATTAAAATACTCACAAATAAGTTAATTATACATTTGAAGACCTTCAGTAGCATAGACAGCCACCAATTCCAACCCCCTCACCCTCTGGAGGACAACAATCTTCTTTCCTTTGTTGAAGACAGTGTTCTGACCCAAACCTTGTTCCAAGGAAACAGACATGAAATGGAGGTTACAGCACAACCTTTTAATGATTCTTTACGAATTCCATTCCTTCCCGATTAAAAGACTGTTTCAAAAGTTCTTTGCTTCTTGCAAAGAACTCTGGTTTCTCAGCTGGTTTTTATCTCTCTCTCTCTCTTTTTTTTTTTTGGTTAAGTTTTATTGATTTTTAAGGACAAACAAAAACAAACAAAACATAAAAACATCCAACTTTCTTCCATAAGTGTACAAACAGTGTGTCGGTTAGTTTACAAATTTTTTGTGCATCGATTTCATAGTCTCAATTACAGTTACATTACATAATAACTTATATTATCAATCAGAAATTGAATATCCTAGTATTATTATTAATCAATCATTTGATTATAATTTTGTTCATTCATATTTTGCGAGATAGCTATACTTTACTTAATTTATTTTATAACAGTACATATAGTCCTCCCAAATCTATCCTAAAAACATTTTATATATGTAATAGTAATAATAAAAAAAGAAATACATTTTTATATATTCATTATTTTCTATAATTCTACATATTCTATTATTATATTTTGTCATCTAGCCATTGATAGAAAAGGTCCCAAATTTTGTAAAATTGTTTATCCTGTTGTTCTCTAATTTCAAATGTCAATCGACTCATTTCAGCACATTCCAGTATTTTCTTGATAGTTTCCTCCTGCAATGGTTTTTATCTCTTCAGGGATGGGCCATTACCTTGCAGCCTTACTCCCGAGTTGCCCATGCTGCTGCAGCTGCTCTTTCCTTCGAGCAGCCCTGCACGCATGCATACTTGGCATAGGCTCCTTAGGGACCTCTTCCTCACTGCTTTCAGCCTCCACAATTTCTGAAGGCAGCATTCCACTCCCTGATAGTCCTGACCCCATTCCTGCATCACACACAGGACCCTAATCTGATTCCTCACTCTCCATGACTTCAGACATCTGCTGGCAAACTGCAACAGACAGACATTTCTTATCCACCAATCTTCTGAGACATATCAATTTTTTAGAAATTCTCAAACCTTAATATTAGTGTTTCTCCAATCACCACTGCTAGTTCCAGGATGTAATTCATTTGACTTTGGAGATCTAAATTCATTTAAATAAGCTAAGGAATGTTTTACTCTTGCCTTATATAACCAATGGCAAAACTACAGATGGTCAGGGATTTGCTTCCCTTCTGAAAGAAGTCATATATAATTCCCAACTTGCTAAACTCTGTGTTATTTTTGTATTACACAATTTGGAACCAATGGATTGAGCTTTTGTGACCTAAGTAATGTCAAATTACTCTAGGAAATGTTCTTCCAAAAGTGGCAATGTATTCCTTGCCACTTTTGGGAGAATATAGATCTTGAAATAGAGAAAAATAACAGAGAATTGGCTTTTGAAGACCCGTGATGGCACAGTGGTTAGAAAGCAGAAGTGCAGGCTACTTCTGCTGACTGCCTGCTGCCTGCAATTTGGCAGTTCGAATCTTACCAGGCTCAAGGTTGATTCAACCTTCCATCCTTCCAAGGTTGGTAAATGAGGACAGATTGGTAGGAGCCATATGCTGACTCTCTAAACCAGGGGTCCCCAACCACCGGGCACTGGACCAGTACTGGTCCGTGGATCATTTTGTACCGGGCCGCAAAGAATGAATAATCGTGATTAAAATATATGGGTGGCATCTGTGGCATGGGTGGCATCTGTGGCATGGGTGGCATCGGTGGCGTTGGTGGCATCGGTGGCGTTTGATGAACCTGTGGCTGGACTGGGAAGGGCTGCCTGTGCTGTTGGAGCTCCTGGTAGCCGTAGCCTTGGTAGGTAAGGGCCTGTGGAAAGCCTTGGAAGGGCAGTGACATCACCTGGGGTGGAGGAGCAGACCTGGACTGGGTTGGAGCAGGTTCAGCTGGGTCTGGAGGGTTGTGAAGAAGATCGGTGATCCTCTCCTTTATCACCTGGTACTGTGATTCGGACATGTCCATGAGGGTCTGGTTGACGTAGGTGAGGAAGGGCTTGTGATTTGAGGGTGGTATGTCGGTGTGTACCAGCTGAGAGAGGAGATCTACGCTACTTTTGATGGTGTCCCTGATCTCCAGCAGGACAGTGTGGTTCTGCCCCTCCGGTCTGGCTCTCTGCCTGCTTTCTGTGGAGGTGGAGCTGGGGGTGGATGTGGGTTGGTCTCTGGTGGAAGTGCCCTCTCCTTGCTCCCACTGCATCAGGGGGTCCTCCATGCGCTCCGCCATGGGGAGTGCAGCTGTCGGGGGAGTCTCTGTCGTGGGATGCTCCACAGATACCTGCCTGGACATAGGAACTGAGTCTTGGCCAGAAGAGGACTGGCTCTCTGTGGGTTGCCTGAGAGAGAGGGTAGACAGAGGGGCTGCTCCTTGGTGGCGGATCTCACCCTCCAAGAAGCTGCACATGGCCATCACGTAGGTCTCCCGGTCGGTGAGCTTGACCGCAGCCTGGCCAGACTTCTTGGGGTGCAGCTTCCCGTACTAGGTGTGCATGTGCTTCCACCACCCAAGGAGGACCTCTGAAGTGTAGCCCAGGCTCTCCGCCTTTTCTCTCCAAGCAGCCTGTTTCCTCTTGGTGTCTCAATAGAGCCTGTGTCCCTTCCGCCATAGGTACTCGTTCTCCCTCAGCCATTCAAGCACCTCTTCCTCATGTTCCTCTTCGATGGAGTGTTGCCTCCTCTCCCGTTTTCACGTATGGCTCTTCCTCCCTCTGGCAGGGCCATCTGGGCCCTCATCAGAGGGGCTTCGAGGTTCTAGGGGCTGGTCCACCACACCACCAGCAGCAGCAACAACAACAACAGTAGCAGCAAAAGCAGGACCAGCAGGACCAGCAGGACCAGCAGCACCAGAAGCACCAGGAGCACCAGCAGCACCAGCAGCACCAGCAGCGCCAGGAGCACCAGCAGCACCAACAGGACCAGCAGGACCAGGAGCAGCAGCTGGACCAGCAGCACCAGCAGGACCAGGAGCAGCACCAGCAGAGTAAGCACCAGCAGAAGCACCAGCACCAGGAGCAGCGCCAGCAGAGTAAGCACCAGCAGAAGCACCAGCACCAGGAGCAGTGCTAGCAGAGTAAGCACCAGCAGAAGCACCAGCACCAGGAGCAGCGCCAGCAGAGTAAGAGAATAGAATCACACTGCCCAAGGATCTTTTCTGGGATGAAATAATTCAAAATGTATCAGATGACATGTAGTGAAATGAAAAATGAAATAAAAACTACATCTAAAATCAGGAGTTCTAGAAAACTAGGGTTATCATAGTAACCAGGTGGCTACAAAGAACTAGGCTTGTTATTGCCTTTGTGGTTTTGTCATTTTAAGTGTCTTCTTTCCCAAAGACAGAATGATGACATGTGGGCTGAAATCAGAATTTTTGGGGCTCCCTTGATAAGTCAAAACAAGCACTTGTTTTTATCTCACTGAAATAGAATGACCATTTATCCCCAATTATTCATTACAGTAGAATGGAAATTATGATTTTTTTTTAATTTCCCCCCCTCCTAATTCTTTTGGCTGTATGAGTATGAGTTTTTGCACCCTTTTTTTTTTTTTTTTAATTCCGGGCATCCTGAGGTATTCCATATGAGTGACAGAATATTCTATGATAGTCTGTAGCTTCTTAGTTCCCTGCAATTTAATAAATTCAGAGAGAACATGCCATGAAGGAATTGTTCCCAGTAAGCCATTTTTCAGGCCAATGAATGTAGGCCAGGTGTCAAACTTGATTTCATTGAGGCTGCATCAGAGATGTGTTTGACCTCAGTGGGAATGTGGCCAGGAGAAGTGGCCATTTCTAAGTCACTCATGACAGGGGTGCCTGTGATGGCCCGAGTGCCAGAGAAAATGGACTTCTGTGCTCTGTTTTTGCTGGCATAGGCACCACAAGTCGGTTCTTTGCTGTTGTCAGGTCTAAGCATGGGCCGTATCCATCCTACGGGCCTTGAATTTGACACCCCTGACAGAGTCAGGTAAACAGATGAATGGCAGAAAATGGTGTACTTGAAAACAATAGAATTTCTTGCTCTGTTGTAACATGTACATAACCAACAAAAGACATTCTAAACAATTCACAAGAGAACTGAAGGTTAAAAAAACACACGCTCGCCTTTAAAAAATAGAGATTTTCAGAAAATACTTTGTTTGCTTTGATAATGAAAAGTAAATAATAAACAAGGCATTGGAATTTTAATTAATTAATAAATTAGTTTGAGCTAATTGGCTAACTTTTCACCAAATAGATAAAACTGAATGAAATAACACATAAATTGTTTATTATTCATTCATAAATCTGACAATAAACAATAATGCAGTCTTCTGACTTTTAAACGGTATACAGGTGATCTTGAATATTATAGCTGCCTCTCTGCATTGCAAAGGTTTAACAACATGAAACAGCAGGAGGTTTTTATGATTCCAGATATACGTGAACATTCTGAACATACTTTAGCACGCTCAATGATTTCTAACTAATGCTTTTCACAGACATGCAAACAAGCAACCAGTGCCTGTGCACAAGATGCATGTAGTACTCACACGGATAAACTTCATTTCCTCTGGTTCTTCATCTGAAAAAAAAAAAGAAAGTGATTAGAACTTTCAAGTGAATGCCCATATGGTAATGTTTGGAAAATTTCTGGATGGCAGTTGTTGTTTTTATATACACTGTAAATCTCATTTCTGTGGTTCACATTTCTTTCACTTGAGATCCCAATATCTTTCTTTCATATCAATTCTGACAAATCCGTCTATTCCTTAGAAGTTCAATATCTCTCTCTCCAAGTATCTACTAAAGCCCCTGTCACACAGCACGAACGGATGGAAAGAGGATGTAAAATGGAGAGAAACACTTGCCATCCGTTGGTTAACGTGATGCATCCGTTCTGTACTCACTGCGTCTGTTTTTCATCCTCTCTATCCATCCAGCATCCGTCAACTGACATTTCATCTGCTCAAAAAGTTTTGAGCTGCACAAAATTTTTTGAATGAAAAATGTATCCAACGCATCCATTCTGCATCCACAACACATACGGGGAACATCCATTCTACATCCGTCATAATCCGTTACGCATCCAATATATCCGCAAGGCATCCGCTACGCATCCGCGCAACTCGCATCCACTCCAGTGGAAAACGGACACAGGGAGGAAGTGAAATGGACGTGGAATGGACAAAAAGCATTAGTAGCATGGACGGAGAAAGAATGAAAGTGGATGCAGCTCACATACAAAGCATTAAAATAGAAAAACCGTTCACAGAGGGGACGTATCTCGGATATTTAGGATGTCTGCAGGATGCCTAGAGGATGCAAAAGGACACCGAGTGGAAAACCTATATTTCCTATAAAAAGGGGGAGGAACTCACCTGGATCTCACTTTCAGTCCAGTAGCCCTGCTGTGCAGACCTCTTCAGCCTTCATCTTGCTCTTCCACAGCATCCAGTCATCTCCACCATGGATCGTAACACACTCCTTTTGGTAGCCACCATCGTTCTACCACAGTGCGAAGCCATCTACAGGCTCTTTCACCTGTTCTACGGGAAGAAAAGGAGGCAGCCAAGAAGTGTCTGGGTCCGAAGATGGATTGCCAGAAGAGCAGAGTACGGACTGTATAACAAGCTGATGGTGGAGCTGAGGAACAAAAACCCTCGTGCATTCCAGAACTTCATGAGGATGCCTCCAGCCATGTTTGACGAAGTTGTGGGGTGGCTGAGACCCAGGTTGACCAAGCAGAGCACCAACTTCCAGCCCAGCCTGGACCCTGGGCTGAAGGTGGCACTGACTCTGCGCCACCTGGCCTCAGGGAACACGTACAGGAGCATGCAGTACAGCTGGAGGGTGCCACACAACACCATCAGCACTGTGGTCAGAGAAGTGGTGCAGGCCATCATCAAAGAATACCTGGAGGAGATCCTCCAGTGCCCCTCCACTGAAGAAGGCTGGAAGAAAGTTGCAGAGCAGTGGTATCAGAAGTGGAACTTCCACCACACTATTGGAGCCATAGATGGCAAACACGTGGCCTGCAAAGCTACAGCCAACTCAGGGTCCACTTATCACAACGACAAGGGCTTCTTCAGCATCATCCTCTTTGCCATGGCCGATGCTGCCTACAAGTTCATGTACATCGATGCTTCAGGCAACGGATCAGCTTTAGATGCCTCACAGAGGGGCTGGAATGCAACCTCATCATGGGCTTCCCAGATCCAGACCCCCTGCCCAACGACACACAAGATGTGCCCTACTTCATCATGGGGGATGACGCCTTCTCCCTCAGAACCTACCTCATGAAGCCCTACACCTCCAGATGCCTCACCCGTGAAGAGAGGATCTTCAACTACAGGCTGTCCAGGGCAAGGCGGGTGGTGGAAAAACGCCTTTGGCATCCTGGCCAACAGGTTCCAGGTACTTCTTACCACCATGCAGCATCGCCCAGAGACCGTGAGGAGGATCGTGGAAGCTTGCTGCATCCTGCACAATCTCATGCGCACCCACTACCCAGTTTTGCAGAAAAGGCTCATGGACCTCCAACAAGGCAATGGGGACATGGAGCCTGGGGAATGGAGGCAAGGACAAAACCTGATAGACACTGTGGATGTGCAAGGCCCCAACAGAGCTTCACGTGAAGGGAAGAAGCAGCGCAACCTCCTGAAACACTGGTGCAACTCCCCTGCTGGAGCAGTGGAGTGGCAAGACAGGATGGTAGATGCTTAATGGATGCTTCCTTCAGCCTGTCTCATCACACTGATGAGATTGGGCCATGTATGTTGGGTGGGCCTACAATGAACAGGGCATTTAATAAAGAGTTGTGTTTATGTTTGAATGTGTGAATCAATGATAACATTGTTATTGAAAATGAAGGGCCATAGGTGTGGCACCTGGGAGGGTGGACCATACAGTCCCACTATGCTTGCAGTGGAGGTTTATCTATCCCACAGCTATTACCCATCCCAAAGGTATCCCTGCCCATCCCACAGCTATTACCCTTACCAAAGGTATCCCTGCCCATCCCACTGCTATCTTAACCCATCCCACAAGCATGCAAAGGTTTAAACCATTTCTAAAAGTTTCCACCAAGACTTTATTTAATAAAATAAATGAAGCAAGTCTGTGAAGCAAAGATAATCTTTATTAATAACAAGCTGTAAAAGCAAAATGAGCCAAGTGTCCCAAGCAAAGATAAAGTCAACAGGTAGCCACCCAGTCTCTGGTACTCTTCTCAGTCACTCTGAGGCATGCCCATCGTCTCAGGGGTGAAGGGTTGAGGTGCTGTGGAGGTGGCTGCTGCTGGAGTGCTGGTCTGAGGCGCCATTGGGGTGCCTGGCCCCGAGAGGACAACAGGGGATGGTGTGTGGAGGAAGCTCTCAGAGAGATGGCTCAGTCCTGTGATGTTGAGAGCCCCTTCCTCCAGGTCGGGCTTGGCTTTGGGGTGGAGGAAGGAGTAGTGTAGTGGGGATGTCTGGTCTGCAGCTGAGCGAGGTGAGGTGTGGGTGGCATCTGTGGCGTGGGTGGCATCTGTGGCATCAGTGGCATTGGTGGCATTGGTGGCACCGGTAGCACTGGTAGCACCGGTGGCATTCGATGTACCTATGCCTGGACTGGGAAGGGCTGCCTGTGCTGTTGGAGCTCCTGGTAGCTGTAGCCTTGGTAGGTAAGGGCCTGTGGAAAGCCTTGGAAGGGCAGTGACATCACCTGGGTTGGAGGAGCAGACCTGGACTGGGTGGGAGCAGGTTCAGCTGGGTCTGGAGGGTTCTGAAGAAGACCGGTGATCCTGTCCTTTGTCACCTGGTACTGTGATTCCAACATGTTCATGAGGGTCTGGTTGACGTAGGTGAGGAAGGGCTTGAAGTTGGAGGATGGGACGTCGGTGTGTACCAGCTGAGAGAGGAGATCTACGCTGCTTCTAATGGTGTCCCTGATCTCCAGCAGGACAGTGTGGCTCTGCCTCTCCGGTCTGCCTCTCTGCCTGCTTTCTGTGGAGGTGGAGCTGGGGGCAGATGTGGGTTGTTCTCTGGTGAAAGTGCCCTCTCCTTGCTCCCACTGCGTCAGGGGGTCCTCCACGCACTCGGCCATGGGTAGTGCAGCTGTTGGGGGGGTCTCCGTCATGGCATGCTCCACAGATACCTGCCTGGACACAGGAGCTGACTCTTGGCCAGAAGAGGACTGGCTCTCTGTGGGATGCCTGAGAGAGTGGGTAGACAGAGGGGCTGCTCCTCGGTGGTGGATCTCACCCTCCAAGAAGCTGCACTTGGCCATCATGTAGGTCTCCTGGTTGGTGAGCTTGACCGTGGCCTGGCCAGACTTCTTGAGGTGCAGCTTCCCGTACCAGGTGTGCATGTGCTTCCACCAGCCGAGGAGCACCTCCGAAGTGTATCCCAGGCTCTCCGCCTTTTCTCTCCAAACAGCCTGCTTCCTCTTGGTGTCTCAATAGAGCCTGTGTCCCTTCTGCCATAGGTACTCATTCTCCCTCAGCCATTCGAGCACCTCATCCTCATGTTCCTCTTCAATGGAGTGTTGCCTCCTCTCCCGTTTTCGCATATGCCTCTTCCTCCCTCTGGCAGGGCCTTCTGGGCCCTCATCAAAGGGGCTTCGAGGTTCTAGGGGCTGGTCCACCACACCACCACCACCACCAGCAACAACAACAGTAGCAGCAAAAGCAGGACCAGCAGCAGCAGCAGGACCAGCAGGACCAGGATAAGCAGCAGCAGAGTAAGCACCAGCAGCACCAGAAGGACCAGGAGCACCAGCAGGACCAGCAGGACCAGCAGGACTAGCAGGACCAGCAGGACCAGCCAGACCAGGAGCAGTGCCAGCAGAGTAAGCACCAGCAGAAGCACCAGGACCAGGAGCAGCGCCAGCAGAGTAAGTACCAGCAGAAGCACCAGCACCAGGAGCAGCACTTGCAGAGTAAGCACCAGCAGAAGCCACAGCACCAGGAGCAGCGCCAGCAGAGTAAGCACCAGCAGAAGTACCAGCACCAGGAGCAGTGCCAGCAGAAGCTCCAGCACCAGAAGAGTCAGCCTCATCAGTAGAAGCCCCAGCAGAAGCAGAGTCAGGGCCAGTGGATGGGATGGTGGCCCTGTCCCTCTTGCCAGGGCTGGCAGCAGATGGCAGAGGCTTTCTCTTCTTCCATGGTTGTTGGCTTGCTGGCTGGTTGGCTGGCTGGCTGGCTGGCTGGCTGGAGCTATGTCTGGCAGCAGGTCTTTCCTCTGAATGGTGACCTGCTTGCGAGCTGCTTCCCTTTATATCCACGGGGCTGACGCAATGCATCCTCCCCGCATGCGCAGTGAATGCTCTGCATCCGCTAGGCATCCGCTAGGCATCCGCTAGGCATCTGCTAGGCTTCCGCTCTGCATCTGCTTCATCCACTCGGCATCCGCTCTGCATCCGCTCTTTACGCTACGCATCCGCTTTGGTGTACTCCCCCGGAAGCCCTGCGGATGTGCCATCTGCTCCCATCTGCTTCCATCTGCTAGGCTTCCATGGAGCATCCGCTTTCCATCCTGGCTACATCCTCTCCCCGTCCGTTCCTTTCCGTTGTTGTCCGCTCTGCTTATGCAAATTCGGGGCACTTTTGAGAGCGGATAACAATGGATGGAGCATTTTCTCGTCTGCTGTGTCCTTTTTACAAACATTTTGCATCCGTCGGCCAATGTGACAGGTCCTTAAGGACACGTTGTCCATTGTGTCACAATAAGACTTTGGTAATTTGCTTTGGTTAAGTTTAATTTCTTTATCTGAAATTCTGTCAAACTGAAACAAGTACTTCATTCCAATTGCCCACCGTACATCACTTCTCATTTGGAAAAAAAAAATATTTTGTTGTTTTTCTCAGACAATGTCTCGAAGCATTTTGTAAAACATGAATTTATGCAATAGATTTTCACTTTTCCTTCCATTCATTCATCTTCCCAGATCAGTAAATCCACTAAGGCCTGAACACTAGCTGATTGTTAGCTTTCCATATATTTTGGGAAGGATACTTCAGAATCATCCTAAATTTCTTTCGGTCTGAGTTCCAGCATAGCCAAATTGTCCAGCCTTCTTTTTAAGAGAAAATGCCAAGTTTCGGACTTTTTTCTCTATAAGTTCTGTCCTATCCTTAACTTGTTTACTTTCCTCTTGGAATCTTGTCCAGTCTTTTATTCATTTTTCCCCCAAAATTTCAAACTTAACTTCTAAAGATTGTGTTCGTGTTTTACCCCAATCATCATACATCACCTTCATAACAGACAAAGAAATCTCGTGATGACCTCCAGAATGTAAGTGAACTAATACATCAAATGGACAGTGGTGGGCTACTGCCTGGTCATTCTGGTTCAGGTGAACTGGTAGTTGTGATCACTGGCTGGGCCCGCCCACCTGCCCTTGTGCTATTCTTTCCATATATAACAATTTTCTGGCTTGTTCCTTCCATCTATGCTGCCCAGTGAATTCCACATCACCCCTGCTGTTCTCACTGGAGCTGCCTGTCCTTTGTTAGCCGCATGTTTGAAGCTCTGTTTCAGTCCGAAAAGGGCAATGCGTTCACAATCAGTGAGCCAGTTGTCAACCTAAGTGCCGCTCACTTCTGCATATGGATATACAGTATGACTAATCATAATGTTAAATAACATGTTGAACTGAACCACAATGATTTTTCATGATATACTAAACCAAAATCAGGAAAATTGTTTGCTCACGTTGTATGAATCAGCCTGTTGAAAAGCTGCAACATTGCCTTAATTCTGTCTTTGACAACAACAGACAGATACTAGGATTACTATAGTTGCAATATTCCCAGCTAATATTTATGAGTAGTCTAATTCCGATTTGGGCAGGTGAAGGCTTATGCTGAATGGAATCTGATTTATAAACTCCTCAGTTCACAAATGGTAATGGGGAATGCTGCACTGAATAATCTTTCAGTGTCATTGGAGTCTTTATTACTGTAAAAGATTAGGGGCTTTCCTACCACGAAAATAAGGTACTTCTCACCAATCTTTGAGTTGGCAGAAAACTCCTCCACCATGCACTTATTTAATCCACACTGCCAATCCATATCCTGCCTTTATTCACATTTTCCTCAATAGTATCACTCACCAAGCTTGTCTCTCTCTAAAGTCATAGCTGACAAAACCTAAGAGAGTTTGCAGACCTTGAAGCCATCCTTAGTTGCTATCCAAATAACAGGAAAATAACAGGTCTGCTTACATGGATAGCTAAGGATAACTTAAAGTTTCTTCACCTGTGTGCTGGCAATGAGATGGAAACATCATGGGGACAAAGGAAAATGAGTCTAGCCAGGATATAAATGTGTCATAATTAGATATAAGGGATTATGATCTACAAGGCCACCCTATTAAAAAGTGAGGCATAGTCCAGTCTTTTACATTCAGCATTCATAGAGTTCTGTATATCTTAAAACCACAAACCTTAGCTGCAAATACATTTTGTATGCATAAGAAATCAACCAAAGAGAAAAACAGGTCTAAAAACTAAATATTAATGTCAGTCTTCAAGATCTTCTGCTATTGCTTTGCATCTTTTCGACTGCCATAAGTAACGGGGGGTGGAAAAGGGAGGTAGGAATAGTTGGGGAAGTGAGCTGGAGGAGTTACATTCGTCTGATGTATAAATGGAAGGGGGGAGCATAAAATAGAGTTAGGTTTCTATTTCTCGCTTAGCTTTCTTCTCTCTGCGCAACTGCAACCCGTTATCAAACTATGCCAAGGTCAACGGACAGAGGCCTCATCATCACCTGAAGATGCCCACATGATCATATCCACAACTTCTAATTGGAAGTGTCATTTGAACTATTGGGGGTGGGAACATTTCCATCACTTTCTATATGTGAATTGCGCGCTTAAATTCTCAGATTCAGAATTCTTTGGTTGCTACCACTTCACTTTCAGTAAAAGATATCTTTTCTCTAAACTAAAGAGTCTAAGTATTTCTTTCCTGGATTTTGAATGGAGCTCCGCCTGACAATTAATCAGATGAATTCTGAAATTGGAATTGCTTTTTTTCTCCTTTGAATGTTTTATCTTTCATTTTTATTTGTTATATTCTTAATTTGTATTCATTTTTTTATTTCTGTATTTTTAAAAAAAGAAAGGAAAAATTCTAGCAATCAGAACATAACCTTGCCTTTTAATTATTTGAAATATTAAAGTTTATGAGAAATTAGATGATACAACTTAACTGCCTTTTACTAAAAATGTAATTTCATGATGTAGGTTAATTAAAGTTAATCAAGAATGACTCCAATTATCCTTAAGACAGTTTTATATTAATACTCATCTCTCAATAATTTTCCACAATTAAAAAAAAAACCTAGGAAAACAAATAGTTAAAAATCTAGCCAAAGATAAAAGCCTTGATATCTTCTTATTAACAGTATCAAGACTTTCTCAAGATTTACTTGATATAACAACTGAATAGAATGCATGATAGGTGATTATAACATTCCTCAATCAGGAAGTTATTGTTAGAAGATGTGATGAGACAAGAAGCAATAAGAGTCCCTTTTGAAGAAAAAGGACACGATAATTTTATCAGGTGAAGCCATCATAGTGAGCCTGAATATTTAAAGTTTTGCTTTCAAGATAAAAAAAATAAAAATGAAAAGAAACTCACAAGTTTAATTTTAAGGATTAAAATATATGTTCATCTCAAAAACAGTTAAGATGATAACTTTCTGTTGCACCAGAAAATAATAACAATAGGAAACTATCCTTATAGAAGAAATCACAATTGATAACTTGCCACTTGGCACTCTATTGATAAGTTGCTGTCTAATTTCCATCTTCATTCAGGGCAAATCCATATTTTCTTATTGGTCCATCACCAGTGTAGGCCATTGACATTTTCTGAGTGAAGGAATGGATGAATCAAAGAACAAGCTATTCTCTGTTTATTTGATTATTGTACCATCAGAGCAATGATGATACCCTAAAACAGAATTATAGAATTATTATTAAAGATATAGAAAATATCAATTAGAACAAAATGAGGATTAATAATTTAATTGGAACAGATATGAAAATAAGATCTTATTATATAATTATTATTTGAGATACACATATGTTTATGGAATATACAAGAAAATTAACATGTAATATGGGGAAGGAAATATGTGGAATCTGACTGAGAACATATATGTATATAGTATATAGCAATAGATAAAAATGATAATATTTTATCAGGATATATAATTTGTTAAAGGAAAATAAGATGGAAAGCATATTTGTGTAATGTAATGGCATATATGAACATAATAAGGTAAAAATAATTATATTGTTATTATATTAAATGACAATAAGATGGAAAATATAATTTATATATTGTAATGAAATTAGAGCAGAAGTGTTCTAAAAATACAATGGTGGAAAAATTAATGTTAAAAAGAGAATAAACATTGGATAATACAAATTAAGATGAATTTATGAATGCCTAATGGAATGATATAATTTGATAAAATTTGCAAATATGACTAATATAAGAACATATATTTAAAAAAATGATTAAGAATATAGAAATTGATATAAAGTAATGTATGAAAATATAAAATGGAAAATTGGTAATAGGTAATGACATGAAATTGGATAAGAAAGCTGAATATATAATTATGGTCATGTTTGATTTAAAATGTAAGAAACATGGTACCACAGTGTTCACCCAAAAATGTATTCAAAGAAATAAAAATAAAAAAATGTACTAAAAAAAAAAAATAGAAAAGACCGGTTTGTGTTGGTATGGGAAGAATGGGGATGAGGTGTGAAAACTGCGAGCTTTATAATTAATGTTGAACTTGGATCCAATCTACTGTGCAGAGCCTTGCTTTGATTCAATGGAATCTAATGCAATAGTTTCCTTTGAAAACTTTCTTCCTAAGACATTCATGTTAAAATAGAAATATTATGTTTTCATAAATAGGACTGAACTATCATTAGATTTCAGATTAGATAAATAATTTTACAACACAGTCCTGCCAATATTTACTGGTGTTTATTTCCAATTCCTAGTACATCATTTCAGAAATGTTGTTTTAATTGAAACAAAGACACAGATGTTCATACAATTTCTGGTTTCAAATTACTACATAGAAGATGTTCTTAATTTTAATTTAAATTAAAGTTGAATTTAAAGCTTAACCTTAGGTGATCTTTTTCCATTTGGATTCATTGTTTGTAAACACTGTGGAAGTCCTTCTATTACTGACACTCTATGAATTTAATAATGTCTGTACAATTCCATTCCTGAATGTACACTGAACTCTATAGATGTCAGGTAAACAGACAGAAGAAAAGGAAAATAAATATCTGCTGATGTAAGTCCTCTGGGCAATAAAACCAAGATCAGGGAGGTCAGGAATAGAAAGCTGCTTGTCTAACATTTAAGGACCTTGTAAAAAGTTTATATATTTGCTTTCCCTCTGCTAACATATAACCTTACAGAGTGCATTGTAATAAACATTTCTCCTTAGTCACAACTTTACTATGAGGTCAGTGGTAGGATTCAAAAATGTTTACTACCGGTGGGCATGGCTTGGTGAGCATGGCAGGGGACGGATACTGTAAAATCTCCATTCCCTCCCCACTCCGGGGGTCAGTCATTGCAAAATCCCATTCCTTCTGCACCCCGCTAACCTGCTTTCCAGCTCTGTTCTCCTGTGCAGGGCAGCAAAAGAAGACCCAGCCAATCAGCTGGGATTCAGGAGGCAGAGAATAGATGGAGGCACGGCTAGTTAGAGGTGATATTTGCCAGTTCTTCGAACTACTAAAAATTTCCACTACTGGTGGAACTGTTCTCCAGAACTGGTCAGAACCTGCTGAATACCATCTCTTCAGTTTAGAGGAGTATTGACTGGGGTAGTCAGTACTTCTCTAAACTGAAGAATCTGGATATACACAGAGTTCTGGAAATGAAGAATTTGTCAATGATATGATAGATGCCTTTCTTCTGGTCTTGCTTCTTTCTACCTGGCAGCTTGTTTTTCACAGCTCTACGGATATTCACAATTTTAACAAGCTAATGGAATGTACAATGTATTAATAACCCCTTCCACATGAAAACAGTAACAGTCAATTCAATCAAAAAATATGTTTACTGACTTCCATATCCAAAGATTCTACATCCAAAGGCTCTAAATAACCAATCCCCTAAAATAGATATGAAAATCTTCCTTATCACCACCATCAATGTTATTTTATTGCTATGTTTCTCCAGTACTGTTTCCACTTCTAGTGTGACCATTTGTTCTAGTCTGGTGTTCAGACTTTAAGACCAAGACATATGAGGGTTTACGAACTGTGCAGATAACATGCAAATTAAAAATTTAAAAATTGAAATGCATTATCCATTTGGACACAAAAATATTGAACTGAAGGTTACTGATTTAGCAGATAAGATCCCTGAAGAATCTTTGAAGCAATTAATTGTGAAAGACTAAAGAATGACTGATATCAGATTCTTTTCTTCGAAATGTCTATCATTGACCCAGATTGCTACACTGATTAATTTACGTTAAACACTTCTCTTTCCCTCCACTCAATTTTAAACTAAATTCTCTATAGTTTCATTATATTGGTTTATGTAATCTCAATGCATATGAAACTGGACCACACATTGCAATATAAAACCTGATGAAAGGCAACATGATTTTGCTTAGAAATAAACCTTAAAAAGCCATGAGACTGGAATCCATACTGGAAAAACCTAGAGCATGACCAATGTTAGTAAATCATCTTGGAACTGCAGGAATGAAATAAATTAAATTAAAAATCTGCATAAAAAAGAAAGATGAAGTTCTAAGGGGACTATTCCATTAAATATGCTGTCCTTCTTTAACTTATAAATAGCCAGGAGTGCTATATTTAAATAAATAAATAGAATAAATATATTTCTATCTGAAATAAATAGAAAGAACTTTCATGGCTCTCCTCAATGCTCTGAGACATGCTGCAATGCAGTAGTATGCATTGCCCACTGGACATAATCACAGTCCTTGCATATCCATCCAGTTCTTCTAAAAAAAAAGGTTAGAAATCTAGAAGAATAGTTCCTTCTTCTACAAGTGGAATAACCAATATTGCGGAATTCCAAAGTTTCTTAACGCATCACACTACATGTCAAACAAACACACAGACCAGTCTTATAATGAAAATAATGAAAAAAATAATAAACTAAACTAATATAATGAATAAGGAAAACAATAAAAAATACATTAATTTATAAATTAAAATCATTTATAAATAAATAAAAATAAATTATAAATGTATTAAATAATGAATTTTAAGCTTATTAAATAATGAATTAGTAAATAATAAAATAAAATAATGAATAAAGGAAGGCTAATAATGAAAAGTGAAGTATAGCTTTATTCCCTGGTTAAATTCCTGTATTCAAATTGCATGATAAACTTGAGAGCAGCATTTATTGAGAGACAGAAGCAGTGAGTTTCCTTAGACTCATTTGCTGCTAAGCTATGTTTAGTGTGATATGGGTATCTGATCTGTAGAGAGACTCCATTGTAAATCTATCAGGTTGGCTTAATTGCAGAAGTGGTGAAAGTGGCAGTTGAAGTTTTCCTTGCTTTGACAATTCTTATGCCCAGGCAATTGCATCTTTTTCCATAGAGAAAAATAAAAAATACTGCATGAATTATTCAAGTATCCAATTATCTGCAAACCAATAAATGGATCTGAGCAAAGTTAATCAATATATTGAAATCCCTTAAATTGACTAATTAAATGATACTTTCAATACTATTAACATTGTAGCATGAGGAGATCTGAAAAACACTCAGGAGAAAAAAGTCATATTAATGCACAACATTTTCCATTTTTAATAATAAAAGGGATAACTTTAAAGCACATTTGAAATCAAAGTGCCTTTTCAGAAACAAACTCCACTGATAAGTTCCCTGGTGAGACAAAGGAAATTGCTGTTGTTTTCTATTGCAGATGAGCTTGTCATCCTGCAGCCTTCTTAGTTATCTAGATTTCCTGATTTGAAAAAGCTCCAAAAACATTTTTGCATAATGTATTCCTTGGAAATATGTCTCTCACATTCTCCTACTCCTTTCATTAAAAAGCATCTTCAGTGCCTCACTTGCCACAAAGGCAGTTGTTGGACTTTCTCCTCTGAACAGAGTATTCTCCTTTTTTCTTTGACTCTACTTGTATCTGTTTGTAAGAAAGAGAGGTGGAATGTAGTTCACAGACAAAGGATTCAAGGTCAGTCCTTCACAACCCCAATAAAAGAGGGCAAAAATGGCTTAAATAATATTCTGAAGAGGCATTACCATTTAGAGAAAAAACTCAGCAAGATGCCCATACAAGCTTGCATTGTATAATGCAATATCTTATATTCTTATTTAAAACTTTCAGGGTGAGAATATGACATGATAAGTACATTGTATAAAATCAAGGCAAAATTTCACCTTCCATGAAAACTCTTTTCTAGAAATAAAGACTTTTAGTAAATATCTTTCAGAGAATGCTGATTTTATGTGCAGTTCTTCCAGCCTAACAAAAAGCAAGTCACTGGTTTTTAACTATTTCCAGCTGTTCTGAACTCTGCTACCTGCAAAACTAAATAAGAGGCATTAGACACATTTTCTAAAACTGAGTGCAAATTTATTTTGCAAAGCAACCAATTACCTCTACACTGAATGGCTCAGCTGGCTAAATTGAAGTTTTATATTAGATGAAAAGTAATTCAGGTAATGTGAATGGCAAGAGAAAAAAGAAAAGTTTCATTTTTAAAAAAACATAATAACAACAGCCTCTGAGTCATAGTGATAGACTGAATTAATCATCCTTTTAAAGCTATTATGAGAGAAATAGAATTTGATATTTGATAGGACTGTCAATTTTGAATGAATACAGTGTAAGAAAATTACCATTAAAAAAATTAAAAGCTATTTTAGTTCAACAAATACATCTACCACATCTCTAGAATCAATCAGAAAATTGGCATTATGTTACTCTACATTTAATATGAAATATAATTATTGTTAATTAATGTTATATCTGTATTGCTATATACTGTATTATTTGTATTAGAGACTTGTAGATAACATTTTGATTTATAATTCATTTTAAAGTATATAATGTAACATAAAGTACATGAACTCGTCAATTCCCTAATAAATGTATATTGTGGTTTGCCAACTCCATACATATGAAATCGACCTCAGTCCATGATACTTATGGCTGGATAAATCTGTTAGAATTTATTTCTTTCCTTACTTCTTTTACTTCCTCCAGTTTAATAACTCTGAATGGTCTATAGAGAATCTCAGTAAAATACAACATCAAAATACAACCATAAAACACTATAATAATGTTATTTTTCTCAATAACCATCAAAACCCTCAGAGATCTTTTTAAAAGGAAGGTTTTAAGAATTTAAGACTTTCTAAAAACCTCAGGCAAGAGGCCTAAGTATATTTCTGGCTTATTATATTTCCCGATAATTTTTAGGTATCACAAATCTTTTTTTTAAATTAATTAAGTAGCATAAACAACAAAAAAGCAAAAAAACAAAGAAAATAGAAAGGAATGTAGATACACATAAAAGTATTTTTTATAATATTATAAAAAAAATTAAAAAGACAAAATATATATACTCACACATTTTGTCATTGTATAGTGTACATATATTGCCTCTTTCCTTGCCTTGCTGCATAATGTCAATCAGAATAGAGCTGGAAGGATCTGTGAGATCTTCTAGTCCAACCCCTTTCTCAAGCAGGAGAACCCATACCATTCCAAACAACTGGCTGTCCAGTCTCTTTTTAAAAGCCTCCAATGATGGAGCATCCACAATTTCTGAAGGCAAGCTGTTCCACTGGCTAATTGTTGTAATTGTTGCATATTCCTGCTTGAATTTCGATTAAACCTCTGCTGTAAACACTGTAATTACTGTCTATTTTTCTTTTCCTGCATATTCTCCAATTTTAGTCTCAAATCCAGCATTGGTGGCAATTTTTCTCTTTCCAGTGTTGTGCCAGATTGATTCTTATCCCTGTCAGCATATTAATAAAATGTGCTCCTTTTCAAATATATTGTCTGAGACCATGCTGAATAAAAACATTTGAAGTTTAAATTTTAATTTTGGACTTTTCTGGATGTTTCAGTATATTTCTTTCCAATACTTTGGAATGTAGCTTAGTGTAAATTTTATTGATTTACCGCCCCCCCCCCCATATTTCTTCCCATTGGTCTGCAAACCAGTATGATTCTGCAAATACAAAGTAACATGACTATGGATTATGAATTTAAGACATAATTTCTTTCCTGTGTTCATTTGGTTCGTCTTTGACTGAGACACCTGAAGGTTAATAGAAATCTTGGATACACACTGGAATGTAGCTTTTCTTTCTTTTTGCACATTTAGTAGTCGACATTTTACATTTAACTACAATTAGTTTCAATAAATAGCTACAGTGGATCATAGCTTGTGAATTAGAGGTGTGTGCATAAGATGTGCCTATTGTCCCTGTCATTGTATTTTTATTCTTTTATTCTTGTTCTCGTTTTTGTTTGACAAATTTCAATAAATAAATAAATAATATTTCTATACAACTTTGAGACCTAAGATCTTACTGGTCAAACAGAGAACTTTCATTTTTTCAAAATATCTTCAAATATCTTTTTTTTTATTTTGGAAAGTGGTAAGGAATTAAAAAATGTGTGATTTTTTTTTTAGTTCTTGCTTATGATTTGTAAGTTTGTGATTTATAATTTTCAAATGATTATTTTAAATTGATTATAGGTTTTTAAAAGTTATTTTACCTTTATGTTCATTTTTGTTAAAACTTTTTCATGGTAATCAATGTTGTTTTACATAATTTTATGTTATACACTGACTTTCAAAGCCAGCATGTATACAAAAACATGTATGTATGTGTGTATGTATGTGTGTATGTATGTATGTATGTATGTATGTATGTATGTATGCATATGTATTTTTTCTTCCTTTCCACAAGTGTTGGGGTCTGTGGTTTAGTTAGGGTGGAGATCAACTGGTAATCCATTTGATAGCTTATAACCAAGACTGATGTTTCGGCTGAAAGAATGATTATTATGATCTATATCAAAAAGTTCTATACCAAATGAATACATTCATATTAAAATGGATTGTTCCATGCATTTGATCATAGTCTTAGAGCATCTAACAAAAATAAATGAATGAAATTTTAGATGTGGACTCCAAATTGCTATGCATGATGCTAATTTCAAAAGTCTGAGCATTTTGAAAAACTGTAGTCATAATTGCTAAAGTTGTGAAAACCTACTCCATTTTAAACTAGAGCTTTCTCAATACATTCCATATCTTTTATACTTTTATAATAATAGAAAGTAGATGTTATTCATCTAAATTCATTAGTTTCTATAACATATGAAAGTATATGTTACAGAAACTAATGGGCTTTCTATAGGAAAAATTATTTAATGTACTTTAAACATTTAGAGTTTTCCACTAAAGAAAATTCCAAAAAGTACATTATTATAAAACCAATAGTTGAGGAAATAGACTGAAACACAAAGTGAGTACTCTTGCATATTTGTAGCATTAATAATGTGGCTGAAAGTACACTTCTAAACTAACAAGTTCACATTTACATCTGTGAACAATAAGAAGGATGTTGCAGGCATTGAAAAAATGAGATTATCATAGTTCAGTATGTACAAATAATACAGATTTGTTGTCTTCTGTTCAATCTTCTGTGTGCCCTTGAAATCTGTCCCAGCTGAGCAGTAGATTTCAGATATTCAGGGTCAAGGAGAGCAAATGATTGTTCCATTGCATAAAGCAGAAATCTATTGGTTAATGTGACTGCCATTCATTTTTCTTAAAAGGATTCATTAAAAGGATGCTGCAAGATGTTGTTTTGAACCTACTGGGTGCCAGTACTTTGCAATGAAAAGCACCCACAAATTATACATAGGAAGTAAGCAAAACTTTAAGTAGGCTATTGCTGATGCCAAAATAGGCTGTACCTGAAAATGTGAATATTTATCATTCAAGCAATTTGTTCTCATTACACCAGTCTCTTTAACAAATTGTCATGATTGGAGGAGGGCAGAGCTGGCGTTGCAATGATACAGCATGTGATCGTGGAGGTCTGAGATTGCTGCCAATATCTTTGCTCCTGGACAGTCCAATCGGATCTAAACCGTCCCGAAGAGATAGCGAATGTAAAGAGCACATCCTCTCAATCCCAGGGATACTGCAAAGTCCCTGGTAGATCCAGGAGAAGCTCTTTTTGCCAGCGGCAAAGAGGCAGCCATTAAAGCTGCTGAAGTTGGGACAGCTCCAAAACGGAAGAGAACAGAAAGAGAGAGTGTGGCAGTTTGGTGAGAGATTTTTATGTCTTAAGATTTGAAAGGACATGCTAAAGGGAAGAAAATATATATATAAGTTTTGACAGAAGTGACTAAGCGGCAATTTTAAACAAGAATGTCAAAGTAATATTTTTTTTTTATTGCTGGGTTTTTTATACATGATCTTATATTTTGAAACTGGACTGACTTCTTTTTTTTTCCTGTTATTTATTCTTTTCTCCTTTTTGGTTTTATAATATTTTAAGCCAGAGATTCCCTTATAGCTATTTTTTAAATACCTTTTTTTCTTTTTTAATTAATTCTTATTATATTTTGCTTTCAAAAGGAGAGGGGGAAAGTGAAAGCTAAAGGCCGTGTCACACTGCCCAACGGATGCAAAAAGGACACAACAGAAGAGAAAAATGTTACATCCGTTGTATCCGCACTCAAAAGGGGTGAAAATTTGCATAATTGGAGCAGACAACACGGACGCGGGGAGGATGCAGGGCGGATGCAAAGCAGATGCGGAACGGAAGCACAGCGGATGGAAGCGGATGGTGCGTCCACGAGGCTTCCGGGGGGCCTCAGCAAAGCGGACACGGAACGGAAAAAGCGGATGCAGAACGGATGCAGAGCGGATGAAGCGGATGCACAGCAGAAGCCTAGCAGATGCACAGTGGAAGCCTAACGGATGCCTAGCATTAATTGCGCATGCGGGGGGGATGCATTACACAAGCCCCCCGGATATAAAGGGAAGCAGCTCGCACGTGGCCAGCATTCCGAGGAAAGACCTGCTGTTGGATACCTCGAGTTCTTGCCTGCATGTCTGCCTGCAAGTCTTGCTGCCAGCCTGCCTCCAAGCCTGCCTCCCAGCCTGCCTCCCAGCTTCCTGGGCAGCCTCCCTTCCAGCCTTGCTGGCAGCCTGCCTTCCAGCCTCCCTTCCAGCCTTGCTGGCAGCCTGCCTTCCAGCCTCCCTGCCAGCCTTGTTGCCAGCCTGCCTTCCAGCCTCCCTGCCAGCATTGCTGCCAGCCTGTCTTCCAGCCTCCCTGCCAGCCAGCCTCCCTGCCAGCCTTGGTGCCTGCCTTCCTGCCAGCCTTCCTGCCAGCCTTCCTGCCAGCCTTGGTGCCTGCCAGCCTTCCTGCGAGCCTCCCTGCTAGCCAGCAACCCCACAACCATGGGGAAGAAGCGAAAGTCTCAGCAACCTGCCGCCATCCCTGGCAAGAGGGACAGGGCCACCCTCCCGCCCCATGTCCCTGACTCATCTTCTGCTGGGGCTTCTGCTGCTTGGGCTCGCTCTTCTGTTGCTGGAGCTTCTGCTGGAGCTGCTCCTGGCAGTGGTGCTTCTGCTGCGTACTCTGCTGAAGCTGATCCTGGCCCTGCTGGTCCTGCTCATTCTGCTCGTGCTCCTGGTCTTGCTGACCCTGCTGCTGGTGCTTACTCTGCTGCTGCTCATCCTGGTTTTGCTGCTGCTGCTGCTGCTGCTTATGATCCTGCTGGTGATTATGCTGCTGCTGCTGCTGCTGATGATCCTGCTGGTGATGATGATGATGATGATGATGATGATGATGATGATGATGATGCTGTTGGTGTGGAGGAGCAGCCCCTACAACCTGGAAGCCCCTCTGATGAGGGCCCATCTGGTCCTGCCAAAGGGAGGAAGAGGCGTATGCAACAACGGGAGAGGAGGCAGTATTACATCGAAGAAGCGCACGAGGATGAGGTACTGGAGTGGCTGAGAGAGAACGACTATCTGGGGTGGAAGGGACACCGGCTGTACAGGGACACCAAGCGGAAGCAGGCTGCTTGGAGAGAGAGGGCAGAGAGTCTGGGCTACACTTCGGAGGTGCTCCTCGGCTGGTGGAAGCACATGCACACCTGGTACGGGAAGCTGCGCCGCAAAAAATCTGGCCAGGCCAGGGTTAAGCTGACGGACAGAGAGAACTATGTCATGGCCAAGTGCAGCTTCCTGGAGGGTGAGGTCCGCCACCGAGGAGCACCAGGAGCCCAAATTTCTACCCTCTCTCTCCGGCAGCCTGCTGGGAGCCAGTCCTCTGGCGGCCGAGAGTCAGTCCCTGTCTCCATGCAGATATCTGTGGAGCGTGCCACGGCGGAGAACCCCTGGGCAGGTGTTGAAAGCGGAGAACCCCTGAGCAGGTGGAGAGCGATGAGGACTCCCTGGTGCGGTGGGAGAAAGGAGACATTGAGTCCACCGCTGCCGAAGCCGCATCCACCCACACCTCCGCCACCACAGTAAGGCAGAGAGCCGGACTGCAGGAGGGGCAGAGCCACAAGGTCCTGGTGAAGATCAGGTACACCATCCGCACCAGCATAGGTCTCCTCTCTCAGCTGGTCCCCATTGAATCCTCCTCCTCCAACCGCAAGCCCTTCCTCAATTATGTGAACCAGACCCTCAAAGAGATGGCAGATCCCCAGTACCAGGTGGTGAAGGAGAGGATCACCACGCTGCTTAACAACCCTCCAGACCCAGAGGCACCTTCTCCCACCCACTCCAGGTCTGCTCCGCCACCCCAGGTGATGTCCCTCCCATACCAAGGCTTCCCACACCCCCTCACCTACCAGGGCTACAGCTACCTGGAGGTCCAGCAGCACAGACAGCAGCCCTTACAGATGCAGGCACAGACTCATTAGGCGACACCATTGCCACCGGTTCCAATGATGCCACCGATGCCAACCTCGACAGTCCTCACCCCGCTGCAGAGCAGGCAGCCCCACTACACTGCTCCTTCCTCCATCCCACAGCCAAGCCCGGCCTCAGTACATCTGTCCTCAGTACTGGGGCTGACACCCCATGGCATGGAGGAAGGACCTCTCAGCATCACGGGGCTGAGCCAGCTGTCTGACACCTTCCTCAACACACCGTCCCCTGTTGTCCTCTCGGGGCTAGGCACTCCAATAACACCTCAAACCAGCACTGCAGCAGCACCCACCTCCACAGCACCTGCTCCCTAACATCTTAGCCTGGGCACACACCTCCGAGTGACCAAGAGGAGTGCCAGAGACTGGCTGCTTGGATATTTGTGGACTTTATTTGGACACTTGACTTGGGTCATGTTTATTTTACAGCTTGTTATTAATAAAGTTTATCTTTGTTTCACACACTTGCTTCATTAATTTTTTTCTATAAAGTCTGGGTGGAAACTTTTAGAAATGGTTTAGCCTTTGCATGCTTGTGGGATGGTTTAAGATAGCAGTGGGGTGGGCAGGGATACCTTTGGGATGGTTTAAGATAGCTGTGGGATGTAGTTCTGATAAGTGGACCCCGACTTGGCTGGAGCTTTGCAGGCCACGTGCTTGCCATCGATGGCTCCAACGGTGTGGGGGAAGTTCCACTTCTGATACCACTGCTCTGCAACTTTCTTCCATTCTTCTTCAGTGGAGGGGCACTGGAGGAGCTCCTCCTTGTATTCTTTGATGATGGCCTGCACCACTTCTCTGACAACAAAGCTGATGATGCTGGGTGGCACCCTCCAGCCGTACTGCATGCTCCTGTAGGTGGTCCCTGAGGCCAGGTGGCGCAGAGTGAGTGCCACCTTGAGCCCAGGTTCAAGGCTGGGCGGGAAGTTGATGTTTGTCTTGGTCAACCTGGATGTCATCCGCTGCACAACTTCGTCAAACATGGCTGGAGGCATCCTCATGAAGTTCTGGAATGCCCGAGGGTCTTCGTTCCTGAGCTCCACCATCAGCTTGTCGTAAAGTACATACTGTGCTCTTCTGGCGAACCATCTTCGGAGCCAGACTTTTTTTGGGTGCCTCCTTTTCTTCCCGTAGTACTGTTCACAGAGACTGTAGATGGTTTTGCAGTGTTGCAGAAAGAAGTTGGCTGCTGGAATGATTTTGTCGCAATCCATGGTGGACATGACTGGATGCTGTGGAAGAGGAAGAGGCAGATGAAGGCTGCAGAGGTCTGCACCGCTGGGCTGCTGTTCTGAAAGTGAGATGCAGGCGAGTTGCTCCCCCTTTTTATAGGCAGTATAGGTTTTCTGCTCGGCATCCTCTAGGCATCCTCTAGGCATCCTCTAGACATCCTTAATATCCGAGATAGATCCCCTCTGCGAACGTTTTTTCCATTTTAAATGCTTTGTTTCCATTCTGCATCCGTTCTGCATCCGTTCTGCATCCATTCCGCATCCATTCCGCTTCCTCCCTGCGTCCGGGCGGATGCGAGTTGCGCGGATGCGCAGCAGATGCCTAGCGGATATAGCGGATGCGTAACGGATGCGTAGCGGATGCGTAGCGGATGCGTAGCGGATGCAGAACGGACAAACTGGATACATTTTCCGCGCAAAAGTTTTAAGCAGCCTAAAACTTTTGGAGCGGATGAAACGTCAATAAACGGATGCTGGACGGATAGAGAGGAAGCAAAACGGAGGCAGTGAGTACATCGCGTTTTCGAATGGATGGCAAGCTTTTTTGTCCGTTTTACTTCCTCTTTGCATCCATTGGTGCAGTGTGACAGGGGCTTAAAGAAACTTTGTAACACTGCCAACTAGAGGCTTGGAAGTATCCTGTTTTTTTAACAGACAAAGCTGAGAAAGAACTGAGACTTTGTTTCAAGGACATTGCCTGTTTGATAAGATAGAGGGAAGACCATTGGAGAGTATTATTGCAGGTGCTCTTCTGAGTTTTTATTAGCAGCTGTTGTCTGGTGTTGAAACTTAGGAAAAGAAAAGGTGATGAGCCTTTGGAGAAGAAAACTATAATAAGAGCCTTGGATAATTAAACAAAGTGCAGTGTGCTTTTTTTTTTTCATTTTTTCTAAGCTGTGCTACCCCCCTCCCCATCAGTTTATTTCTTTTTTCTTTCTTTTTTTTTCATAATAGCTATTTGGATTTTTGGTTTTCTGGAACTTGTCTACCTTTCATATTGGTTTTTTAATGGTTCCCTTTTATGTATATTTTTATATTTGAGATCTCTTAATTGGATTAAGGTGTTGAAGAACTTGAAGAATCTTTTTCTTTTCCTTTTTTTGAAAGTCTTTTTTCTCACCTCTTTGCCTTTTTTGGGACTTTACAATTTTTATTTTTATTTTCATGTCTGTTTATGGTGTGCTTATGCCCTTTTTCTTTACTTTTGAATTTTTATTGTTATCTAATTAATTGAAAAGATTAAGGTATCCAAGAGCCTGAAGAATTTTTTTTCTTTTTAATTATTATTACCAATTGGTTTTTTATTTTTTTCCCACTATTTTTACTTGGAATTGTAATTGGTTATTTCACAACTGGATTAAGGTCTAGAAGAATTTGAAAGGTCTTGAATTTCTCAAAATGAGTAGGAAGTTAACAACTCCTGGCTCTTCAACTTCTGCTTCCTCCTCTCCACCATCTGGAGGACAACGCTCAATACAGACAATGTTAAAGCAAGAAAAAGAACAAGAAAAAGTGACCCTGCAGATGATTATGCAAGGAATTCAAAATATTCAAACAAGATCAGAGAATATTAAAAAGAGAATAGAGAACATTGAACAAAGAACAGAGAACACTGAACAAAGAACAGGGGAAACTGATGAAAAAGTAGAGACCATCCAACAAATGATAATGAAGTATGATGAGAGGCTCCAAAAAATTGAAGAAGAAGATAAACAAAGAGATAAGAAGATTGGAGACATTGATAATAGATTAACTGTGGTTGAACAAGATAAAAGTGGTATGCTGAGATGGGAGATGGAAAGATCAGAATTTTATCTCAGATTTCAAAACATAGAGGAAGAAAAAGGACAAAACCTAGCTGAGATAATGATAGAAATACTGGCTGAAGCTTTGGAAACAACTCAAGAGAAGATGATGGATGGAATAGATGAGGTTTATCGAGTCTTTACAAGATATGTGATGAGAAATAGTTTACCAAGAGAAGTTCACATCAGATTTACAAAGAAAGCCACATGAACATTAAAAAGCAACATGAACAATTGCTGAGACAGCCAAAATTAGGGAAAATATTTACTTCTTTGACACAATACAAGAAAAGAGGAGTGGTCTTATATATTAAAGATATCCCAATGAAATTGATATATACTGATGATGATGGAAGAATACTAATGGTGGAAATAATATATAATAATATAAAAACACTCCTGATTGCAATGTATGCCCTGAATGACAATCAAGAAGAATTTTATACAAAAATTACACATGAAAATAATTGAACTGGACTATGCTAATATAATTTTGATGGGAGATTTTAACGGAATTGTAGACAATAAACTGGATTATACAGCATACAAAGCAAAGCAGAAAGATCCTCCCTAAATCCTTTTTTAAAATGGTGGAAATAAACTTAAAAGATACATGGAGAGAACGAAATGCTAAAACCAAACAATACACCTTCTACTCAAATAGACATTTATCATGGTCCAGAACAGATATATGAATGTCAACAGTATTGTTAACTAATATTCAAGAAATAAATATTGAAACAAGTACTTGGGCAGATCACAATCCAATAACAATTAAATGGAAAGGACAAAGATCTAGATTGACGTTATATAATACTATTCTAAAGGAAAAAGACTTTACACAGTGGATGGAGAAAGAACTGGCTTTTTTTTTTCGAGAAAACAAAAAAGAAGATACATCAATCCAGAATGTATGGGATACAATGAGGGCATATGCCAGAGGCTTGATAAGGAAAAGAAATATGAAAAAATTAAACTCTAAGGCATTAGAGGATGGGTATAGAGGACTTGAAAAAGAGTTACAGAAAATGCCACAGAAAAAGGATATCAAGTTAAAAATGGATATAACCAAACATAAAATGGGTCTAATAGAAAAAGAAGAGCTTGCATAAAAAATTAGAGATGCTAAACAGAACTATTTTGAAGATGTAAATAAACCAGGTAGATGGTTAGCATATAAATTGAGAAAGGAGAAAGAATCAAGGAAAATATTGCAATAAATAGATGAACAAGGCCAAGTTTGCTCTGGTAATAAAGAGAAGAAGGAAATCATACAAGACTATCCATGAGAAATTATATACACAAGAGATTATTGATGAGAAAAGAGTTAAACAGTATCTACAGAATGCTAATCTACCCCAGATACCTAAAGAGATTGAAACAATGTTAGAAAGCAATATAACATTATATGATTTAGAAAACATATAATAATATATGATGGAGTTAACTGAAACACTCAAGAAGCAAAATAATGGAAAGGCTCCAGGCCCAGATGAGCTTCCGGCAGAATTTTATAAAACATTACAAGAACTGTTGAACCTTCTATTGTTAGAAGTTATGAATGAACTTATGTTAAAGAAGAGGATGCCTAAAACATGGTTAGAAGCTTATATTACACTTATTCCAAAAGGGGAGGGCAATCCATTACAAATTAAGAACTATAGACTTATTTCTTTACTAAATGCAGATTATAAAATTTTTGCTTCAATATTGGCAGAAAGATTTAAAAATATTTAAACAATTTTATTCATCCTGATCAAAATGGATTTCTGCCAAAGAGACAAATTAAACACAATATGAGAGTAATTTTGGACATTTTGGAATACTATGAGGCTCATCCTTATAAACCAGTGGCTTTGATATTTCTGATACACAGAAGTTATC
The DNA here is from genome assembly GCA_015471245.1 of Laticauda colubrina. Taxonomy (NCBI): domain Eukaryota; kingdom Metazoa; phylum Chordata; class Lepidosauria; order Squamata; family Elapidae; genus Laticauda; species Laticauda colubrina. Next base: position 38,081,402 of record BLBF01000039.1, on the reverse strand, counting down.
TGATAATGTGAACTGGTGATTCATGTTGTTACTGCTGGAACAGATGTATATATCATAAGCAAACAGCAAAGGTAATGATAGAGGGAGAATTGACAGACTCTATTGATATAAGAAAAGGAACAAGACAAGGATGCCCACTGTCACCCTTGTTGTTTGTGTTAACCTTAGAAGTGTTAAACAGAAATATTAGAGAAGAAAAGGATATAAAAGGGATGAAAATTAAAAAGAAAGAATTTAAACTGCAAGCATTAGCAGATGACTTGGTTTTCATCTTAGAAGTTCCACTAGACACAACACCAAAATTGATAGAAAAGATAGAGACATATGGAAAGGTGGCTGGCTTGAAAATAAATAAAGATAAGACAAAGATTCTGACAAATAACATGTTATCAAGACAAAAGGAAGAATTAGCAGACCTATTGAAAACCTAGGTCATGACTAAGTTCAAATACTTGGTGATATATTTGACAGCAAGATGCAGTACATTAAAAGAGAATAATTATATTAAACTTAAGCAGCAGATAGTGCTAGATCTGGTGAAATGGGAAAATTTACAACTGTCACTAATAGGGAGAATATCAACAATCAAGATGAATATATTACCCAGAATTTTATATTGGTTTCAAACAATTCCAGTTAGGCTTGTAAAAGATTATTTTGAAGATTTAAACAAAATCATGTTGAAATATATATTCCAAGGTAAGAAGGCGAGAATAAAGTTAAAACTTTTGCAAGATGCTAGAATAAGAGGAGGATTTGGCTTGTCTAATTGGGATTTGTATCATCAAGCTACGAAATTGATGTGGGTAAAGGAATGGATAACACTAAGAAACACTAGACTGTTGACATTAGAAGGACATGATTTGTTGTTGGGGTGACATGCTTTTTTATGGTATAAAGGAACGAAAACACAGGGGTACTTTCGAAGACATTATATATGGGTGTCTCTGTGGTTAAACTGGGAGAAGATTAAAAGACAATGTTGAAAATTCCAGTCTGGTTTTCGACTATTGAGGCATTTTCTTATCCTATAATATACAAAAAGGAACAGACAGTTAGATATGGTGAAATATTGAATGAAAAGGGTGAACTTAAATCTAAGGAAAAATTAGAGGAACAAGGAGTTGTACTACCAAGCTATGAAACTGATGTGGGTAAAGGAATGCATAACATTAAGAAATACTAAATTGTTGACATTAGAAGGACATGATCTGTTGTTGGGGTGGCATGCTTTTTTATGGTATAAAGGACTAAAACACAGGGGTACTTTAGAACAGGGGTCCCCAACCACCGGTCCCCGGACCGGTACTAGTCCGTGGATCATTTTTTACCAGGCCGCAAAGCTTGGGTGTCACTATCTTGTTTCAATGGCGCTTCCAAGTTTTTGGTTGCTTCTGGGTTTTCTGTTGGAAAGTGCTTCCGGGTTTTCAGCTGGAAAGTGGCGTTTGGGTGCTGAAGGAATCCTCGTGCCTTAGTTTTGTCGGGGGGGGGGCAGCTTCAAACGAAAAGCCGTCCCGATGGCCATGGAGTCTCGCGTTACTAAGGTACCGGTCCATGGAAGAATGAATAATCGTGAAACCGGTCCCTGGTACAAAAAAGGCTGGGGATCACTGCTTTAGAAGACATTATATACGGGAGTCTCTGTGGTTAAATTGGGAGAAGATTAAAAGACAATGTTATTTGAAAATTCCACTCTGGTTTTCGACTATTGAAGCATTTTCTTATCCTATAATATACAAAAAGGAACAAACAGTTAGATATGGTGAAAGATGAATTGGTTTTCATATGCCCAAATACATTCAAGGTAGAATGATAAAGATTCTAAAACAGAAGGTTTCTATGATAAACTGACTGACTTAGATCAGATTTTGACAGGTGCTGATGAAAAGGTGATTAAAAAATTATATGGATATTTATTAGAAATTAAATTAGAAGAAGAACAAGTTAAAGAAACTATGATTGCTTGGGGGAAGAATTTTGGATATGGGATTGATTTAGAGAAATGGCAAAAATTGTGGTCTCAAAATTATAAAATGACAGTGTCAACAGCATTTAAAGAAAATTTGTATAAGATGTTTAACAGGTGGCACTTTCCCACAACAAGAATAGCAAGAATGTTCAAGAATAAGTCCAAAAAGTGTTGGAAATGTCATCAGACACCTGGCTCATATTACCATATGTGGTGGACATGTTCGGATGCTAAAAAATATTGGACTAAAATCCATATGTGGCTGGAAAAAATGATAAATAAGCATATAGACTTGAAACCAGAGATTTTTTTATTGGGAATTTTGCCTGAAATGTATAGTAAAGATTTGAAATATCTGATTGTAAATGTATTAACAGCGGCTAGGATTGTATTTGCTAAAAACTGGAAAAATGAGAAGACACCATCACAGGAGGAAATCATTAAGAAAATATTGGAATATGCTGAAATGAGTAGATTGACATTTGAAATTAGAGAACAAGATGATAAACAATTTTATAAAATTTGGGATCTATTCTATCAATGGTTAGATAACAAAATATAGTAATGAAATATGTAGATTTTTAGAAAATAATAAATATATAAAGATGTATTTTCTTTTTTTTTCTTTTTTTTTATTATATCTACAAAATGATTCTAGGATAGATCTGGGAGGATAACATGAATTGTTATCAGATAAACTAAGTAAAATATGATTATTTTATAAAACATGAATGAATAAAAGTATAGTCAATTATTATATAGTCAATTATGATATAGTCAAAAAGATATTAATGTACTTGATATTTGATTGAAAGTATGAGAGGATATATAATGTAATTGTAATTGAAGACTATGAAATGGTAGCACAAAACAATTTGTAAACCAACCGGCACACTGTATGTATATATATGGAAGATGGCTTAATGTTTTTATGGTTTGTTTGTTTATTTTTGTTTTAAAACCAATAAAAATTTATAAAAAAAGAAAAAGAAAAAAAACAAATTGTCATGATTGGTGAAATCTTTCTGACAAGTAGAAAAAAACAGTTGGCATTTTAAGACATACCGTTGCTATAATTATGAGAGTTAAACTGAAGAGCAATAATCTTTTCAGATTTTAAAAATCTTAAATGTCAGAACCTAGAATAATAGTCTTATTTAGCATTATTTTAACAAGATTGAAATTGCAGCCCAAAATATATTTTGGTCTATAGTAAGCATATTTTTTAAAAAAATGTTTTCACTCTCAATATATTTGGCAATACATGGAGATACATGTCTCCATATATTCATTTATTGCCAATTCTATATATTTCATTACCCAAGACTAATTAGGGGAAATAGACACATATTTTTACATGAATATTAACCTTTTTGAGCTGAGATAAATGTCATCAGATTGACTGTCTCTGTAGGACTTGACAGCCAAAACAGAAAATTCAAAGCAGGTTCATAAAGTAGAAACATGAAATATGCAGCACAGTATTCTCTTAGATATAGTAGATAATATTCAATATGAATATTACATGGAAATAAAACCGAAGAGTAGAGAGATCAAAATAATTATTGGATGTAAAGGACTAAAAGTAATGTGAGATTTTGGCATTACTCCTTTAATTTTGTATCAAATAAGTCTCTTCTTCTATTAAATATATTACAGCAGTAAAAAAAGGTCACAGCTATATTTGAAAATATTATTTGCTACTGTGTAGATGAGCTATTATTGTAGATACCTTGACTTTTCTTTTATTTTGAACATCTTGACGACTTGAATAACAAAATCCAGAGCACTTTCTTTCTGTCTAAGCTAAGTGGCAAATATTGTAGAATAACTTGATTTATTTAATATTTGTTTTATAGTCTCTGCATTTATACTTTGATTTTTTCCTACCTGTTTTTCTATCCTCCCTGCCCCCATTTCTAACCAAAGCCCCAGCTCATGTCAGTGCCCATATGTCATTTAATATTTTATACTAAAGGATGAAAGCATTACTTTTGGATTATATGAAATTTAGAAAGTTCATTTCATTAGCAATGCATTCAAAGATGTTTTGGGGATTTAGACATTATTTTCTCAAAGGTGTAATATTTTAGCACTGAAAAAAATGGTTTTTATTCTAATCAATGGTAAAAGTGTTTTGTTCGGAAAACACACGAGGTAGACCGGGTTCCAACAACAAATACTTTTATTATCAACAGTTAGTAACCGAACGCCGGCTGAAGCCGGGGCCAGCCCTTTTATACAGGCTGGCTTGCCTGCTTGCAGCCAATGGCAGCTATTTAGATTTGCCACCTTTTTGGTATCTCTTTGGATTGGTTCCTAATGAACCAATCCACTGTTCTTTTCCTTAGCCAATCAGAATGGTAGATTTGGAGTCATCCACTTTACATACAGAACAAAAAGAATTATTCTAAATTATCTAAATGTAAATGTAGATCAGAGGTGGTATTCAGCAGGTTCTGACCAGTTCTGGAGAACTGATAGCGGAAATTTTGAGTAGTTTAGAGAACCAGCAAATACCACCTCTGACTGGCCCTGCCCCTATCTATTCTCGGCCTCTCAAGTCCTAGCTGATTGGCTGGGTTTTCTTTTGTTTGCCCTGCACAGGAGAACAAAGCTGGAAAGCAGGCTAGTGGGGTGGGAAGGGAGATTTTACAGTATCCTTCCCCTGCCACACCCACCAAGCCATGCCCAAAGAACTGGTAGTAAAAAAATTTGAATCCCACCACTGATGTAGATGTAGAATATGAACATTGTTCATATAATGATGAATTTACTAAAAAATATTTTGAATATTTAAATGAGAATATTTTTAAAAAACTTTATTTTGATAGGAACACCATTTTATAGACTTCTAGTATGTTGGTATTGAGATAATCTTATGAATTAGCAAATTTCTTCACCTGTTAATACCACATATCAAAATAAAATTTCTCTGCTTCAGATATCTTAAACTTCATGCAATTAATTTTAATAAATTAATATATTTTAATAAAATAAATTAAAAACTGATCTGCTTCAGTTTTTAAGATACTACATCAGTTTGGTTAAGTTTCTACTACATCAGTTTGGTTTCTGATAAGTGGTTTTTTTTTAAGGTTGCACAATTGCCAAAAAAATTGTATTTTCAATCTATCTTCCAGGGCATCCACAAAATGCCAAAACTTCATAGATGACGATTTAGAAATAGAGAAAGAGCTATGGTTGGAAAATCCCAAATAATTATCCAGTATGAAAATCTTGATTATTCAAGATGCAGTGAACAAAATAGTAACAGAATCAGAATAATAAACAACAACAGGGCATCAGAAACATGTAAGGAAGAAAAATGAAACAAACCATTTCAATATTTGTTCAGACATGCTTCATTACTGTTCTGATTGCTTTCCTTGTAATCTTGTCCTGTTGGACAAAATTCTGTCTTTGCTACTGTTTGCTTTCTTGATCTCAGATTACTCATCTATAGACAACTGAAAAACAGCTGGGCAACTTCTCCATAGAGATTAATTTCTTTGTCTGCTGACCCTTCAGAAATCTTGCTTTCTCTTATTCTAAACAGTATCCAGTCAATCTAATTTAGACATAATCAGATTTTCTTCCTGGTATGGTGTGAAGCTTCAGTAATTTTTTAACTGTCTCTAAAAATAGGTTTACTCAACAAAAATTGCAGATAAAACTAGGTTAGATTAGAGTCTTTACTGAAGATAAAAATGAAGCCTTATGTGCCCTCTTCAATTTAGATTTTTAAAGCCTTTATATAAACCTATAATTCAAATAGTTTCAATTCTGCATATTCTTTCTTCTCATCTTTGTGAGTTACAAGATGCTTCACAGTTTGCCTAGTGGGCTTAGATGCCCAAAACATATTATGCAATCATTATCTACAGGCTAGGAGCTGCTGGTTGCACTTTCTAGATCAGTGGTTGCCAACCAGTGGGCCGGGGACTACTGGTGGTCCGGGAGAAAATTTTGGTGGTCCACAGAGAAATGTCCGCCCCAGGTACACTCCCATAGCCATTAATCCATGCTGCATGGGAAAACAAGGCTGCATCGCCCACATGGCCTGCCCACCCACTGGCCCCCACCCTTCAGCCAAGTGCAAACTTTATTTTGAGTAGAGCCAAGCGAGATGGAACTGGAAGGTAAGCCCAAAGGCGGGGGAGGGAAATCTGCCCCAGAGTGTCTTGCTGACATTGGTGGGAAAGTCGGTCCCATATTCTGGCCTGCCATGGACTGGAGGAAGAGCTGCTCTGGGATGACCAAAGGGCTAGTCTTGTGACTACTGCAGCTCTGGAATATGGGACCAACTTTCCCACCAACGTCAGCAAACCACCATCAGTCAAAATTCATTTTAGTGGTCCACAGAATTTAAAATTATGAATTTGGTGGTCCCTGAGGTCCAAAAGGTTGGTGACCCCTGTCCTAGATTCAGCCATGATAATAGGCCTATAAGAGAAACCAAACAGGAGAAACGCTAAGACTCACTGAAACTTTACAAAAGCAAAATGTCTGAGATTACAGTAGAGGGTTGAATTATTTTTGATAATCCTAATCACTCCAGTTATTTGCATATATAAAGAAGAACATATGATGAATTTACATCTCAGTTTCTCTCTACAAAGAAATCCTCTGGCAAGCTATTTCATATTTGAATGTAAGATTTCAAATGGGAGAACTATTTATATGAATCACATGCTCTATTCCTTAGGCAAATTATAGGTTGGAATGTTCTTTGTAGAAGATTCAGTCCCTGTTTTAGGAAAAATAATCTACTGAATTCACTTTGAAGACATCAAAAGAAAAAAAACCTTAAATGTATTGATTTTGATGATTCATCTTTCTTTAGCTTCTTCTCAAATGTTTTGTTCAATTAATAAACACTTAATGTTCAATTTTATCATTGATGCCTATTTCACTCAAGACAATATTTCATTCAAAAGGTCATAGAACTGCATCCTAGCTTGTCTGTGAACTTCATTCCAGAGATCAGCAATTGTTCCTTCCTGAATTAAACCAAAGCAATTCTCAAAATACTTAAGAAATCATGCAGGAATAAATTGACAGCTTAAAATGTTAACTGTATTAATGACAGCATCTAAATGGCATTATATTGTGCCCAACTTTTGAGGTGATAGGGCAGCTCACATTACATGCACAAGGAAGCATGCAATCTTGATTAGCACCTAGTGAGGTATTGAGTTTAATGTCTTCTTGTAATCCATGATTTGAAAAATGTATGGAGGTTTTCTAATCTAGTTTGTTAATTAATGAACAAATACTGTCTCCCAATTTATTGCATAGTGACATTATTTGCCAACTTTAATAAAATTTATCTGAAAATCAATCACATGATATAGATAAAAATGTTTTTCTCTTCTCCTCCTTAAGATTAACAAAGCATATTATATATTTGAAAAATATTATGAATTTAGGTACATCTTTCATTAATTCTTTTGTGAAAATTTTACTATGTGTTCTACTATTTTTGTGAACTAACCATGGTTAGCTTCATACTCTTTAGGTGAACTAGGGTACAATCTTCATCAATCCAATCCTACAAGATCGATGTACTTAGAAAACTAGAAATACCACACACCAAGAGGTATCAGCACAGAAATAGCAATTGTAGGTAAATTGCTGTAAACTAAATAGTCCTACTTTTAATATTTAGAGAAGAGGAATCTTGTTTCTTTGCTTTTCTCCATTCCTCCTTACCTTCAGTAAAATAGCAGTTCATTAAAAGACTTGTGTTTTTGGTCTTATGATTGAAATTCTTAAATCATGTCAGCCTTCAAGATCTTCTTCCATCGCTTTGCATCTTTTGGCTGTCATAAGAAACGGGGGGGAGGGGAGGTAGGGATAAGTCTGGGAAGTGAGCTGGAGGTGTTATATTCTTCTGTTGTGTAAATGAGGGGGGGAGCATACAACAGAGTTAGGTTTCTATTTCTCGCTTAGCTTTCATTTCTCTGCGCAACTGGAACCCGTTATCAAAGTATGCCAAGGTCAATGGACAGAGGCCTCATCATCACCTGAAGATGCCCACATGATCATATTCACAACTTCTAATTGGAAGTGTCATCTGAACTATTGGGGGTGGGAACACTTCCATCACTATGTATATGTGAATTGCGCACCTAATTTCTCAGATCCAGAATTCTTTGGTTGCTACCACTTCACTTTCAGTAAAAGTTAACTTTTCTCTAATTTAAAGAGTCTAAGTATTTCTTTCTTGGATTTTGAATGGAGCTCTGCCTGACATTATTCTGAATCTCACTGCACCAGCCTACCCGGAGAAAACACCCAATTTTCTTCCAAGGGGGCCTGGACATCATGTCATCTTCAACTAGTGATCAGGAAGACCTGGGAGCCATTGGAGGGCAAGATTCTTTGCTGGTACAGGAAGCCCAATCGCTAGCAAAGCTCAATCTGGAAGAGGATCTAGCTGTGAAGCCCAGATGGTCGGTGGGGGTTGGCTGGAAAGATCTGGAGAAGGACACCCCCCCCCGGGATCACAACTACCCGCCGGCGTGGAAAAGAGGAGCTATGGCAAGAGAGAGAAAAGAGAGAACTCTTACTGGATCAAGCTAGGAGACTCCTGAATGAAGCCTTTGAACAACCCCAAGCTGCACAAAGGTATGAAGGGGAAGGGGGAGTAGTGCCCGCTAGAAGAAGCAGAGCAGCTCCTTCTCCCATAAATCAACCTGAGCCAACAGCAGCCCCGGGACCCTCAGTGGGGGGTGTAATTCCTGGAAGGCATAGAGCTCCTAGACTGCCTCCATTAGAAGTAAAATACGAGGGAAATCCCAAAACCTTGGGATTTTTCCTAGCCCAACTTTGGAGCTATAGGGAAGAACACGGGGAGGATTTTCCCTCAGAAGCAGCCAAAGTGAGATGTGTTACCAGGGCTCTAAAGGGAACAGCTGCAGAGTGGATGATGACCTTGCATAATGATAATGCTCCCCAGTTGATGAATTATAACCTGTTCATGACTGCGCTGTGGGCTAGGTTTGAGGACCCACTGGCAGAACGCAAGGCCCGGATTAAGATGAAGACCATAAATCAGGGGCGGAAGTCAGTGGCTGACTACACCCAAGAATTTAGACAGTTAACCAGTCATATTCAAAGCTGGTCCCAGGAAGCCCTGATAGAAGCGTTTGAAGATGGTTTAAATGAAGATGTGTACCAGAGATGCATTGCTAGAAGAGACCCAAATGACTTGCAGATGTGGTACTTGCTGGCAGAAGAAGCGGAAATTGATTTAACCAGAAGCAGATGGCGGGGAGGTTCTGGGTGGAGCAATCCTTCCCCCCCACATCCTCAAGAGGTCCCCAAACCTCAGAGGGGAGGAGTGGTGGCAAGACCCAACCCCTCAGCCTGCTTTCGATGCGGGAAGGAAGGTCACCGGGCTGTGAACTGCAAAGTCAAGCTGGAACCAAAGGGGCACCAAAAGAAGGGAAGAAACCTGAAAAATCCCCAGCGAAGCCTCGCGAAGCAGCACTAAAGTCAAAAGAGATGGCAGAGGTCACCCCTCCCGCAGGAGAGGAATCAGAAACCCCAGTTACCCCTGAGGAGGACGATTTCGACTCGGAAGACGACTTCCTGGTAAGTTCAAGCATGGGCCCTATGACCATTCCGGTGAAGTTGAGGGTACCCAATTCAGGGGTTGAAGGGGAAATGCTAGTCCTGTTAGATTCTGGGTGCACAAGGTGTATAATCAAAATGGAAGTAGTGGAGAAAATGGGCTTAAAATTAAAACCTTTGAAGATGACCATTTCCTTTTGCCAATTAGATGGATCAGTGGCTGGAGGTTGCCCTGCACATTTTATCACGGAACCTATAGAAATGATCATGGGAGAGCATGATGAGACTCTGTGTTTTATTGTGGTCCCTGGGATGGAGCAACCATTAATACTGGGATTGCCCTGGCTCCGGAAATGGAACCCTCAGGTTAACTGGAGAAAGCGGTTGCTGCACATATGCACCAAGCAGCGACTGGGAAAAGAGGGCAGATCTCAGCTGAAGTTTCAGATTCCGAATGAAATAGCTTCCACAGGTACTGAACCTATGAAAGGGGAGGAGAAAATTCCCAAAGAGTATTGGGATTTAAAAGAAGTGTTCAGTGAGAAGGCCTCGGATGAGCTTCTGCCTCAGTGGCCAACAGACTGTACTATTGAGATTTTGCCTGGGGTGAAGCTCCCGAAACCGAAGTTGTACTCAATAACACCACGGGAATTGAAGGAGCTAAGATTGTTTATAGATAAAAATCTGGAACGTGGTTTCATTCAACCTGCTAGGCCCCAGGTAGCGGCCCCAGTGTTGTTCTGTGAAAAGAAAGATGGTTCCAAACTCTTGGTGGTGGACTACAGAAATTTGAACACCATTTCTGTGGAAAACATGTACCCCCTTCCTTTGATGAAGGACATGTTGGCCCACCTAGCGAAGAGGAAGATTTTCACGAAGTTGAATTTGAGAGAAGCATACTACCGAATTCGAATTAAGGAAGGGGATGAGTTGTTGTAACTATGTATCATTTATGTGTTTGCAACTGTGTATCATTGCAACTATGTATCGTTCAGGCATTTGCAACATTGTATCATTCACGTGTAATCATTAAGCTTCTGTCTCCTCAGTGACCTTTTGCAGGGCACGTACAGAGACAAGGAGCTAAACATCTGTAGAAATAGTTTATTTACATTGAGATTACATTGTCTGGCATGCAGCTTTGTGAAGAAGGAATATCCTGATCAAATTATAAATCTTGCCATCCTGTCTGACCTGGTATCTTACCTTGTTTGAGCTATTGTAAATCCTGTGTATCCTGTCTGACCTGGGCTTGACCTAGGCTCTGAATAAACAATCACCCCCTTTTGAATGAGCATAATAAAAGAGCGTGTGCCAAGACATTCTGGGCGCACTCATCCTGAGGAACTTCGTCTCCTGTCGTTTCTTTCTCCTTTCGCTCCCTATCATGAGACGCCCATCTATTGCGGGATAGCAGATACCGCAATGCGTGGAAGACCACTTTTAACTGCCCGATGGGTTGCTTCCAATTCAACGTTCTTCCTTTTGGTTTACAAGGGGCCTCAGCTGTATTCATGCAGATGATCAATCAAGTGTTACATTAACATTTATACAGGGGGGTTCTGGTTTATCTTGATGACATCCTTATCTACACGGAAACTCTGGATGAACATGTGAAACTGGTGCGGTCGGTTCTACAGAAACTGTGTGCCGCTAAGTTGTATGTTAAACTGTCCAAGTGTTAATTCCATCAAGAAAAAATTGACTATTTGGGATATCGCATTTCATCTGAAGGAATAGAAATGGATCCAGAGAAAGTGCGTGCTGTATTGGAATGGGCTCCACCACGTACCAGAAAACAACTTCAAAGCTTCTTGGGATTTGCAAATTTTTTACGGCAATTTATCCCGACGTTTGCTAAGATAGCAATGCCCATCACAAATCTCTTAAAAACAAAAGGGGAGGTGAAGCCAAGGTCGAGCAAGCCATTGGAGTGGTCTATGGAGTGCCAAGCAGCTTTTGAAAAGCTAAAATGACTGTTTGCTGCAGAACCAGTGCTAAAGCACTCAGATATGGAAGCTCCTTTCGTGATTCAAGCCGATGCAAGTGAGGTGATTGTTGGAGCGGTGTTACTTCAAATCAACGAGAAAGGGACCTTACAGCCTTGTGGGTTTTCCTCTCGTAAGCTGTCTGAAACCTAGAGAAGGTGGGCCGTTTGGGAAAAAGAAGCTTTTGCAGTTCCTTGGGCCTTACTGACCTGGAGACATTTCTTGGAAGGAGCAAAACATCCATTTGAGGTATGGACTGATCATAAAAATTTGGAAGCCTTAAAAACGCCTCAGAAGCTGTCCCCTAAACAAGTTCGCTGGGCCCAGTATTTCAAGCGGTTCAATTTCTCACTGAAGTACATTCCAGGGGGGAAGAACTTCATGGCGGATGCTCTCTCTAGACTACCCCAATATAATAGTATGCACCAGGAGGTGACAAGTCCAATTGTTTCTACCAAACATCTAGCCACCCCAGTAATCACCAGAGCCCAAAAGAAGAAACAAGAAGTGGATTTATCGAATGACCTAACTGAACAACTAAAAGAAGCTTTCAAACTGGATGATTGGTTCCTGGCTCATTCAAATGACGATATAGTTAGAGATGGTTTGGCTTGGGTGGGGACCAAGTTGTATGTGCCACAGGTGCTGAGGGGCCAAATACAACAACAAGCTCATGATTCTAAAGCAGCTGGTCATTTTGGATTTGTGAAAACCTTACACCTGGTTAAGCGGCAATTCTGGTGGCCTACTTTAAAGAAGGACATTGAAGCTTATGTAGTTAGCTGTCCAATTTGTGCTTCGCCAAAGAGACCTCCTGGTAAGCCAGTAGGGTTGTTACAAAATGTAGCTAGACCAAAAGCCCCCTGGAAGGAAATCTCGATGGATTTTATCGTAGAATTACCCGAAAGCAGTGGAAACACGGTTATCTGGGTAGTAACCGATTTGTTTTCCAAACAAGTACATTGCATACCTTGTTCCAAGATTCCATCTGCTAAGATGCTGGTTAAACTGTTTATTTCACATATCTATAGGTTACATGGTGTTCTGGAACACATAATCTCTGACAGAGGGGTCCAATTTACCTCAAATTTTCAGAAAGATTTCCTGAAGTTGATAGGCTCCTCCCAGGGCTTAAGCTCTGCCCACCACCCTCAAACCAATGGGGCCTGTGAGAGGACTAACACAGTGTTAGAACAGTATCTTAGATGTTACATAAATTATCAACAAGATAACTGGTCCGACTTACTTCCATTTGCCGAAGTGGCATATAACAACTCCGTACATAGTAGTACTGGATTTACTCCATTTAAAGTAGCTTCAGGACAAGATTTTGTACCCATACCTGAACTTCCTGGTGAAAGGCCTAACATCCATTTGTTGGATGAATTGATAACTCAACTCCAACTTAACTGGCCAGTAACACGCAAAGCATTAGATGAGGCCCATCAAGCTCATAAGAAGTTTGCAGACAAGAAAAGATCTCCACAGAAATTATATAAAGTAGGTGACAGAGTTTTCCTGTCCACCAGATACCTGCAAACCACTCAAAAGTCAAAGAAGCTTGGTCCTAAATATGTTGGTTCTTTCACGATTGAATGGATTATAAATCCTGTAACAGTCCAGCTGAACTTACCGAAAACTCTTCGATGAATTCATCTGGTGTTCCATGTTAGTTTGTTAAAATCTGAACATACTTCTGATTTAAGACCCATCCAGGCTGACCCTCCCATACCAATACTGATTGAAGGTGAACAACATTTTGAAGTTAAATAAATTCTGGACTCTTGCAAATGGAGGGGTCGGCTCCAGTATCTTGTAGCCTGGAAACATTTCCCTTCTTCACAAGCTGAATGGGTTCACAAAACCGATGTTCAAGCCCCTAAGTTGATCAAAGCATTTCGTTCCAAGTATCCTGATAAGCCCTTGGAGTGTATTCTTTTGTAATTGTTTAATGATTAATAATTGTCTTTCTATTTTCTCCTCTCTCTCTTCTAGGACTGATGGTTTTCCTTTTTCTAGGAGGGCCGAATGTCAGCCTTCAAGATCTTCTACTATCGCTTTGCATCTTTCGGCTATCATAAGAAACGGGGGGGGAGGGGAGGTAGGGATGAATCTGGGAAGTGAGCTGGAGGTGTTACATTCTTCTGTTGTTTAAACGAGGGGGGGAGCATACAATAGAGTTTGGTTTCCATTTCTCGCTTAGCTTTCTTTTCTCTGCGCAACTGCAACCCGTTATCAAAGTATGCCAAGGTCAACGGACAGAGGCCTCATCATTACCTGAAGATGCCCACATGATCATATTCACAACTTCTAATTGGAAGTGTCATCTGAACTATTGGGGGTGGGAACACTTCCATCACTTTGTATATGTTAATTGCGCACCTAATTTCTCAGATCCAGAATTCTTTGGTTGCTACCACTTCACTTTTAGTAAAAGATAACTTTTCTCTAACTTAAAGAGTCTAAGTATTTCTTTCTTGGATTTTGAATGGAGCTCCGCCTGACAAATCGACACTCTTTTATCCAAAGCTTTTGGGATATCCAGAATATAATATGTATTAGATTGTGTCAGATCCGTGTATCTGTCATTTCTTCAATGGAAGAAGAAAAGGGTGGGGGAGACCGATAAAAAATCCTTCTTGATGTAATCTGAATATATTTAATCTTATATCGAATTTGTATAACCTACACATGATACAATGGAGGGATGAACCCCAGATAGCCGGAACCTATGACCTCTGTGAGCGATAGCCAGAGGATGAAGAGACCATAAAAATTCCACAGTGAGATGTGTCCTGGGAAACTCTTGAAAAGATCATTCTAAAAAGAGGGTGGGGATGTTGGGTCTTTGTTTTACTAAATACACTTCAAGATTAGGGGAGGGGTTTTAAACTCCCTTATCTATCTCTGCATGCCTGAGAGCTTAGACACTGCTTTTAACCCCTGCATGAATTGTTTTGATACGTTTTCAGTTCATTCTAGTTGATTGAATGGGAAAAGTTCTATAGCCTGACAGATTGTCTATGAGCATGCTTCTAAATACTTGTTGGGATATTGAGTTTCAATTCTGGATTTTCTTTTTTCCATATGTGAAGATAGACCCATGTCTGCAAGCAATACATTAATTTGGGAAGAACAGAAATTGCTCTTCTATGTATTTCACCATTTTTGTTTTAACACTGCTTTCTATCAAACTTATCTGGCAGAGATGTTAATTGACAGGCCTTCAATTTTCCGACTTGCCCTTTGGTTCCTTTTTCTTAAAAATGTTGTACTGTTGGCTTTCCTCCAAGCTTCTCTGCACTGTGTCTATACTCCAATCTTTTTATTATGAGTTCAGAAAATTATGTATTCAAGCTTCTAAAAGAGAACTCTTGGATGAATGCCATACAACCACAGTTGCTTTGTGAATTTGTAATATGCCAATTAACTCTAAAACATAATCTTTTTCATCTTTATATGATATATAGAGGGCAAAGTATTATTTTAGCTACAAATATTTCTGCATAGCTGGGTAACAAGATTAAATTCCAAAAATTATTTTAATAAAAATAACAAGCAGAATTACTTGATTGCAAATCAACTTTTTTTTCTTAATGCTATTATATAGGCATTTTCACAGAGAACCTCTCTCACTCACATAAGCAACAGGCAAACCAAAAAGAGAGAGAGGGGAGGGAATGTAAAATCAGACATTTGTTCTCAAAACTGTCTCAGTTAAGATTTCATCAGAGGCATTTATAAGAAATGACATGATAAATAATTAACAAGTATACACCTCTAAAATTTAAAAAAAAGTATTATAAATTAAACATCAATGTATACAAAAATATACTTATGTGTTTACAATATATCTGCATAATTAATGAGTTTACAATGTGTCTGCTTAATATTTTGTTCTGCTACAAAAGAATATAATGATGTCATAGGAATAATGTTTTCTAAGTAAACATTATTTTTTTCTATTTACTATATTAATCCCCAAGATGGCTAGTATGTACCTTCATAGTTTCAAAAGAAAGAATTGCAGACAATTATAATTTGTTGAAATAAGCACAATTTTTTATTGTTGATGTTGTTTATTAAATATAAACCTGATATAGAGCGTTGACCTCTTGCAGCTATTCCCGGATAACCAGTTATTACATGCAGCTTTATCTCTCGTGAAATTTGGCTCAATGGTTAATGAATTTATCTATCATCAGAGAATTGATACCTTATTGTGATTCTCTGAAGCAGCCCCTGAGCTAGCATGAGCTAAAATGCATCTTCAATTCACCCTAAATCAATTTCCCTTGGTAAATCCTCTTTGGAATCAGCTGCTGAAGATTTAAAGGTCAAATATTCATCAAATATTTGGTATTCAAGGCTTGTAAATATTTTATATTTAACACCCAATATTTGATAGTAGTCAATATTTGATGCTGAACATTTTCTGACATTTCAAAACTAGTGATAGTGAATAACATATTCTCACTTTTTGTAATTAGAGGAAATAATTCATTAACTTGTTCTCCTATCTAATGGAGCTCACTTAAATCACTCCTGATTTTAATTTTTCTTAGAGGCATTTCTAGTACATTTGCAAAAAATTCAATTACCATTGAAGCAGGGGGTGGGATTCTATCGGTTTACACCTATTCACTAGAACCGGTTGTTAACATTCTAAGCAGTTCAAAGAACTGATTGTTAGAAGAAATTACTGGCCTAATCCTGTAAGGAAGGCAGGAAGGAAACATTCTGGTGTTGCTTACAGAAACTGCCTCTCTGTTAACCCTTATTACATTCTTGGCAGGACTAGACTTCCTGTCTCAGGAAGGTCTCTGGAGTTTTTCCCCTTCCTTTGCTGGTACTTTGCTTGTGTGGAGTAATCATTCAAAGTTACAATGGCACTGCAAAAAGTGACTTATGACCATTTTTCACACTTACGACTGTTGCAGCTTCCCCATAGTCATGAGAGGCCAGGCAAGGAGATGCATGCCTTGATGTGAATGATATTGAGTTGGCCATGCCCAGCCAATAATGTGGCCACCAAGCCATGCCCACCAACTTAGCCACACCCACAGAACCGATTGTTAAAAACTTTGAATCTCACCCCTGGGTATCAAATAGTGATTTAAATAAAATTAACACATAAGACATTTGTTTTTAATAACCATCTAAAATTCCAGGACCATCATATGTTGCCTATGAAGAGTATACACTATTTTTTTTCAAACAGGAAAATACCAAAGATTATATGATTTGAACGATCACTTTTGAAAAATCATTTTGAGAAAGTAATAAGATTTATAAATATCCACCTCTTCGCTGGACAACTGAAGCTACTATACAATTTGTTTTGCAGAGCACTGATAGGAATTATAGATCATACACTCAGTGTTCCTATTCCCTTTCCTTTAAATTGCTATGTTATATTATTTCAGCTGCAATTGTGAAGCACTGAACTACTGTATATATTTTATTCCTTCCACTTTGCCATTAGACGCAATGAGTATTTAGTTCCTTTTAAGTTCATCAGGGCATGAAGGTAGGACTATCCTACCTCTATCAATCCTGTTCTTTAAAAATAAAAAACAACAACCTGATCATATTTAATTTTAAATTCACATATAAGATTAACCACATGATGCCTATCAGAATAAAATGGAGTTCCCTATTAATCTTCTGGTGCTAAAAATGGTTATTTGAAAACAAACTAGACAGACAAGCAGATGGATAGACGTCATCAATCGATGATGAATGATGAATTAAAATCAAAATAATTACATGAGCATCTGAAATCATGACCATCCTACTCCCTAACAACTACACATTTTAAATTCTGAAGAATATAAAATGTTTGATTATTCAAAAGCAGAGAAAAGTAAAAGAGAACAAAACTATGCCTATAAAGTTGTAACTTCATAGGCTTTGTGCAGAAGAGGCAATTTTATGCTGGAGGGGAAGTGCTTAATGAATTCACAGCATCACTACAATTATTGAATATTTGACATGTTCTGACCCAAACCTTGTTCCAAGAAAGTAAACACAAAATGGAGGTAACAGCAAAACCTTTTAATGATTCTTTACGAATTCTGTTCCTTCCCAGTTAAAAGTCTGTTTCAAACTAATTGTCTTTGCCAAGGTTGTGCCAGGCTTCCAAGAACACTGGATAAAGTTGCCAATAAATATTTCAAACACAAAGAGTCTCCAAACACAAACTAAGAGAGTCCAAATGACCAAAAGGCTTGAGTGCAAAAACTTCTTTGCTTCCTGCAAAGAACTATGGTTTCTCAGCTGGCTTTTATCTTTTAAAGGAGGGGCCATTACCTTGTAGCCTTACTCCCGACTTGCCTGTGCTGCTGCAGCTGCTCTTTCCTTTGAGCAGCCCTGCATGTATGCACACTTGGCACAGGCTCCTCGGGTGCCTCTTCATCACTGCTGCCAGCCTCCACAATCTCCAAAGGCAGCATTCCACTCCCTGATGGTCTTGGCCCCATCCCTGCATCTCACACAGGCCCCTCATCTGAGTTGTCACTCTGTGAGCCTCAGCTGTTTGCACCTGATGCTGGCAAACCACAACATGACATGATTTTACCATGGTTATTCCCAAGCACGTGTATTACAAACTTCCACCATCTTCAAATTGCTGGATGGCAACTCTCATAATTCCAGGGTTGTCTGACAATTGTGAGAGTGAAATGCAAAATATATAGACAGACCTACATCCTGGGGATCTTACTTCTAAGTACTAGGAGGTCCACCCCTACCTACTTCCCCAGTTCAGACACAGTTACATCAACGTTGGCCCAAGTTAGCTACACACACAGCAAGACACACAGACACATACTTTATCTCTCTTCTTTGTCCTCTGCAGATACATCTAAAGGAATGTAACATTATTTTCACTTTGTCATTTAAGATAAACTTTGGACATTTTATTTTAAACTGTGACCAAACACTGTTCAACCAGCTCCTGCACATAGGCAATCAGCCAGAAAGCTTTTTTGAAATGTTTGTCAAATGATAATTCTGCTCTCAAATGATTTCAATATTTATTTAAGCATCTAGAACAGCCTCTAGAACAGCCCCATTTTAACTTTTCTTCTGAACAAATGCTACATTCACATTTTCAAATTTGGTTTACTGTGATCTACAATCAAGAAAGTAACATTTTCTTGGGAATTTCAACCACTCCACTCAAAATGTTGCCATGTATAATGTACTCTGAAAAATGTGAGAAATAAAAACATAAAGTGATTACCTAGCCTAGAGTGGGCCCTAGAGAATTCACTCTTTGAAGATCTAGAAGGAAACTGACCTTTAAAATCTGAGTTGTTATGATGGAGCAAATATCAATGTTGATATTTTCAGAACTGCCCACATTTAGAGAAATGTAAAAAGACAGTCTCATGTGAAAAATGTACAGTCAGTACAATTTTGCTTTCCCTTTTACAGACTGTTTTTTGAGACTTTGTGTAGGAATTTGTTTTACAAATCGGTGGTTGCATAGGATAACAAATACTATTCAATCTTAGAGAACACTGCAAACAAATAACAACAAAGCAAATTTTTATGCTTTAGTGCAGTGGTTGCCAACCAGTGGGCTAGGGACCACTACTGGTCCACGAGAAAATTTTGGTGGTCCAAAATTTTGGTGGTCCAAAGCACTCCCCCAAAGCAATTAATCCAGGCTGTGCGGGAATACAAGGCTGCATCACCCACATGGCCTGCCCACCCGCTGGCTCCCACCCTTAGGCTGAGTGCAAAACTTATTTTCAGTAAAGCCATGTAAGCTAGAACTGGAAGGTAAGACCAATGATGGGGAGGGAAATCTGGCCCTGGGTGGCTTGCTGACGTTGGTGGGAAAGTCACTTCCATATTCCAGAGCTGCAGTAGTCACAGGATTGACCCTTTGGTCATCCTGGAGCAGCTCCTCCAGTCCATGGCAGGCCAGTGTACCCGGGTGGAGTAGCAGCTACTCCGGGATGACCAAAGGGCCAGTCCTGGGACTACTGCAGTTCTGGAATATGGGACCTATTTTCCCACCAATGTCAGCAAGTCACAGTTGGTCAAAATTCATATTAGTGGACTGCAGGATTTAAAATTATGAGTTTGGTGGTTCTTGAAGTCCAAAAGGTTGGCGACCCATGCTTTAGTGTTATGATGTTCTATTAGGAATGCAATTCTCAAGGCTGGGATATCTTACCATGTCATATTGTGTACTGAGTATACTGGGTGGCTGTGGTTTTAGCGCAAAATCTCTCTAAAGAGGACTGTGGGTAAATTAGTCCAAAAAAATAGTACAATAAAGTGTTTGCCTTTATCTGTAGGCACTTACTTTTTCAAAAAAAGCAAAGAAAAATCACTATATATCTTAAAGAATTCATGATAAATAATTTGAATAACTATCCTTTAATTTATGAACTTGCCTGAATCACCTGTTTTTAGAGTCAAATGGAGCAACTAAATAATTCTCCATTCTTTTGCTTCTTATTCAGTATTTGGTAAAGACATAGTTTGTTTTTTATGGCACCTACTCTTGTTCTAAAATTGCATTTTCCCAGGTCCCTGTATTTTTGAAAAAAATATATCAGAATTTTATGATGAAATATTCAGAAATATAACTCATTGGATGTGATCAGGATTAGACCATTGGTGCAGTTGCAATTTGTCCAAATTGGGTAAATATCTGAGTGATAACTATCTGAATACCCAGCAATTTCTTCTTGCAATGACTCTTTCCATGGTAATTTTGCAGTTTTAAATTAGAATCAAAATTGCTGTGTAGTCAGACCTTCATTTTACTATAGGTTGGTTGACTGATTGATTATTTAGTTAAATTTACATCCTTCAAAAGCGTTCACTCTTCCAATTTTCCCATATTTATTTTATTAGATAAACCACTCTAAACAGACCTATTATATACATGGACCACACCGAGAATACTGCATCCGGTTTAAGTCACCACACTATAAAAAGAAGCTGAGATTCTAGAAAAACTGCAAAGAAGAGCAACCAGAATGATTATGGAGTGGAAACTAAAACATATGAAGAACAGTTACATGAACTGGGCATGGCTAGTGAAGAGAAGGAGCAGGGGAGACACGATAGCAGTCTTCCAATATTTGAAGGGCAGCCACAGAGAGGAAGGATTCAAGCTATTTTCTAAAGCACCTGTAGGCCAGACAAGAAATCATGGATGGAAACTGAACAAAGAGAGACTTAACCTGGAAATCAAGAGAAACTTTCCGATAGTGAGAATAATCAACTCATGGAACAGAAGCTGTCCTCGGAAGTTGTGGGAGTGGCATCACTTGAGACTTTAAAGAAGAGATTGGATTGCCATTTTGTCAGAAAAGGTGTAGGGTCTCCTGCTTGGGAGGGGGTTTAGACTAGATGACCTACATGGTCGCTTTCAACTCTGATTATCTGTTGTCTGTGTTTCTGTTATCTGAATTAACAACACATTTAGAAGGGACCTTGTAGGTCTTCTAGTACAACTCCTGCTCAGGTAGGAAACCCTAAATCATTTCAGACAAATGCTTGTCCAATCTCTTCTTTAAAAATTTCAGTATTGGAGCACCCACAAATTCTGGAGGCAAATCATTCCACTGATTAATTATTCTAATTGTCAGGACATTTCTCTTAGATCTAGATCATTTCTTTCCTTGATTAGTTTCCATCCATTGCTTCTTATCCTGCCCTCAGGTGCTTTGGACACTAGGTTGACCCATATTGAAACATGGTTATCATGTTACCCTTAGTCCTTCTTTTCATAAAATTAAATATATCCAATTCCAGGAACCATTCTTTATATGTTTTAGCTTTCAGTCCCCTAATCATCTTTGTTGCTTTTGACTGGCAAAAGACCACCCAATGAGTTTTGATATTTGACAACTCAAGAATTTTGGTTTTCTCGTTCTAGTCCAGATTTTTCATCATCACCAGTTTCTATGAAGAGAAGCATGTCTCTTCACTACTGAAAGTCTTTTTAACACTAAATTTATTAAAAATTACATATACACTGATTTAAAACTAATACAAAGTAAAAAAAAAGAACAAAAATAAAAAATAGGTTCAGAAAAGAAAAAGAAAATGGGAAAAAATAGAAAAGAAAGAAAAAAACATCAAGTCAAGGAAAATAAAATAAATACATAAAGAAATAACTTCATCCTTCATCATAAGAAATATGAACAGTTTTAATAACTTAACACTTTTCCTTTTGCGCCATACAACAAATCTCCTCTTCTGATATGTCATTTTATATTTATGAACAAAATGATCTTCCTGTAAGGCTCTACACAGCTTTAAGACATTTTCTCTTTCTTTCTAGGCACCGACCTTCAACTTTCAAAATACCTCTTTCAAGCAAAAGCATGGAATTTTAAATCCTAGAAATTTTTTGGGAAAGACTGCTGTTGCAGATCTCTGAATGACCCATCATTGGATTCCCTCCCCCCCCCCCATTATTAAAAATGGCTATTTATTTCCTTGATTCAGAGGTGGTATTCAGCAGGATCTGACCATTTCTGGAGAACGGGTAGCAGAAATTTTGAGCAGTTTGGAGAACCGGCAAATCCCACCTCTGACTGGTGATTTTACAGTATCCTTTCCCTGCCATGCCCACCAAGCCACACCCCACAGAACTGGTAGTAAAAAAAAATGAATCCCACCACTGCTTTGATTCCTTTGATACAATCTTAACAAATAAGACCCATTGAATAAAATGTCGTTTTATTCAGTAACCAATTTATAAGGCATGACAACATGCAACTTTCCATAACTACAATTCTTAGCATCCATTACTGGACTGTGTAATTCAGTAATATCAGAAGAATCATAGGAAACTTATTTATTTTATTAAAAGATAACTTTTGTATGTTACATCTTACAAGATTTCTTGTTTTTTTCATGAAAACTTGAACATTTATCTTATAAATATAAAATCAGGAATAAAGGGATTCAAGGTTTTTTCAATATATTAATTTTAGAGTTTACTTCTTTTCTGTTACTTGTGTTTTTTAATTAATGAAATTTGATGTGTGTGTTTGTTTTTGTGTATTCACTTTTGTGTATATATACATTCCCTTGACATCCTAGTTTTCTTCACATTGAAGGGGAAAAAATCAAAATCTAATATGAAAATTAGCTTCTGAAACAAATAAAATAATTTTTATAAGTTTTGGTCTGAAGTTATTTTGTCTCTTTGATCTTTCCAGGCTATGCATTTGAATGTGTTCTATAAAGAAATGTGTGCTACCGGATTTGTTTTTCGAAATTATTCATCTGCATAAAATATTTATCCAATCTCTAATGTAGATACATTGTTCTTTTTGGGGTCATGGACAACAAACCTAGTACAAAATTTATAATTGCTTAAAAGAGATAACAATAACCAAGGCTAAAGTTATATCTCTTTCCCCAAGGCTAAATCAACAGATTATTATAATCTGTTTTTTTTATATATATAAATCTATATATATCTATAAAAAACAGATAATACCACTTGGTGGTCTTGAAATCTAGGGTAAATAATTCAATACTCCATGTTGTTTATTACATTTATCATTTATTTTTTAAAGACTTGAAGATTATTGATCTTTCTTTCACTTTGAGTCTGTGTCATAGGAATGAAAGAACACTAATAGCAACTTTTCTACTTGAATACGAAAATCACACATTGGAAATAAGTATTGCTCCTCCTTTGAAAAATTATCTTTATTGCTGGTTTTGTTCCTGGGACAATCAGAATCCAAAAACCAGAAGCACAATAGATACATCTTCAGATCTCTTCCTTTCTGTGTCCTAATATTTTTTTTTTCAAATGATTCAATCTCATTAAAAATGTCCTCTAATGCTGCATGAAGGTGACTGAAGAAATGCAAGTTAAAAAAGACACCCCCCCAAAAAAAAAAACCCTGGACTCATACTGTGTGTGTGTGTGTGTGTGTGTGTATGTGTGTGTGTGTGAAGAATAAATATAAAATAAAACATAAACAATCACTACATATGTTATAAATAGTAAATTTATTTAAAATAGGAAAGAGGGAAGAAGGGAGGGAGCGAGGGAGGGCAGATCCTAGATTTTGTTTTTCTTTGAAAACATTTAGTTTTCATCCAAGAAGATTCTTCAATTATAGATGACAGGTGGGGATCAGAAGTATTATATTCCTTAGCAGTCACTGATTGTTATCACCCTGAAGGTCTGTCATTAGAGTTGTTGAGGCCACTTTATCTGGGTTTACTTATGCTAATCTTTAATTTCGTTTTTTTAAATTAAAAAAAGGAGAGCGAGTACGCATTCTACCCGTAGATTGTTCTGCAACGGCACCAGTTTACTTACTTCTGCTCT
Source organism: Laticauda colubrina (assembly GCA_015471245.1). Lineage (NCBI taxonomy): Eukaryota > Metazoa > Chordata > Lepidosauria > Squamata > Elapidae > Laticauda > Laticauda colubrina. Next base: position 38,057,527 of record BLBF01000039.1, on the reverse strand, counting down.
ATACATACAGATACTTTGTAAAGTGCAGTTATTATTGCCACTTAGCAAACACCTTCTTAAGACTTTACCACTGATTCCAAGATAAGTGGCCAAAACTTAGCAGGCAGGAGTAAGGATGTTGAAAATAAGAATCCATGCTTCACATATCATAAGTATCACACTAAACAGGAATGGGAAAAATGCAATCATGAGCCATAAATATTTACCAGTATAATTATAGCTGACAGAATGAATATCTTAGGATAGAGAAAACCAAAATCTATCATGTTTCTTTTTTTATTTAGGGGATTTGAGAGGGCAAACTGGGTATCTTAAGTCTCACTTATTGCATAAACAACAAGAAGAGTAGATGTATTTCAACAGAAGAAAAAGAAACAGAATTTTTAAAAAGCAGGCAGAGAATCTAGATTTTTCAAGAGATTGTGTTTTTATTTCCAAAGGACTAAAAACATTGTCTCTTATATAGCACCTGACTGCAAGGAGTGTATGGAGGGAGCTGCTGATGGCTGCTGTGGATATATGAGTGATTGCTTCTTTCCAAGTAAGCAACAGCTGCTGCAGAGGTGAGTTAAGGTATATAATGCAGCCACTTTCTAGGGATCAAGTTCACTGAATGAACAAATAGAACAAAAAGGACTTTGGCAGCCAAAGACAAAGGAGAATCCAATGGGAGGTCTTTAATAAATTGACTTTAATATTAGAACAAGAGGAAATTGGGCCTTTCTATCAGAGAAACTAAAAAAGGTATAGCTCTGATCTAAAATGTTTTTTGACTTGCTTGGTGGATTGAAAAACAAAAAAGTTTTTGCTAAAAACATCTTAGCATATATTTGTACAAAGTAAAAACCTTCTCAGAATAAGGGAAATAAATGAAATAGTTTTTCAGGGTAAAATGAGGCTGTGGTGGGAGAGACTCTTCCCCCCCCCCCAAAAAAAAAGTCTAAAAATACAATGCAAATAATTTTAATGAAAAATATGATAGCAGCTACCAATGAAGCATTCAGTAACAATCTTAAATTGATAGATGACACATACAGGAAATAAACTCAGTCCAGAATTTTAGAGATGTTGTCAGAATGAATAAAGCTCAGAATGAAGAGCACTTAAAGGACAGCAAAAAAAAAAAAAACAACCCTAAGATTTATTTTTATTCTTCAAAATTAAATAAAGAAAATAATAGCATTGTAGATGCTCTGTGGGGATGGCAAAAGGATAACAGGTAACAAAGAAAAGATAGTGCTCCTCTACTATCTTTGCAGTTCAGCTATTTTGAGATATAGGTATTTCTACTTGAGCACAACAAAGCCAGAGAAAAATCGCCCAAGAATGAGATTCATCCAGAATGAGTTTGAATCTCCAAATAGAATATTTTATAAAATACTGAAGGAACTTGTTGATAAAGAGGATCAATATGAGATTGATATTTTAGAAGCATGCATATCATCATCCTATTCCTTCTTGAGATAAGTAGTACTACATAGAAAAGCAGTTAGAAATAGCATGCCAAAGAAATTTAAAAATGAGAAGAAAAAGTAAAGAAAATGTAGATAAAGCAAGTTTACATCAACAGTATTAATAGTATATCTCCGTATCTCTTTCTGTTCTATATGTAAAGTGGGTGACTCCAAATCTACAAACCTGATTGGTCAATAAAATGAACATTGGATTGGTTCACTAGGAACCAATCCAAAGAGCTGCTAAAAGGCGGCAAATCTAAACAACTGCCATTGGCTGCAAGCAGGCAAGCCAGCCTGTATAAAAGGCTGGCCTCAGCTTCAGCCAAGTGTTCCTATTTACTAACTAGTTGAAGAATAAAGTATTTGTTGTTGGAACCCGGTCTACCTCGTGTGTTTTCCGAACAAAACACTGGCGACGAGGATGGGATCGTCCTGAACGGAAAAACCTGCACGCGGTGATAAGAAGTCCAGATTACAACCAAGATGTCTGGAAACAACGCACCGCCCGCACCCTTCAATCCCAACGAAGAGGATTGGGATTCCTATGCTGATCGTTTCCAAATGTATTTGGAGAGCAATGAAATGGAAGGCATTTCAGAGCAACGCAAGAGAGCTGTGTTCCTGACGCACTGCGGGCCAACAGTTTTTAAGATGGCAAAGGCCCTTGCATAGCCCCGGGACGTTAAACAACTAACGTGGACAGAATTGCAAAGACTCCTCAAAGCACACTACGCTCCGATGGTGTCTAACTTAATAAAGTGACACGAATTTTACCGTAGAGACCAGAGAGAGGGAGAGACCGTCGCCGATTTCATCGCTGCCCTCAGACAAATAGGGGGTGAGTGTGAATTTTTGAACATAGACGAGGCAATGAGGGATCGCGTGGTGCTGGGTCTGAGAGACTCGACCGCACAGAGTAAATTGCTCAACAAACCCAACATCACCGTTACCGAAGCCATCGCGGAAGCCACAGCCGCTGAAGCCGTGAAAAAATCTGCCGTAGCCATTAAAAAGATGAACACACACAGCGAAGAAACACCAACCAAAGACAGAAAGCACCCTGCCACCACAACCCACTACGAAGAGTCGGGCGAAACAATTGAATCGAGCGAAGAGGACGACGAGGTCCACCGTTTGCTCACGAACAAAAAAGAGCGCGAAAGGAGAAATTGGCGGGAATGCGCTGGCTGCGGAGGAAACCATCCCCGAGCTGAATGCAGATTTCTCGATGCCATCTGCCGGCATTGCAAAAAACGAGGGCACATCGAGAAGGTCTGCAGGAACAAAAAATATTACAGCCGACGAGACGCAGAAATTCCCCAACACGAGCCGAGCCTAAACGAGCCGAGAGAAAGTGGCAACAAGAGAAGCAAGCCAATACACACCAAACTGTCATTATACAGAGCGCTCAGACGGAAAGTGGAAAAAAAATTAAAGTCATCGTGAAAATCGAAGGGGAACACTGCAAGATGGAAGTGGACTCGGGGTCCTTCCTATCCATGGTATCGTGGGACACAATAAAACAGCTAGTCCCAGGTATCAAACCCAAAGAATTGAAGAAGCAGCACCTAACCCTCAAGGACTATCAGGGAAACCAAATCCCTGTGGTAGGCATGGGACAATTCCGAGTCGCCTACAAACATCACGTCAAGGTGCTTCCGCTGACCATAGTCGACCAAGACAGACCAAGCCTCCTGGGCATCGAATGGTTCATGCCATTGGGCATCGGGATGACCGGGGTCGATCGAGTGACTACAACCGGCTGGGAAGACGACCTCATCCGAGAATTCCAGGACGTTTTTGACGGCTCACTTGGCAAGTATCGGGGAAATCCCATTTCTTTCAATCTAAACCCCCAAATAGCCCCACGAAGAATAAAAGCCAGGCGAGTTCCTTTTGCACTAAAGGCAAAAATAGAGGAACAGCTGGACAAATTAATAGCCCAAGGGGTGTTAGAACCTGTGGACCATGCCAAGTGGGAAACGCCTATTGTCACACCCATTAAACCTGACGGGTCCATCAGAATCTGTGGTGACTATAAGGCTACCCTGAACCACGCATTACAACCAAGCGCATACCCGGTGCCAGTAGTCCAGCATTTGCTTCATTCCCTGGGAAAAGGCAAAGTTTTCGCCAAACTCGACTTGGCACAAGCCTATCAACAACTCCCAGTGGACACAGAAACAGCAGAAGCACAGACTATAGTCACCCATAAGGGCGCATTCAAATGTCACCGGCTCCAATTTGGAGTAAGCGTGGCCCCTGGCGTCTTCCAGAGTCTGATGGAACGCCTTTTAAATGGCATACAAGGAGTCATTCCCTATTTTGACGACGTCCTAATCTCGGCCAGAGATGAAACTCAATTAAGGAACAGACTCAAAGAAGTATTAACTAAGTTTAGGGAATCTGGCCTCAAGGTAAATAGAGAAAAGTGCTGTTTAATTAAGAACAGCGTCGAATTCCTGGGCTACTCAATAGACGGAGAGGGTATCCACCCCACAGACAAAAAAGTTAAAGCAATCAAAGACGCTCCTGAACCAAGAAATAAAACCGAACTACAAGCATTCTTAGGATTAATTAATTTTTATAACGTGTTCCTGCCAAACAAAGCCACTATAGCAGAACCGTTACACCGTCTGCTAGACAAAAAGGCAACTTGGACTTGGGGTTACAAAGAAAAAAAAGCCTTCCAAAATATTAAAAGCTTGCTAACATCAACAAACGTTCTCATCCAATTTAGCAACACTCTGCCATTAACAGTGACCTGCGACGCCTCACCATATGGAGTAGGTGCCATCCTGAGCCACCAACTACCTGATGGCAGAGAAGCACCCGTCGCATATTACTCTAGGACTCTATCTAAAACCGAGCGGAATTACAGCCAATTGGACAGGGAAGCTCTAGCAATTGTCGCTGGAATAAAACGCTTCCACGAATACTTATATGGGCGGACTTTTCAAATCATAACGGACCACAAACCGCTAATGGGGATTTTGGCGGGAAACAAGCCAACACCTAATATACTGTCCCCAAGAATGACGAGATGGTCAGAGTTCCTAGCAGCTTATTCCTACACTCTGACACATCGGCCAGAGAAACAAATTTCCCATGCGGACGCTTTGAGCAGAGCACCCTTACCAGCAACTGACGAAGACCTGGCACCAGCGATGACAACGCTACAAATCGAGACTTGCCCCGATCTACCCATATCAGCGTATGATGTCGCCAGAGCCACCGTGAAAGACTCATTGACTGCCCGCATTCTTAGCTGGGTAGGTAAAGGCTGGCCGGAGAATCAAAAAACTGAAAACTTTAAACCTTTCCGGTCCAGACAGACTGAACTTTCAATCCAAAAGGGGTGTTTGTTGTGGGGTGATCGGGTAGTAATCCCTGCCAAATTACAGCCCAGGGTACTTAAGTTGTTACATGAAGGGCACCCGGGAATGGTTAAGATGAAAAGCCTTGCCAGAAGTTATGTTTGGTGGCCGGGTATTGATAAGGACATAGAGTATTGGGTAAGTTCATGCCACAAATGCCAGGCAATTAGACCATCCCCACCAAAAGCACCCGTTAAGGACTGGGAAACCCCTCGGGGACCTTGGTCAAGAATACACATTGATTTCGCGGGTCCTACCAAGGGGCATACCTTTCTGATTGTCGTTGATGCCTATTCAAATTGGCTTGAAGTAAAAGTTATGCCATCAACGACAACAGAAACTGTAATTAAAAAGCTGGACAACCTTTTTGCCACCCATGGCATACCGGACGTTCTTGTCTCAAATAACGGGCCACAGCTAACCAGCATACTATTTGAGCAATACCTAGCCTCCCTAGGTATAAGACATGCCCTAACCGCGCCGGCTCACCCGGCTGTGAACGGCAGGGCTGAGAGAATGGTCCGGTTTACTAAAGAAGGTTTGGAACGAATGAACGCTGGAGATGTCCAACAGAAAGTAAACCGTTTGCTCACACTCCAGCACATAACGCCCAGTACCATAACCAATAAGTCCCCAGCAGAATTACTTATGGGGCGAAAATTAAGATCTCACCTTGATAGGTTACACCCAAATTTTACCCCAGAAAACCCCCCTGACTCCTCTACACGGTTCAGACAATTCGAAATAGGCGATTTGGTATACGCTAAAAACTTCACCGGGGACCCGGTATGGCTACCAGGACAGATTATCCAAATTACAGGCCCCAAATCCTACCGATTAAAATTAGACGATGGCAGGGAATGGAAGCGGCACATAGACCAGCTTCGATCTCGAATTATAGAGAGAACCACAGACTTACAAACATTCACCGAAAAAACCGGCGAATTGCAAACCAAGGTGGGGGGGGAAAGGCGAGAAATAAATAAAGAACTGTTTAAAACCAAACCCAATGAAACATACGAACAAAAAGAGCAAATAAAAGACTCACTGTTTGGAGAGACTTGCGTGAAGAGCCCATCGGAAGGGGCCAGCCAAGCCAGCTCGACCTGCCCCGAGGAAACGGGAGGGAGCGGCAAAACCGTCAGCCTAAGAAACTCAGACGGCGGTAAAATGGCTGACTCACCCTTCCAGACGGTTCCAGGGAGAAGGACGGACGACACAGCAGCCCCATCCGAACCGGTCGAAGTCTGCACTAAGAATGAACCGCGCAAGTCAAGTCGAGTCCGGAAAAGCCCCGCCTACCTGCGAGACTACGTCACCACGTAGGACTGAACTAAGGGGGGAGGGGTGTTCTATATGTAAAGTGGGTGACTCCAAATCTACAAACCTGATTGGTCAATAAAATGAACATTGGATATTATTTCCAACTCTGTGCCATAATAATTTTTCTTTTTTTAAAAAAGCTCAAACTTCCAATTAAGTTCTGTTTTTATCAAATAATGTGATGTGCAGTATTGTACAAAATGTAGATGCTTCACAAATCCTACTATAGTGCTTCATCTTGTGGCAATTATGTACTTTCACACAAATCTATGCTAATTGATCTATTTCTTTTTTTATACACCTTCTCCTTTTCACAAATCTTATTCTTGGATTTGTGTAGTCTTCTTTTGGCATTTTGAGTGAACCCAACTTATGTCTTATTTATGAAGCCAAAGTTAAAACAAATAATCAGTATGGATCTCTAATGCCAAGAGAAAGAAATTATTTTGAAGATAATTTTATCAGAACACATCAACGTTAATCTGAATTTGAAGGACTTTGCTGCCATTAAAATACTTTTTTGTTATACAAGATGCTCTGGATTTCTGGAAGAGCAGAAGACAGATTGGAAAGGTCTGCCCTATTTCCAGAGGGCACTTGGAAAGTGTCCTGACAATTTGGCAGGCAGTTCTGCCTCATGCCTTGTTGGTCTTTGGAACTTGAGGCAGATGGAATATTTGATGAAATTGTTCCTGTGAGGTTTTTGCACAATCAGCAATCTCAGATTGCTCCTTGGTTTACTGAGATGTTGAGGGAAATGAAATGAGTTTTAAAAAAAAAGGAAAAACTTAGCTTGGTAATGATCAAAAACCAATAAAATACCTGGATCTTTTTTGGGGAAAGATGGGCAAGTCACAATGTTGGCAGACAAATTCGATGAATTTGCATGTTTTCAGCAGCTAAGAAGCAAGAAAACTTGTTTAAATAATGACAATAATATTGTCATTATTATTTAAATAATAATGAAGAATCAATTAAAGAGGATCCTAGAGAATTGAAGATTATTGGATCATTTTTCAGCAATATCGTTGTTCACTGTATTATATGAAATTCATCACAATCTCGGTATATATCTTTTAATATCATTGACTATGACTGTGATGGCTAATCTTTTCAGCACCAAGTGCCTAAAGTGTGCGCATTCCCAAAATACAATGTGCATGCACGCCCTGCACATATACGCATAACCCCCATGTGTGCGCACTGCATATTCGTGTGCACGTCTGCATGTGCCCCTCCCCTGTATGCATGTCTACCCTGCTCCCCACTCATGTGCACCTGATCCTGCATGCGCCCTGTCCCTATGCATGCACGGTAGAGACCTGAAGACCAATAGGCTGGTGGGAGGCATGCATGTGCATGTGCAGTGGAGCTGAGCTTGGGTGACAGCTCACATGCCCAGAGAGAAGGCTCTTCATGCCACCTCTGGCACACATGCCATAGGTTCCCATCACGGGACTATGGTAACCATCTTCTCTATCTACAAAGGATAGGAGTTAGGAGCACCATTCTACAGTGCTTCTGCTTTTACTGAATGGGAAATTCGCAGGAGACAGAAGACAAGGGTGTACCATTAGAGTAAGGGTCACCAACCTTTTGGACCTCAGGCACCACCAAACTCATAATTTTCGATCCCAGGAACCCCTCACTGGTACTGTGGGCATGGCCTAATTTGTGGGTGTGGCTTGGTGATCATGTGACTGGCTGTACATGGCTTGTATATAAATATTATAAATATTGAATTTTTTATTATAAAAGAACAACTTTAACCCAAAATCAGGCAAAGCAGGCAGGCAGATTGAGTTGTTCACAGAATCATTCAGTGATCTATCTATCTGCCATTGGCTAGCTCAGTCTCTCAAATATTTTTGCCGTGAGTCTGCACTGAATTTGCTTGCAAGCAAACCTTCAGTCCTAAGGGCTGCACTTAACTAGAAAGCAAGCAATCCAATCATTTCCTGCTTCCTAGCTAATCTAAATCTCCCGGCACAGCAGAATAGATGATGGTCGGAAAAAAGAAAAATAGCAATTTAGCAGGCAAGTTTGCCGGGTAAGGAGTGAGTGGGCGGGAAGGGTTCCCGCAGGCCATGTGGACGGTGCAGCCTTGTGTACCTGCACAGCCTGGATTAATTACTTTGGGGGGGTGATCTGAGGGTGGGATTTCTCAGTGGCCCACCAAAAAATTTTTACAGCCCACTAGTGGGCGACCGCTGCATTACAGTTCCAATAAGGAGGCCCACAGTACTCTCCTCAAGCTATTCAATATCTACACAAAGTTATTCTTTTCAATATTTATACTATCACATCAGGCCAAGACAGTGATAATGTGGGAATATCGAACAGATACCAGGATTTGATTGGAGAAACTAAATGGAGTAGATCTAGTAGAAGCCCTATAGAATTAAGATTATTAATATTTGAGAGCCAATATTTGAGAGTAGTTATTCTGAATCTAGCCATTCTGCTTATAATGAAGGTGGTTTTTGACTTGGGTTGCTTCTCTGGCTCTGGCTTTTGGCTCCTGTTGAAACAGCAGGCAGAAACTGCAACCAGAAAAATTCTTCCAGTTCTGATTGCTATGCTAGCTATCACCCAGCCTAAAACAGGTTGTCCTAACTACAGCAAACAAATCAAACACTATCATGGTAACAGACCAGCAGAAGGACTTAGCTTCAGTATTTTTTTTTAGGTATGTGCATGTCTGTGACTCTCTCTCTCTCTCTCTCTCTCTCTCTCTCTCTCTCTCTCTCTCTCTGTGTATTTAGATATAAAAAGCTAGAAGACATAAAAGATATATAAATTTATCCCTATACGTACAGTTTATATGCAAAATGTATATAAGATATAAAAAGGAGGTATGGAAACTTTATGTGAATATAAGAGTCCATAAAAACATATGTGGAAGACAATAGGTATATGATGAACTAAGCACACACTATATCTAATTTTTAATAGAGGCAAAGCTAAAGGTCATCTGACAAATCTTGAGTGCTGTTGCACACAATCCAATAACATGGTATTTTGAAGAACGATTAGTATCTGAAAACTACAGAATAGTATAATCTTTGTATTTATGTTGTAATATGAGATGAGTGTCAATGTTTTGTGGTTCAAGTAGTACAAGGCCCTCGGCTAGGCCTGATTGGTATAATAAGTCTTTTACACATTACTGTATTGTTTAATATGAGTTTTGGTCTAATTATATCCTATGCTAATTAGAAGACCTTGTGAGAAGCTCAAATATCAGATTTTAGTTACTTCTGTTTCCACATGAATTGAAAGTGGGGCATGGCCAAAAGAAAAGAAAATAGACTCAGGGTGGGTTTCAGCTGGTTCAGGCCAGTTCAGGTGAGCCAGACGTTAAATTTACACCTGGTTTGCCAAACTGGTAGTTGAACCGAACTGCTGTCCATGCCCACCTTCTCTTCCCCTCCCAGGAATCTCCTCGTGATCTGTTTTGGATGCAAATAGGGTCTGCGTGGAGTGCAGAGTCTGCATGGAGGATCTGGAAAAGCAAAAAACGGCCCTCCCAAAAGTTCTGGAAGTCTGTTTCCGACTTGTGGAACACCTCCAGAACCTGTGGGAGGCCATTTTCACCCTCCCAGAGGCCCAAGGGAAGCCTCTGAACTCTTGGGAAGGCAAAAAATGGCCCTCCTGGAAGTTCCGGTAGGTACGTCCACCATGGCCATACCACCCAGCAACCAGCAGAAAACCGATTGTTGGGATTTGTGAATCCCACCCCTGGATAGACTGAACCAATAATTGAGTTTAGCTACCCAGACCCTAGCCTTCAGTGAAAGAGTGGCATTAGGACACAATTACGGACATAGAAATTTAGGCTGTACAAGCTCTAGTGATATAAAATTGAGGTGGAACCTAGCTGGGTGCTACAGAGAAGTTCCTTACCATAATATCCTATGATTTGGTTACCACATGATTGTACTATGCTATCTTTATGAAATTGTCTTTGGAGATGACCGGGGCTGTAGCTACCACAAAATATGATGGCTAGATTGCTTGCTGGAGAACCCACCAATATTGAATAACCCCTGTATCAAAATTATTCCTTTATTTGCTAATAGGTTTCAGGCCTAATTCAAATAACTAGTTGTTACCTCTAAAGCTCTACAATTTTGCAGAATGAGGGTATATAAATTAATTTCTTTCCAGAATTCAATCAACTTCTTCAATAATCTAGAAAACGTCTATTGAGAATCTTCCTGACCTTGGGAAGATCATGGGCTGTTGTAAAGGGCTGTAAGAATAACCTTGAGAAACAGGGAGGAAGGCCATAATCAAAAAGCAGTCAGTTAGAAGAAAGGTAGACTTGACCCTTCCTAAAGGAGAGGGGAGAGGGGCATTCAGACTTTCAAGAGTCTGTTATTGTAAATCCTTGGTGGTGCAGTGATTAGAATGCAGTACTGCAAGCTACTTCTGCTGCAACCACCTGCCTGCAGTTTGGCAGATCGAATCTCACCAGGTTCAAGGTTGACTCAGCCTTCCATCCTTCTGAGGTGGGTAAAAAGAGACCCAGATTGTTGGGGGCAATATGCTGGCTCTGTAAACCACTTAAAGAGGGCTGTAAGGCACTATAAAGTGGTATATAAATCTAAGTGCTATTGCAACAAGAAAATAATAATAGCATTCATAACATTGTTTTCTAGTTTGGTTTAGCTTAAAGAGCAGACAACCACAGATCTTCTTCCATGATATCTTCCATTTTGTAACATCTCTCCAAGGCACGTGATGCCCCTACCTTGTTACTATTCTGCAAACAGGTTAAAGCCCATGTCACACAGCACCAACGGATGGAAAGAGGATGTAAAACGGAGAGAAACACTTGCCATCCGTTGGTTAACGTGATGCATCCGTTCTGTACTCACTGTGTCTGTTTTTCATACTCTATCCGTCCAGCATCCATCTACTGAGATTTCATCTACTCAAAAAGTTTTGAGCTGCACAAAACTTTTTGAGCGGATAAAGTATCCAAAGCGTCCGTTCTACATCCGCTACGCATATGGGGAACATCCGTTATGCGTCCGTTGTCATCCGTTATGCGTCCACTATATCCACTAGGCATCTGCTGCGCATCCGTGCAACTCGCATCCGCTCCAGCAGAAAACGGACACAGGGAGGAAGCGAAACAGATGTGGAACGGACATGCAGCTTTAGTAGCACGGACGTAGAAAGGATGAAAGCAGATGCAGCTCGCATAGAAAGCATTAAAACGGAAAAACTTTCGTATAGGGGATGTATCTCGGATATTTAGGATGTCTGCAGGATGTCTAGAGGATGCAAAAGGACACCTAGTGGAAAACCTATATTTCTGATAAAAAGGGGGAGAAATCACCTGGATCTCACTTTCAGTCCAGCAGCCCTGATGTGCAGTCCTCTTCAGCCTTCATCTTGCTCTTGCTCTTCCACAGCATCCAGTCATCTCCACCATGGATCGTCGCACACTCCTTTTGGTAGCCGCCATCATTCTACAACAGTGCGAAGCCCTCTACAGGCTCTTTCACCTGTTCTACGCGAAGAAAAGGAGGTGTCCAAGAAGTGTCTGGGTCCGAAGATGGATCACGAAAAGAGCCGAGTACGGACTGTATAACAAGCTGATGGTGGAGCTGAGGAACGAAGACACTCGTGCATTCCAGAACTTCATGAGGATGCCGCCAGCCATGTTTGTTGAAGTTGTGGAGCGGCTGAGACCCAGGTTAACCAAGGCAAACACCAACTTCCAGCCCAGCCTGGACCCTGGGCACAAGGTGGCACTGACTCTGCGCCACCTGGCCTCCGGGACCATGTACAGGAGCATGCAGTATGGCTGGAGGGTGCCACACAACACCATCAGCATTGTGGTCAGAGAAGTGGTGCAGGCCATCATCGAAGAATACCTGGAGGAGCTCCTCCAGTGCCTCCAGCCACTGAAGAAGGCTGGAAGAAAGTTGCAGAGCAGTGGTATCAGAAGTGGAACTTCCCCCAAACCGTTGGAGCCAGATGGCAAGCATGTGGCCTGCAAAGCTCCAGCCAAGTCAGGGTCCACTTATCCCAACTACAAGAGCTTCTTCAGCATCATCCTCTTCGCCATGGTCGATGCTGACTACAAGTTCATCTACATCGATGCTTCAGGCAATGGGTCAGCTTCAGATGCCCAGGTATACAATGCCAGTCACCTCAAGGAGGGGCTGGAAAGCAACCTCATCATGGGCTTCCCAGATCCAGACCCCCTACCCAATGACACACAAGATGTGCCCTACTTCATCATGGGGGATGACACCATCTCCCTCAGAACCTACCTCATGAAGCCCTACACTTCCAGATGCCTCACCCGTGAAGAGAGGATCTTCAACTACAGGCTGTCCAGGGCAAGGCGCGTGGTGGAAAATGTCTTTGGCATCCTGGCCAACAGGTTCCAGGTACTTCTCAACACCATGCAGCATTGCCCAGAGACCGTGAGGAGGATCATGGAAGCTTGTTGCATCCTGCACAATCTCATGCGCACCCGCTACCCAGTGTTGCAGAACAGGCTCGTGGACCGCCAACAAGGCAATGGGGACATGGAGCCAGGTGAATGGAGGCAAGGGAGAAACCTGATAGATCCTGTGGATGTGCAAGGCCCCAACAGAGCTTCATGTGAAGGGAAGAAGCAGTGCAACCTCCTGAAACACTGGTGCAACTCCCCAGCTGGAGCAGTGGAGTGGCAAGACAGGATAGTAGATACTTAATGGATGCTTCCTTGAATCTGTCTCATCACACTAATGAGATTGTGCCATGTATGTTGAGTGGCCTTACAATGAACAGAGCATTTAATAAAGAGTTGTGTTTATGTTGAAATGTGTTGATGAATGATTAAATTGTTATCGATAATAAAGGGCCATAGGTGTGGCTCCTGGGAGGGTGGACCATACAGTCCCACTATGCTTGCCCTGGAGGTTTATCAGTCCCACAGCTATTACCCATCCCACAGGTATCCCTGCCCACCCCACTGCTATCCTTACCCATCCCACAAGCATGCAAAGGCTTAAACCATTTCTAAAAGTTTCCACCAAGACTTTACTAAAAGAACTGAACCAAGTGTGTGAAGCAAAGATAAACTTTATTAAAAACAAACTGTAAAGCAAAATGACCCAAGTAAAGTGTCCCAAGCAAAGATAAAGTCAACAGGTAGCAACCCAGTCTCTGGCACTCTTCTCAGTCACTCTGAGGTGTGCCCATCATCTCAGGGGTGAAGGGGCCAGGTCCTGTGGAGGTGACTGCTGCTGGAGTGCTGGTCTGAGGCGCCATTGGGGTGCCTGGCCCCAGGAGGACAAGAGGGGACGTTATGTGGAGGAAGCTCTCAGACAGCTGGCTCAGTCCCATGATGTTGAGAGCCCCTTCCTCCATGACATGGGGTGTCAGCCCCAAAATTGATGACAGATGTTCTGAGGCTGGGCTTGGCTGTGGGGTGGAGGAAGGAGGAGTGTAGCGGGGATGTCTGATCTGCAGCTGAGCGAGGTGAGGCATCAGTGGCATCTGTGGCATGGGTGGCATTGGTGGCATGGCTGGCATCGATGGCATGGGTGGGATCGGTGGCTTGGGTGGCATCGGTGGCATCAGTGGCACCGGTGGCATCCAATGTACCTGTGCCTGGACTGGGAAGGGCTGCTTGTGCTTCTGGACCTCCTGGTAGCTGTAGCCTTGGTAGGTGAGGACCTGTGGAAAGCCTTGGAAGGGCAGTGACATTACCTGGGGTGGATGAGCAGGCCTGGACTGGGTGGGAGCAGGTTCAGCTGGGTCTGGAGAGTTGTGAAGAAAATTGGTGATCCTGTCCTTCACCACCTGGTACTGTGTTTCCAACATGTTCAGGAGGGTCTGGTTGACGTAAGTGAGGAAGGGCTTGAGGTTGGAGGATGGGACGTAGGTGTGTACCAGCTGAGAGAGGAGATCTACGCTGCTTTTGATGGTGTCCCTGATCTCCAGCAGGACAGTGTGGCTCTGCCCCTCCGGTCTGCCTCTCTGCCTGCTTTCTGTGGAGGTGGAGCTGGGGGTGGATGTGGGTTGGTCTCTGGTGGAAGTGCCCTCTCCTTGCTCCCACTGCATCAGGGGGTCCTCCACGCGCTCTGCCTTGGGGAATGCAGCTGTCGGGGGGGTCTCTGTCATGGGGCGCTCCACAGATATCTGCCTGGACACAGGTGCTGACTCTTGGCCAGAAGAGGACTGGCTCTCTGCGGGCTGCCTGAGAGAGAGGGTAGACAGAGGGGCTGCTCCTTGGTGGCAGATCTCACCCTCCAAGAAGCTGCACTTGGCCATCACATACGTCTTCCGGTCGGTGAGCTTGACCGTGGCCTGGCCAGACTTCTTGAGGTGCAGCTTCCTGTACCAGGTGTGCATGTGATTCCACCACCCGAGGAGGACCTCCAAAGTGTAGCCCAGGCTCTCTGCCTTCTCTCTCCAAGCCGCCTGCTTCCTCTTGGTGTCTCGATAGAGCCTGTGTCCCTTCCGCCAAAGGTTCTCCCTCAGCCATTCGAGCACCTCATCCTCATGTTCCTCTTCGATGGAGTACTGCCTCCTCTCCCAATTGCCTCTTCCTCCCTCTGGCAGGCACTTCTGGGCCCTCATCAGAAGGGCTTTGAGGTTCTAGGGGCTGGTCCACCACATCACCCCCAGCAGCAGCAGCAACAACAGAAGCAGCAAAAAGAAGCACCAGCAGCACCAGCAGGACCAGCAGGACCAGCAGGACCAGCAGGACCAGCAGGACCAGCAGGACCAGCAGCACCAGCAGCAACAGCAGCACCAGGAGCACCAGCAGCACCAGTAGCACCAGCAGCAGAGTAAGCACCAGCAGCACCAGCAGCATCAGCAGGACCAGGAGCAGCATCAGCAGTGTTAGGGATAACATTGTTCACCCTAACTGGTTTAGGTGAAATAATAACTATGAATCATAGTTAGTGTATGTTAGAGTGTATACAGCTTTAACTGTGAAATAGCAATTGTGGGTGTGGTTATGAAAACCATATAAAAGTAGCAAGACTACAGCTTGCTCTCTCTCTGGATTTGATGATCCCTGATTACTGCTTGGAATCAAGACTGCATAGCTCGAACGGGAGAGACAACAAAGGACTGATCTGTAAGTGAACTGACATAGGATATTCTACATGGACTTTGTTAACTGAATATCCCTGAATGGACTGACTACATGGTAAATGACTATTGGACTGATATTTGACTATGCAATGAACTTATAATGGAATAAAATATATTCTTGATAGCACAAGCGTATCTGTTATTTTTACTGTATGTTAATAAACATACAAGCTTAGCTCACTCATTTATCTGTGTGCCTATCTGACTAACGCTGCACATTCTGTTTAGCTTGTCTACCTAACCCTGGTTGGGGAACCCAGGCTTAACACTGGTTATGGGCCCAGAGGCTGCAAAGTCAGTTTAACTAGGTTAAACAGATTTATGTAAAAAGTGAGAGTTTGTGTTGTTATACATTACAGTAAACAGACAGCTGTGTTTTATTAATTATATTTTTATATCCATATAAGAAAACATGGCACAAGTCAATTTACAAAGTTTGTCCCTTATATCCAAGCTGGATGGAACAAACTATGTATCATGGTCTACAAAATGTAGTCTACTTCTACGAGGAGAAGGTCTGTGGAACATAATTGAAAATCCACCAAACGTAGAAGAATGGGATCCAGAGGATGAGGAAGACAGTCTAAAGATAGAAGAATTTAAGCATAAAAATCAACAAGCCATTTGCATAATTGCGTTAACCTTAACTGATCAACAGCTTGTTTATATCCACGGAGAGAAAACAGTTTTTGGGTGTTGGCAGAAGCTGAAGAGAATTTATGTTCGAGATAATATTGGTGCTCACATAAATCTAACACGGAAGCTTTTCAGGACGCATCTCCAAACAAATGGTGATATGCAGAGTCATTTAAAAACTATGCAAAGCATTTTTCAAGAATTACACGAAAAAGAGCTTATATTCTCTGAACAACATCAAGTTTATATAATTCTATCTTCCCTTGATGAAAATTATGATAACTACATAACTTCACATGAAATTTTGCCAAAGGAAAATTTAACTTTAACAGATATAACTGGCAGATTGATCGAAGAGGCCAGAAAAAGGCATGAAAGAGATGAATTAAGGAGGGAGCAACCTCAAAAAGAAGATAATAAATCTCCTACTGCATACGCAATTAAAAAGTGCTTTAATTGTGGAGGAAGAGGACATTTGGCAAGATTTTGTAAAAAGGCAAAACGCCAGAACGCTGGCCAGAATACTAAAAATCATCAAAAGATAAATAAAAATTTAGAGTTAGCCATGTATACTAACGGAGCTGTAAAAAATAATTTATGGGTGGTTGACAGTGGGGCATCCCATTGTATAATAAATGATAACAAAAATTTTATTAAAATGTCCCAGAGTAAACAGCAGATATCGTTAGCCAATGGCTGGAAACTGAAAGCTAAAGGTGAAGGTATAGCATATTGTTCTTTTATAAAAGAGAATGTAAAAATGTTATATGTACCACAACTTAAGTTTAATTTAATTTCAGTTAGAATTTTGGTTAAACTAGGATATGTAGTTACATTTAGGGGAGATAACTGCATCATTGAAAAAGAAGATAAGAAAATTACTGCATCTTTAAGAGGTGAATTATATGTATTAATTGATGATGGTTTAAAGGTGGCTAACACAATTTATGAAAATAAGAAACCTCATGACGAATGTATTCACTTGTTACATCGAAGGCTAGGGCATTTAAATTTTAAAATGCTTAAGAAAACTGTTGAATTGTCTAAGGGAATAAGTTTGAAATCTTGTAATAAGTATTTGCAATGTAATGCATGTAATCAAAATAAGAGCAGGGTTATACCGGCTAATAGAGTTGATGGATTTACTACTAAAGAGCCTTTAGAAGTAGTATTTGCTGATTTAATAGGTCCGAAAAAACCAAGTGTAGGAGGAGCTCGCTATATACTAAGTATAATGGACCACTATTCTAGATATGGGTTTTGCTATTTAATGAAGAGCAAAACTGAAACATATCAAAATCTATTTAATTGGTTAAAATTCGCTGAAAGAAAAACTAAAAAGAAATTAGTAACTCTCATCACAGATAATGGTACAGAATTTACAAATAATAAATTTAAAAACAGACTTAGAATGTTAGGTATTCAACATAAAATGTCTGCACCATATAGGCCACAACATAATGCCTTTATAGAGAGAAGAGGCCAAACATTACAATCAATGGCACGAACTATGATGTCTGATTCAGGATTACCTGACAATTTATGGGGAGAAGCAATAATGTGTGGTAATCATATATTAAATAATGTTGTTAATTCAACAACAGGTGAATTACCATTCACACTGTGGCATGGTACAAAACCTGATTTAAGTTACATGCTTAAATGATTTAAGTTACATTTGGAGCACCAGCATGGGTGCATATCCCTACACAACTTAGATACAAAGGACAGCATAGAGCTAAAAGATTGATTTTTGTAGGTTATACATCTAATCATAGATCTTATAGATTCTGGGAACCAGGTACATCTAGAGTTTACACCAGTGCTAGTGCAAAATTCCTAGAACATGTAGGATGGAATAGATTAGAGCAAGATTTAAATAATGAAGTATTTATTGAACCCTACAAAAGGCAGAAAGATGAGATTAGCTATAAGAAGAGTCCAATTAAAGAAGAAGTCCACGAAGAGCAAATAGGACCAGAACAAGAGGAAATAGTTGATCAGGAAGAGTTACATGATCAAGAACAATTAATAAATGAAAGTCCACCTGTAAGTCCTATAATACCTAGACGTACTACACGTGTAACTAGACCACCTGATAGGTATCAAGCAAGTATAGTTTGCCAAGTAACTAAAGTTCCAACTAGTGTAGATGAACTTAGGATGTATCCTGCTAAGGATCAGGAGAATTGGCAAAAGGCAATGGAAAAAGAACTAAATTCATTAAAGGTAATGAAAGTGTATGAAGATGCCAAATTACCTCCAGGAGAAAAATCCATTGGGTGCAAATGGATATTTAAAGTAAAAACTGGAAATGATGGGACTGTTACCCATAAAGCTAGGTTAGTAGCTCAAGGATTTAATCAAACTGCATCTGATTACGATGAAGTTTTTGCACCAAGCCTTAAAGCTACATCTTTAAGAGCAGCATTAGTGTGGGCAGCTAAGAAAAACTATGTCGTTAACCATTTAGATGTAGAAACTGCTTATCTACATGCACCATTGCAGCACACTATATATTTAAGAAAACCAATTGGTATAAAAGAAAATAAAGTAAATAATAATGATTGTTGGAAACTCAAAAAGAGTCTTTACGGGTTGAAACAATCTGGGTTTGAGTGGAACCAATATATTGTGAAAGAGTTAAACAATATAGGTTTTAAATCTTGTTTAGCAGATCCGTGTGTGTTTAAAAGAGAAAATAATGGAACGGTATCATTATTGTTATTATTTACTGATGATATTGCTTTAATAACTAAGACTAATAATGAAGCTAATGAGATTATATCATTATTAGCCAAAAAGATAAAAATAAAGCATTTAGGTGAAATTAAAAGGTATCTAGGATTGACAATAAATAAAACAAATAATGGTTTTAAGATATCTCTTAAAATTTGCCAATTAATTAAAACTTATAAGATGGAACTTTGTAAGCCGGCAAAGACTCCAATGAGTCAAGAAGTTTGCCAAACTAATGATCAAGGTCCCAAATTTGATAAGTCCATATATCAATCTTTGATTGGTAGCTTATCAAATATAAGCAATTGGTCAAGGCCAGATATAGCTGATAGTGTTAATAAGCTGGCACGTTTTAATTCAGATCCAAAAGAATGTCATTGGAAATCCTTAAAAAGAATATTGAGATATCTTAAGGGAACAATAAACCATGCATTATATATAGAACCAAAGGGTGATTTGAGTCTTAGTGCTTATGCAGATGCAAGTTTTGCAACTGATATAAACACTAGAAAATCAACATCTGGGATGGTTATATTATTTGGTAAGACACTAATAGGATGGAGGTCAATCAGACAACAGCATATTAGCTTATCCATGATGGAAGCAGAATTTTCATGTCTGTCATTATTATGCACTGACTTGATTTTCTACAAACAGTTATTACTAGACATGGGTATAACTGTAAAAGATTCCATTATGGTGTCTGAGGATAACCAAGCAGCTATAAAGTTAGCTACTAGTATTGCTGTAAAAACTAGATCAAAACATACTGACCTAAGATATTTGAATGTAAGAGAATCAGTGAAAAATGGAATAATAAAATTGGAATACTGCATGTCAGAAGAACACATTGCAGACCAATTTACAAAAGCTCAAGGAGCAACTAAGTTTAAAGAAAGTTGCGAAAAATATTTTCGAAAGATGTAAATGATTCATAGTTATTATGTAACCTAAAAGGGGAGAATGTTAGGGATAACATTGTTCACCCTAACTGGTTTAGGTGAAATAATAACTATGAATCATAGTTAGTGTATGTTAGAGTGTATACAGCTTTAACTGCGAAATAGCAATTAAAGGAGTGGTTAAGAAAACAATATAAAAGTAGCAAGACTACGGCTTGCTCTCTCTCTGGATTTGATGATCCCTGATTACTGCTTGGAATCAGGACTGCATAGCTCGAATGGGAGAGACAACAAAGGACTGATCTGTAAGTGAACTGACATAGGATATTCTACATGGACTTTGCTAACTGAATATCCCTGAATGGACTGACTACATGGTAAATGACTATTGGACTGATATTTGACTATGCAATGAACTTATAATGGAATAAACTATATTCTTGATAGCACAAGCGTATCTGTTATTTTTACTGTATGTTAATAAACATACAAGCTTAGCTCACTCATTTATCTGTGTGCCTATCTGACTAACGCTGCACATTCTGTTTAGCTTGTCTACCTAACCCTGGTTGGGGAACCCAGGCTTAACAAGCAGAATAAGCACAAGCAGAAGCACCAGCACCAGGAGCAGCACCAGCAGAAGCTCCAGCACCAGCAGAGTCAGCCCGAGCAGCAGAAGCCCCAGCAGAAACAGAGTCAGTGATAGGGGGTGGGATGGTGGCCCTGTCCTTCTTGCCAGGGCTGGCAGAAGATGGCACAGGCTTCCTCTTCTTCCCCATGGTTGTTGTTTGGAGCTGTGTCTGGCAGCAGGTCTTTCCTCTGAATGGTGACCTGCTTGCGAGTTGCATCCTTTTATATCTGCGGGGCTGACGCAATGCATCCTCCCCACATGCGCAGTGAACACTTTGCATCCGCTAGGCATCCGCTAGGCTTCCGTGAAGCGTCCGCTGTATCCGCTTGGCATCCGCTCGGCATCCTCTCCTTCTGCTGTGCGTCCACTTCGTTGTGCTCCCCCGGAAGCCCTGTGGATGTGCCATCTGCTTCCATCCGCTTCCATCCGCTAGGCTTCTGTGGAGCATCCACTTAACATCCTTGCTACATCCTCTCCCTGTCCGTTCCTTTCCGTTGTTGTCCGCTCTATTTATGCAAATTTGGGGCACTTTTGAGAGTGGATAACAACGGATGGAACATTTTGTCATCCACTGTGTCCTTTTTACATACTTTTTGCATCCGTCAGCCTATGTGACAGGTCCTTAAACTTGTATTGTTTCAGCAAACCATGAGGACCTGAGGTGATTTGTAGGAGGGTATCTGTATTAGATATTTAATCTATGTTTTTATTATTGAGGATTGTAAAACAACTGATTTTGCTGTTGTACATTGTCTGGAATCTTTTGGGACTGGGAAAGAGATAAACATTGCAAATTAAGAAATAAATCAGGTCTGAGATTTATTAGAAGTATTTTCATTAGTATTTTGAAAAATCGCCCTCCTGAGGCTACATAATAAATATGCACTCTTATGACTATTTAGCAAGTATTAAATCACACATGTTTATGCTAGGCTTATATTCAGAAAATGTACTTGGTACTGGATACAAGAAATATTTTCCATTGATCATTATTTATATATTTTTAACAAAAATGAAAAAAATCATAAATAAGTTAATATCCATTTTCCATTTCCAATGAAATCTGATCGTTTCTTAATTTCAGTTCTAACTGTAGGAAAGCACCAGAGGTGGTATTCAAAAGGTTCTGACCAGTTCTGGGGAACTGGTTGTGGAAACTTTGAGTAGCTCAGAAAACCAGCAAAACCCACCTATGACTGACCCTGCTCCCATCTATTCTCTGCCTCTAAGTCCCAGCTGGGTCTTCTTTTGTTGCTCTGCAAAGGAGAATGAAGCTAGAAAGAAGGAATGGGATTTTGCTGCAACCTTCCCCAGGAGTGAGGAGAGAATGGAGATTTTGCAGTATCTTTCCCCTGTCATGCCCACCAAGGCACACCATGCCCATCAAGCCATGCCCACAGAACCGGTACTAAAAAAAATTGAATCCTACCACTGGAAAGCACCAAGTATATTTTCTTCTACATTCCTCCTTCATGTCATCATTGTTTAGTACAGAGTCCTAGTCTCCCTCTCCCAACAACTGTGAAAAAAAAATGTTATTTTTCCTTTAGATACATGAAATGTGAAAATCCAGATGCCTTTCTCATTTGAGAACTATGCCATTATGTAAACTAAACAACTGAAGGATTTTTTTTTTAAATAGAATTACAAGATCTTATATCAACCCAGTATCTATAGCCATATTCTAGGTCATAATGTCAGTTTGTCCTTTTTTTTCTGTTACAGCTATGGATACATCTTCTGGAGAAATCTATGTTAAGAAATACATAAAAACAAGGGCTGATCCTATTAAATTCCACAAAAAATGCTATTAATATAATTCACTGTCTCACCTTAATTGAAATGTGAGAATGAATATTTCCTTTCCTCTTTGTTCTTCACTGGGTTATAGATTTCTAATTAATTTTACTGACTCCTAGAAAGAAAGATAAATGCACCTAACCATATTGCTTTATTGTGTGCTAAAAAAAAAATCATGTAGCCTCAAAGAAATGTGAAAATGTTAACTGTGTACAAAGAAGAATGGCTCTTACTTCACTTTATGTATGTGGATACTACTGGCTGACTTATGTGTCTATAATGCAGTCCTTCAGGGCAAGCACTGAGCTCCTGTTTTCTGAAAGTATTTTGTGAACAGTGGAGACAGTATGAATTTTAGCTTATTTCCAAAACTGAGCTTTCAAGTGCTAGAACCTTTCAGTTATTTTTTTTTCTGGTGCAATAAATAGTAATATTCCTCCAACTCACTATATGGGATAGTAAGACTATATTATATATTTTTGTGATACAGCTTTGTTTGAAACATAGTAGATTTTTTATTATGTTTTTGATTTCTCCCCACCTTCATTAACAGAATAACAGAATAATAAAGTTGAAGGGGCCTTGGAGATCTGCTAGTCTACCTCTGGAGAGACATTCCAGACAAGTGGCTGCCTAGTCTCTTTTTAAAGGCCTGCAGTGATGAAGCACCCACAACTTCTGAAAGCAAGTTGTTGCACTGGTTAGTTCTCCTTATGTCTAGGTTGTTTCTCTTCTTCATTAGTTTCCATCTATTGTTTCTTGCCTTGCCTTCTGGTGCTTTGGAAAATAGTTTGACTCCCTCTTCTTTGCATCAGTATCTCAAATATTGGAATATTGCTATCATGTTATTTTAAAGACATTATGACCTTTTATTGAACAGATGATAATAGGTGTTATTTTATTGCTGCTGGTAGACTTTTTTGGCTAATAATTAAACTAAGCAAAACATCTGAATCTGCAGTAAATGGTTTGCATTAGAGTGGTGATCAGGAATATTGCTTGCTGTCTATTTCTATTGGGTTAGTTGCCACCTCTAGCATCATCAGCTATGAGAATTCAGCTTGGGTCTATGCTCTGAACACATATTCAGAAACCAAGTTTGAAATCTTGTAATAAGTATTTGCAATGTAATGCATGTAATCAAAATAAGAGCAGGGTTATACCGGCTAATAGAGTTGATGGGTTAATGATTGCTCCTATTGGCATTTTTAAACAATTGGGATATTGGATTTACAGTGGAATATTGAGTAATTTTAAAAATGTTAAAATACTAGTGATTTAACAGGGAATAACAAACATACTACATGAAGAAATGTTATTGAAGCTTACAAGTTCTATCTATCTATCTATCTATCTATCTATCTATCTATCTATCTATCTATCTATCTATCTATCTATCT
>BLBF01000039.1:38006164-38034132 GCA_015471245.1 Laticauda colubrina | reverse complement strand
TCTATCTATCTATCTATCTATCTATCTATCTATCTATCTATCTATCTGTTAGGGATTAACATTGTTAAAACATATAGGTTTTAAATCTGGTTTAGCAGATCCGTGTGTATTTAAAAGAGAAAATAATGGAACGGTGTCATTATTGTTATTCACTGATGATATTGCTTTAATAACTAAAACTAATAATGAGGCTAATGAGATAATATCATTATTAGCCAAGAAGATAAAAATAAAGCATCTAGGTGAAATTAAAAGATATCTAGGATTGACAATAAATAAAACAAATCATGGTTTTAAAATATCTCAAGAAGATAAAATTTGCCAATTACTTAAAAATTATAAGATGGAACTTTGTAAACCGGCAAAGACTCCAATGAGTCAAGAAGTTTGCCAAATTAATGATCAAAGTCCCAAATTTGATAAGTCCATATATCAATCTTTGATTGGTAGCTTATCATATATAAGCAATTGGTCAAGGCCAGATATTGCTTATAGTGTAAATCAGCTGGCACGTTTTAATTCAGATCCAAAAGAATATCATTGGAAATCTTTAAAACGAATATTGAGATATCTGAAGGGAACTATAAACCATGCATTATATATAGAACCAAAGGGTGATTTGAGTCTTAGTGCTTATGCAGATGCAAGTTTTGCAACTGATATAAACACTAGAAAATCAACATCTGGTATGGCTATATTATTTGGTAAGACACTGATAGGATGGAGGTCAATCAGACAACAGCATATTAGCTTATCTACAATGGAAGCTGAATTTTCATGTCTATCATTATTATGCACTGACTTGATTTTCTACAAACAGTTGTTGTTGGACATGGGAATAACTATAAAAGATCCCATTATGGTATATGAGGATAACCAATCAGCTATAAAGTTAGCTACTAGTATTGCTGTAAAAACTAGATCAAAACATACTGACCTAAGATATTTGAATGTAAGAGAAGCAGTGAAGAATGAACTGATAAGATTGGAATACTGCATGTCAGAGGAAAACATAGCAGACCAATTTACAAAAGCTCAAGGAGCAACTAAGTTTAAAGAAAGTTGCGAAAAATATAATTTAAAAATGTAAATGATTCATAGTTATTATTGTAACCTAAATGGGGAGAATGTTAGGGATTAACATTGTTCACCCTAACTGTTTTAGGTGAAATACTAACTATGAATCATAGTTAGTGTATGCAGCTTTAAATGTAAAATAGCAATTGTGGGTGTGGTTATGAAAACCATATAAAAGTAGCAAGGCTACAGCTTGCTCTCTCTCTCTCTGGCTTTGATGATCCCTGATTACTGCTTGGAAGCAAGACTGCATTGCTCGAACGGGAGAGACAACAATGGACTGATTTATGTGAACTGACAATAGGATATTCTACATGGACTTTGCTAACTGAATATCCCTGAATTGGACTGACTACATGGTAAATGAATATAGGACTGTTTTTGACTATGCTATAAACTTATACTGGAATAAAATATATTCTTGATAGCACAAGCGTATCTGTTATTTTTACTGTATGTTAATAAACATACAAGCTTAGCTCACTCATTTATCTGTGTGCCTATCTGACTAACGCAGCACATTCTGTTTAGCTTGTTTACCTAACCCTGGTTGGGGAACCCAGGCTTAACACTATCTATCTATCTATCTATCTATGAAATAAAACCAAGTCAATAAGTGTGGTGAGATCAGCATACCAAAGAAATAAAAATTAAAAAGATATACATTCCTCCTCAATAGAGAACAGAAGCAGGACCAGGACTGCAACCTCTTTAATGATAGTGTATTTACTTGTTTCATATTCATATCTACATTTCTAATTTTAATATAGAACAAACATATATAGAACTTTCCTGTTGTCCAAATATTGAGCATGCATACATCAGAAGTAGTAGTGACTCTATAATAGGTAAGGCTGGGGAATTATATTAGTCATTGAAATGTGTACACACACACACACACATGCACACCCACACACATATATATATATACACACACACATACAGATACACACACACATTCTAGCCCTAATGGGCACCCTATATATGTATCAAAGTACCATTTTACAAACTATACTTTAAAATACTGTATATACAGTTACTACATCTCTTCAGTGATGCAGGTATAAAAAACCAGGAAAATAGGTCAACTCTCAACTAAAAAATTGTGATCCCTGAGGGAAGACAGGTATTTCCACCAGAGTTCAGGCTCTGAGAAAAAAGATTTAGGCAGAGGCCATAATCAGTTGATACAATCTGATATGGCTAATCTTAACTACATTGACCTAGGTACTTTTTTATCAGTTCTGGTTATTTAATATATGGAGTATAATGAAATTATACAATGAAATTAAATGCCATTGTCAGTGTACATTATAACTATAAAAAATAAACACAAACACACATCCTTCACATTCTATGTAATTGAATTGAAAACCCCTTAATTTGCATTAATATTGCACTATGCAGTAGAATTCAACAGAGCTACTGCCCTGGGATAGAAGCTGTTTTTCAGCCTATTTGTCCTTATTTTTATTATCGTGTACCATCTGCCAGAGGGTAATAGATCAGAAAAAGGATGAGATGGATTTTTAAGAATGTTTTGAACTTTCTTAAGGCAGTGGGACCTATAAAGCTCTTCTAAAGAAGGGAGAGGGCAACCAATAATCTTCTAGGCAATGATGTTAACCTTCTGGAGTGCTGTCCTATTTGCCACTGTGCAAGTGGCAAACTATACACAAGGGCAGTAAATTAAAATGCTGCATCCCAAATTACCATATTTTTCGGACTATAAGGTGCACCTAAGAGCCGTAAATTTTCTCAAAAATCGGCCGTGCACCTTATAATCTGGTGTGCCTTATGTGTGCACTGAGTTCCAAAATCTGTAAAAATGTTGCTGTGCGACTTTGGTAAGCTCCGCTTGATTGACTGTTGGACCATTTCCTGCTGACACTGGGATGTAATACGTATACTACATATGCTGGCAGCAATAAACCAATCAGAGAACATTAAGTAATCCGTGCAGTATGTACGCATTACTAAATAGGTACAGTACGTACTGGTACGCTTGCCAGTATCTCCGCCACACCTCTGCAAAACAACATTTGTTTGTCTAAGGACCCCCAAAAATGGCACCAGTGAAGAGACATGCTTATGAGGCACAATTCAAACTACAGGCTATCAGTTACATGGTTGTAAATGGGAATAGAGCAGCTGCGAAAGAATTCAACATCAATGAATCTATGGTTTGGAAGTGGAGGAAGCAAGAAAATGAACTGCATCAAGTTAAGAAGACGAAACAGAGTTTCTGCGGGAACAAAGCAAGGTGGCCACAGTTAGAAGACCAACTTGAACAATGGATTATTGAACAAAGAACAGCCAGGAGAAGCGTCTCTACAGTCACCATTCGACTGAAGGCAAAAACGATAGCACAAGACATGAAGATCGAACACTTTCAAGGAGGTCTGTCTTGGTGCTTTCGTTTTATGAAAAGGCATCATCTCTCCATCCACGCAAGGACTACTGTGGCGCAGCAACTGCCAGCGGATTACAAAGAAAAGCTGGCCATCTTCCGCACCTACTGCAGTAACAAGATTACAAACAAAAAGATCCAGCCCAACCACATCACCAACATGGACGAGGTCCCCCTCACATTTGACATACCTGTGAACCATACTGTGGAGAAAAGTTCCCCATACTGTGGGACCAGCACGGTATCGATACGCACCATGGGGCATGAGAAGTCAGCTTTCACTGTTGTTCTTGGTTGCCACGGTAATGGACAGAAGCTACCACCTATGGTCATTTTTAAGAGGAAGACGCTGCCAAAAGAAAAGTTTCCAGCTGGAGTCATTGTTAAGGCCAATCAAAAAGGCTGGATGGACAATGACAAAATGAGAGAGC
Organism: Laticauda colubrina; assembly: GCA_015471245.1. Taxonomy (NCBI): domain Eukaryota; kingdom Metazoa; phylum Chordata; class Lepidosauria; order Squamata; family Elapidae; genus Laticauda; species Laticauda colubrina. The sequence goes on along the minus strand of BLBF01000039.1, from coordinate 38,030,214 downwards.
GGCTGAGAGAGGTGTATATAAAGAGACCGGATGGTTTTTTCCACGCATCACCGTCCCTGTTGATTTGCGACTCCATGCGCTCCCATCTCACTGCTACTGTGAAAAACCAAGTAAAGCAAATGAATTCAGAGCTTGCCATCATTCCGGGAGGATTAACAAAAGAACTCCAACCGCTGGACATTGGTGTAAACAGGGCATTCAAAGTGAAGTTGCGAGCAGCATGGGAGCGATGGATGACAGACGGTGAACCCATCTTTACTAAGACTGGGAGGCAGCACCAGGCGAGTTATGCCACCATATGTGAATGGATTGTGGATGCCTGGGCTAAGGTATCTGCTTTAACTATTGTCCGAGCTTTCGCAAAAGCTGGCATCATTGCTGAACAGCCACCTGGCAACGAGACTGACTCCGACAATGATGAGAGGGAACCCAGCATGTTTGATGGTGAAATTGCCCAGCTGTTCAATTCAGGCACAGAAGATGAGGACTTTGATGGATTTGTGGGAGAAGATTGATTAAAAAAATAATGTGAGTGTATTGTTAAATAGTAGAATGAAATTCAAATAAACTCGATGTTTTGCTTCCGTTACCTTTTTTTTTTGTAGACTGTATGTTTTAGCATGCGTCTTATAATGTGGTGCACCTTATATATGGGTTAAGTACAGAAATAGGCCCCGTAATTGAGGCTGCGCCTTATAATATGGTGTGCCTTATAGTGCAGAAAATACAGTACATTTTGTCTCCAAGGGGAGGGTTACTCACAATCTCATGGCCCTCAGGAAAGTCACAAAAAATATAGCTGTTCTGGAAGGCTTTTGGGACACAATTGGTAGGGAGATATTAGCACCAGGTTATCAACAAGTTTATTTCTTTATATCCTGCCTTTATTATTTTTACAAATAACTCAAGGTGGTGAACATATCCAATACCTTCCTCCTATTTGTGTTGTGGGAAAACCACAACAACAATCTGTTATTGTTATCCTGTGCAATGCCTAGAGACTTTTAAATTTTCTTGAAGAGAAGAAAGTAAATGAATAGAAGAATTCACACAAAGAAAGTAAAACTGATTCTTTTTTAAAATAAAAGGAACAAAAGGAAAAAGCCTTTGCTTAAATAGATAGTTCTCCACCACGTGTCAATCACAGAAACTGTTTCTTAACTACCTGCAAAAAGCCTCTCTCTCACTTTTTTTCTGTTTCTCATTTATACTCTTATCAGCACACTGAAAAACAGTCAGAAGCAGTCCAGCTCTGCCTGGAGTACAAGAAATAAATATCATGTTTCAAGTTATCAAAATGGACTTTCCCACTGGAATAATGATCATGATAGAGAGAATGCTTTAAGAATAAGACTAGAGATGAAAAAGAGAAAGCAAACCTTTAGATAAAAGTTTGGATGGACGAAAGAAAAATATGCCAGAAATTAGGAATGATTATTGCAAGTCATGTAGTCAAAAGTTAATTCTACTTTTGAAGAGAATGAGTTTCCTGCTGCTTTTCTAATGTTAACATATTTAATCAGGAAAACAAGAATCCTTTGCTTTCTTCATGAATTTATATTAAATATATAATGGCATTTCTTTACCCTAGTAATAATGGAAATGCTGAAAACATTCACAGTGCAACACTGTTTCTTCATTTATCCAGTTTGAAAAAGCATAGAAAGGAATTCAAGTCTTCCTACCATACCCTCAGGACCAAATTGAAATCACAACTTAGAATAAACTCTATATAAAGATTAAGATGCAAGGGACAGCACCAATGCAATTCAGTGTTCTTATTCTGATATCTCTTTGATCCAATAAGAAATAATATCCTTCCTCTCAAGAGTTCACTGTTTTCAATCAACAAGGGCTAAAGAAAGGGAAACTACAACTTAGCAGGGTGTCTGACTAAAGCACTCTGTCTGGGAGCACACTTTTGTGATATTTTGTGGTATATTTATGAACTTTCAAGGAACAAAGGCAAGATTTCTTTATATAAAATTCTCAGTGGAGATCGGGAAGCTCAGGATCCAAAAACATCTTGTCAGACTTGAAAAATGGGGCCTATTCAACAAAATGAAAATAATGAGGTACTTCAGAAGTGCTGATCTGAATTACAGTGGAGAAAATGTGCACAGGAAAGGTACAAGTATAGATTATGTGAAACCTGGTTCAAAAACAATAAATGTAAGGGGGACTTTGAAGTCCTAGTGGATGATCACTTAAATATGAACCAACAGTATGCAGCAGTAGCCAAAAAAGCCAATATAATCCTTGGTTGTATAAACAGAGGCATAGAAACAAAATCACATGAAGTATTAGTACTGCTTTATATGATGATTTTTGCAATTTTCACAAAGACTAGGCCCACGTAGCTATGTACTAAGTAATAAATATTTTATTCATTTCATTATTGGGATTATGATCTTAAAAGGGATAACAGGGTTCCAATAATGCACCCCACCTCTGTAATCCAGGTACAATCTTTGGGACAGTAAAAGGAACTGGCATGATTTCTTGTAGTCTTAAATGGGTACCACTCTGGTTATACGCCCTGTCACACTGCCCAACAGATGCAAAACGGACACAACGGACGAGCAAAATGTTCCATCCGTTGTTATCCGCTGTCAAAAGGGGCAAAAATTTGCATAACCGGAGCGGATGACATGGACGGGGGGAGGACGCAGAGAGGATGAAAAGCGGATGCGGAACGGAAGCCCAGCGGATTGAAGTGGATGCGAGCGGATGGCGCATCTGCTAGGCTTCTGGGGGGCCTCAGCAAAGCGGACGCGGAACGGAAAGAGCGGATGCAGAGCGGACGCGGAACAGATGAAGCGGATGCACAGCAGATGCATGAAGCGGATGCACAGCGGAAGCCTAGCGGATGCCTTGCATTAATTGCGCATGCGGGGGGGATGCATTGTGTAAGCCACACGGATATAAAGGGAAGCAGCTTGCACGTGGCCAGCATTCGGAGGAAAGACCTGCTGCCGGATACATCGAGTCCTTGGCTGCCCTGCCTTGCTGCCAGCCTGCCTCCAAGCTTCCTGGCCAGCCTCCCTGCCAGCCAGTCTGCCTGCCAGCCTTGGTGTCTGCCTGCCTGCCTGCCAGGCTTCCTGCCAGGCTTCCTGCCAGCCTTCCTGCCAGGCTTTCTGCCAGCCTTCCTGCCAGCCTTGGTGCCTGACAGCCTCCCTGCCAGCCTCCCTGCCAGCCAGCAACCCCACAACCATGGGGAAGAAGCGAAAGCCTCAGCAACCTGCTGCCATCCTTGCCAAGAGGGACAGGGCCACCCTCCCGCCCCCTGTCCCTGACTGCATCTGCTGGGGCTTCTGCTGCTCGGGCTCGCTCTTCTGGTGCTGGAGCTTCTGCTGAAGCTGCTCCTGGCAGTGGTGCTTCTGCTGCTGAGTACTCTGCTGAAGCTGCTCCTGGTCCTGCTGGTTCTGCTGGTCCTGCTCGTCCTGCTCGTGCTCCTGGACTTGCTCGTACTGCTCGTGCTCCTGGTTTTGCTCGTCCTGCTCGTCCTGCTTGTTCTCCTGGTCCTGCTTGTGCTCCTGGTCCTGCTCGTGCTCCTGGTCCTGCTGGTGCTGCTGGTGCTGGTGCTGGTGCTGCTGCTGCTGCTGCTGCTGATCCTGCTGCTGCTGCTGCTGCTGATGATGATGATGATGATGATGATCCTGCTGCTGCTGCTGCTGATGATGATGATTATGATCCTGCTGGTGCTGCTGCTGCTGCTGCTGCTGGTGGTTTGGAGGAGCAGCCCCTACCACCTGGGAGCCCCTCTGATGAGGGCCCATCTGGTCCTGCCAAAGGGAGGAAGAGGCGTATGCGGGGACGGGAGAGGAGGCAATACTTCATTGAGGAGGAACACGAGGATGAGGTGCTGGAGTGGCTGAGAGAAAATGACTATCTGTGGCGGAAGGGACACCGGCTGTACAGGGACACCAAGCAGAAGCAGGCTGCTTGGAGAGAGAGGGCGGAGAGTATGGGTTACACTTCGGAGGTGCTCCTTGGCTGGTGGAAACATATGCACACCTGGTATGGGAAGCTGCATCTGAAGAAATCTGGCCAGGCCACAGTTAAGCTGACGGACAAAGAGACCTACGTCATGGCCAGGTGCAGCTTCCTGGAGGGTGAGATCCACCGAGGAGCACCAGGGTGAGATCCACCGAGGAGCACCAGGAGCCTCTCTCACAACCCTCTCTCTCCGGCAGCCTGCTGAGACCCAGTCCTCTTCTGGCCGAGAGTCAGTCCCTGTCTCCAGGCAGGTTTCTGTGGAGCGTGCCACGGCGCAGAACCCGCGGACAGGTGTTGAAAGCATGGTGGAGAGCGATGAGGACTCCCTGGTGCGGACACCCCCCCCAGCTCCATCTCCACAGAAAGGCAGAGAGCCAGACAGCAGGAGGGGCAGAGCCACACTGTCCTGCTGGAGATCAGGGACACCATCCGCACCAGTATAGATCTCCTCTCTCAGCTGGTCAGCACCGACTCCTCATCCTCCAACCGCAAGCCCTTCCTCATCTATGTCAACCAGACCCTCAGGATCATGGAGGAAGCCCAGTACCAGGTGCTTCACAACCCTCCAGATCCAGAGGAACCTGCTCCCACCCAGCCCAGGTCTGCTCCTCCACCCCAGGTGATGTCCCTCCCATTCCAAGGCTTCCCACAGCCCCTCACCTACCAGGGCTACGGCTACCAGGAGGTAGCACAGGCAGCAGCCCTTCCCAGTCCAGGCACAGAGTCATCGGGCGACACCATTGCCACCGGTTCCACTGATTCCACCAATGCCACCCACACCAATGATGCCACCGACAACAGTGATGCCACCCACGCCAGTCCTCATCCAGCTGCAGACCAGAGAGCCCCACTACACTACTCCTTCCTCCACCCCACAGCCAAGCCCGGCCTCAGTACATCTGTCTTCAGTACTGGGGCTGACACCCCATGGCATGGAGGAAGGACCTCTCAGCATCACGGGTCTGAGCCAGCTATCCGAGAGCTTTCTCAACACACCGTCACCTGTCGTCCTCTCAGGGCCAGGCACCCCAGTAGCACTTCAGACCAGCACTCCAGCAGCAGCCACCTCCACAGCACCTGGACCCTTCACCCCTGAGACTGGGCACACCTCCGAGTAACCGTGAAGACTGCCAGAGACTTGGACACTTGATTTGGGTCATTTTTCTTTTACAGCTTGTTGTTCAATAAAGTTTATCTTTGATTCATTTCTTTTTTTTAATAAAGTCTTGGTGGAAACTTTTAAAATTAGTTTAAGCCTTTGCATGCTTGTGGGATGGGTTAAGATAGCAGTGGGATGGGCAGGGATACCTTTGGGATGGGTAATAGCTGTGGGATAGATAAACCTCCAGTGCAAGCATAGTGGGACGGGATGGTCCACCCTCCCAGGTGCCACACCTATGGCCCTTTATTATCAATAACAATGTAATAATCATCCACACATGTCAACACAAACACAACTCTTTATTAAATGCCCTGATCATTGTAGGCCCACCCAACATACATGGCCCAATCTCATCAGTGTGATGAGACAGGCTGAAGGAAGCATCTATTAAACATCTATCATCCTGTCTTGCCACTCCACTGCTCCAGCTGGGGAGTTGCACCAGTGTCTCAGGAGGTTGCGCTGCTTCTTCCCTTCACGTGAGGCTCTGTTGGGGCCTTGCACATCCTCAGTGTCTATCTGGTTTCACCCTTGCCTCCATTCCCCAGGCTCCATGTCCCCATTGCCTTGCTGGAGGTCCACGAGCCTGTTCTGCAAGACTGGGTAGAGGGTGCGCATGAGATTGTGCAGGATGCAGCAAGCTTCCACGATCCTCCTCATGGTCTCTGGGCGATGCTGCATGGTGGTGATAAGTACCTGGAACCTATTGGCTAGGATGCCAAAGGCATTCTCCACCACCTGCCTTGCCCTGGACAGCCTGTAGTTGAAGATCCTCTCTTCATGGGTGAGGAGTCTGGAAGTGTAGGGCTTCATGAGGTAGGTTCTGAGGGAGAAGGCGTCATCCCCCACGATGAAGTAGGGCACATCTTGCGTGTCGTTGGGGAGGGGGTCTGGATCTGGAAAGCCCATGATGAGGTTGCCTTCCAGCCCCTCCTTGAGGTCACTGGCGTTGTATACCTGGGCATCTGAACATGAGCCGCTGCCTGAAGCATCGATGTACATGAACTTGTAGGCAGCATCGACCATGGCGAAGAGGACGATGCTGAAAAAGCCCTTGTAGTTGAAATAAGTGGACCCCGACTTGGGTGGTGCTTTGCAGGCCACGTGCTTGCCATCTATGGCTCCAACTATGTGTGGGAAGTTCCACCTCTGATGCCACTGCTCTGCAACTTTCTTCCATCTTTCTTCAGTGGAGGGGCACTGGAGGAGCTCCTCCAGGTATTCTTCGATGATGGCCTGCACCACTTCTCTGACCACAATGCTGATGGTGTTGTGAGGCACCCTCCAGCCATACTGCATGCTTCTGTAGGTGGTCCCTGAGGCCAGGTGGCGCAGAGTGAGTGCCCCCTTGAGTCCAGGTTCCAGGCTGGGCCAGAAGTTGGTGTTTGCCTTGGTCAACCTGGGTGTCAGCCGCTGCACAACTTCGTCAAACATGGCTGGAGGCATCCTCATGAAGTTCTGGAATGCCCGAGTGTCTTCATTCCTGAGCTCCACCATCAGCTTGTTGTACAGTCCGTCCTTTGCTCTTCTGGCGATCCATCTTCGTACCCAGAGGCTTCTTGGCCGCCCCTTTTTCTTCCCGTAGTAGAGTTCACAGAGCCTGTAGATGGCTTCGCACTGTTGCAGAAGGATGGTAGCTGCCAAAAGGACTGTGTTATGATCCATGGTGGACATGACTGGATGCTGTGGAAGAGCAAGAGTCAGATGAAGGCTGCAGAGGTCTGCACAGCTAGGCTGCTGTTCTGAAAGTGAGATGCAGGTAAGTTGCTCCCCCTTTTTATAGGCAGTATAGGTGTCCCTTTGCATCCTCTAGGCATCCTCTAGGCATCCTCTAGACATCCTTAATATCTGAGAAAAGTCCCCTCTGCGAACGTTCTTTCCGTTTTAAACGCTTTGTTTCCATGCTGCATCCATTCTGCATCCGTTCTGCATTTGTTCCATGTCCGTTCCGCTTCCTCCCTGCGTCCGAGCGGATGTGAGTTGCACGGATGTGGAACGGATGCCTAGCGGATATAGCGGATGCGTAATGGATGCAGAACGGATGCGTAGCGGATGCAGAACGGACGAATTGGACACATTTTCCATGCAAAAGTTTTGTGCAGCTCAAAATTTTCTGAGCGGATGAAACATCAATAAACGGATGCTGGACGGATAGAGAGGAAGCAAAACGGAAGCAGTGAGTACATCGCGTTAACCAACGGATGGCAAGCTTTTTTGTCCGTTTTACATCCTCTTTGCATCCGTTGGTGCAGTGTGACAGGGGCTTATAGTCCAAAGCTCTTAGAATTGCTCTGTTTCAGATGACATGATTCAGCAATGTATAGAGCATTAGAATTTTTGCCCAAAGTGGGCTTACACAGAGTAGTCATAGCCTTAGAAGTATTTTTATGGCATGGTGAAACTTAGGAGAAGCAAACCCTCATAATTCTGCTTGGCCCATCACGTGTACAAAGAAAAGCTTTTCTAAAGGATGTGATTGCTGGTAATAAATACAACAGTATTCGCTTCAACAGCATTTTTGGCATTGTCTATGCATGAATACTCATTCACATTGAATTTATGATTCCCAATTCCATTTCAGTTTAATCTCCTTTTTTTCTGATAATCCTGTTTTTTCACAGAGGAAACAGTTTTTTCAGGGGAAAATATGACATAGGTATATTAGACTTCTGAAGGAATAATTCACTGAGAAAATCTATCACATCTTGGCTGAAGATATGTGCTTGAAGCCAGTCAAAGGGTGGACCTATCTGTTGGTTATTCAACAGTTTCATTTAGTGCGAAATTTAAACAATTCAGCTTTTAAAGTGACAAGCAACTTATTTTCTTCTTAAGTTCTACCACAAAAAATCAAAAATAATGAAGAATACAATCTGTTCTCTTGCTTTTGCAGATAGTCAATGTCGACTAAATTTAATCTTTTGGGGCTAGTGAAAATTTTGGAAATTTTGGTTGACATAATAGTTCACAAGAATAGTTCATATAATAGAATAGAACAGAATAGTTCACAATAGTTCATATATGAGAATCTGGCAAACACTGTCCTGTCGCCGCCTTATCCTGTGTTTGAGAATGTGTGTAGTATCAGATGAATTGTTGAAAAGGCCAGTTATGTTGTTTTATTTTGTGGCATTCTAGCTTCTCAAATGCTGGAGCCCACAGCATCAGAAATAAATAAAATTAGCTACCACTGAGGATTGAATGAGTGTCTAGACACATACTGTTGGATGCACTGTCACTCCTGAGGGCCAAGTTGGGATAGAGAGTTAAGATACACAGAAGAACTGACTTGTTTTGCATTTTTAAACTTCAAACACTCATTTGTATACTCTGAACAAAGTAATAGAATCCATTGCATATAATATCCTTTTCATTACAACAATCCCATGTGTATTACTCAGAAATAACATAGGACTTTAATTTTATTGTACCTGAGTCAGTTAACTGTAAAATTGATTTATATTGAATACATTCATGCTAAAAATGTAGTGGTATTTTTAAGATAATGGATACCCATGTAACTATAAGCAAAGGACTAGTTCCTCCCTTTTTTACAGTTTAAGATAGGATTTGTTACCTGTAATCTTTCAGAATTTACAGAAAAATTACTTTTTTAAAAAAATCATAAGATGAAATACAACTGGCTGTACATAGGATGCAGCATAGAATCAAAATGAGTGAATTGATTGAATAAGCAATGTAAACTTATTCAAGGTACAGAAGAAAAATATGCACTTATAGTTTTCCATATGCTATTGCCATAATAGGCAATGGCTTGGCCTATTATTGATTTTAGTTTGAAATTCTTAAATTAGTTAACAGGGCATTAGAAAACTAGAACTTAAATAATTACCCAAATGTAAGTTTTGTATTTCAGATGTTTGCTTTCTCTTTATGAGCTATTTTTTTCTAAACATATTGAAAAGCTAATAACCAAGATTGTATAATTTATTTAGATTGAGTCATTTTAATTTGTAACATATTTTATTCCTTTTTCTTATTTTTGCTTTTGTGTTTTAACTTTTCAATTCCAGTCAGTATTCAGGGTAACCAAATTTACAAAACAAAAAGCACGCTAAGAAATTAGAGAACGTCAACCTCACAAATTTATCTTGTTAAAAATGAATGAAAACCAATCAGAACAACATATTTAATGCAGTAAAGGCTGAAATGTATGCTTAGAAACTATTTTAAAAGTTTCTATTTACTCAAAGAACATGTGTCTTTAGAAGGTGTGTCTTTTTAAAGCCCCAAATAAAACATCTGGATGGTAATGGACTTAATTGAAAGAACAAAAGAATCAAATATGTATTTTCCTATTTTCAGTCTTTCAACTGCTACCAATTTTCAGTTTACCTCATTCCCACAATTCAGTATTTTTATATTTTATATTTATTATTTATACTAGTGAAGTACTATTTCTCTTCATTCCTGAAAGATTCCTTATCATATGTATGCAATTTATTTTACAAGGCATGCAACATTTAATTTCAAATTAGATCCCCCTCACAAATTATCTACCAATATTGTTATATTCTATGATGCTATCAAAGTATCATATTCAAATGAATTGGTATAGAAGAAAACCAAGATTTTTTTCTGTAAGAATGCAGTATTTGCTTCTCAGTCTTGTTCTTGTCTACAAGTAAATAGATCTTTTCCTTATTTAGGAAAACATTTTTAGGAAAATGTTTCTTATTTAGAAACAATTTGTAGTTTAGTTCTACATTACTATGTTTTATATATATATAGGTATTACTATATTATATACAGTAACTGGTAATTATTATTTAAGTAACTCTTGGTGAACATTTTGGGAATTAGCAAATAGTTAACGGATAATATTATCCCTTAAGTCAAATCAGAAGGCCTATAATTCAACACAAAAGTCGTTTGCCGTAGCAGGAAATTCTCCATCTTTGCAGCCTCACTTACAACTCTGGGTTTGCCTGGCAATCAGCCAACCAGTGTTAATCAGGTTCAATGCTGCTCAGCTTTTTTCAAGATCAACCAAAATCAGTTAGGTGCTGCTACTTAAGTGTGTGTGCAAATTTACACATTAAAACAAACCCTTCAAGGTACTGGTTATATTGCATTTACTAAATATTACTGTATAACAATAATCAAATACAAAGGAACAAGCAACAAAGTTTTTAACATTCTTGAATGTAAAAGGAAATATGGCTTAATTTCTAGTACTCCAACTTGAATGGTTATATCAACTTATTAAAGAAATTCTGAGTTTAACACTGAAATAATAGCAAAAGAAGAACAAATTCTTACATTAAACGATGACATAATGTTTGCTTGGTTTTAAATTACTGTGCTTGTAACTTATTTAGTGAACTATAATTATATTTTAAAAAAGCTTGGTATCATGTATGAATTTATTCTACCTAGCTAAGGTGTAGAAATATAAAGAAACTTATAACTCATGTAGGCAAACTGCACATAAATGACAAACTTGGAATTAGATCAACCTTCTCCAGCCTGATATCTTTCAGATTGGCTGAAAAACTAATCATGAGAGATCATAATCATTAGAGAATTATGATAATGGAAGTATTTTTATGGTAGATTTTATTAGAGTTATATTCCAATACCTCTGAAGGACATTAGAAAGGCAAGTTTAGACTAGAGAGAGTGTAGACAAAAGCCGATATGAAGGGGTGTATCTCTGATAAAAATCTGGTTGAACTCTGACTGTTACACAAGAGATTGATGGAACTCACTATTTATTTGTTTCTAGGAATCAGATTTGTAATTCAAGTTCCAAATTTTAAAAGAAATGACAACTGTTAATTCAGCAATAAAATAAATGATTTGATGTTGACTCTGTGACACATCTATAATGTATCTGTTACATATCCTTTCAAAAATAAGCATGGAATTCAGTATGTTGCACTATAATGCAGGGTTTTTTTTTTCAGATCTCATGCTAGACCAGATTAATAGATACTCTGCTACTGTCTATGCACCAAAGTTAGCTGTTGAACATAGTTTCACTAAAATAATTGTATTTTTGAAACTGAATTTGTTTAGTTTGCATTCGGATGATATTTATATTTTTATATAATACAGATGAATATGATTATATTGAAAATTCTGCATGCTTTGCACTTTGAAGTGAAAGATTCAGTGAGCACATATTTCAGATGCTTGCATCAAACCTGAACTGTGAATTGTTACAACCCCTTATTAGGACATGTTTAATCTGTGTTTTAATCTGTGCAATATGCAAAATAGATCCAAATAACTCGCTTGTGCTGAGTCTCTATTTACCTTTACTCATAATGAAGCTATGTTGGATGCAACTTTTTCATGATATATGCAGAAGCTCATCTGTGATTAGAAGGATAAACTATTTCAGTTTGTTCAGCCTTGTTGATTTCATTCTCTATTAAATATTCACATTCTATTTATTTGTTTTATTAGTAGTCACATGACTCAAATTGTGTTCTTTCAATTTAATGTAGATTAGTGAATTTCTGTTAAAGTCTACAATATCTATTCATACATTTTTGAAATATTATGTACTTTACTGTGTACAGTTATTATTGGGACACAATATACGGCTTGTTAGGTTTCCGATTTATTGGGCATCATGTTTAATTCTTTCTTTGTTAATTTTATTCCCTCTTGAAGTATGTGTTTCCTGATCCACTATTGACAACCTGACAGTTTGGATAACATTATACAGAAGCTGGAAATATAATAAGCTTACACAAGGGCAACATTTATTTGGAGTGTATTTGCAAGACATAATTGAATTTCTATAGTTTAAGTTTCCAGGCCTTATGTTTATGACATATAATTGTTAACTATTTTAAAAGTGCTCGTGTTAGAGTTAATGTCCAAAGTATGGTGAACATTAAAATCTGATACAAATGTCATAATCCTTGGTGAATTTGGGCAATCTCAAAATATATTTTTAACACAATCTAACCCAACCCATTCAGAAATTATTCTCATATAGTGTGTGTTCTGTATAAAAAAATAGTAGACTCCTAATTCATGATTCTGATTGGCTAAGAAAGCCAGTATAGGGATTGGTTCACTAGGAACCAATCCACGAAGCTGCTTAAAGGCGGCAAGATTAAATATCTGTCATTGGCTACAAGCCGGCAGGCAAAACAGCTATAAAAGGGCTGCCACGGCTTGAGCCAATGTTCCGTTCTGCAACTACTGTTAACAAATAAAGACTTTGTTGTTGGAACCCGGTCTACCTCGCATTTTTCCGGATGAAACAGTGTGGATATATATGATCAAAGCAGTGGTGGAATTCAAATTTTTTTACTACCGGTTCTGTGGGCGTGATTTGGTGGGCATAGCAGGGAAAGAATACTGTAAAATCTCCAGTCAGAGGTGGGATTTTCTGGTTCTCCAGAACTGGTCAGAACCTGCTGAATACCACCTTTGGATATCAGTACTTGCCAATGTAGTTGTAAAGGCCCTGTCACATTGCCCAACGGATGCAAAATGGACACAACGGATGAGAAAAATGTTCCATCCGTTGTTATCCGCTCTCAGAAGGGGCAAAAATTTGCATAACCAGAGCGGATAACACGGACGTGGGGAGGACGCAGGGTGGATGGAAAGCGGATGCGGAACGGAAGCCCAGCGGATGGAAGCAGATGGGAGCGGATGGCACATCCGCTAGGCTTCCGGGGGGCTGCAGCAAAGCGGACGCAGAACGGATACAGTGGATGCAGAGCACAGCGGAAGCCTAGCGGATGCCGAGCATTAATTGCACATGCGGGGAGGATGAATTGCGTCAGCCCCGCAGATATAATGGAAGCAGCTCGGAAGCAGGTTGCCATTCAGAGAAAAGACCTGCTTCCAGACACATCGACTGCCTTGCCTGTCCTGCCTGCCTGCCTGCCTGCCAGCCTTCCTGCCAGCCTTCCTGCCAGCCTTGGTGCCTGCCTGCCTGCCAGCCTTCCTGCCAGCCTTGGTGCCTGCCTCCCTGCCAGCCTTCCTGCAAGCCTTGGTGCTTGCCTCCCTGCCAGCCTTGGTTCCTGCCAGCCTCCCTGCCAGCCAGCAACCCCACAACCATGCTGAAGCACAGCAAGCCTCAGCCATCTGCTGCCAGCCCTTGCGAGAAGGACAGGGCTACCATCCTGCCCCCTGGACCTCACTCTGGTTCTGCTGGGGCTTCTGCAGCACGGGCTCACTCTTCTGGGGCTGGGGCTTCTGCTACTTCTGCTTTTGGAGGAGCTGATGACAAGCACTCCAGCACCAGCCACCTCCACAGCACCTGGACCCTTCACCCCTGAGACTGAGCGACCAAGAGGAGTGCCAGAGACTCATTTTTGTTTAATAGCTTCTTGTTAATAAAGTCTATTTTTGATTCACACACTTGCTTCATTTCTTTTTTTCAATAAAGTCTTGGTGGAAACTTTTAGAAATGGTTTAAGCCTTTGCATGCTTGTGGGATGGCTTAAGATAGCAGTGGGTTGGGCAGGGATACCTTTGGAATGGGTAATAGCTGTGGGATAGATAAACCTCCAGTGCAAGCATAGTGGGACTGTATGGTCCACCCTCCCAGGTGCCACACCTATCGCTCTTTATTATCAATAATAATGTAATCAATCATCCACACATGTCAACAAAAACACAACTCTTTATTAAATGCCCTGTTCATTGTAGGCCCACCCAACATACATGGCCCAATCTCATCCGTGTGATGAGACAGGCTGAAGGAAGCATCTATTAAGCATCTATCATCCTGTCTTGCCACTCCACTGCTCCAGCTGGGGAGTTGAACCAGTGTCTCAGGAGGTTGCGCTGCTTCTTCCCTTCACGTGAGGCTCTGTTGGGGCCTTGCACATCCTGAGTGTCTGTCAGGTTTCGCCCTTGCCTCCATTCCCCAGGCTCCATGTCCCCATTGCCTTGTTGGAGGTCCACGAGCCTGTTCTGCAAGACTGGGTAGCGGGTGCACATGAGATTTTGCAGGATGCAGCAAGGTTCCACGATCCTCCTCACGGTCTCTGGGCAATGCTGCATGGTGGTGAGAAGTACCTGGAACCTCTTGTCCAGGATGCCAAAGGCGTTATCCACCACCCGCCTTGCCCTGGACAGCCTGTCGTTGAAGATCCTCTCTTCACAGGTGAGGAGTCTGGAGGTGTAGGGCTTCATGAGATAGGTTGTGAGAGAGAAGGCGTCATCCCCCACGATGAAGTAGGGCACATCTTGTGTGTCATTGGGTAGGGGGTCTGGATCTGGGAAGCCCATGATGAGGTTGCATTCCAGCTCCTCCTTGAGGTGACTGGCATTGTATACCTGGGCATCTGAACATGAGCCGCTGCCTGAAGCATCGATGTACATGAACTTGTAGTCAGCATCGACCATGGCGAAGAGGATGATGCTGAAGAAGCCCTTGTAATTGAAATAAGTGAATCCCGACTTGGCTGGAGCTTTGCAGGCCACGTACTTGCCATCTATAGCTCCAACGGTGTGGGGGAAGTTCCACCTCTGATACCACTGCTCTGCAACTTTCTTCCATCTTTCTTCAGTGGAGGGGCACTGGAGGAGCTCCTCCTTGTATTCTTCGATGATGGCCTGTACCACTTCTCTGACCACAATGCTCTTGGTGTTGTGTGGCACCTTCCAGGCGTACTGCATGGTCCTGTAGGTGGTCCCTGAGGCCAGGTGGCACAGTGTGAGTGCCACCTTGAGCCCAGCATCCAGGCTGGGCTGGAAGTTGGTGTTTGCCTTGGTCAACCTGGGTGTCAGCCACTGCACAAGGTTGTCAAACATGGCTGGAGGCATCCTCATGAAGTTCTGGAATGCCCGAGTGTCTTCGTTCCTGAGCTCCACCATCAGCTTGTTGTACAGTCTGTCCTCTGCTCTTCTGGCGAACCATCTTCATACCCAGAGGCTTCTTGGCCACCTCTTTTTCTTCCCTTGTAGAGTTCACAGAGCCTGTAGATGGCTTCACACTGTTGCAGAAGGATGGTGGCTGCCAAAAGGACTGTGTTATGATCCACGGTGGACATGACTGGATGCTGTGGAAGAGCAAGAGGCAGATGAAGGCTGCAGATGAAGAGCAAGAGGCAGATGAAGGCCACAGGGCTGCTGTTCTCAAAGTGAGATCCAGATGTGTTGCTCCCCCTTTTTATAGGCAGTATAGGTGTCTCTTTGCATCCTCCAGGTATCCTCTAGGCATCCTCTAGGCATCCTCTAGGCATCCTCTAGGCAACCTTTAGACATCCTTAATATCCGAGATAGGTCCCCTCTGCAGACGTTTTTTCTGTTTTAAACGCTTTGTTTCCATGCTGCATCCGTTCTGCATCCGTTCCGCTTCCTCCCTGCATCCGAGCGGATGTGAGTTGCGCGGATGCGGAACGGACGCCTAGCATATATAGTGGATGTGTAACGGATGCAGAACGGATGCGTAGCGGATGCATAGTGGATGCAGAACGGACGAATTGGATACATTTTCCCTGCAAAATTTTTGTGCAGCTCAAAACTTTCTGAGCGGATGAAACATCAATAAACGGATGCTGGACGGATAGAGAGGAAGCAAAACGGAGGCAGTGAGTACATCATGTTAACCAACGGATGGCAAGCTTTTTTGTCCGTTTTACATCCTCTTTGCATCCGTTGGTACAGTGTGACATGGGCTTAATCTTCAAGGACATACAGTATAGATGTATAATGGGAAATTATGGATGGATCGATATCAGATATCACAATATTTGTTTGGGATTAATTAGTTAAATGAGGATTTCAAAAGTGTTTTAGACAAGCCCTAATGCATATTATATTTGTTTTAAATATTTACATGATATAAATATTAACACATTTCATTTTAAACTGCATAGTGTTTGTGAATTTGTCCTATGCAAAATTAAAGAGGCCTAACATCTCTGTTTATATATCTTGCCACTCAGGAAAAAGTACTTATCTTACACAATTATTAAAGAATGGCCAGATTTGAATTAACCATAATTTACTATGTCCAAAATATGTTTTAAAATGGTAGAAGAGCAACACTTTTTTCTCTGATAAAACAGAATTGTCACTAAAGATTGATTTAAAAATGATAGGCTAAGAATGATATGGAAAAGATGTTTCATCAGGATACAAAACAAATTGATTGATTCATTAAATATCAAAAGGGAATTACAAATAATTAACCAAGAGAGTGACCCAGATAATTCTTTTATATTAGATTTACAAACAAGATTTATTAAAGCTTGGATAAATCTGGTGTGACGGATAAAAAAAAGAAATGAAATCAAATTGACCTTACTTGACTAAAAATTAAAATTGTTAGAGGTAAAAGGAAGAAATAAAAATTGGTTTATTTGTTCAAGGTTAAAATAGATATGTTGTTACTTCTGGCACTCTGTAATAAACTTTTGCAGGACCAAGAACTGAAATTGGGATTTATTTATAGATAAAAGATAAGATATGGGATGAAGAGATAATTGGATATAAATTAAGAAGAATTAAAAGTGACCAAAATCGTTGATCTCTTCCAACAATGTATATGTATGTGTGTGTTACTTTTAACCTTGTTGAAAAACAACAATTTTACTCACTTTTTCACTCTTCTTTATATCCAATTATCTCCTCATCCCATATCCTATCTCTTATCTATAAACAAATCTCTATTTCAGTTCTTGTGTATATATAACCTATATTCTTTTTAAAATGACATTTAAAATATTCATTCCTTTTTCTTCATATATTTTATCATGTGGATTTACTTTTTCTTGACATTTTTTTTAAAATCACATTTTGACACTTGAGTTGTTATATTGCTTTTGTAATTTACATTCCACATAATCTGACTATATAATTGTATGCAGAGATTTAAGCGCAGCATGTTTCAGTGACTATCCCCAGTGAAAAGAAGCTGAGCTAACCCCAACATTACATGAAATTGAATGCAAAATAATTTTGCAAATGTAAATGTGCAGTTTTTTACATATTCAAAATAATGAATTATTGGGAATCTTACCTGAAGGCTATAATAAAGAATTGACATATCTGATTATTAATGTTTTAACTGAAGCTAGAATTGTATTTGCTCAAAATTGGAAAAATGAGAAAATTCTGAAGAAGGAGGATGTGATTAAGAAAATAATGGAATGTGCAGAAATAAATAGATTAACATTAGCAATTAGAGAGCAAGAAGAAAAAGAATACTACAAGATATGGGGTTTATTTTATCAATGGTTAGACAGAAAAGTAGGAAATTGATGTATAATGTAATAGTAGTGATGTGTTGAAACTGATTATTTTAAATGAGTTATAAGAATTGAGGTTTCCTCTAAATGATAACATGGATCTGAAGTTAATAGTCTAATGTTGGTATAATAATTATTGTATTGTATAATACAATATAATATGGGAAGTTAATAATATGAATGTCAGAGGAAAAGACCATAAACTTTGTGCACAAGATATATGTACCAACCGACACACTGTATAACTGAAAGAAGGTTTTATTTGTTACGTTTACTGTAAAAAATAAAAAACTTTTTATATAAAAAAGGAAGGAAAGAGAGGGAGAATATCGCCAATGGAGAAGTACAGATTCTCTTCTGGTAGAGTCAATATTAGTTTGTATCATGCTCCTGGTGGAGACTGACTGTGAGGGAGAGGAGGAACAGCCAACAGGGAGTGGAAGTGTTGCTCCAGAAGTGGTGGAGGAGGCTGAGGAAGGGCAGAGGACGGCTGAGCAGTCAGAGGAGTCCCAGGCCCACCCCTTATCTATCCTAGGGCACATAGGGAGGAGAGGATCAGGGTAAAATGTGGTTTACTCGGGAGGAGAGGGCCATGATCCTCTTCAAGAGTTGCAGGTGTGAGATCTGCATAAAAGGTTGGACCTGCGTGCTAACAGATGCTGGAGACAAAATTAGTGTTTATTCCTAAAAAAGGTTTATCTTGGTTGGCATTCTTCCAAAGGACTGTACCTAGTTATTTTCCTGAAGCTGGCAATTATCTATCTTGGTCTGTTGAGGAACTTTATTCAGTGTGGTTTGCTTTGGGTTTTTGCTTCGTTATCGGCTCTTTGAATGTGAACTGTGTTTCTTGCCTTTGAAATGTTATTTTGAAAATAGTTTACTCCTCCGCTGTGAACAAGTAAACAGTGAAGCCAAGTTGAAGGCATTAAAGGACTTTTATTTATGTTTTGGTTTTTGTTATATTTCTGAGATACTCTGGGTCATCACAGTTTGTCTTTTCCTTCCTAAAGCTGAAAATAAGCCACACAAAGTGATTATTTCAGTGAATCCATAATTAGATAGCTAAGACAGTTTCATGTGTGAACAAATACTCTATCCCCGCTTAATTTCAACCACTGAAGGCAATTTTAAGCAATTATCAAAGGCTCTGAAAAATGAAGACTTGTTCTTACAAAGCATATTTTTAAAACTCTCCAAATACTTCTAGCAATTTCAATTTTATTTAATAGAAGTTAAATTATTCAAGTCAAAGCAAAATCTGGAAAAGCAAGTAATTGAGTTGAATTGTTGTTTTAACTCAAATTACAGTAACTTTCCAAAACTTCAGTTGATGAATAATCCTTTTCAGCTTAGTGTGTTATTTAGCTTTTCTAAAAATAAATATGTTATTAATATTTATACAGCCAAGGCATGTTGTAATAGGCTAGATGTAATAGGAACATTTGATGTATTGAATTATGTCCTCTCTAAACCTTCTTTTCAATAGGATACAAATACTCAGCTCCCTCAAACATTTATGTCCCAAGACTCTTTATCATGCCTGTGGCTCTTCTCCACACACTTTCTAGGGCAGGGCTGTCAACCTTGTGGTCCGTGGGCCAGATGATACTGGCCATACCTATACCCAGTTTAGTGAAGGGGGAAAAGTCATGATATGATGATGCTGTGATGACATGAGTTTGACACCCTTATTCTAGAGTACTTGCATCTTTAATGTATAGTGGTGACCAGAACTATATGCAGTATTCCAAGTGAAGCTTTGCTAGTGTAATGTAAATGGTACTATCACTTCTGGTGATCTTGATGTTATTTCTCTGTTGTTGTAGCCCAGGATTGCATGTTTTCCTCAGGGTATTGGGAAACCTTTGGTAACTGTTTTTAACTCTGATAATGAATGAAAGTAAATTCTATATGTAAATACCTTGGAATAAGATCTGATGGTTTCATATTTGAATAGCCATGTATACAACTATACCATCTATCACAATTGATATATATGCACACTCAGCATATAGCTTGGAAGTTTTTCACATTATAAATATATAAGATGAAAAAGGGTCAACTTTACTGACTTCATAAATACCTTTGAAGTATGTGGATGACTCATTTTCTATATGCATGAAATAACTCACAGGTATGAAATGTAGTAAAAGATTACTTATCATCTTATGTGCACTAAGGTTCAGTTCAGAGGTGCTATTCAGTAGGTTCTGACCAGTTCTGGAGAACAGGTAGTAGAAATTTTGATTAGTTTGGAGAACTGGTAAATCACCACCTATGAATGGCTATGCCCCAATCTATTCTCTGCCTCCCGAGCTCCAGCTGATTGGCTGGGTCTTCTTTTGTTGCCCTGAACAGGAGAACGGAATTGGAAACATGGGTTAGTGGGGTGGGGAGGAAATGGGATTTTACAGTAATGTTCCCCCAGGAGTGGGGAGGGAATGGAAATTTTGCAGTATCCTTCCCCGACAAAACCCACCAAGCTGCACCCACAGAACTATAGTAAAAAAAAAATGAATCCCACCACTGGTTCATTTATGTCAATTCACTTGATCAGATCCCTTGGTGATGGAAGTTCAAGTAACTTCTACTCTTCTAAATGGTATTTAACAGGCTCACTCTTCTCAATGTCCATGGAGATTTCATCCAGTCATCTAGGTCATGGTTATCCCAAAGCTGTTTTTTTTCCAAGAGCAACTGGACTTTCTGGTTGTTTGGTTGTGTTATTTGTGAGTTCTTTGTAAATTCTGTGACCTGTTCTAATATTTCTGTTGGTAGAAGTGATTTCAGCTCTTGGAATACATGTTCCACTTTCTCTTTCAAAACCTCAATTGTGAAATTAATCAGTCCACTTCTTCAACAGAGGGATACAATCAATATCAAGTGAGGTTTTACTACCACTCTATAAAGCCTTAAGGCCCTGTCCCACAACACTTACGGATGCAAAGAGGATGTAAAACATTAAAAAAAAGCTTGCCATCAATTGGAAAATGCTATGCATCCATTGTGTACTCACTGCATATGTGTTTCATACGTTCTATCTCTCAAGCATCCATCCACTGTGATTTCATCCGCGCAAGAAGTTTTGAGCTGCACAAAACTTTGTGAATGGATGAACTTTCCACCGCGTACGATGTACATCTGCGACATATACAGGCAACAAATATTCTATATCCATTATCATCCGTTAAATGTCTGCTGTATCCTCTCTGCATCCTCTGGCCATCCCCTCAACTCACATCCACTGCAGCTGAAAACAGAAAGAGGGAGGAAACAAAAGGTACACGGAACATCTACACAGCGTTACCAGCACAGAAATAGAAAGAATGTAAGCGTATGCATCTCGTATATAAAGGATTAAAATAGACAAAACATTTGTATCTGGGATGTATCTCATATATTTAGGATGTCTGCAGTATGTCTAGAGTATGTAGAAGGACACCTAGCGGACTACCGATATTTCCTATAAAAAGTGGGAGAAAATCACCTGGATCTCAGTATGAGTCCAGCAGCCGTGGTGTACAGACCTCTTCACCCTTGGCCTTGGCCTTCAACATCATCAATTGTTCTCCACCATGGATCATGACACAGTCCGTATGATAGCTGCACTCATTCATCAATAGAACCAAAACCTGTTCAGACTGTTTCATCTTTTATACAGAAGGAGAAGAAGGAAACGTCCAAGAGTTGTGTGGGTCCAAGGATGGATCGTGAGAAGAATGGAGTTTGGACTGTATGACCAGTTGATGGTGGAGCTAAGGAATGAGGACCCTTGTGCATTCCATCACTTCATGAGGATGCCACCAGCCATGTTTGACGAACTTGACCAGCATCTGAGACCCAGGTTGACCAAGCCTAGCACCAACTTCCGTCCCAACCTGGACCCTGGACTGAAGGTGGCACTGACTCTGCAGCACCTGGCCTCTGGAACCAGTATGCAGTATGGATGGAGGGTGCCACACAACAGCATCAGCAAAGTGGTCAGAGAAGTGGTGCAGGCCATCATCAAAGAATACGTGGAGGAGCTCCTCAAGTGCCCCACCACTGAACAAGGCTGGAGGAAACTTGCAGAAGAGTGGTATCAGAGGTGGAACTTTCCCCATACCGTTGGAGCCATAGATGGCAAGCACGTGGCTTGCAAAGCTCCAGCCAACTCAGGGTCCACTTATTTCAACTACAAGGGCTTCTTCAGTATCATCCTCTTTACCAAGGTTGATGCTGACTACAAGTTCATGTACATCGATGCTTCAGGCAACGGGTCATCTTCAGATGCCCAGGTATACAACACTAGTGACCTCAAGGATGGGCTGGAATGCAACCTCATCATGGGTTTTCCAGATCCAGACCCCTACCCAATGACACACAAGATGTTCCGTACTTCATCATTGGTGATGACGCCTTCTCCCTCAGAACCAATCTCATGTAGCCGGACAGTTCATGATACCTCACCCGTGAAGAGAGGATCTTAAACTACAGGCTGTCCAGGGCAAGACGGATGGTGGAGAACGCCTTTGGCATCCTGGCCAACAGGTTCCAGATACTTCTCACCACCATACAGCATGAGGCATATTGTCAGCCTTCAAGATCATCCACTATCGCTTTGCATCTTTTGGCTGTCATAAGAAACGGGGGGGAGGGGAGGTAGGGATAAGTCTGGGAAGTGAGCTGGAGGTGTTACATTCTTCTGTTGTGTAAATAAGGGGGGGAGCATACAATAGAGTTAGGTTTCTATTTCTCGCTTAGCTTTCTTTTCTCTGCGCAACTGCAACCTGTTATCAAAGTATGCCAAGGTCAACGGACAGAGGCCTCATCATCACCTGAAGATGCCCACATGATCATATTCACAACTTGTAATTGGAAGTTTCATCTGAACTATTGGGGGTGGGAACACTTCCATCACTTTGTATATGTGAATTGCGGGCCTAATTTTTCAGATTCAGAATTCTTTGGTTGCTACCACTTCACTTTCAGTAAAAGTTATCTTTTCTCTAATTTAAAGAGTCTAAGAATTTCTTTCCTGGATTTTGAATGGAGCTCTGCCTGACATTATTCTGAATCTTACTCCACCAGCCTACCTGCAGAAAACACCCAATTTTCTTCCGAGGGGGCCTGGACATCATGTCATCTACAACTAGTGATCAGGAAGACCTGGGAGCCATTGGAGGGCAAGATTTTTTGCTGGTACAGGAAGCCCAATCGCTAGCAGAGCTCAATGTGGAAGAGGATCCATCTGTGAAGCCCAGATGGTCGGTGGGGGTTGGCTGGAAAGATCTGGAGAAGGACCCTCCCCCCGGGATCACACCTACCTGACGGCGTGGAAAAGAGGAGCCATGGCAAGAGAAGGAAAAGAGAGAACTCTCACTGAATCAAGCCAGGAGACTCCTTGATGAAGACTTTGAACAACTCCAAGCTGCACAAAGGTATGAAGGGGAAGGGGAAGTAGCCCCAGCTAGAAGAAGCAGAGCAGCCCCCTCTTCCATAAATCAACCTGAGCCAGCAGCAGCCCCGGGGCCCTCAGCAGGGGGTGTAATTCCTGGAAGGCATAGAGCTCCTAGACTGCCTCCGTTAGAAGTAAAATACGAGGGAAATCCCAAAAC
Source organism: Laticauda colubrina (assembly GCA_015471245.1). Lineage (NCBI taxonomy): Eukaryota > Metazoa > Chordata > Lepidosauria > Squamata > Elapidae > Laticauda > Laticauda colubrina. The sequence continues at coordinate 38,007,256 of BLBF01000039.1, read as the reverse complement.
CTTGGGATATTTCCTACCCCAAGTTTGGAGCTATATGGAAGAATACGGGGAGGATTTTCCCTCAGAAGCAGCCAAAGTGAGATGTGTTACCAGGGCTCTGGAGGGAACAGCTGCAAAGTGTATGGTGACCTTGCATAATGAATTATAACCTGTTCATGACTGCGCTGCGGGCTAGGTTTGAGGACCCACTGGCAGAGCGCAAGGCCCGGATTAAGATGAAGACCATAAATCAGGGGCGGAAGTCAGTGGCTGACTACACCCAAGAATTTAGACAGTTAACCGGTCATATCCAAGGCTGGTCCCAGGAAGCCCTGATAGAAGCGTTTAAAGATGGTTTAAATGAAGATGTGTACCAGAGATGCATTGCTAGAAGAGACCCAAATGACTTGCAGATGTGGTACTTGCTGGCAGAAGAAGTGGAAACTGATTTAACCAGAAGCAGACGGTGGGGAGGTTCTGGATGGAGCAATCCTTCCCCCCCACATCCTCAAGAGGTCCCCAAACCTCAGAGGGGAGGAGTGGCAGCAAGATCCAACCCCTCAGCCTGCTTTCGAGGCGGGAAGGAAGGTCACCGGGCTGTGAACTGCAAAGTCAAGCTGGAACCAAAGGAAAAGAACCAAAAGAAGGGAAGAAACCTGAAAAATCCCCAGCGAAGCCTCGTGAAGCAGCACTAAAGTTGAAAGAGACGGCAGAGGTCACCCCTCCCACAGGAGATGAATCAGAAACCCCAGTTACCCCTGAGGAGGAGGATTTTGATTCGGAAGATGACTTCCTGATAAGTCCAAGCGTGGGCCCTATGACCATTCTGGTGAAGTTGAGGGTACCCAATTCAGGGGTCGAAGGGGAAATGCTAGCCCTGTTAGATTCTGGGTGCACAAGGTGCATAATCAACACGGAAGTAGTGGAGAAAATGGACTTAAAACTAAAACCTTTGAAGATGCCCATTTCCTTTTGCCAATTAGATGGATCAGTGGCTGAAGGTTGCCCTGCACATTTTATCACGGAACCTATAGAAATGATCATGGGAGAGCATGATGAGACTCTGTGTTTTATTGTGGTCCCTGGGATGGAGCAACCATTAATACTGGGATT
>BLBF01000039.1:37913995-38005764 GCA_015471245.1 Laticauda colubrina | reverse complement strand
CCCTGGCTCCGGAAATGGAACCCCCAGGTTAACTGGAGAAAGGGGTTGTTGTGCATATGCACCAAGCAGCGACTGGGAAAAGAGGACAGATCTCAGCCGAAGTTTCAGATTCCAAATAAAATAGCTTCCACAGGTACTGAACCCGTGAAAGGGGAGGAGAAAATTCCCAAAGAGTATTGGGATTTAAAAGAAGTGTTCAGTGAGAAGGCCTCGGATGAGCTTCTGCCTCACCGGCCAACAGACTGTGCTGTTGAGATTTTGCCTGGGGTGAAGCTCCCGAAACCGAAGTTGTACTCAATGACACCACGGGAATTGGAGGAGCTAAGATTGTTTATAGATAAGAATCTGGAACGTGGTTTCATTCAACTTGCTAGGCCCTGGGTAGTGGCCCCAGTGTTGTTCCGTGAAAAGAAAGATGGTTCCAAATGCTTGGTGGTGGACTACAGAAATTTGAACTCCATTTCCGTGGAAAATGTGTACCCGCTTCCTTTGATGAAGGACATGTTGGCCCACCTAGCGAAGGGGAAGATTTTCACGAAGTTGGATTTGAGAGAAGCATACTACGAATTCAAATTAAGGAAGGGGATGGGTGGAAGACCACTTTTAACTGCCTGACGGGTTGCTTCCAATTAAACGTTCTTCCTTTTGGTTTACAAGGGGCCCCAGCTGTATTCATGCAGATGATCAATCAGGTGTTACATGAACATTTACACAGGGGGATTCTGGTTTATCTTGATGATATCCTTATCTACACGGAAACTTTGGATGAACATGTGAGACTGCTGCGGTCGGTTCTACAGAAACTGTGTGCCGCTAAGTTGTATGCTAAACTGTCGAAGTGTGAATTCCATCAAGAGAAAATTGACTATTTGGTATATCGCATTTCATCTGAGCGTCAGTTCTGGTGGCCTACTTTAAAGAAGGACATTGAAGCTTATGTAGCCAGCTGTCCAATTTGTGCTTCGGTAAAGAGACCTCCTGGTAAGTCAGTAGGGTTGTTACAAAATGTAGCTAGACCAACAGCCCCCTGGAAGGAAATCTCAATGGACTTTATAGTAGAATTACCCGAAAGCAGTGGAAACACGGTTTTCTGGGTAGTAACCAATTTGTTTTCCAAACAAGTACATTGCATACCTTGTTCCAAGATTCCATCTGCTAAGACATTGGCTAAACTGTTTATTTCACATATCTATAGGTTACATGGCGTTCCAGAACGCATAATCTCTGACAGAGGGGTCCAATTTACCTCAAATTTTGGGAGAGTTCCTGAAGTTGATAGGCTCCACCCAGGGCTTAAGCTCTGCCCACCACCCTCAAATCAATGGGGCCTGTGAGAGGACTAACACAGTGTTAGAACAGTATCTTAGATGTTACATAAATTATCAACAAGATAACTGGTCCGACTTACTACCATTTGCCGAAGTGGCATATAACAACTCCGTACATAGTAGTACTGGATTTACTCCATTTAAAGTAGCTTCGGGACAAGATTTTGTACCCATACCTGAACCTCCTCGTGAAAAGCCTAACATCCATTTGTTGGATGAATGGATAACTCAACTTCAACTTAACTGGCCAGTGACACGCAAAGCATTAGATGAGGCCCATCAAGCTCATAAGAAGTTTGCAGACAAGAAAAGATCTCCACAGAAATTATATAAAGTGGGCGACAAAGTTTTCCTGTCCACCAGATACCTACAAACCACTCAAAAGTCAAAGAAGCTTGGTCCTAAATATGTTGGTCCTTTCACGATTGAACGGATTATAAATCCTGTAACAGTCCAGGCTGAACTTACCGAAAACTCTTCGACTAATTCATCCGGTGTTCCATGTTAGTTTGTTAAAACCTGAACATACTTCTGATTTAAGACCCATCCAGGCTGACCCTCCCATACCAATACTGATTGAAGGTGAACAACATTTTGAAGTTAAATAAATTCTGGACTCTTGCAAATGGAGGGGTCGGCTCCAGTATCTTGTAGCCTGGAAACATTTCCCTTCTTCACAAGCCGAATGGGTTTACGAAACCGATGTTCAAGCCCCTAAGTTGATCAAAGCATTTCGTTCCAAGTATCCTGATAAGCCCTAGGAGTGTATTCTTTTGTAATTGTTTAATGATTAATAATTGTCTTTATATTTTCTCCTCTCTCTCTTCTAAGACTGATGGTTTTCCTTTTTCTAGGAGGGCCGAATGTCAGCCTTCAAGATCTTTTATTATCGCTTTGCATCTTTCGGCTGTCATAAGAAACAGGGGGGAGGGGAGGTAGGGATAAGTCTGGGAAGTGAGCTGGAGGTGTTACATTCTTCTGTTGTATAAATGAAAGGGGGGGAGCATACAATAGAGTTAGGTTTCTATTTCACACTTAGCTTTCTTTTCTCTGCGCAACTGCAACCCGTCATCAAAGTATGCCAAGGTCAACAGACAGAGGCCTCATCATCACCTGAAGATGCCCACATGATCAAATTCACAACTTCTAATTGGAAGTGTCATCTGAACTATTGGGGGTGGGAACACTTCCATCACTTTGTATATGTGAATTGTGTGCCTAATTTCTCAGATTCAGAATTCTTTGGTTGCTACCACTTCACTTTCATTAAAAGATATCTTTTCTCTAATTTAAAGAGTCTAAGTATTTCTTTCCTGGATTTTGAATGGAGCTCCGCCTTTCACACATACTGTGAGGAGCATTGTGGAAGCTTGCTGCATCCTGCACAATCTCATGCGCACCCGCTATCCAGTGTTGCAGAACAGACTTGTGGACCGTCAACAAGGGAATGGGGACATGGAGCCTGGTAAATGGAGGCAAGGACGAAACCTGATAGACACTGTGGATGTACAAGGCCCCAACAGAGCTTTACGTGAAGGAAAGAAACAGTGCAACCTCCTGAGACACTGGTGCAACTCCCCAGCTGGAGCAGTGGAGTGGCAAGACAGGATGATAGATGATGAATGGATGCTTCCTTGAGCCTGTCGCATAAACAGATGAGATTGTGCCATGTATGTTGAGTGGTCCTACAATGAATAGGGCATGAATAAAGAGTTTTGTTTATTTTAAAATGTGTTGATCAATGAATAAATTGTTATTGATAATAAAGGTCCATATATGTAGAAGCCGGGATGGTGGACCATAGAGTCCCACTATGCTTGCACTGGAGGTTTATCTATCCCACAACTATCCTTACCTTTCCCACAACTATCCTTATCTATCCCACAAGCATGCAAAGTCTTAACCATTTGTTAAAAGTTTTCACCAACACTTTACTAAGGTAAAAAAAATGAACCAAGTGTCTTAAGCAAAGATAACCTTTATTAACTGTCTTAGGTAAACTTTATGACTTTATTAAATAAGCAAAATGAACCAAGTAAACTGAATTAAGTGTGTTAAGCAAAGATAACCTTTATTAACTATCTTAGGTAAACTTTATGACTTTATGAAATAAGCAAAATGAACCAAGTAAACTGAATTAAGTGTGTTAAGCAAAGATAACTTTTATTAACTGTCTTATGTAAACTTTATGACTTTATTTAAAAAGCAAAATGAACCAAGTAAAGTGTCTTAAGCAAAGATAAACTGAACAAGTATAACTCAGTCTCTGACACTATTCTCAGTCACTCTGAGTCATGTCCATGGTCTCAGCTGTTAAGCAGGCAGGGACTATGGAGGTGGCTGTGGCTTGAGTGCTGGTCTGAGGCACCATTGGGTTGCTTGGCCCCAAGACTACAACAGGGGATGGTGTGTTCAGGAAGCTGTCCAAGAGCTGACTCAGTCCAATGAGGTTGAGAGGCCCCTCATCAAGGACCTGAGATGTGAGGCCCAAGACTGATGACAGATTGTCCGTTGATGGGCTTGGCTGTGGGGTGGAGGAAGGAGGAGTGTAGGAAGAAGTGGAGGAAGGAGGAGGCTGTCTGGTCTGCAGCTGGATGAGGACTGGAGTCTGTGGCATGCGATGAACCTGAGCCTGGACTGGGAAGGTCTGTTTTTGCTGTGGGAAGTTCTGGTAGTCATAGTTTTGGTTGGTAAGGAACTGTTGAAAACTGTGGAAGGGCTGTGACATCGCCTGGGGTGGAGGAGCAGACCTGGACTGGGTAGGAGCAGGTTCACTGGGCCTTGAGGGTTGTGCAGAAGTGCTGTGATCTTCTCCTTCATCACCTGATACTGGGCCTTGGGCAGGTCCCTCAGGGTGTGGCTCACGTAGGTGATGAAGATGTTTCAGCCTGAGGATCCTCTGTCCAAGTGGACCAGCTGAGAGAGAAGTTCTGTGCTGGTCTTCATTGTGTCCCTGATGTCCAACAGGACACTGTGGTTCTGGCCCTCCAGTCTGCCTCTCTGCCTGCATCCTGTGGAGCTGGGTGTGGGTGTGGGTAGGCGTTGGCCTCTGGTGGCTGCTGCTTCTTCCTCCATTTGTGACAGGGGTTCCTCCAAGTCCGCCAGCATGAGAAGTGTAGCTGTCAGGGGGTCTCTGCTGTGGGGCCCTCTGAAGACACCTGCCTGGACAGGCTCTCTGGCTCTTGGCTGGAAAAGGACTGGCTGTCTGTGGGCTGTCTGAGGGAGAGGGGTCTCAGAGGTGCTGCTCCTCGGTGGCGGATCTCACCCTCCAGGAAACTGCACTTGGCCATGACATACATCTCCCGGTCAGTGAGCTTGACAGCGGCCTGCCCGGATTTTTTGAGGTGTAGCTTGCCATACCAGGTGTGCATGTTCTTCCACCATCCCAGGAGTACATCTGCAGTATACCCCAGGCTCTCTGCCTTGTCTCTCCAAGCTGCCTGCTTCTTCTTGGTGTCACGATAGAGTCTGTGGCCCTTTCTCCAGAAGTACTCGTTCTCCCTCAGCCATTCCAGCACCTCATCCTCATTCTCTTCGGAAACTATGTACTGTTTCCTCTCTCCCTTTTCCTTCCCTTGCCTCTTCCTCCCTCTGGCAGGGGCTTGAGCAGCAGGGCCTTCAGGGGCTTGAGCAGCAGGGCCTTCAGCAGGGCTTTGAGGGCCTTGGGGCTGGTCCACCACAGCAGTAGCAGCAGCAGCAGCTGATGCAGGCTGTTAGGGATGAGTCTTTCCTGTCTGCATCTCAAACTGAAAGGCAAATGGTTCCTATTGTCTTCAATTTTTCTGGAAATCCATTCATATTCCTGCACCATTTGAAGGATGTTTATGCCAATGCATCACTAAATGTCTGTGGAGATTCTCTGTCATCCGGAAAGTCCAGCTGCCTCTTGAAAAAAAAAAGCAGCTTTGGGTCTTCCTAATGTATTTTGTAAAGACTGTGACTTAATATATTTTTTTAAAAAAATACATGTTTCATTAAAAACAAAAGAAAATTATTCATATTTGTATTTACTGAAGAGAAAAACTAGTTAAAGTAGCTAGTTTGACTGGCAAACCCAAGGCTGAATTTTTATGTGGGATGGGAGTGGGAGGAAAGGGAATGATCACTGTAATTTTTATGGCTATTTTCTTGCATATTCCCATATTTGGTTAAGTTATTACAGCATTTTCGAAGCCTGTGTCAAATAGGGTTGCTCTGTCTTTTATCAGTTTCTGGGAAGGAGGGTTGAAATGATGGGAAAAAATATGAATAGACTAGAATTGACTGCAAAATTCATTGTGTGGAGGAATGAGTGATGAAAAGAATTAATGCAAGCAATAGTAATTGCTTCATTATAACAATTCAGCCAAATAACTACATTTTCAGCTCAGCATTTTGTTAATACATGCAGCAAATTGCTAGGGCTGTACTCCTGGATTTTTTTCTTTGGTGGACACAATAGTACTGATAATACCAAATCATTACCTTGCCAATAACAGATTCAATCCACATAATGCACAATATTGGAATAATAACCATTCAAAACTATGGTGAACCTTTTTCTTTTCAGTAAATTAAAAATAGATAATTTAAACAGAAAGAAATAGTACAAAACAGTAATATTCTGAGCATTGATTAACATGTCAAACATAGAATTGAATTGCTTCCCTAAAGTACAAGACTTGTATTCTTCAAGTATCTTTTTCTTTTATTCCCCTCTCATGTCAGCCTATCAATGATATATGTGTGTGTGTGTTTGCATTTTAATGTAAACTTGTTTCATTTGCCTTTCTCAAATCAACAAAAATATGAATAAGGTTATAATTCAATATTTACTGTTTCCCAATTTTACCATGTAGCACCATTTTCAGCCAAAAAATCTTTTATTAGCTTAAATAAAATAAATATCAAAGGTATTAAATGATAATTATACAAAAACATATTTCACCAGAGAAAATTGCTATACTCACACGTTTGAAAAGATTGTCCGGGAGCATCCTGCAAACACTTTTGACTTTCATCATTCTGGATCATCTGTGAATGTGGCCAGCTCACTGCTTACCACTTAGTTAAAATTATTTATATATAAATCAAAAAGCAAAGGTTCCAAGAAGTCAGCAATTAGGATATTCTTTATTGAGGAATCTTTAATAAGGGATGTTGTCAAAGATGTTTTAAAAATCTAGGTACTGGGAAAGTTACCTCTATCCATCAGCATTAGATACTGAAACAAACTCTAGCATATTAGTGAAGCAAGATTTATCTTTGCAGAAGCCATGCCAATTTCCATCCAATAAAGCTTGTTCATTCATTGTTGCACTGGATTTATGTTAGCCATAATCAATAAGATTCTAAACAATTTACAAGGCATATATAAAACAGTACAATGAGGCATCCACAGTAAAAAAAATATCAAACCATAAATAAATAAATAAATAAATAAATAAAAGCAGCAGAATTATAAAGCCATGTAAATGCTCTCTAAAATAATTCTGCTTTCAATGACTAATGGAAAGCCAGCAATGTGGAAGCAATCAAATTTTCATGGGTACTCTGGAGCAGATTACAGCTCTCAATGTGGAAATATTTTAGAAGTATTCCAGTGACTGCAGATATGCACAGGTACCCATGTCTTTAGCATATTTGAAATCTAAATTACATTGTCTGGATCAGTGGTGGGTTTCAAAGAGTTTTACCACTAGTTCGGTGGGTATGGCTTGGTGGATGCGCTTTGCATGCACGCAAACACTTTGCACGCATGCATGCCAAAACTTGCACTTTGTGCATGTACAGAGGCTTTCCTACTCACTTCCTGACCTCTCACTTTCTGACCTGTAGTTTCAACAGCGGACATGCAGCAATCTGCTGTGCCAGACAAATCAGCTGCATTTCAAAAGCAGGGAATAAACCAGGCTGGCGAGTGGATCCAACAGCAGCTCATCAGAGAGAACCAGATTGGTCTCAGCTGATTTTCAGCATTACCGGTATGGCAGAACCAGGCCAAACTGGAAGTATAGCACCACTGGGCTGGATACCTCCCAAAGGGCAATAAGTACATTTGAATCTGTAACAATCCATGCATGCTATTGAGAACAAGATATTTGTCTTATAAAGAAATCCTCATAGTTGTATTTTTCCTTTTCCAAAAACAGCTTACAACATGATCATTACTTCTTGGCAACTCTATGAAGCATCTGTGAAGAAGAACATGGTAGCTGCTAAAAGTTAAAAGTTACAGTACAGTTTCAGTACTGAATAAAAGCTTAATCCCAGGATTCTTCTTTCACAGTTTAGTACAGGGGTCTGCAACCTTAAATGTTCAAAGAGCCATTTGGACCCATTTCCTACAGAAAACAAAACACCAGGAGCCACAAAACTTAGGTGGGCATGGCCAACTCAATGTCACTTACTCCCACCTAGTCACATGACCTGCCCAGCCACGCCTACCCAGGTTTTGTGGCTCTCAGTGTTTTCTTTTCTATGGGAAACAGGTATCTCTTTCTTCCTCTCCCATCTCTCTCTCTCTCTCCCTCTTCCTTCCTCCCTCCTTCTCATTTCTTTCTTTCTTTCTCTTTCTCTCTCCATCTTTCCCATCTCTTTCTCCCTCTCTATCTTCCTTGCCCTTCTCTTCTCAGGGCAGGCAAGGAGTGAGTGGCAAGGGAGGGAGAGGGGTGGGACCAGCCAGTGGTGGGATCATCCGACAGGGAGCCACAGGAGAGGATCCAAAAAGCTGCATGTGGCTCCAGAGCTGCATGTTGCCGACTCCCAGTTTAGTATGTTGGAATATATTTCTTAGATCTTACATGCTGTGTGGAAGAAAAATATGTACATGACCTTTCTCCAAGAAGTACTGCCTTTAAGTAGTTTGCTTAGTGTAGAAAGGTCGCCCCTCCACAGATTAAAATATTATTTATCCTTAATACTACAAAGTGACAAGCTAAAATATTTTCCCTAAAGGAGAAATGAAGAAAAATCTTAACAAAGACAGGAAGCAGCCCCAGCCTTCCTGCCATAGCGGGAAAAAAAAGTCTCGAGCAGAATCTTGAAAAGGCTGGTAGAGAAAGACTGGGCCAATCTATTCATAAGCAAGGAGACTCCAAACTCCAAATAAGCAACACAACAGGCAAGGAACCAAAACTGACAAGATTAGCTCAAACACCGAAGATTTACATTTCCCCTTTTGCCTGTAGAGCCAACCATGACCCTTACATGACCTCATAGGACTCTGGCAGCAGCCATTAAAATATTGATGCAAGAAACAGGCATTTCAATCACTCCAAAGAATGTATAAAAGCCCACCTACTCTCAACCCCATTTGGTCAACCATCCCAGAAATATGTTGCTGTCACTAGTTTCTGGCTACCAAATAAACAGAGACATCCTTTCCCCAGCCTGCCTCCATTTTATTTCCAACATCTTTCTTCTGGCTTGGAACTGACTTAGATTTTTCTTCCAATATTACCTTCACAGAATAAACCACGTTTGAGGAAAACGGTACTGCAGATAATAAAAGGGTATTTGACAGATTAACTGATGCAAGCTGCAGTTGAGAAAACAACAGAACCTAACTGATAGGAAGGAAACAAAATGCATGGATGGATGGAAAATATAAGCTCAAGCAGTCAGTAATAAAGGGCATTCTTTTGTAAAAGCTACTGTAATTACAATTTTGGAAGAAATACTGAATTTTTGACTAACTTGAGTCTATCTTGCAAGTAGCATGCTGAGAGAACATAGGAAAAATGCTAGTTGCCAGTTACTAGGCTGGAACATTTTTCCACATTCCAGCTACTTTGGACTAAACATTATGGTGCCTGCTCCAACAGTGATTTGAGGCTCTAAAACTAAAGAATCACCATCCCTGAAAGGTTACAACTGGTTAACGAGCGATATCCATAAAGCATTGGAAGACTGAGCTATATGTTTGCTATAAAGTTCATGCTTTGCTCCTAAACTGACTTCATCTGCAGTGAACAATACTGGTCTCTTATTAGTTCTGTTGATCTGTATGTGGAAGGATGGTGATTTATCCTTCATGTTGATGCATAGTTTGAGAAAGGGGTGGAAACATCAAAAGATTGTTGATAATTTCCAGAAGATATTTTAGCAACAGCAACTAAACCTAGAAATCTGTATCTTCTAAAATCTTTTTTGACACAATACTCCTCATTGAGAAGCAGAAGAGAAATACGGAGATCTATTAAAAGTACTGTATGTACCCACCAACTAGCCAAATTTAAATTAGCTCCCTCCTTTAGTCTGATGTCAGTTTTCATTTTTAATTACAGTAGTTTCCAATAACTGCTTATTCCCCTTCATACAATGAGCTATTAGAAAAAGCTTCAAGCAGAAGGGATTTTCCCTCCCTTTTCCTATAATAGGAAGACAAATGGCTGGAAATGCACAATGAACATATGATAGTTTTTTGAAGTCTGCTGAATGATGCATTTTCTGAATGATGCATTATTTTTTTGAAGTCTGCTGAATGATGCATTGCTATATTACAAATGTAAATGATTAGACAGGACCAGTAGAAGGAAATTCCCAAACATGGGATAACAGTGCATGTGGTTTTACTGGTAGGTCTTCTCACAGCTGAAATATCTATTATTGTGAAATCTATTTTCAAACAAAAGATACTTGAGTCGGGACTAGGTTTTTCTGCTGCTTATTTGCTGGAATTTCCAGAACTAATGTTGGTGAGTCTGTAATTAAAGCATATACAGCTGGCCCAAGGTAACTAAATAAAACCAGATCAAGCCATGAATCAACCCAGAACAATAATGTTAAATTGCATAGAGAACCTCTCTTCAGCCACAAAGCATTGCAATATTAACCAGTAATTAGTTATTTTTATAATCTTGCTGGGCTATCTTTCCTGTTGCTATATTTCTTAACGTGCTAATAAAATCAAGTTTCCTCAATCCTTACATGTCTGATTAAAATTAAGCAGTTATTCCTGCCATAAAATAATATTTCAAGTCATCCAAAATTCAGTTGAATATGACAAATGGAATTTCCTTATATAATCATTTAAAAAATAATTTGAAGAATTTATACATGGAAAACATAATTCATTCTGCAGAATTAATAAAGAGGGGGAAATGCACAAAGGAAAGGTTCCTACTTTGATTAGGTTCAAGATTTTTAAGGTAAGTTACCTTCACAGAAAAGTCCACATGTACTTCCTGAATACTTTTCTGGAACTCTTTAGACATCCAGGTTTGTATCTCTGAGATTTCTTAAAACTAAAGCATAGTTATCTCAACAAAGCTTCTGAAAGTTAACTACCTCCGAGTCCCCTTTCTAGTTGCTTTCAGCAACTGGAGTTGGAGGGCAGGGACATGGCAAAATTAAGAGAGAATGGAGAACTTTATCTCCTTCTTCAAAATTCACGAAGATTCAGCTCAAAAATGTTTCTGTCAAGCCATTGCTTCTTGTCTCTTCTTTGTCCATCTGATTTCCACCTCAGAGTGAATGCAAGCAATTTTAAAATTCAGTTACTTTACTCTGGTCAATAATAAAATCAGATTTGGCAAATAATTGGAAAAAAGAGGTTTATCGTTTCTTTTTTTTTTCCTATTTCATTCAAAAACATATTTAAGAAAATATTTTTTTTATCATATGACTTGTGTGAAAGTGAAACATTTATTGTCTACTTTAATAATACTATATAAAAAACCAGTTTTCTGTTCTAAAAGTTTCCACATACATTGGGACTAGATTTTTGGGACTTTGAAAAACAAATGACTTCAAGAAGTTTGCCATAGGAAATAATTGGCACCAACACTGCACCCTGATTTTTATTTCAGACAGGAGCAAACATCTTTTGTCATGTTAGAAAGGGCTTCTCAATTTAGTTGTTTCGGCATAGCTATTTCCCATTGAAGCATTTCTGAAGACTATGAAAATTGAATCACTCACTCTTAGGTTTTTTGAAAAGCACATAAAGCAGTAAAAGGAGTCTCTACTGAGAACACATTTAATAGGAAACATACAAATAATCCTCAGAGCTTCAGATTATGTTTGCTTGAATATTTAAAGCTGAGAAAAACAACCAGCTCTGCACCAGCTGGTCTCACAGTGTTTGCCAACTTTTACTTTAACAAACTCACCACAAACAAATATTATGTGACTTTGATTCAAAACAGATTTCATTCAGAAATGCATGATTTCTGAGCATGTTCAAAGTAACTTTCTCAATTTTTCTTTTTTTTTAAAAAAAAAAAGAGGAGAAGAGAGAAGAAAAAGTATAAAAGTTTGTAGCATGGGTGTTATGTAGCCCAATTCTCATTGAGAATCATTTATTTTTCCATTCAGTCTTGCTGATGCAATCTAAAGGCCCTGTCACACTGGCCGACTGATGCAAAACGTTTGTAAAAAGGACACAGCGGATGAGAAAAATGTTCCATCTGTTGTTATCCGCTCTCAAAAGGGGCAAAAATTTGCATAACCAGAGCGGACAACACGGAAAGGAACGGACGGGGGAAGGATGCAGGGCGGATGGAAAGTGGATGCTCCACGTAAGCCAAGCAGATGGAAGTGGATGGGAGCAGATGGCACATCCGCAAGGCTTCTGGGGGAGTGCAGCAAAGCGGACACGGAACAGATACAGCGGATGCAGAATGGACACCGAGCGGATGAAGCGGATGCACAGCGGATGCCGAGCGGATGAAGCAGATGAAAAGCGGAAGCCTAGCGGATGCTGAGCGGAAGCCTAGTGGATGCCTAGCGGATGCCTAGCGTTCACTGCGCATGCGGGGAGGATGCATTGCATCAGCCCCGCAGATATAAAGGGAAGCAGCTCTCAAGCAGGTCAACATTCAGAGGAAAGACCTGCTTCCAGACAAATCGTCTGCCTGCCTGCCAGCCAGCCTTCCAGCCTGCCTGCCAGCCTGCCAGCCAGCCTGCCTGCCTGCCAACCAGCCTGCTTGCCAGCCAGCAACCCCACAACCATGGGGAAGAAGAGAAAGCCTCAGCCATCTGCTGCCAGCCCTGGCAAGAGGGACAGGGCCACCCTCCCACCCCCTGGCCCTCACTCTGCTGCTGCTGGAGCTTCTGCAGCACGGGCTCGCTCTTCTGGGGCTGGGGCTTCTGCTGCTTCTGCTTCTGGAGGAGCTGATGATGATGCTTCTGGCAGTGGTGCTTCTGCTGGTGCTTACTCTGCTGATGCTGCTTCTGACCGTTGTGCTTCTGATGGTACTTACTCTGCTGGCGCTGCTCCTGGTGCTGGTGCTTCTGCTGGTGCTTACTCTGCTGACACTGCTCCTGGTCCTGCTGGTGCTCCTGGTCCTGCTCGTACTGCTGGTGCTCCTAGTCCTGCTGGTCCTGCTGATGCTGCTGGCGCTGCTGGTGCTTACTCTGCTGCCTGGTCCTGCTGGTGTTGCTGGTGCTGCTGCTGGTCCTGCTGGTGCTGCTTTTGCTGCTGCTGCTGCTGGTGGTGGTGTGGAGGAGCATCCCCTACAACCTGGAAGACCCTCTGATGAGGGCCCATGTGGTCCTGCCAAAGGGAGGAAGAGGCATACGTGAGAACGGGAGAGGAGGCAATACAACATTGAGAAGGAACATGAGGATGAGGTGCTGGAGTGGTTGAGAGAGAATGAGTATCTATGGCAGAAGGGACACAGGTTCTATAGGGACACCAAAAGGAAGCAGGCTGCTGGGAGAGAGAAGGCAGAGAGCCTGGGCTACACTTCAGAGGTGCTCCTCAGCTGGTGGAAGCACACGTACACCTGGTACAGGAAGCTGCACCTCAAGAAATCTGGCCAGGCCAGGGTTAAGCTGACGGACAGAGAGAATTATGTCATGGCCAAGTGCAGCTTCCTGGAGGGTGAGATCCACCATCAAGGAGCAGCCCCTCTCACAACCCTCTCTCTCAGGCAGCCTGCTGAAAGCCAGTCCTCTTCCGGCCGAGAGTCAGCTCCTGTCTCCAGGCAGGTGTCTGTGGAGCATGCCATGACGGAGAACCCCCTGACAGCTCTACTAACCATGGCGGAGCGCGTGGAGGACCCCCTGACGCAGTGGGAGAAAGGATACAGCACTTCCACCACAGCCCAACCCGCATCCACCCCCAGCTCCACCTCCACAGAAAGGCAGAGAGCCAGACAGGAGGGGCAGAGCCACACTGTCCTGCTGGAGATAAGAGACACCATCAGGAGCAGCCTAGATCTCTTCTCTCAGCTGGTACACATTGACTCCTCATCCTCCAACCACAAGCCCTTCCTCACCTATGTCAACCAGACCCTCATGGACATGGCGGAACCCCAGTACCAGGTGGTGAAGGACAGGATCACCAATCTGCTTCACAACCCTCCAGATCCAGGTGAACCTGCTCCCACCCAGTCCAGGTCTGCTCCTCCACCCCAGGTGATGTCACTCCCCTTCCAAGGCTTTCCACAGGCCCTCACCTACCAGGGCTACGGCTACCAGGAGGTAGGTGGCTACCAGGGCTACGGCTACCAGCAGCACAGGCAGCAGCCCTTCCCAGTCCAGGCACAGGTTCATCGGACGCCACCATTGCCACCGGTTCCACTGATGCCACCGATGCCAGCCACACCACCAATGCCACCAACGCCAGCCCTCACCCAGCTGCAGACCAGACAGCCCCACTACACTGCTCCTTCCTCCACCCCACAACCAAGCCCGGCCTCAGTACATCTGTCATCGGTACTGGGGCTGACACTCCATGGCATGGAGGAAGGAGCTCTCAACATCAAGGGTCTGAGCCAGCTGTCTGAGAGCTTCCTCAACACACCGTCCCCTGTTGTCCTCTCGGGGCCAGGCACCCCAGTGGCGCTTCAGACCAGCACTCCAGCAGCATCCACCTCCACAGCACCTGGACCCTTCACCCCTGAGACTGGGCATACCTCCGAGTGACCAAGAGGAGTGCCAGAGACTGGGTAGCTACCTGTTGACTTTATTTGGACACTTGACTTGGGTTATTTTTCTTTTACAGCTTGTTATTAATAAAGATTATCTTTGCTTCACACACTTGCTTCATTTATTTTTGCAACTAAAGTCTTGGTGGAAACTTTTAGAAATGGTTTAAGCCTTTGCATGCTTGTGGGATAGGTAATAGCTGTGGGATGGGCAGGGATACCTTTGGGATGGGTAATAGCTGTGGGATGGGCAGGGATACCTTTGGGATGGGTAATAGCTGTGGGATGGGCCGGGATACCTTTGGGATGGGTAATAGCTGTGGGATGGGCAGGGATACCTTTGGGATGGGTAATAGCTGTGGGATGGGCAGGGATACCTGTGGGATGGGCAGGGATAACTTTGGGATGGGTAATAGCTGTGGGATAGATAAACCTCCAGTGCAAGCATCGTGGGACTGTATGGTCCACACCTTTGGCCCTTCATTATCAATAACAATGTAAGCATTGATCCACACATTTGAACATAAACACAACTCTTTATTCAATGCCCTGTTCATTGAAGGCCCACCCAACATATATGGCCCAATCTCATCAGTGTGATGAGACAGGCTGAAGGAAGCATCCATTAATCATCTATCATCCTGTCTTGCCACTCCACTGCTCCAGCTGGGGAGTTCCACCAGTGTTTCAGGAGGTTGCGCTGCTTCTTCCCTTCCCGTGAGGCTCTGTTGGGGCCTTGCACATCCTCAGTGTCTATCAGGTTTCACCCTTGCCTCCATTCACCAGGCTCCATGTCCCCATTGCCTTGTTGGAGGTCCACGAGCCTGTTCTGCAACACTGGGTAGCGGGTGCGCATGAGATTGTGCAGGATGCAGCAAGCTTCCACGATCCTCCTCACGGTCTCTGGGTGATGCTACATGATGGTGAGAAGTACCTGGAACCTGTTGGCCAGGATGCCAAAGGTGTTCTCCACCACCCGCCTTGCCCTGGACAGCCTGTAGTTGAAGATCCTCTCTTCATGGGTGAGGAGTCTGGAGGTGTAGGGCTTCATGAGGTAGGTTCTGAGGGAGAAGGCGTCATCCCCCACGATGAAGTAGGGCACATCTTGCGTGTCATTGGGCAGGGGGTCTGGATCTGGGAAGCCCACGATGAGGTTGCGTTCCAGCCCCTCCTTGAGGTGACTGGCGTTGTATACCTGGGCATCTGAAGCTGACCCGTTGCCTGAAGCATCGATGTACATGAACTTGTTGTCAGCATCAACCATGGCGAAGAGGATGAAGCTGAAGAAGCCCTTGTAGTTGAAATAAGTGGACCCCGACTTGGCTGGAGCTTTGCAGGCCACGTGCTTGCCATCTATGGCTCCAACGGTGTGGGGGAAGGTCCACTTCTGATACCACTGCTCTGCAACTTTCTTCCATCTTTCTTCAGTGGAGGGGCACTGGAGGAGCTCCTCCAGGTATTCTTCGATGATGGCCTGCACCACCTCTCTGACCACAATGATGATGGTGTTGTGTGGCACCCTCCAGCCGTACTGCGTGCTCCTGTAGGTGGTCCCAGAGGCCAGGTGGCGCAGAGTCAGTGCCACCTTCAGCCCAGGATCCAGGCTGGGCCGGAAGTTGGTGCTCTACTTGGTCAACCTGGGTTTCAGCCGCTCCACAACTTCGTCAAACATGGCTGGAGGCATCCTCATGAAGTTCTGGAATGCACGAGGGTCTTTGTTCCTCAGCTCCACCATCAGCTTGTTGTACAGTCCGTACTCTGCTCTTCTCCTGATCCATCTTTGGACCCAGACACTTCTTGGCCACCCCCTTTTCTTCCCGTAGAACAGTTGAAAGAGCCTGTAGATGGCTTCGCACTTTTGCAGAACGATGGTGGCTACCAAAAGGACTGTGTTACGATCCATGGTGGACATGACTTGATGCTGTGGAAGAGCAAGATCCAGATGAAGGCTGCAGAGGTCTGCACAGCAGGCATGCTGGACTGAAAGTGAGATCCAGGTGAGTTGCTCCCCCTTTTTATAGGCAATATAGGTTTTCCACTATGTGTCCTTTTGCATCCTCTAGGCATCCTCTAGACATCCTTAATATCCGAAATAGATCCCCTCTGCGAACGTTTTTTCCGTTTTAAATGCTTTGTTTGCGAGCTGCATCCGGTCTCATCCTTTCTCCGTTTGTGCTACTAATGCTGCGCGTCCGTTCCGCATCCATTTCACTTCCTCCCTGTGTCCGCTTTCCACTGGAACGGATTTGAGTTGCGCGGATGCACAGCGGATGCCTAGCGGATGTAGCGGATGTGTAACGGATGATGACGGATGGAGAACGGATGTTCCCCGTATGCGTTGCGGATGCAGAATGGACGCGTTAGGTACATTTTCCTCTCAAAACGTTTTGAGCAGCTCAAAACTTTTTGAGCGGATGGAACCTCAGTCGACAGATGCTGGAGGGATAGAGAAGAAGAAAAACGGATGCAGTGAGTACAGAACGGATGCATCGCATTAAGCAATGGATTGCAAATGTTTCTCTCCATTTTACATCCTCTTTCCATCCGTTGGTGCAGTGTGACATGGGCTTAAGGGAAAGAAGATACAGTACTTGAGCCATTGCAAGGGGGGGAAAATCTGACAGGTTCAACTGATGAACAGATTAGGATGACAAATTTAACTGAAGTATTCAATAATTCCTGAAATGCGCAAATAGATGTGAAACTTTCTTGGAACTGCTGAAAGAACTGTGTTGTAAATTGCTGAAAGGACTGTGTTGTTACAACAGTTCTTTTGGCATTTCCAAAAATGTTCTACATTCATTTGTGTTATTCAGGTGATTCTGAGGGCACAGATAAACTTCTAAATGGCCGCCATGGCTCTCAGAAAGAGTGCTAACAACTAGTTGGCTGCAAGGAATATAAATCCTCTTTATTCAGATACAGATAATTAGAGTTGGAAGGGACCTTGTAGGTCATCTAGTAGTCTTGTAGTCCAACCCCCTGCCCAAGTGGGAGACCTTACACCATTTCTGACAAATGGCAGTCCAACCTCTTCTTGAAAGTCTCAAGTGATGGCACTCCCACAAATTTCTGAGGGCAAGGTGTTCCACTGGTTGATCGTTTTCACTGTCAGAAAGTATCTCGTTTCCAGGTTAAATCTGTCCTTGTTCAGTTTCCATCCATTATTCCTTGTCTGGCCTTCAGGTGCTTTAGAAAATAGCTTGCCCCCTTCCTCTCTGTAGCAGCCCCTCAAATATTGGAAGACCGCTATCATGTCTCCCCTTGTCCTTCCCTTTACTAGACTAGCCAAGCCCAGTTCCTGGCTCATACTTAGCTTGTTGTCCACTAAAATTCCAAGATCCCCCTCACATATTTTCCACCATTCATTCAGAATTGGAAAAGTTTCTTATATTAGAAATGAAACATGTTCAAGGAAAAACAAAAAGTCCCATTGCTTTTGAAAAAAACCACCTTTGGGACAAAATGAGATGGGAGATTTATTCTTCTCTATCTGCCAGTTTCCAAATTAGTATGTGAATCATGTATGGGCTGCACTTCCATAACACAGTTAACCTTGGCCAGTTCTAATTTGATTCTACTGAACTGAACAAATATCTTGATTCACACAACATATTGAACAGCTAACCGCACAAAGTATTTCTCACAGTGCAGGAACAAGGAAGTTAAAATTAATTGAAGCATTTGCCTTATTAATGAATGAGAAAATGCTGAGTGGAATTGTAGTTATCAGCAAGATATGGCAAACTATTACTCTCTCATAACCATAGTAGCAAGCGATAATCATAACAATTGCAGTAAGAATGCTAAAACTATCAGGATGATGAAAAAGATGATGGTGGTGGTGGTGATGATGATGATGATGATATCCTTGATGACTACTCCATCAATCACTACTTGATACTTAATCACTACTCAATCAATCAATCAATCCACAAGACAAAGGTTAGCACATATCAAATATCACACATTCATCTCCTCTAAAATGAAAAATGAAAAGACGGGTGTGCTCCATCAATTATTATCAGAATCAATTTTTTGCCTGTTTTACATATCACCCCTATCTTGATAGTATTTGAAAAGTTGGGCAGTGACAATCAGCCTCATGATGATGTGGTTAAAATTGCATTTTATTGTCCTTTAAAGAGAGGGCAATCTTTTTCTGGGCAAATAATTTGCAGTCTCTTCATTAAGGATAAAAATTTAAATGGAGCCGGGGTCAAAACAATCACTTAAGAGAATATTTGAAAACTAAGTGCAAGATAAACACACCAAAAGACAGATAAGAAAATATAATAAAAATTGGACACCTTTTTGACAATTTGATTTTCATTCTTCCTTCAGAAATAATTTCTTTATTAAAATAATCAAGATACTCTTCTGAAATAATGAAAATCAAATAGAGACTCTTATCAGTTTATCTTCCACTCAGCCTTTGTCTTCTAAAAAGAACTTAGAACAATAGATCTGTCGGGTGGGTTCATTAGAGCAGTGCTTAGATTGGAGCAGACAAAGAGCAGGAATCAGTCCACTTCCCCTCAAGTTGCCCTGGCATCTACAGTGGGAGCATTTGTTGCACATGGGTCTCCATGTGAGCTCTTTCATTATCCTTGATGCAGACAGCTATCCTGCACCCATGGAGACCAGCTCTTCGCTGATGTCACCAGTTGTGGCTTGGGGGAGGAGGGGCCGCTTACACTCCTCACAGTTGAAACCTTCATGAAAGACATCTTTTGAACAGGGATGTTTGTTTTGTTTAGAATTGAAAAGAAATAGGCAAATCAGAGTACGGGAAATAATCACTATCTTCTGCTGTTTGGAGAAAGGATTCAAGTACAGCAGAGATTTTATTTTGTTTTGTTTTTTCAAGTGTGTATGATTCCCTCTACTCTGAACTATAAGGAACATTATATGTATGCTATGTTATACACAATTTATTTGTTTATTTTATTTTGTCAAGCAATTATAAGATAGCAGGTAAAAGTATAAACATAGTTATGGATACACGAAATGGATACATATAAGAAAAATAAAAAAGAAACAATAGGACAGGGATGGTAGGCACATTGGTATGCTTATGCATGCCCCCTACAGACCTCTTAGGAAAGGGGTGAGGTCAATAGTAGAAAGTCTAAGGTTAAAGTTTTTGGGTTTTGGGAAAGAAACCACAGAGTCAGGTAGAGTATTCCAGACATTGACCACTCTGTTGCTAAAGTCATATTTCCTGCAATCAAGTTTGGTACAGTTTACCTTGAGTTTGTATCTATTGTGTGGTCTTGTATTGTTATGGTTGAAGCTGAAGTATTCATTGACAAGTAAGACATTACAATGTATAATTTTATATACTATACTTAGATCGGACCGAAGGCAGCATAGTTCTAGGTTTTCTAGGTCTAGAATTTCAAGTCTAGTGGCATAAAGTATTCTGCAATGAGTAGAGGAGTGGAGGAATCATTTATTGAGATGAGACAATTCGTGTAGGGGTTAAAAGCAGCGTCTGCAATAGAGGTCAACCTGGAGAGGAAATTTTTTTTAAAAAAAAAACCCTTCACTCTACCAATGGGACCCTACAAGAAAGGAAAATGTCTGAGTATAGCAAGGACCAAGGGGAGGCTGAATGCTGTGAAGAAACATCGACAGTTACCCAGCCAGATAGTGACTCAGTGCACCCCATCAAAGATAGTGAAGCTGCCTACGAAACCTCCACAAAGCCCCGGTGGTCTATGGGCATAGGAAAGAGACAGGGGAGAACCAGGGGAGTAACCCTCACCCGGGGTAATCATAAACCTGGGTGGAAATTAGAGCTGGAGGCCCTATCGGAACAGAAAAAATGGGACAAGGAGCCACCAGCCGACAACCGACTGAGACGGTACATAAATCGCCTCATGAGGGAAGTCCTGGAGAACCTCAAGGTGAGGGATGCACCAGGACGCCAATGCAGGAGAGCGAGGGAACTAGAAAATGATAGAATCCAACCTGCCACTCCAGATTCAGCTGAGAATGATCGGGCAGTAGGACAAGCTGAAGAACCAGCAGCCATACCAGGCACCCAACCCCTGAATGCCCCAGAACAGGGGCCAGCCCAGAGACATACAACTGCAGAGAGAAGTTCCCAGAGGAAGGGAATAAAATTCAATGGAGACCCCCAGAAACTGGGATTTTTCCTAGCACAAGTCCTTACCTACATGCCAGAATATGGGCAGAATTTCCAAACCCATCCTGGGTACGAGTCGTCACCCTGACCCTGGAAGGGGCAGCAACCAAATGGATGGTGATGGTCCACAACGTCAATGTCCCAGAATTAAGAACCTCAACCGCTTCATGACGTCCCTACACCAAGGCTTCAAAGACTCTCTCGTAGATAGAAAAGCCCGAGACCGCATCAGAGTCGTAAAGCAAGGCCATTGCCTGGTAGCTGAATACACCGAGGAATTTTGTGACCTGGCTGGCCGAGTCGACTGGCCAGAGAATATCCTAGTCTGTTGGTTCAAAGATGGACTAAATGACAACCTAGATGCTGCTTTATGCCAGGCTACAGAACTTTTCCCATTCAATCAACTAGAATGAACTTCTGGAAATGTATCAAAACATATCAAAAAGGAATCCTTTATTGAGATGAGACAATTCTTGGGGTTAAAAGCAGCATCTAAGGTCTCTCAGGCATACCAGGATAGATAAGGGAGTTTAGAACCCCTCCCCTTCTCTCAATGTGTATTTTGTGAAACAAAAGCCGGTATGTTTATTCCAGCCCCACCCCTTCTGAAGGAACAATCTTTTCCACAGTTTCCCAAGCAAACATCTCACTGGAATTTTTATGGTCTTCTCATTTCCTGGCTGTGCCGCTCACAGGTGTTAAGTTTCGACCATCTGGGATTCCTCTTTCCATTGTATCATGTGTGGGTTATACAAATTCGATATAAGATTTAATGTATTCAAGTCACATCAAGAAAGGATTTCTTTATCATTCTCTCCCACCACCACCATCCTTTTTTTCTTCCACTGAAGAAATGACAGATACACAGATCTGACAGACTCTTTTTGATGCAATAGAATAAGGTAATAGCATATGATCTCAACTCTTTTACATAATAATATATATTAGTCATCTCTATAACAACAAACCTATCAGAAAAACCCAGAACTGATCTGAGTGGCATCTTACTTGATATTATTCTTCAATATGAAGATGAACTCCTGTTGAGTCTCTTCCAAATATGTTTTTGAGTCAGAGATACATATCTACACACACACATGCACATACACCCACAAATATAAATTTACTGATCTGCCTACCTGCCTACCTGCCTACCTGCCTACCTGCCTACATACATACATACATACATACATACATACATACATACATACATACACAGCGTTACGTGCATGACCACAGAAGCATATTCAAACAGTGCTAGCTCCCTTGGCTAAGAAATGGAGATGAACATTATCTCCTAGAGTCAGAAATGACTGGACTGGGAAATCTCTCTCTGTGTCTGTGTGTACTTGCGCTTGTGTGTAAACAGAATGGTGCATAACTAATAGTACACATCTCCAGTTGACACTTATAATTGTCTAATGCACAGGTGCCAAATTCACTGCATCACATTGCTGTCACGTGATGTTTTGCAACATTCTTCCCATTTGCAGAGCTGGGGTGAGCATGGCCTGCGCATGACGCATCGTGGTCTAATATACTGTATTAGGGAAAATGTTTTTTTTTTCAGGTTAGGCAACTGTAAGCTCCTACACTCCCTCTCGCCTTATTTGATCATTTCCTAGTCAGCATCTCTTCTCCAAGTCTTTCAAGGTCATTTTCAAATAGTTTTACATCATCTTTTGACAACTTCTTCTATATTTCTATTTTTCTGAAAGAAAAATAGGGTCAAAACAGAAGGTTTTGGAAGATCAGTTGTTATGTTTTAATAATTGTTTTTATTAAAGTCTTTATTTTTCTGGAAATCAAATAGTAATATTTTATTTTATTCCCTATCTATTTTCCAATTTATTTACCAAGGTGAAGGATAAAGCAATGTGTTCACATTGACTGACAGCAAAAAAAAAAAAAAAAACAGTTTATTTGAAGTGCTTATCTGATGAACCAAACATCTATGATTTGAAAATATTGAATAACACTGAAACATATGGTTGCTACATCTAAGTCTCACCCTAGTAGTGATTCTTTACCTTCTCTCTCACACACACATATGTGTGCATGGAGAGGGAGGGAGAGGGAGAGAGAGAGAGGGAGGGAGGGAGGGAGAGAGAGAGAGACTTAATAACACCTAAAAAGGTTCATGTACTCCATCAGAAGTACTAGTAATGTTTTTCTTCCATGAATATGCATAATTATGAACACAACTACATGAATATCAGGTTGGAAGGCAAAGATGAACAAAGACATGGAGAAACATACCATTTGTTTGAGGAGATCATGAGGTACGATATTGCTATGGCTTGTTCCAAACTTAGGAAAGAATAGATACTTCAGAACTAGAGACGAAATAACCATACTGAATTATTTTGCCAGAATTTACCTGGATAATCCAGCACAATTCTGACTAAATCATGAATTGTAGAATAGGCCTCTAGTAGAATAGAATTTGGTACAATTGGAATATTTTTCCATGGAGGAGGGGCACTTTGAAACAAGATTCTGATGACTAAAGTTTCACAAATCTTTGTTTCTGTTTCATCTTGTTACTAAGAAAGCATTTATTCTGAAAAACTACAGGGAATACAAAGAAGCAATTGAGCTACATATTTGACCTACAGTTTTCTCTCTTCTGAGAATTGTATTTATTTATTTATTTTATTCAATTTCTATAGCCACTTAACTCAACCAAAGGATTCTGTTTTAAGGATGTATGATTCAGAATCTGAACAAATTAATGACACTATGATTGAATGGATGCAGAAACTGAATATTTATACAGGTTCTGTGGGTGTGGCTTGGTGGGCATGGCATGGCATGGCTTGGTGGGCATGGCTGGGGAAGGATATTGCAAAATTCCCATTCCCACCCCACTAACCTGCTTTCCAGCTCCGTTCTCCTGTGCAGGGCAACAAAAGAAGACCCAGCCAATCAGTTGGGACTTGGGAGGCAAAGAAGAGATGGGGTTGGTGGGGCCAGTCAGAGGTGGGGTTTGCTGGTTCTCAAAACTACTCAAAATTTCCACTACTGGTTTTCCAGAACTGGTCAGAACCTGCTGAATACCACCTCTGTTTATACAGATTTAAGTGCATGTTTAAATTAAAAAACATTAATAATTTGTAGATTGTACCAAAACATGTTAAATATTATGTATTTCAGGATTCTCAGATTCCTCAAAACTCACTTCCTAATTCTCTAGTTTTTGTTGTAAAGTACTACTTAATTGGTAATACTGAAAGCAATCAAATATACTGCAGTAGAACATTGCATGTAAAGGGACTTACCAGAATTTATCTTTGTCTTTGTGAGAATAAATTATGCAGCCTAAACAATTATTTGTCTTTACAATGAGTCAGTTTCTTTACTATCTTCACCTTCACCAAAGCAAACATTTAATAATATGAAGCAGAAAAATACCCCAAGGTTTCAAATATTCCTGCACTTATCCCAAATGATCAGCAAATTATTTAGAACTGCATAACTTGTTTGTATCAGCCCAAATATATCTATTAACATTATAAAGAAATAATCCATTCTCAAATCTACATTAAACAGCTGGCGCAATCATATAATCTGAAATTATAACCTGCTTATTCTTGATTGTAATTCTTGGCCTTTTGTTGAATCATGTATAATTCACTATTTGTCTATGCCATTTAATATCTTATTCTCAACAGTCTCGAATCATTTGAAAAAATGAAGTTAGTTCTTAGTAAAATATTAATTTTAACAACTGCACTTCTCCCTAACCAAGACTTTTCTTTCCAAGTTGTTAGATAATTTTTGTCAAATAAATCATTATTGTTTCTTGTAAAAAAAATGCCTAAATTTCAAACCTTCTTAATTCAGTGCTAAAACTTTTTGTTTGACGTGAAAGTGGCTGTTCTTCTTCTGTCAAACACTATGTCAGCATTTGAATCTTTTCTTTATTAATCAATATTGTATTGTACATAATCTAGAGAGGAAATTATCATAAGCAATCAATTTCAATTTATGTTCTGATACAGTTACTTTAATTCCTGAAATTCTGGCGTCTTTACAAAGTTAAATTAAATATGGTTTTAGGACCAAGAAAAAGCACGGAAGAAAAGTTATTCCCTTTGATATCATACAATGGTTCAGTGAAAATACACTGCTCAAAAAAATAAAGGGAACACTTAAACAACACAATGTAACTCCAAGTCAATCACACTTCTATTAAATCAAACTGTCCACTTAGGTAGCAACACTGATTGACAATCAATTTCACATGCTGTTGTGCAAATGGAATATGCTTTCTGGCTGATGGTTTGGTCACTTTTGAATGCTGGCGGTGCTTTCGCTCTACTGGTAGCATGAGACAGAGTGGCTCTGGTAGTGCAGCTCATCCAGGATGGCACATCAACGCAAGCTGTGGCAAGAAGGTTTGCTGGGTCTGTCAGCATAGTGTCCAGAGCATGGAGGCACTACCAGGAGACAGGCCAGTCCATCAGGAGATGTGGAGGAGGCCATAAGAGGGCAACAACCCAGCATCAGGACCGCTATCTCCACCTTTCTGCAAGGAGGGACAGGAGGAGCACTGCCAGAGCCCTGCAAAATGACTTCCAGTGAGCCACAAATGTGCATGTGGCTGCTCAGACGGTCATAAACAGACTCCATGAGGGTGGTATGAGAGCCCGACGTTCACAGGTGGGGGTTGTGCTTACAGTCCAACACTGTGCAGGACATTTGGCATTTGCCAGAGAACACCAAGATTGGCAAATTCGCCACTGGCACCCTGTGCTCTTCACAGATGAAAGCAGGTTCACACTGAGCACATGTGACAGATGTGACAGGGTCTGGAGATGCCATGGAGAACGTTCTGCTGCCTGAAACATCCTCCAGCATGACTGGTTTGGCAGTGGGTCAGTAATGGTGTAGGGTGGCATTTATTTAGGGGCCCACACAGCCCTCCATTTGCTCACCAGAGGTAGCCTGACTGCCATTAGGTACCGAGATGAGATCCTCAGACCCCTTGTGAGACCATATGCTGGTGCGGTTATCCCTGGGTTCCTCCTAATGCACGACAATGCTAGACCTCGTGTGGCTGGAGTGTGTCAGCAGTTCCTGCAAGATGAAAGCATTGATGGGTGGGACTGGCCCACCCATTCCCCAGACCTGAATCCAATTGAGCACATCTGGGACATCATGTCTCACTCCACCCATCAACACCAAGTTGCACCACAGACTGTCCAGGAGTTGGGGGATGCTTTAGTCCAGGTGTGGGAGGAGATCCCTCAGGAGACCATCCGCCACCTCATCAGGATCATGCCCAGGTGTGAGAGGTCATACAGGCACGTGGAGGCCACACACATTACTGAGCCTCATTTTGGTTTGTTTTGAAGGGATTACATCAAAGTTGGATCAGCCTGTAGTGTTTTTTTCCACTTTAATTTTGAGTGTAACTCCAAAACCAGACCTCCATGGGTTGTTAAATTTGATTTCCATTGATAAATTTTGTGTGATTTTGTTGACAGCACATTCAACTATGTAATGAACAAAGTATTTGATAAGAATATTTCATTCATTCAGATCTAGGATGTCTTATTTTTATGTTTCCCTTTATTTTTTTGAGCAGTGTATTTACATTTACTGTCATTGGGGGAGGGTAGTTCTTTATCAATCAATATAAGATAATTAAGCCCATATCCTATCTTTTCCAAAACTGTAAACATAAATGTCCATTTTAAATTCCCAAAGGCTTTTTTAGTATCAAGAAAAAACACAGGTAGTTTTTTATATCTCTTCTGGACTATCTTATCTTATCAAAAATATTTAAAATATATTTAACATTATCTCTCATATATCTCTTCAAAATAAATCCTATCTGTTCAGTATGTATCATTTTAATTAACAAGCTTAACTCTCTTAATTGCTATGAATTGGGATGAAAAAGGTATAGCCCACAGTCAGTAGACAGATGGGCCTATATGCTTTAGGACAAGATGAATTCTTACCTTCTTTATAATTCAGAGATATAAAAGATTACTTTCATGATGACGAAAGTTGTTGACAAAGCTGAGTCATGGTTGTTACTTGACTCAAAATATTAATCAGTTTCTTTAAAAGTCTTCTAAATAATTTAAAGAAAATGAAATGGCAATGAAAAATTTGAAAAACCATCAGGTCCTGGAACAATGTTCAATTTCAAAATTTTCATTGCCATTTTTTTTGGTTTTCTGTTTTAGGTCAACTGAGATTTTTTTCTAATCTGCAGTTATTTAAAATATTCCATTTAACTATTATTCTTCCATTTTTGCTGAGTCATGTTGCTATTATTGTCCAGTTTCAAAACTTAAGTAATTACTGACTAATTGTACAGATTTATTTAGTTCCCTCATATATTGATCATTCCTTATTTTGTTCTCTGCACAACTGATAAGATAGCACTTTTTCTATGTCTTTTTCAACATATTTCTGTCTCGTGAAGTTCAATTTAATTTCATTTAGTTTTAATAAGTGAAGCTGTTTCCTTATTACCTTTATCATTTGCTATATATCTAAAATTGGAATTGAATTTATGACCTAGTTCTAAATGTTTCAGATCATTCTTAAAGAATCTTTCTTCTTTTAGATTGTTTTTTTTTCTGTTTGATGCCAGAGAAATAAACAAGTCTCTTATAAATGCTTTACTTGCTTTAAATTTCAGAAGTTAAATTGGACTGAAAAGAAGCTCTTTAGTTCCTGATAAGTTTGATTTGATATCCCCTTGTGATAACAGTTCATTAAATCTCCATTGGTTCAATTTAGACATCCCTTTGTTTAGTCTTATTTTTATTGGATTTGGTCTGCATACTCTGAAACTGCCACATCAATAGTATTTGTCAACAATTAATTAGAAGTATAATATGTACCTATTCCAGAATTTATTTTACAAATTACAGAATAGTAGGCATCCTCCCTTTCTCTCTCTCTGCTGTAAGATACTTATAATATATCTCCATACATAAAAGTGGGATAATAATCAAAACATTTTGAGATAGTTTAGCAACATTTTTCTTTCCTAAAGGAAAACCCATTCATACTAAAATATATCTGTCTGCAATTTTAATAAGAATGTAAAAAGTCTTTCATAAAATTATGTTTATTATAATTTGAAGCATTATTGACTTCATTCCTCTTCTTTATGTTTCTCTAAACATAAGTAAGAGATTGTTATTGTTGTTATTGTTGTTACATGGCTACTCCATTTTGTAACATCTGCCCAGGAGTATTCATTCATTCATTCCAGAAGTTTCACATCATCATTTTAAAAAGAATTATGTTGTAAAAATATAATACATGATTTTGTTTTTGTTTTTTCACTTTTTTATTTTTAAACGGGCTATTCAAGCCATTAATAATAGTTGACAATATCTTGAGTTTATCCATTCGTGCAATTCTGAACTGATTTTATAAATAGTAGTTGCTTTAACTGGTGGTTGATTTTTCTCCTCTTCTCAGTCTTCACTCTCAGAAATGCCAATTAGGTGAACAAGTATTGATTTCTTACCTTTTTTCTGTTCTTTGAATTTATTTAAATTAGCTTAGCTTTCTATTACCCTCTTTTTGTCTGTCCTTAAGGCCCGGTCCCACTGGCCAACAGACGCAAAACGTATGCATAAAGGACATAGCGGACGAGCAAAATTTCGGGGGTGGCTCCATCCGTTGTCATCCACTCCAAAAAGTGGTGAAAATTTGCATAAACAGAACAAAAAAGAACGGAAAAGAACAGATGTGTGTATGTGTTGTATGTAGCAGGGATGTTAAACGGATGTTCATAGGAAGCCTAGCGGATGACAGCGGATGGAAGTGGATGACATATCCGAAGGGGTTCCGGGGGAGAATGTCGAAGCAGATGCATAGCGGAAGGGGCGGATGCATAGCGGATGAAGCGGATGTATCACGGATGCCTATAGGAAACAAAGGGGATGCCACACAGATGTATATCGGATGCAAAGCGTTCACTGTGCATGCGGGGAGTATGAATTGCGTCAGCTCTGTGGATATAAAAGGATGCAGCACGCATGCAGTCAGCATACAGGGGAAAGACGTGCTGCCACATACATCTAGCAGGAACACCATGGTTTGTCAGTCAGGCAAGAAGAGGAAGCCCATGCCTACTCGTTCCAGCCCTGGCAAGAAGGCCAGAACCAGCATCCCACCCCCTGACACTGACTCTGAACCTGCTGCTGCTACTGCTGCTGCTGTGGTGGACCAGCCCCAAGGCCCACAAAGCCCTGCTGCTGAAGGCCCTGCTGCTCAAGCCCCTTAAGGCTCTGCTGCTCAAGCCCCTGAAGACCCTGCTGCTCAAGCCCCTGAAGGCCCTGCTGCTCATGCCTCTGAAGACCCTGATGAAGCCCCTGCCAGAGGGAGGAAGAGGCAAGGGAAGCAGAACGGAGAGAGGAAACAGTACACCATTTCCGAGGAGCATGAGGATGAGGTGGTGGAATGGCTGAGGGAGAACGAGTACTTCTGGAGAAAGGGCCATAGACTCTATCGCGACACCAAGAAGAAGCAGGCAGCTTGGAGAGACAGGGCAGAGAGCCTGGGGTACACTGCAGAAGTACTCCTTGGATGGTGGAAGCACATGCACACCTGGTATGGAAAGCTACACCTCAAGAAATCCGGGCAGGCCACTGACAAGCTCACTGATGGGGAGATGTATGTCATGGCCAAGTGCAGCTTCCCAGAGGGTGAGATCCGCCACCGAGGAGCAGCCTCTCTGACACCCCTGTCCCTCAGACAGCCCACAGACAGCCAGTCCTCTTCCAGCCAGGAGCCAGCTACCCTGTCCAGGCAGGTGTCTTCAGAGGGCCCCACAGCAGAGACCCCCCCCAACAGCTGCACTCCCCATGCCGACAGACTTGGAGGATACCGTGGAGGATGACGCCCTGCTGTCAAAAATGGAGGAAGAAGCAGCAGCCACCAGAGGCCAACCCACACCCACCCCCAGCTCCAGAGGATGCAGGCAGAGAGACAGATTAGAGGGCCAGGACCACAGTGTGCTGTTGGAGATCAGGGACACAATGAAAACCAGCACAGAACTTCTCTCTCAGCTGGTCCACAGTGACATACCATCCTCGGACTGGAAGCCCTTCATCACCTACATGAGCCAGACCCTCAGGGACCTGCCCGAGGCCCAGTACCAGGTGATGAAGCAGAAGATCACAGCACTTCTACACAACCCTCAAGGCCCAGCTGAAGCTGCTCCTATCCAGTCCAGGTCTGCTCCTCCACCCCAGGCGACGTCACAGCCCTTCCACGGCTCTCAACAGCCCCTACCAAGGCTACGACTACCAGGACTTCTCACAGCAGAAGCAGAACTTCCCAGTCCAGGCCCAGGTTCATCGCATGCCACAGACTCCAGTCCTCACCCTGCTGCAGACCAGACAGCCCCACTACACTCCTCCTTCCTCCACCCCACAGCCAAGCTCGTCAACGGACAATCTGTCATCAGTATTGGGCCTGACATCTCAAGTCCATGATGAAGGGCCTCTCAACTTCATGGGACTGAGTCAGCTCTTGGACAGCTTTCTGAACACACCATCTCCTGTTGTACCCTTGGGGCCAAGCACCTCAATGGTGCCTCAGACCAGCACTCAAGCCACAGCCACCTCCACAGTCCCTGCCCGCTTAACAGCTGAGACCATGGACATGACTCAGAGTGACTGAGAATAATGTCAGAGACTGAGTTGTACTTGTTAAGTTTATCTTTGCTTAAGACACTTTACTTGGTTCATTTTGCTTCTTTAATAAAGTCATAAAGTTTACCTAAGAATGTTAATAAAGGTTATCTTTGCTTAACACACTTAATACAGTTTACTTGGTTCATTTTGCTTATTTCACAAAGTCATAAAGTTAAGAAACTTAATAAAGGTTATCTTTGCTTAAGACACTTAAGACACTTTACTTGGTTCATTTTGCTTATTTAATAAAGTCATAAAGTTAAGAAAGTTAATAAAGGTTATCTTTGCTGAAGACACTTAAGACACTTGGTTCATTTTGCTTATTTAATGAAGTCATAAAGTTTACCTAAGACAGTTAATAAAGGTTATCTTTGCTTAAGACACTTGGTTCATTTTTTTTACTGAATAAAGTGTTGGTGAAAATGTTCTCCACCACCCGTCTTGCCCTGGACAGCCTGTAGTTGAAGATCCTCTCTTCACGGGTGAGTATACGGCTGTGTACGGCTTGAAGTGTACGGCTTCATGAGGTAGGTTCTGAGGGAGAAGGAGTCATCACCAACAATGAAGTAGGGCACATCTTGTGTGTCATTGGGTAGGCAGTCTGGATCTGGAAAACCCATGATGAGGTTGCATTCCAGCCCATCCTTGAGGTCACTGGCATTGTATACCTGGCCCTCTGAGGCTGACCCGTTGCCTGAAGCATCGATGTAGATGAACTTGTAGTTAGCATCAACCATGGCAAAGAGGATGATACTGAAGAAGCCCTTATAGGTGAAATAAGTGGACCCTGAGTTGGCTGGAGCTTTGCAGGCCATGTGCTTCCCATCTATGGCTCCAATGGTGTGGGGAAAGTTCCCCCTCTGACACCACTCTTCTGCAAGTTTTCTCCAGCCTTGTTCAGTGGTGGGCACTTGAGAAGCTCCTCCACGTATTCTTTGATGATGGCCTGCACCACTTCTCTGACCACTTTGCTGATGGTGTTGTGTAGCACCCTCCATGCATACTGCATGTTTCTGTATGTGGTTCCAGAGGCCAGGTGCCGCAGAGTCAGTGCCGCCTTCAGTCCAGGATCCAGGTTGGGACGGAAGTTGGTGCTAGGCTTGGTCAACCTGGGTCTCAGATGCTGTACAAGTTCGTCAAACATGGCTGGTGGCATCCTCATGAAGTGATGGAATGCACGAGGGTCTTCATTCCTCAGCTCCACCATCAACTGGTCATACAGTCCAAACTCCATTCTTCCCACGATCCATCCTCAGACTCACACAGCTCTTGGACGTCTCCTTCTTCTCCTTCTGTATAAAAGTTGAAACAGTCTGAACAGGTTTTGGTTCTATTGATGAATGAGTGCAGCTTTCATACGGACTGTGTCATCATCCATGGTGGAGAACAATTGATGATTTTGAAGACCAAGACCAAGGGTGAAGAGGTCTGTACACCACGGCTGCTGGACTCATACTGAGATCCAGATGATGTTCTCCCTCTTTTTATAGGAAATATTGGTTGTCCGCTAGGTGTCCTTCTACATACTGTAGACATACTCCAAACATCCTAAATATATGAGATTCATCCCAGATACAAATGTTTTGTCCATTTTTAATCCTTTATATACGAGATGCATACGCTTACATCCTTTCTATTTCTGTGCTATTAACGCTGTGTAGATGTTCCTTGTACCTTTTGTTTCTTCCCTCTTTCCATTTTCAGCTGCGTGGATGTGAGTTGAGGGGATGGCCAGAGGATGCAGAGACGATACAGCGGGATGTTAAACGGATGATAATGGACATAGAACATGTGTTGCCCTTATATGTCGTGGATGTACATCATACGCAGCGGAAAGGTCATCCGTTCACAAACTTTTGTGCAGCTCAAAACTTCTTGCCTCCAACAATCTAGGTCCTCCTTTTACTCACCTTGGAAGGCTGGAAGGCTGAGTCAACCTTGAGCCTGGTGTGATTCGATCTGCCAAATTGCAGGCAGCGAATAGTCAGCAGAAGTGTCCCGCAGTACAGCACTCTATCCACTGCGCCACCAAGTTTCCTAAATGTACCAAGGGTACATTGTAGTTTCAGGAATTCATTTCATAGAAATTCTTATCCTTCCTGGACACTTTTCTCTTTCAGTATTACAAGCAATTGGGTGTCTCCTACCTTCTCTCAGAGTTGATCACAATCTACTCTTTTCAAATCTGCTATGCAAACCTTTCAGTTCCTCTCTCCCAGAAACCATGAGTTGAAAAACAACACAGTTGCTCATCTTGATTTGGTCAACCAATTATTCCTTACAGATGCTGATTACCTTAACTATAATAAATATCCTATATTTTTCTTTCATCTTCTAATAAATAAAGTCAGCAATAGAGGACAACACCTTCTTGAACCTCATAGTCTTGGCTGAGTTAGATTCCCACGAGATGTCAAATTAATTTAAATCTCTCATTATCATCATGATATGCATCTTTGAAATCCTGGCTATCTGACAAAAAAGCTTCTTATATTTTCTGCTTTCTGCCTATGGACCTCACCCCATTCTTAAGAGGTTCTTAAAGGGGGCGTGCATAAGCACATCAGGGTGCCTACCATCCCTGTTTTATTGTCCCCATTTATCTGTATTTACTCCCTTTGTTCTTGTTTATGTTCATACTTATACTTGTTATTTTGTACGTTTGACAAACAAACAAATGAATAAATATCCAGGCAATCTATTTTCTTTATATATCTCAGTCTTTCTCTATCTCTTTTTTTTCAATGAATTGTTACTCCAAGGTTCAATAAATGTTTGTTAAGGCCCTGTCACACTGCCCAACAGATGCAAAATGGACACAACGGATGAGCAAAATGTTCCATCCGTTGTTATCCGCTCTCAAAAGGGGCAAAAATTTGCATAACCAGAGCGGATAACATGGACGCGGGGAGGACGCAGAGCGGATGGAAAGCGGATGCGAAACGGAAGCCCAGCAGATGGAAGCGGATGAGAGCAGATGGCACATCTGCTAGGCTTCCGGGGGGCCTCAGCAAAGCGAACGTGGAACGGATACAGCGGGTGCACAGCAGATGCACAGCGGATGAAGCGGATGCAGAGCGGAAGCCTAGCGGATGCACAGCAGAAGCCTAACGGATGCCTAGCGTTAATTGCGCATGCGGGGGGAATGCATTGTGTAAGCCACGGGGATATAAAGGGAAGCAGCTCGCAGGTGGCCAGCATTCTGAGGAAAGACCTGCTGCAGAATACATCGAGTCCTTGCCTGCCTTGCCTGCATGCCTGCCTGCAAGCCTTGCTGCCAGCCTTCCTGCCAGCCTGCCTCCAAGCCTCCTGGCCAGCCTCCCTGCCAGCCTTGCTCTCTGCCTGCCTGCCAGCCTTGCTGCCAGCCTGCCTTCCAGCCTCCCTGCCACCCAGTCTGCCTGCCAGCCTTCCTGCCAGGCTTCCTGCCAGCCTTGGTGCCTGCAAGCCTCCCTGCCAGCCTCCCTGCCATCCAGCAACCCCATAACCATTGGGAAGAAGCAAAAGTCTCAGCAACCTGCCACCAACCCTGGCAAGAGGGACAGGGCCACCCTCCCACCCCCTGTCCCTGACTCTGCTTCTGCTGGAGCTTCTGCTACTCGGGCTCGCTCTTCTGGTGCTGGAGCTTCTGCTGAAGCTGCTCCTGGCGGTGGTGCTTCTGCTGCTGTGTACTCTGCTGAAGCTGCTCCTGGTGGTGGTGCTTCTGCTGCTGCATACTCTGCTGAAGCTGCTCCTGGTCCTGCTGGTCCTGCTGGTCCTGGTCGTCCTGCTTGTCCTGCTCATGCTCCTGGTCCTGCTGGTGCTGCTGGTGCTGGTGCTGCTGGTGCTGCAGGGACTCCTGGTGCTGACTCTGCTGCTGCTGATCCTGGTCCTACTGATCCTGCTGCTGCTGCTGCTGATGACGATGATGATGATGATCCTGCTGCTGCTGCCGCTGATGATGATGATGATTATTATAATGATGATCCTGCTGGTGCTGCTTGCTGGTGGTGTGGAGGAGCAGCCCCTACCACCTGGGAGCCCCTCTGATGAGGACCCATCTGGTCCTGCCAAAGGGAGGAAGAGGCGTATGCGGGGACGGGAGAGGAGGCAATACTTCATTGAGGAGGAACACGAGGATGAGGTGCTGGAGTGGCTGAGAGAGAATGACTATCCGTGGTGGAAGGGACACCGGCTGTACAGGGGCACCAAAAGGAAGCAGGTTGCTTGGAGAGAGAGGGCGGAGAGTATGGGTTACACTTCGGAGGTGCTCCTCGGCTGGTGGAAGCACATGCACACCTGGAACGGGAAGCTGCACCTGAGGAAATCTGGCCAGGCCATAGTTAAGGTAACGGACAGAGAGACCTCCGTCATGGCCAGGTGCAGCTTCCTGGAGGGTGAGATCCACCACCGAGGAGCACCAGGAGCCCCTCTCACAACCCTCTCTCTCCGGCAGCCTGCTGAGAGCCAGTCCTCTTCCAGCCGAGAGTCAGTCCCTGTCTCCATGCAGGTTTCTGTGGAGCGTGCCACATAGGAGAACCAGCGGACAGGTGTTGTAACCGTGGTGGAGCGCATGGAGGACTCCCTGGTGCGGTGGGAGAAAGGAGATATCGAGTCCA
Organism: Laticauda colubrina; assembly: GCA_015471245.1. Classification (NCBI taxonomy): domain Eukaryota; kingdom Metazoa; phylum Chordata; class Lepidosauria; order Squamata; family Elapidae; genus Laticauda; species Laticauda colubrina. The sequence continues at coordinate 37,971,147 of BLBF01000039.1, read as the reverse complement.
CCACAGTCGTAGCCGCATCCACCCCCCCCCCAGCTCCGTCTCCACAGAAAGGCAGAGAGCCAGACAGCAGGAGGGGCAGAGCCACACTGTCCTCCTGGAGATCAGGAACACCATCCGCACCAGTATAGATCTCCTCTCTCAGCTGGTCAACACCGACTCCTCATCCTCCAACCACAAGCCCTTCCTCACCTATGTCAACCAGACCCTCAAGGACATGGAGAAACCCCAGTACCAGGTGGTGAAGGACCGGATCACTGAGCTGCTTCACAACCCTCCAAATCCAGAGGAACCTGCTCCCACCCAGTCCAGGTCTGCTCCTCCACCCCAGCTGATGTCCCTCCCATTCCAAGGCTTCCCACAGGCCCTCACCTACTAGGGCTACGGGTACCAGGAGGTCCAGCAGCACAGGCAGCAGCCCTTCCCAGTCCAGGCACAAAGTCATCGGACAACACCGTTGCCACCGGTTCCACTGATGCCACCGATGCCACCGATGACAGCGATGCCACCCACGCCAGTCCTCACCCAGCTGCAGACCATACAGCCCCACTACACTACTCCTTCCTCCACCCCACAGCCAAGCCCGGCCTCAGTACATCTGTCATCGGTACTGGGGCTGACACCCCATGGCATGGAGGAAGGACCTCTCATCATCGTGGGTCTGAGCCAGCTGTCTGAGAGCTTCCTCAACACACTGTCCCCTGTTGTCCTCTCGGGGCCAGGCACCCCAATGACGATACAGACCAGCACTCCAGCACCACCCACCTCCACAGCACCTGGACTCTTCACCCCTGAGACTGGGCACACCTCCGAGTGACCAATAAGAGTGCCAGAGACTGGGTAGCTGGCTACCTGTGGACTTTATTTGGACACTTGATTTGGGTCATTTTTCTGTTACAGCTTGTTGTTCAATAAAGTTTATCTTTGATTCACACACTTGCTTCATTTCTTTTTTTGTAATAAAGTCTTGGTGGAAACTTTTAGAATTGGTTTAAGCCTTTGCATGCTTGTGGGATGGGTTAAGATAGCAGTGGGGTGGGCAGGGATACTTTTGGTATGGGTTAAGATAGCTGTGGGATAGATAAACCTCCAGTGCAAGCATAGTGGGACTGTATGGTCCACCCTCCCAGGTGCCACACCTATCGCCCTTCATTAGTAAGCATTGATCTACACATTTGAACATAAACACAACTCTTTATTAAATGCCCTGTTCATTGTAGGCCCACCCAACATACATGGCCCAATCTCATCCGTGTGATGAGACAGGCTGAAGGAAGCACCCATTAATCATCTATCATCCTGTCTTGCCATTCCACTGCTCCAGCTGGGGAGTTGCACCAGTGTCTCAGGAGGTTGCGCTGCTTCTTCCCTTCACGTGAGGCTCTGTTGGGGCCTTGCACATCCTCAGTGTCTATCAGGTTTCGCCCTTGCCTCCATTCCCCAGGCTCCATGTCCCCATTGCCTTGCTGGAGGTCCACGAGCCTGTTTTGCAAGACTGGGTAGCGGGTGCGCATGAGATTGTGCAGGATGCTGCAGGCTTCCACAATCCTCCTCACGGTCTCTGGGCAATGCTGCATCGTGGTGAGAAGTACCTGGAGCCTGTTGGCCAGGATGCCAAAGGCATTCTCCACCACCCGCCTTGCCCTGGACAGCCTGTAGTTGAAGATCCTCTCTTCATGGGTGAGGCGTCTGGAAGTGTATGGCTTCATGAGGTAGGTTCTGAGGGAGAAGGCATCATCCCCCACGATGAAGTCGGGCACATCTTACGTGTCGTTGGGCAGGGGGTCTGGATCTGGGAAGCCCATGATGAGGTTGCCTTCCAGCCTCTCCTTGAGGTCACTGGTGTTGTATACCTGGGCATCTGAACATGAGCCGCTGCCTGAAGCATCGATGTACATGAACTTGTAGTCAGCATCGATCATGGCAAAGAGGACAATGCTGAAGAAGCCCTTGTAGTTGAAATAAGTGGAGCCCGACTTGGGTGGTGCTTTGCAGGCCACGTGCTTGCCATCTATGGCTCCAATGGTGTGTGGGATGTTCCACCTCTGATACCACTGCTCTGCAATTTTCTTCCATCCTTCATATGTGGAGGGGCACTGGAGGAGCTCCTGCAGGTATTCTTTGATGATGGCCTGCACCACTTCTCTGACCACAATGCTGATGGTATTGTGTGGCACCCTGCAGCCGTACTGCATGCTCCTGTAGGTGGTCCCTGAGGCCAGGTGGCGCAGAGTCAGTGCCACCTTGAGCCCAGGTTCCAGGCTGGGCCGGAAGCTGGTGTTTGCCTTGGTCAACCTGGGTGTCAGGCACTGCACAACTTTGTCAAACATGGCTGGAGGCATCCTCATGAACTTCTGGAATGCCCGAGTGTCTTCGTTCCTGAGCTCCACCATCAGCTTGTTGTACAGTCCGTACTCTGCTCTTCTCCCGATCCATCTTCGGACCCAGACACTTCTTGGCCGCCTCCTTTTCTTCCCATAGTAGAGTTCACAGAGCCTGTAGATGGCTTTGCACTGTTGCAGAAGGATGGTGGCTGCCAAAAGGACTGTGTTACGATCCAGGGTTGTCATGACTGGATGCTGTGGAAGAGCAAGAGTGAGATGAAGGCTGCAGAGATCTGCACAGCTGGGCTGCTGGTCAGAAAGTGAGATGCAGGTGAGTTGCTCCCCCTTTTTATAGGCAGTATAGGTGTCCCTTTGCATCCTCCAGGCATCCTCTAGGCATCCTCTAGGCATCCTCTAGACATCCTTAATATCCGAGATAGGTCCCCTCTGCGAACGTTTTTTCCATTTTAAACGCTTTATTTCCGCTAGGCATCCATTCTGCATCCGTTCTGCATCCGTTCTGCATCTGTTCTGCGTCCGTTCTGCTTCCTCCCTGCGTCCGAGCGGATGCAAGTTGCGTGGATGCGCAGCGGATGCCTAGCGGATATAGCAGATGCATAACGGATGCAGAACGGATGCGTAGCGGATGCAGAATGGACGCATTGGATACATTTTCCGCACAAAAGTTTTGAGCAGCCCAAAACTTTCTGAGCGGATGAAACATCAACAAACGGATGCTGGACGGATAGAGAGGAAGCAAAACAGAGGCAGTGAGTACATCGCGTTTTGCAACGGATGGCAAGCTTTTTTGACCGTTTTACATCCTTTTTGCATCCGTTGGTGCAGTGTGACAGGGGCTTTACATCATAAGATTTTCCTGAACTGGAATTTCCAGTTCTTTTTTATTTTCTATATTTTTTCTCATGATATAGAAATTTCTGAAATGTATGATTTTGAGTGGATCTACTTTCAAGCCACAATATTTTAGCTTCCTGCAAAATTCTGGGTCCCTATGCTAGTTTCCTGCTTTTCTGTTTGTATCTTGTTTTCTTTGACCCAGTCCTGGCTGCATTTTCAGTTTTGGCTTTTACTACCCTCCTCATTTTGGTCTCATTTAACATCTTTTGCCAAATATTTCTTCACAAGTTATAGTATGTTTTTTTTCCAAGGATTCTTTACGAATGTAAGATAGATAATTCTTGTAGAATTCTTCTTGTAGCCCATGATGAACTATCAGAACCACTTCCTTTTTTTCCCCAGGTTTTTGTTTCAGGTTTCTGAATTACACACAAACAATTGATAGGTAAAAATAGCAATTTACTCAAGGGAGAATAGATAAACAACAAACAGGAAAAGGAATATAAATCAAAACAGAGTCTCAAGGGAAAGAAAGCTTTCCTGAGTAGATTTGCTTTCAACAAGAACACGCAGAAGAGAAATCAAAATCCAATCCAAAGTTCAAAGAGCCAAATCAGCTTTGTCAGTCACTCCAAAAGTCAGAGTTTTAAAGTTTTTACATGAGCAGGATATACAAAAACAACCAGGAATGGGATTCTACCAGATCATACCTATTCGCTAGAACCAGTTGTTAACATTCTAAGCAATTCGGAGAACTGGTTGTTAGAAGAAATTACTGGCCTAATCCTGTAAGGAAGGCAGGAAGGAAACATTCTGGTGTTGCTTAAAGAAACTGCCTCTTCGTTAATCCTTATTACATTCTTGGCAGACTTCCTGTCTCAGAAACGTATCTGGAGTTATTTTCCCCTCCTTTGCTGGTACTTTGCTTGTGTGGAGTGACCATTCAACGTTATAATGGCACTGAAAAAAGTGACATATGACCATTTTTCACACTTACGACTGTTGCAGCATCCCCATAGTCATGAGAGGCCAGGCGAGGTGATGCGTGCCTCAGTGTGAATGATATTAAGTTGGCCAGTCACATGACCACCAAGCCATGCCCACCAAGTCAACCCACCAACTAAGCCACACCCACAGAACTGGTTGTTAAAAAATTTGAATCCCACCCCTGGAAACAACATGCCGCAGCACAATATAATAATGCAAAACTATCCTTGATAGAAAAAGAAACAACCCTCCCTCCAAAAGAGATTCCTGTTGACCTTCTCTAACAAACACCCCTGATAAATACTTATTTTGCTTTCCTTATTTTCTCACTCATTGGTGACAAATTGCCATTTTGCAAATCCTATGAGCCTCAGCTAGAAAAGCCAACACGGAGTTTAAATTCTAATACTCTCTGGAATTCCAAGTTGCGTATTCCTTATGTAGCATGCTAAGTCTATATTTCCAACAAGAAATACTTTCATGCAGGGGTGGGATTAAATTTTGTAACAACCGGTTCTGTGGGCATAGGTGGGCATAGCTAGGTAACTAGATGGGACTCACTTTTTTTTTGCAGCAATCCCCCCCCCCAGTTTTTGGGCCTTCTGGGCCTCAGGAAATCCTCTGGGGGGCATTTTTGCTCCCAGGAAGGTTACCTGGGGCCCAGGAAAAAAAAATGGAGCCCCTCCTCTATGTTTGCCTTCCTGGGCCTCAGGGAAGCCTCCTGGGTGAAGCAGTAAGTTATCAAGGGGAATCCCAGCACAGCTGATCATAGGAACAGCTGATCATTGGGAGGGGGAAAAAAGAAATACCTTGAGGAGTGACTGGGTGGTGAAGAATGCAGTCAGAAATGTTGGGCATGCAAGCAATGTTGCACATGCATGATAAGGGCTGACTGGGCAGGGAGGAGAGGGAAGGGCGGGCAGGGGCAGGGCCAGCCAGGACCATGATTTGCCAGTTCTCTAAACTGCGCAGAATCATAACAACTGCTTCTATAGAATCAGTCCGAACTGGTAGAATCCCACCTCTGCTTTCAAGTAGAACTAGGATACTATTCTTGGGATCCTTTTCTGTATCATCTCTCTGATCCCAATCATGGAACCACATGTTCTTCCTTTTTATTTTATCAACAATATAACTTTTAAATCCCTGAGGTTACTTTTTTTTTTCCTTTCCAAAATTGCTGTGTCATATTGGTTAGTTATTGTGTCTCACATTGAACTCCTGCAGATCCAACTTACATTTTCATAATTAAGTGCATCTGTTTAGCAATTAAGTTACATCCTTGTTAAGACATTTGTTATCCCTCACTGCACCAGAGCTATTAGCCCTCACCTTGACATCTATCATCGTATGGACTAACTTTCATGCGGATTACATAAAGTATATCACAGGACAGCAGTTTGTTAGCCCATATGGATAATATGCACTACTGTGACAAGATAGTGACAAGTAAGCTCCTGAGTAGAGAACTATGTTTAAATTTGGAACTATGTTCAGCCATTGGTCCATCTCCTATTATTTACAACTTGCCAAAATGATTAACTGTTCCATTCGGAAATAAGTTGCGCGAGACCGGGTTCCAGCAACAACTCTTTTATTTTAACAAGTAGGGCAATGGTAACAGAACAACAGCCCAAGCCATGGCAGCCCTTCTTATAGCGGCTTGCTCGCGGTTTGTGGCCAATGACAGTACTTTGAGTGTTCCCGCCGTTAGGTAGGCCAATCAGATTGGTTCCCTAATAGCCAATCCAACAACGGCCTTCTCGGCCAATCAGATTAAGGCACTTGGAGCCTACCAAGTTCCACACACAACACCCCTCCCCCCTTGGTTTCATCCAACGTGCGTCACATAGTCATGCAGATAGATGAGGCTTTTTTGAGTCCTGGTTGACCTGCGCAGCTCAGTCTTGGCGTGGTCTTCAAGCGGTTCGGACAGGATTGCTTTCTCTCTGTGCCTTCTCCATGGAACCTCCTAGAAGGGTGAGTCAGCCTTGCTGCTCCCGCCTGAGTTTCTCGGGCTGGTTGAGATGGCTCCACCGCTCCCTCCTGATTCATCCAGGTTGGTCGAGCTGGCCTGGCTGTCTCCTTCCAGGAAGGCCTCACTTCGTTCTCCTGCTCCCAGACTTCTCTCTTGGGATTCATCTAATCATGAGTGCTCTTTTTGATTTGTTTGGGAGTCTTTGTGTAGTGTTTGTTGTCGTGTTATGGGAGGTTCGTCTCTCCCTTTTTTATTATTTTGTATTTCCCCCCCCTCAGCTGTTTTCGGTTCATTTATTATTTTTGGCACTGGTGTGGTGTTATGTTCTAGGATGCGAGAACGAAGCTGGTCGATATGCCGCTTCCATTCTCTTCCATTGTCTAATACTAGTCGGTAAGAACGGGGGGCTGTGATTTGGGTGATTGTGACTGGAAGCCATAACGGGTCCCTAGTAAGGTTTTTTGCATAAACCAGGTCGCCTATCTCAAATGCATGGTATTTGCTGGAGGACTCAGGGGGTTTATCCCAGGTATAAGTGGTGTGCAGTCTGTCGAGGTAGGAATGCAATTTCCTACCCATTAAGAGTTCTGCTGGGCTCTTGTTGGTTGTACTGCTAGGGTTAATATGTTGCATGGTTAATAACCGGTTTAGCTTTTCTTGCACGTCCCCCTTGTCCATTCTTTCTAGGCCATCCTTAGTGTACCAAACCATATGTTCAGCCCTGCCATTTGCAGCCAGCTGAGCCGGCGCTGTCAAGGCGTGTCGGATGCCCTGTGCAGCTAAATACTGCTCAAATGCCAATGCGGTAAACTGGGGCCCATTGTCTGACACCAATACATCAGGCAGTCCATGTGTGGCGAAAAGTTGTCTAACTGCTTCATCACTTCCTTGGTGGTCGTGGAAGCCATAAGTATGACTTCTAACCAGTTCGAGTAGGCGTCCACGACTATCAAAAAGGTGTTGCCTTTTGTTGGCCCAGTAAAGTCAATATGCAATCTTGACCATGGGCCCTGGGGAGATTCCCATTCCCTGACTGGTGCCTGTGGGGGGGGGTAGGCCTCGATTTTTGGCAGTCATGGCATGTCTTTGTCCAGCCCTGGCCACCAGACATAATTCCTGGCCAGGGCTTTCATCTTAACTGTGCCCGGGTGCCCCTCGTGCAACATGCACAAAACATTTTCCTGTAGTTTTTTGGGGATTACCACCCTGTCACCCCACAAAATACAGCCTTTCTCGATAGACAGTTCAGTCTGTCGGGTGTGAAATGGCTTAAAAGTCTCAGTTTTGTTTTCATCCAGCCAGCCCTTACCTACCCAATGCAGAATGCGAGCTGCCAGTGGGTCTTTCACTGTGGCTTTAGCGACGTCCGCTGTGGTTAGTGGCAGATTTGGCCAGGCCTCGAGTTGGAGAGTGGAGATGGTTGGATCTGGGTCGTCTTCCATGATGGGCAGCGGGGAATGGCTCAAAGTATCTGCATGGGTGATGGTCTTCCCTGGGCAGTGGATCAGCGTGTAGGTGTAGGCAGCGAGGAATTCCGACCACCTCATCATTCTAGGCGACAGAATGTTCGGGGTCAGTTTGTTTCCTGCTAGAATCCCTAACAGGGGTTTGTGATCAGTCATGATCAAAAAAGTTCTGCTGTAAAGGCACTCATGGAATCTTTTGACTCCGGCTATGCGAGGGCTTCTCGGTCGAGTTGGCTGTAATTTCTCTCCGATTTGGAAAGCATTTTTGAATAAAAGGTGATCAGTGCCTCTCTGCTGTCTGGTAGCTTGTGGTTCAGGATGGCGCCGATTCCAAAAGGCGATGCATCACAGGTGACCGTCAAAGGCAGGGTATTGCTGTACTGGATCAAATGGTGTTAGACATTAATAGATCTTTGATACTTTGAAATGCTGCTTGTTCCCAGTAGCCCCATTTCCAGATATTTTTTTTGTCTAACAACCGATGTAAGGGTTCTGGTATGGTTGCTTTTTGGGGCAGGAACACATTGTTGAAATTTATGAGACCTAGGAATGCTTGTAAGTCAGTTTTGTTTCTAGGCCTAGGTGCGTCTTTCATTGCCTTTATCTTTTTTTTGGTGGGGTGTATTCCTTGCTCATCTATGAGGTAGCCTAGAAATTCGACCTGGTTGGTGGCTAAGTTACATTTTTCTCACTTTAGTTTAAGGCCTGCGTCTCTGAATCTTCTTAAGACTTCTTTTAATCTACTCTCTAGTTGGTTAGTGTTTTTTGCTAACACTAGAACGTCATCAAAATAAGGGACAACTCCCTTGATTCCATTTAAAAGGCATTCCATGAGGCTTTGGAAAATGCCTGGGGCAACGCTAACGCCGAACTGGAGTCGGTTGCACTTGAACACCCCTCTCTGTGTCACAATAGTCTGTGCCTCTGTGGTAGTGGGGTCAACGGATAGCTGTTGGTATGCTTGTGCGAGATCAAACTTCGCAAAAAATTTTCCTCCACCTAGGGAGTGCTATAAGTGTTACATTACCGGCACTGGGTATGCGCTTTATTGGAGCGCATGATTTAGGGTTGCCTTATAGTCTCCACAGATGTGCACTGACCCATCTGGTTTGACAGGGGTCACGATGGGTGTTTCCCACCTGGCATGGTCGATTGGCTCTAACACCCCTTGTGCTATTAGTTTGTTTAGTTGTTCATCAATTTTTGGTTTTAAGGCAAAAGGGACGCGTCTGGATTTGAGCCGGATGGGGGCTATTTTCGGGTCTAGGCTAAACAAAATTGGGGTCCCCTTGTACTTGCCTAGGGTCCCATCGAATACATCCTGGAACTCTTGTAACAGGCTCTCTTCCCAGTTGGCCGCAACGATGCTGTTGATCCCGGTCACCCTGATTCCCAGGGGCACGAACCATTTGATTCCTAGCAGGCTAGGGCGATCACGGTCAATGATGGTCAGAGGCAAAATTTTGGCATGATTATTAAATTCGACGAGGAAATGTCCAAGGCCCACTACCGAGACTCGATTTCCCTGGTAGTCCTTTAAGATCAGTTTTTGTTTTTCTAGTTATTTTTGTTTGATGTTCTATATCAGGCATCGGATGGTGTTCCAAGATACCATGGATAAAAAGGATCCGGAGTCGACTTCCATCTCACAGGGCTTCTCTTCAATGTTCACCTCTATCCGGACCTTTTTTATGTTTGCTGTCCTGGCATTTCCGAATGTTACTGTCTGGTGCGTTTCCTCTCTGTCGCTCGTTCTTTTACTTCTACTATCTTGGTTCCATCTGCTTCCAGCTTGTCTCTCTTCATGTCTGGGGGGGGGGGTGCTGCCGCATCTTTTAGGACTATAGCTCTTTTTGTTTTGGCAGACCTTTTCAATGTGCCCCCATTTGTTACAAGCTCTGCAGATTGCCTCTAGGAACCTGCATTCAGATCGCGGGTGGTTGCCTCTGCATCCAGGACATTGGAATTCCCGCCTGTTTCTTCTTTTTTCCCACCATTTCTTGTCTGATTGAAGTCTATGGACATCTTCATTGTCGTCATCAGTGTCACACAGGGAGTCGAGATCTTCATAGTGGGTGGTTGCTGTGAGCTGTTTCTTGCTTGCCTCTGCCTCCTTTTCTCTGATTTGATTTAGTGGATCTGGAATTGAATTCATTTGGTGCATAGTGGCTGTGGATTTCTTTGCTGCTTCGGCGGCGTTGGCTTCTGCGATGGCCTCAGCCACAGTGATGTTTGGTCTATTTAGCAACTTACTCTGAAGTGTAGCATCCTTCAACCCGAGGACCACGTGGTCCCTCATGGCCTTGTCCATGTTCTAGAACTCGCAGGCTCCTCCGATGTGTCTCAGGGCTGCTACAAAATTTCCGATGGTCTCATCTTCTTTTTGGTCTCTTTTGTAGAACTCATGCCTTTTTATCAAGTTGGAGACCACAGGTGCATTCTGTTCAGCTCGGGCCAAGTCATCTGTTTGACATCTCTTGGTTTGGCTAGCGCCTCCGCCATTTTAAAGACGGCTGGTCCACAATGTGTAAGGAAGACATCCCTCTTCCTTTGGTCAGATGTCTCCTGCAGTTCGTTGCTTTCTAAAAACATTAGAAAGTGATCGATATACAACTCCCAATCCTCCTCATCAGGGTAGAATGGTGCGGGTGGCGCGTTGTTACCAGCCATCTCTTTTGCTCGGTTCTGATTGCCGCATGCTTTGGTCTCGCTCTTCTACGATGATCCCATCCTCTTCACCAGTGTTCCATTCAGAAAGAAGTTGTGCGAGACTGGGTTCCAACAACAACTCTTTTATTTTAACAAGTAAGGCAATGGTAACGGAACAACAGCCCAAGCCGCGGCAGCCCTTCTTATAGCAGCTTGCTCGTGGCTTGTGACCAATGACAGTAGTTTGAGTGTTCCCGCCATTAGACGGGCCAATCAGATTGGCTCCCTAACAGCCAATCCAAGAACGGCCTTCTCGGCTAATCAGATTCAGGCACTTGGAGCCTACCAAGTTCCATACACAACAATTACCCCAGTCAGTCTGTTTGTTTATGTATGAGTCCATTTGTCTAAAAGCCACAAAGCATCTCCATTCAAGGCTTTAGAGAGGCCTGGAGTCAGCATGTTCATTCATCTTCCGCTTCCATCTTCTTTCTTCATCTTATGTCAGAATAATTTTTCTTCCACTGAAGTCAATGGCCAATAATGGGAATGTGGGGAAAATCCAAAATTCTGAATTAATTCTGAATTTGCATGATTCTGAATGCACAAGATTATCAGGACTGGACCAACCTAGAAATAAGGAGAAATTTCCTGACAGTCAGAACAACTAATCAGTGAAACAGTTTTCCTTCAGAAGTTGCACGTGCAACTCACTGGAGGCTTTTAAGAAGAGACTGGGCAGTCACTTGTCTGAAATTGTATAACGGGGTAGATATAGAGATCTTCAACATTGATGTTTGCAATTAAAACATGATGGGAAACTATGCTTTTCATTAAAAGCAATGATTTATAGAATCATTTAAAACATTGAACCATACATAGACATTTTCTAAATGTGGATTCTTAGACCACAGTCCCCAACTTCATCCCAAATGGCTCTATTTTCACTCTGAAGTCTGGTTGTAGAGTATATATTTTACATGTCAAGACTTCAGTTCTGGTAACAGGTTTAAGCATCACATGCTTCAACAGCTATAATAAGTCAGAGTGGAAGAATTTTTCTCAAGTCTTTCTCCTCTCTCCTTCTTAACAGCTATTCCATTTCCATCCTTATTACTTTTGATCTACTGTCTCTTTTTTCTTTTTCACACTAGTCAAGACTAAAATATAAGAATTCAGTGGTTATGCCTGAACTGAGAATGTATAAGTTTTGGTTGAAAACTTATGTACATGTAAAACTATGGATTTATAAATATTAACATTCCTCTGCCACAACGTTGCAATTAATTTAAGGTGTGTGTGTGTGTGTGTGTGTGTGTGTGTTTGTGTGTGTGTATCTCCAGTGGCTGCTAAAAGACATTAGCTTGCTTCTAGACAGAGCTGGAATTGTAAAATCTTTTGGCAATACATTTTACTTGCATTACTTGCTCTTCACATTAAAATACTTGCTGAAAAAAAATTTTTTTTTTAGTTTCTTATGAACAAATGTATGTCAAGTGAAATCATTTAGTTGGAACCTAAGGGCATAATCTTATACATAATTATTTGGGCTGAAGATGATCATAGTTTCTGCTGTTCAATTGCACATGTTGAGATTCACAGACATTCAATACCCTTTTCTCTGCAACATTAATTCAGTATTGGGAGAACCAGCAAGAGATTGCAAATAAAAGACCCAATAATTTATTTTAGAACTAAGGGTAAAATATTGCACACAACCATGTGATTACAACACTTATCACTCTTGCCACTCTTACAGTGGCAATCATCTCATTCTTTTCTCAGTGGTGTTGCAGGAACAGTTTTTGGCTGAGTTCTTTCTTTTAGAAAGCATAATTTTAACCCTCTTGAATATGAGAAAGATGAGCTAACTCCTGCATCTGTCAAAATATCTTCTGCTATCAGAGCATGTCTTTGCTGAGGTTCACTGAGCATGTCCTTGCCAAGGAACAACTAAACATATCCCAACTCTAGGTGTGTATATTTAAAATGGGTTTAAGCATCCCCCCCTTATGACCTCATTCTTTTTTATGATTGCTTTGAAAGGAAGAGGATGAGTTGTTTTCTTCCTTTTTCCAGGCTGTTTTTGTCATGAGTGTAGCTGTCCTATGCTTTGCAATTGGGTATAGCACGGTATAATGATGGTCACATCCCAGCTATAACATGGTATCTGGCACCCACTGATTCAGCTATATTAGAAGCTGCCCTTAATGAAGTCTAGCATTCTGGATGACCCTGCACTGCTCTCACTAACTTTTCTACATCAGCTGCCCATCTTGATCTTTATCAGTGGTGACTAATATGGCTATTGCTATGAATGGCAGAAGTAAATTTAGATGGTATTTCTGGCAGATGCTGCTGAATACTCCTGCTGTACCAGGGGAGGCAAACTAATCATATATTTATGAAGTGTGGACAATGGTCAAAGAGTAGGCAGTTCCATTGAGATCTCCTCTTTAAAGAGTATGCAGCTAATTCAATAGTGGATAAAATGTTTGATTAGGACTTGGTCGAGCCACAACTGAGTCTGTCGTGAAGCTCATTGGATATTTCTGGGCAAGTGGCTGTTCAGACAAGATTTATTTATGTTTCCTATTTCTAAACCACCTCAGAGATCTAAAGATCATTCCTCAGATATCTAAAGATTTCCCTCCCATGCATCTCAAGGTTATAATTGTAGAAAATAAATAAAGGAAGGAGCATTACTTATGGAAATGCATACAAGGATAAAGTATTTTCTGCTCTCCACTATGGTCCCAGTCCCACTGCACTTACGGATGCAAAGAGGATGTAAAATGTTAAAAAAAGCTTGCCATCCGTTGAAAAACGCTATGCATCCATTGTGTACTCATTGCATACGTGTTTCATGCACTCTATCTGTTGAGCATCCGTCCACTGCGATTTCATCCGTGCAAGAAGTTTTGACCTGCACAAAACTTTGTGAACGGATGAACTTTCCACCATGTACGATGTAAACCAGCGACATACGAGCAACAAATGTTTTATGTCCGTTATCATCCGTTAAATGTCTGCTGTATCCTCTCTGCATCCTCTGGGCATCTTCGCAACTCACATCCGCTGCAGCTGAAAATGGAAAGAGGGAGGAAACAAAAGGTACATGGAACGTCTATACATCGTTAGTAGCACAGAAATAGAAAGGATGCGCAGTGAACGGTTTGCATCCGATATACATCCGCGTGGCATCCCCTTTCTTTCCTTTAGGTGTACTTGATGCATCTGCTTCATCCGCTATGCGTCCGCTTTACAATTATCCCCCGTAACCCCTTCGGAGATATCATCCCCTTCCATCTGCTTTCATCCGCTAGGCTTCCAATGAACATCCATTCAACATCCCCGCTACATACTACCCATGTCCGTTCTTTTCCGTTCTTTTCCATTCTGTTTATGCAAATTTTCACCACTTTTTGGAGCGGATGACAACGGATGGAGCCACCCCTGAAATTTTGCTCGTCTGCTGTGTCCATTATGCATACATTTTGCATCAGTCGGCCAGTGGGACTGGGCCTAGACTGCTTATTGTCTGCTACTCTTTAGGCATGAACAAAACAACGTAATTCAGATTCCAGAGCCTCCTTTCTGTATACAGGAGAAAAAAGAGTAAATATACAAACTTTAAGAACAGACCCACGTTCTTGATGTAGACATGGTAAATCTATTTCTTTTGATAGAACATAATGTTTTTCTTACTTTTGCTAGCTTTTCTGGCATTGTTTTTAAAAAGATTTTTTTTAAAGTAGTATAGATATTTCTTTGTTATACTTGGCATGCAGTTCAAAGGACAAATGTTAAACAAATATAACTGTAGTGTATGTCAGCATCAATATACATTACTATTCACATTGTATTTGAACAAGTCTTTAGAGTAGGCTATAGAAAATATAGGTAGCACAACCAAATACTTCAAAAATAAATTCAGTTTGGCATTATATTCTTTTTTGTAGTAATTTTATTAAAGATTATAATTACGAAAATAAAAGATGAATACAAACTAAAAGAAAAAAGCAGAAGATTTAGAAAAGAAAAAAAAGAAAGAATATAGTAAAGAAAAAGAGAAATTTATGAAAATATGACCCCACATTCATTATTTAAAAAAATCAGTAACATGATGTTCCTCTCAAAATACAATGATTTCTTCTTCTCATGTCTCATCACTTATCTATAAACAAATTTGTAAACCCTCATCATTTCAGTCCTGGTGTCAGCAAAAGTCCATTCATGTTACCAGAAATAACAATGTATCTATTTTAACTTAGATCAAATAAACTTTATATTCCTTCCTTTTATCTTTAACAATTTTAATATTTACTCCATTCAGTAACATTATAGACCCTTATTTCTTTTTAATTTTTCTTTGTCCTTTCTCATAAGATTCTTCAGAACTTTAGCAAACTTCTTTTGTAAATCCAACATAACAAAATTATCCAATTGCTCTCTTGGTTTATTGATTGTATGTCCTTTTTAATTATTAAAACATCAACCTATTTCTTTTGTATGTCCAGTGTAACATCTTTTTCCATGTCATTCTTGTAGCCTGACATTTGTAAATCCAATTTAGTTTCTTTCTTTTTTTCAAGTCAAATTTGTTCCTTTTCTATGTCTTTTAGGTGTTTTTTCTGGAGAACTGGTAGTGGAAATTTTGAGTAGTTCAGAGAACCAGCAAATGCCTCCTCTGATTGGCCCCACCCCCATCTATTTTCTGCCTCTCGAGTCCCAGCTGATCGGCTGGGTCTTTTTTTGTTACCCTGCATAGGAGAACGGAGCTGGAAAACAGGTTAGCAGGGTGGGGAGGGAATAGGATTTTGCGGTATCCTTCCCCTGCCATGCTCACCAAGCCACGCCCACAGAACTGGTAGTAAAAAGTTTTGAATCCCATCACTGGTGTTATCTTTACCTGCAGGATGCCTGAATGCTGGTAGGCAATTGAGGGAGGCTCCTTTCTTGTCCCTGTATAGTTTATTCGCTCATGGGAATCAAGCCCCTGACCTCAGTGGTGCATAGGCCAAGCATCTTACCACGTGAGCCACTGCGGCCACTATCTTCTAGATAGTTTCTCCATAGATACAGATGTTTCTGTTCACACTATTAATATTAATCTCTGTGTTAGTTTTTTATAACCATCAATTTGTCCAATATTATAATATTTTGCTATATTATGTAAGTCAAGTGTATATGTTCTTCTTTTTTAAGTGTAATCATCAGTTCCCTGTACTGACCAACTTTAAAATCTTATGATTTTTCTTGGGGAAAAACATTCAAAGCAAAAGAAGGCAGGATCCTTTGTAACTAATTCCAAAATCTTATTTCAAATTTATGTCAACTTTTACTCCATTTGTAACTTTTATAAATGCCTATTTAAAAAAATTAAGTACTTAAACTTATAGTTAAAATTGTCTTTTGCTAAGGGTTTAAGGAAAAGAAGAAAATCGATACTTTCTCTTCAGCACTCCATTTATTTCACTTGAGACTGTCAAGAAGAGATTGGACTCCCATCTGTCAGAAATGGTGTAGGATCTCCTACTTGGGCAAAAGGTTGGACTAGATTACCTATAAAGTCCCTTCAAACTCTGATTATCTGTTAGCTGTTATTTCTAAGCTTGCTAGGACACAATTTCTACGTGATAGCAGTTAGATTGCAGTACTGCAGGCTAACTCTCTGCTTACTGCCAGGAATGTAATGCTAACTAGATAAAGCCCATGTCACACTGCACCAACGGATGCAAAGAGGATGTAAAATGGAGAGAAACACTTGCCATCCGTTGGTTAACGCGATGCATCCGTTCTGTACTCACTGCGTGCGTGATTCATATATTCTATCCGTCCAGCATCCGTCTACTGAGATTTCATCCGCTCAAAAACTTTTGAGCTGCACAAAGCTTTTTGAGCGGATGAACTTTCCGCCGCGTCCGTTCTACATCCGCGACACATATGGGGAACAAGTGTTCTACATCCATCGTTTTCAGTAAAATGTCCACTGTATCCACTCGGCATCTGCTGCGAATCCGTGCAACTCGCATCCGCTCCAGCGGAAAACAGAAAGAGGGGTGAAGTGAAATGGATGCGGAACGTCCACACAGCATTAGTAGCACGGACATAAAAAGGATGAAAGCAGATGCACCTCAGAAATAAAGCATTAAAACGGAAAAAACGTTTGTATATGGGATGTATCTCGGATATTTAGGATGTCTGCAGGATGTCTAGAGGATGCAGAAGGACACCTTGCGGAAAACTAATATTTCCTATAAAAAGGGGGAGGAAATCACCTGGATCTCACTTTCAGTCCAGCAGACGTAGTGTGCAGACCTCTTCAGCCTTGCTCTTGCTCATCCATCCTTGCTCTTGCTCATCCATCAATGGACATCATCCATTGATCTCCACCATGGATCAACGCACACTCTTTTTGGTAACCACCATAATTCAATACCAGAACCAAGCCCTCTTCAGACAGTTTCACCTTTTCTACGCAAGGAGAAGAAGGAGACGTCCAAGAGCTGTGTGGGTCTGAAGATGGATTGGGAGAAGAGTGGAGTTTGGACTCTATGACAAGTTGATGGTGGAGCTGAGAAATGAAGACCCTCGTGCATTCCAGAACTTCATGAGGATGCCACCAGCCATGTTTGACAAAGTTGTGGAGCATCTGAGATCCAGGTTGACCATGCCTAGCACCAACCTCCGTCCCATCCTGGACCCTGGGCTGAAGGTGGCACTGACTCTGTGCCACCTGACCTCTGGGACCACGAACAGAAACATGCAGTATGCCTGGAGTGTGTCACACAACACCATCAGCATTGTGGTCAGAGAAGTGGTGCAGGCCATCATCGAAGAATACCTGCAGGAGCTCCTCCAGTGTCCCACCACTGAAGAAGGCTGGAAGAAAGTTGCAGAAGAGTGGTATCAGAGGTGGAACTTCCCCCACACCATTGGAGCCATAGATGGCAAGCACGTGACCTGCAAAGCTCCAGCCAACTCAGGGTCCACTTATCACAACTACAAGGGCTTTTTCAGCATCATCCTGTTTGCCATGGTTGATGCTGACTACAAGTTCATGTACATCGATGCTTCAGGCAACGGGTCAGCTTCAGAGGGCCAGGTATACAACGCCAGTAACCTCAAGGAGGGGCTGGAACGCAACCTCATCGTGGGTTTTCCAGATCCAGACCCCCTGCCCAACGTCACACAAGATGTGCCCTACTTCATCATGGGGGATGATGCCTTCTCCCACAGAACCTACCTCATGAAGCCCTACACTTCCAGATGCCCCACCCATGAAGAGAGGATCTTCAACTACAGGCTGTCCAGGGCAAGGCGGGTAGTGGAGAACGCCTTTGGTATCCTGGCCAACAGGTTCCAGATACTTCTCACCACCATGCAGCATCGCCCAGAGACTGTGAGGAACATCGTGGAAGCTTGCTGCATCCTGCACAATCTCATGCGCACCCGCTACCCAGTGTTGCAGAACAGGCTTGTGGACCATCAACAAGGCAATGGGGATATGGAGCCTGGTGAATGGAGGCAAGGGCGAAACCTGATAGACACTGTGGATGTGCAAGGCCCCAACAGAGCCTCACATGAAGGGAAGAAGCAGCACAACCTCCTGAAACACTGGTGCAATTCCCCAGCTGGAGCAGTGGAGTGGCAAGAAAGGATGATAGATGCTTAATGGATGCTTCCTTGAGCCTGTCTCATAACACTGATGAGATTGTGCCATGTATGATGAGTGGCCCTACAATGAATAGGGCATTTAATAAAGAGTTGTGTTTATGTTGAAATGTCTTGATCAATGAATAAATTGTTCTTGATAAAAAGGGCCACACCTGTGGCACCTGGGAGGGTGGACCATACAGTCCCACTATGCTTGCACTGGAGGTTTATCCATCCCACAGCTTTCCTTGCCCATCCCACAGCTATTATCCATCCCATAGATATCCCTGCCCATCCCACAGCTATTATCCATCCCACAGCTAACCTTGCCCATCCCACAAGCAAGCAAAGGCTTAACCATTTTCTAAAAGTTTCCACCAAGACTTTATTAAGTAAAAGAAATGAACCAAGTGTGTGAAGCAAAGATAACCTTTATTAATATCAAACTTTAAAAGCAAAATGACCCAAGTAAAGTGTCTCAAGCAAAGATAAAGTCAACAGGTAACAGCTCAGTCTCTGTTATTAGTCACTCTGAGGCATGCCCATGGTCTCAGGTGTAAAGGGTCCAGGGACTGTGGAAGTGACAGTGGCTGGAGTGCTGGTCTGAGGCACCGTTGGGGTGCCTGGTCCCGAGAGGACAACAGGAGATGCTATGTGCAGGAAGCTCTCAGAGAGCTGGCTCAGGCCCGTGAGGTTGAGAGGCCCTTCATCCAGGACCTGGGATGTCAGGCACAGGACCAATGACAGATGTTCTGTTGAGAGGCTTGGCTGTGGGGTGGAGGAAGGAGGAGTGTAGTGGGGCTGTCTGGTCTGTAGCTGAGCGAGGTGAGGCATCGGTGGCATCTGTGGCATCGGTGGGATTTGTGGCATCGGTGGCATCTGTGGCATTGGTGGCATCTGTGGCAGGCGATGAACCTGGGCCTGGACTGGGAAGGGCTGCCTCTCTTGAGGGAAGTCCTGGTAGCCGTAGCTTTGGTAGGAGAGGGGCTGTTGAAAGCCTTGGAAGGGCTGTGACATCGCCTGGGGTGGAGGAGCAGACCTGGAGTGGGTGGGAGCAGGTTCAGTTGGGCCTGGAGGGTGGTGCAGAAGCGTAGTGATCCTCTCCTTCATCACCTGGTACTGGGGCTCGGGCATGTCCATGAGGGTCTGGGTCATGTAGGTGAGGAAGGGCTTACGGTTTGAGGATGGAATCTCAAAATGTACCAGCTGAGAGAGGAGATCTGCGCTGTTCTTGATTGTGTCCCTGATCTCCAAGAGGACAGTGTGGCTCTGTCCCTCCGGTCTGCCTCTCTGCCTGCTTTCTGTGGAGGTGGAGCTGGGTGTGGGTATGGGTTGGTCTCTGGTGGCTGCGGCCTCCTCTTGCTCCATCTGTGTCAGGGGATCCTCCACGTTCTCTGGCATGGGGTGTGCAGCTGTCGGGGAGGTCTCTGTCGTGGGGCTATCCGCAGACACCTGCCTGGACACACTGGCTGGAAGAGGAGTGCCTCTCTGTGGGCTGTCTGAGGAAGAGGGTTGACAGAGGGGCTGCTCCTCGGTGGCAGATCTCACCCTGCAGGAAGCTGCACTTGGCCACAACGTAGGTCTCCCGGTCCGTGAGCTTGACAGCGGCCTCGCCAGATCTCTTCAGGTGCAGATTGCCATACCAGGTGTGCATATGTTTCCACCACCCCAGGAGGACATCAGAAGTGTATCCCAGGCTCTCTGCCTTCTCTCTCCAAGCTGCCTGCTTCTGCTTTGTGTCTCAATATAGCCTGTGGCTCTTCCTCCACAGGTACTCATTCTCCCTCAGCCATTCGAGCACCTCCTCCTCATGGTCCTCTGCAATGGAGTACTGTTTCCTCTCCCCCTTCTCCTTCTCCTTCGATTGCCTCTTCCTCCCTCTGACAGGGCCTTCTGGGCCCTCATCAGCAGGGCTTTGAGGGCCTTGGGGCTGGTCCACCACACCACCAGCAGCAGCAGAAGCAGTAGCAGCAGCAGTAGCAGCAGCACCACACCAGCAGCAGCAGCAGGACCAGCAACAGAAGGACCAGCAACAGAAGCACCAGCAGCAGCAACAGAAGCACCAGCAGCACCAGCACCAGCACCAGCAACAGAAGCACCACCACCACCAGCAGCAGCACCAGCAGAAGCACCAGCAGCACCAGCAGAAGCACCAACAGAAGCACCACCAGCAGCAGAGTCAACGCCAGGAGGTGGGATGGTGGTTCTGTCCTTCTTTCCAGGGCTGGCAGGATTAGGCACAGGCTTCCTCTTCTTCCCCATGGTCTCTGATGAAGATGTCTCTGGCAGCAGGTCTTTCCTCTGAATGCTGGCCACGTGCGAGCTGCTTCCTTTTATATCCGCGGGGCTGACGCAATGCATCCTCCCTGCATGCGCAGTGAACACTTTGCATCCACTACGCATCCACTACGCGTCTGCTAGACATCTGCTTGGCATCCGCTAGGCATCCGTGATGCATCTGCGTCATCCGTTACGCATCCGCTATGCATCCACCCCTTCCGCTGCGTGTCTGCTTTGCTGTTCTCCCCCAAAAGCCCTGTGGACATGCCATCCGCTTCCATCCGCTTCCATCCGCTAGGCTTCCGTTGAGCATCCACTTAACATCCTCGCTTCGTCCTCTCCCCGTCCGTTCTTTTCCGTTCTGTTTATGCAAATTTTTGCCCCTTTGAGAGCGGATAACAACGGATGGAAAATTTGCTCGTCCACTGTTTCCTTTTTACATACGTTTTGCATCCATCGGCCAGTGTGACCTAGCCTTAAGGGTTGACTCACATTCCTTTTGAGGTTGGTAAAATGAAGACTCACATTGATGGGGGAAATATGCTGACTCTGTAAATAGCTTAGAGAAGGCTGTAAAGCACTGTGAAGCAGTATATAAGTCTAAATGCTGTTGCTACTGCTATTTAATGTAACAATCTTTTTGATAGACAGGGGAGTTATTTATCAGTTTTTCCTGTAATGTAAAAATATGCAGGTGTTTTGAGCTAATAATTTTTCTAAGCTACTATCCTCTTTCCTAGCTCTGAAAAGATGTAACAGTTAGTCTTGCTAGCTCTAGATTTGTCATAGAAGTCTAACAATCCATCATATGGCATGAATGTTATTCTTTCTCTCCAGCAAGAAAAAGCACAATAAGAAATTCATCTCTTTTATTTCTATTTATTACTATTACTTCTGCCACCTAGTAACTAAACTGTACAGTTATGTTATCCGCACTTTAAAAATGCTGTCTTGGATGCAGGAACTGAAAAGATGCTAAGTTTTCCCTTTGGTGCATACTCAGTCTGTTAATGTGCTAAATTGTCATGCAAGCCTGGGTGCCAAAAATTCTTATATATCCCCAACATTCTATGTAACATGTCTTGATTTATTGAAATAATTTGCATGGGCAAGCATCTTAATCAAGTACTCCTGAACACTAACAAAATAACATAATATAAAGGCCATAAGATCTATGATCTGAAATGTTGAAGGGCAGAGTTCATTTCTGCTTTAATTACAAAGTCACAAGTTCAACTCATATATGGCAATTATATTCTACTTTCTCAATGACCAGGATCAGGAAGTCTCCATAACTGTAGCCAAATTATGTACCATCACTATGACAATTAGAACAGTTTAGATTGATCATTTCTCCAGGTGTGTCTGGTATAGGCATGAATTAGTTTTGACTGGTTGCTATGTAAGGACTATGTTTTAATTTTATTTGATTTCTTTGTGTTTGGTCTATGATCACATATTTTAACTAAACCAAACCAAACTAAATGCCATAAAGCAACACAGATATATATACTCAAAGTTTATGACTTTATAAGTTCATATTGAGCAGAATGCATTTTTCTTTGGAAAAAAAACACTTGTGAAAACCTGCTTGAGTCTTTCCATCAAATTTTAAACTTCCTTTAAAAAATAACCTGTGGCAGGAAAGTTTGTGATTATTTCATTTCAGAAACAAGACATTTCATCTTAAAAACAAGACATTCACTCCAATAAGCCAAACAATCTGGCTATATTCTGTGAAGAAGTTACAATTGTCTCATGTTTAATTAGAAATAAACTGAACATTCTCAGTTAAAGAATTTGGAAGGAAAATGTCTCTCAGCTTTGTTCTCATTCCTTTAATTATTGCAGTGATGTTTGATCACACAGACAGCATGCTTTTTTTAGTGTGAAAAGAGAATTTTCTCCTGCTAAAGGCCAGATTGTGTGTGGTATTGTATAGAAACTTCAGTCTTGATTTCTGTAGCGTCAACATCTAATTAATTTTACCCTAAATCTTGGATTTCATTGTGCACTTATTATACAAGTTACCATTGGTTACTATGGCCTCATTCTATTATTCACAATGCAAATGATGAACTTGCAGTTTGAATGCTGCCTAGTGATAAATTCTATAAAGTCTCATGATGAGTGTGAAATTAGCATGTGTCTCTCAGCTGTTCCACACAAAGCACCATGATGTAAGTCACTGCCCTAGTTTCTGTAGACACAGATGATTTTCAAATAGATTATCTTCCACTAGTAGAATTGCAGAAATATTTATCAAGGGAAAATGTAGGTGCTATACATGAGATTTCCAATTAAATAGAATGAAATAACAGCACATTTGCAGAACCATTATCCATTCTCTTTACTGGTGAGGCTTTGCTTGTAGAATTGGGTATGGGAAGGCTTCCACGAGTGCTGGAATTCTGACAGTTGTGGATCCAGGACAGTGGAGGGATTCAAAAAATTTTACTACCAGTTCTGTGGGCATGGCTTGGTGGGCGTGGCAGGAAATGGATACAGTAAAATCTTCAGTCAGAGGTGATATTTACTGGTTCTTGAAACTACTCAAAATTTCCGTTACCGGTTTTCCAGAACTGGTCAGAATCTGCTAAATACCACCTCTGATCCAAGATCATGTGAAAGCTTATGTGCATACAGATCTTACATGAAGAATTCCTACCTTAGAGACTGTGCCCTACTCATGGACAATAGTTCTTCTCTAAAGTCACAGTGTGTTACAATCATTCACATCAGTGGTGGGATTCAAAAATGTTTACTACCAGTTCTGTGGACATGGCGTGGCTTGGTGGGTGTGCCAGGGGAAGTTTACTGCAAAATCCCCATTCCCTCCCTACCCCAATAACCTACTTTCCAGCTCTGTTCTCCTTGCAGGACAACAAAAGAAGACCCTGCCAATCAGCTGGGACTCAGGAGGCAGAAAATAGATGGGGCTGAGGCCAGTTAGAGGTGGTATTTGCTGGTTCTCCAAACTACTCAAAATTTCCACTATTGGTTCTCCAGAACTGGTCAGAACCTGCTGAATACCACCTCTGATTCACATGGTGAACTCTGCATTTCTTTGTAATGGGCATACCTGAACAGGCATACCTGTATGAGTCCATAAACACTTCACAAGCCTTGCCATTTTTACAGTTATCATTAACAATATGGAGGGAGCCCCATAGACATTGAAATGATTTGAAGATATTTAAGCTGCTACATGAACTGTAGCAAGTGTGCCAAGTGTCAGGGCAATGATCAGGTGGCCAGGCAATTGGCTCTTTTAGATCCAGAGACCATGAGTACTACAATAAATAAAAGGATTTTAAGCTTTATTATCAGCTCAAGCAAACAGATTGAAAAGCATAACATAAAAAGCATGCATTCCAAGCAAGATAATACCCGACTCTCTTCCAGGCTGCCAGGAGCTACATAATGATGACAGCAGGGATACCCCAAGGGTTGCCAATTTCCACAGTACCTAATGCTGGGTTTCATGCAGAACACTCAACAACCACCTGAAGGTTTTTATCAAAAACTGACATCATGACTTCATGGTCCTGCTATGTCAGGAGATTGCAAGACCTGATTTTGACTGTATGGCATATGTTGGGATTGGAATTCAAAGCCTGAAACTTTTACAGTGGAAAAAGCTTTGAATCTATATGAAGATGGTCTTCCCCTTCTCCTAGTTTATTCAGTAAATAAGAGTAAAAAAAAAACCAAGCAGGTTAACTCAGAGTGAACTCCAAGCCTCTAGAAATTATTTAATTATTTATTTAACATATGGCATATGTTGACTTGCTGTATACATTAACATTTCACTTAGATTAGAAAAACACAATTAAATATAAATGTTTAAAATATCTATATTCAAATACCATGTCCAGGCCATCTAACTACTGAAGTGTGGCATTGGGGGAATATGGGGGAAAAGCCCAGATACTGGACTGGTATATGCCCTCAATTTACAGCCAATCACGATGATATCTACAATTTGATGTGGGATCCTGCAGTCACACTGACGGATGGATACTATGACCCATTTATACACTGAGTCTAGATACCATGTGAGGTGTGAATCTTATTCAAGATTGTCCATTGTTGGAATGGTCATTCAAAGCCTAGCACTGTTTTTGATATGCCTTCCTCTAACTGGACATTCAGCAACCCATTTAGCTTCCCATTGGAGATTGATGTTAACATTGTTGGGCAGATTTGAGCCTTCCAGCTGATAAATGAGGAAGGCTGTTGTGAATTAATAGAAGTGAGTTATTCATAATTTTTCTGTATTCTCTCAGTAGCGCATCTTGCTTTTGTAAAGCTGGCGGTGCTATATGGCTCAGGACAGGAAACCAGCAAGTGTTGTGGTTTAATATATCCACTTATAATTCTTATGGTGGGTTTTTTTTTTTTTTTACCTTTCTTCATATGAAGGACAAATCAAAATATGTGACCAAACTCCTCAAAATAACAATGGTTTCTGCACTGCCACTACTTGAATATATGCAGTTTTCAAGTCAATGTGCTGATAAGAATAGAATAGAATTATTTATTGGTCAAGTGTGATTGGGCACACAAGGAATTTGTCTTTGATGCATAGGCTCTCAGTGTACATAAGAAAAAATAAAATACATTCATCAAGAATCATAAGATACAATAGTTAGTGATAGTCATAGTTAGTGATAGTCATAGGTTATAATATGCAATGAAATCATACATAGATTACTAATACACAATCAAAACATACAAGGAAAACAAATAAAACAATATAAATTGTAAAGAAACAAGCAACACAGTTATAGTCATAAGTGGGAAGAGATAGGTAATAGGAAGGATGAGAAGAAGAATACAGTCTTACTAAGTAATTCTAAGAAGAAGAATATAGTCTTACTAAGTAATTTGACAGTGGTATGGGAGTTAGTTGTTTAGCAGAATGATGGTATTTGGGAAAAATTGTCCTTATGTCTTGTTGTTCTGGTTTGCAGTGCCTTTTCGCATCATTCTGAGGGTAGAAGTTGAAACAACTTATGTCCAGGATGTGAGGGGTCTGTAGATATCCTCTTTTTGACTCATTCTGTATACAGGTCCTCACTCATTTCACTGACCTCGGAAGGATAAATGGCTGAGTCAACCTTGAGCCAGTCAGAATCAAACTTCTGGCAGTTGGCAGAATTAGCATTCTAAAACCATTCTAACCACCACGGCTCATTCGCTTTACTTTCACTAGTTGTGTATTATTGAAGATTCCAAGAAAATCCATTTTGATAATGCTATTTTCTCATTTAAATGTTTTTTTTTTTAAAGCAGCATATATATTTGGAGTATTATTACTACTTCACTTTAAATCTTCCATCGTTTACCATCACCACAAACTATCAATTTTATAGCACTGGGAAATGAATAAAAGATGGTAAGCGATTTTAAATCTCTGTAAAGAGGTAGTTGGTAGTTTAAAAAACAGCCACCATTAAATAGGCCTGAAATTCCTCTAAGCAAAAAAAATAAATAATAATACTTAAATTCATTGGCAATTTTTTAACTTTTGACAATTGAAGAAGAAAAAGCACAATGCAATTCCCTATTGTTTAATTAACTCTAATTCTGCGCAATGAACAATTGCACATTTTGTATGAAATCACAGAGAGCTTTGCTGATTCTACTGCCTCCTTACGTTTTCATTTTAAAGGTCTCAGAGGACAAAATTGTTGGCGTTTTGTATAGAATCTCTTAATAACAGAGGCACAGAGAAGCAGGGAGATATATCCTGGTTATTTCATTACAGATTGGACAATTATTATGCATGTAAAGCTGGTTTATAACACAGAGCCAAAACAATTATTTATCTAATGTAGCATTGCATTCTCCGATGAAGTTTATCCCTGCTCTTTTTTTTAATACACTTATAGAAATTCTGAATATATGTCTGGATATATATGTATATAAAATCAATTATTCTTCTCAAAGATATGGTTCTTTCCATTTTTAGGAAAGAATTAAAAAGTATCTTTAGTGTTTATTAGCTACAGTATCTAAAGGCAACTTTAAAAGGTTAATTTAGCTGATAATTGCATTGCTACATCCCATAGTGATATTGAACAGTTCCCATAGGATGAAATACAACCTATTAAATGTGTCTAGTCTTTACACATAAACAAGGTACTAAATGCACCAATTCCCTGCATTGCCTTCATTGGCTTCCATGTATATGCACTAATTGTATCAACCAAAGAGAAGCAACTCATTGAAGCCACATAACAAGCAGATATGGATCAATATTTAGAAAAATTCTGCTTCCAACAGAAGCATACAGATAATGCACATAACAGTATTAAATTAATTTGGGGGACTTTGGTGATTCTAGCACATATTACTGCTCTGACCTGGATTTGGATGTGAAAGGCTACCTTTAATGAACTTTCCAACTGATGTTCAATAGTCACTTTTGAAAAAAATATAAACTCATAAAAAAAATTGGAATACATTTCGATATAGATTTTCTCCTACAGCTCAAGAGCGAACCCAAGAGTGAACCCAAGGCCCACCAATGGCTCTCAACTTCATTTTATGCAGTTTTCAATTGAATTTCAAAAATCCTAGGAAAGTAATCTAGTCAGACCCTAGTGGAATCTGTCCCTTCTCTTGCAGGAGAAAACAGAATCAGAAGGGAACTTGAATCAGGGGTGACAAAATAAACAGAGAGGAAAAAAGGGGGACTTCCAGTCTCATTCAAATGTAGTCTCAGTATATCTGCTACTGATTTGCAGCTGCATCTCTGAGGGAACATCACTGTAAAGAAAATGGTTGTCCATCCTTTATACACATTGTGCATGGAAATAATGATCAGATAGTAGGAGATGGATGGATTTTGTATCTTTTTCCTATAATCAATTATTTTGCCCTATGTTGTATTGGTCAATTATTCTCTCCCAAGCAGATAGGAAATATATTCTTAAGGGTGGCCTGCCATGCTCAGATACTTCACTTTCATTGCTCCATATGAGAAGGAGTTTAGATTTCTCTGATCCAACAATTGATCCAACAATTGCAGTAAATGATCCAACAATTGCAGTAAAATTTACACACATGGCAAGGGAACAGACAGAGAGAGAGAATAAGAAACTATCATGGATACAATGCAATTGCACAGAGAGAAGAGTATACATTACTAAAAATGCTGGAGTCTTGCTAACCACCAAAAAAATCCACTTTGCCCTCTCACCAAATTTCCCTGGTGGTAAGTGGATGCAATAATCAAATTACATAGTGAGTGAGATCACAAGGGTTCCTATGAGTAAATGTAATCAGATTTCAAGACTGCAGTATATTTCTCAGAAAGCTTAACCCTGTTTCATAAATGATAATATTAGCTAAAATAAAGCAACAGTTTCCCTATTAGTTATGCATCATGTTGTTAGATAATTCTTTTGACAAGATTAGAAAAGAGACAAATCTCAGTGACTAAGAATGAATAGAAACAAAATCTTTCTAATTAGAGTAATTATGATTTCTTGCTTGGTAGAATGCAGAGCAAAATTGGTATCAAACTCCCTGCTGATCTAGCCAGAATGCAAAGTCCCTTTTATTCTGGAACAGCAAAACAATTCAAAATGACAGTGTGTTGTTCAAGGTGAAATAGGACGAAAGACTTGGATCCAAATGGTTCTACAAGTACAAAACAGATTTCCTGTTGTTTGTTTTTTATGCATTCATATTGGCTATAGGATTTAAATTTGATATTCACCCAGAGGTGCAATTCAGCCAGTAACACAACTGGTTTGGTGAGCGTGCTCCATGTTTAAAAAAAGCTAATATTTTCCTTCAACTGCAGCTGAAGGAAACAGATGAGGCACGGCAAACCATTCTGCCACACAAATCAGCTGTGCTCTAACAAAAAGACATAAAGCACAGGAAAGAGCAGGGGTGGGTGGCTGGACCCACAATTCGTTGATTCAGAGCCAGATGATTGTTGGAACAAGGGGTTCACCTGAACTGGTCCAAACTGGGAGAATCCCACCCTTGCATCCACCCCAGAACAAGTGCAATCATTAAGTCATGACCTTAAGCCCCTGTCACACTGCACCAACGGATGCAAAGAGGATGTAAAATGGACAAAAAAAATTCCCATCCGTTGGTTAACGCGATGTATCCATTCTGTACTCACTGCCTCCGTTGTGCTTCCTCTCTATCCGTCCAGCATCCGTTTATGGACGTTTCATCCGCTCAGAAAGTTTTGAGCTGCTCAAAACTTTTGCGCGGAAAATGTATCCAATTCGTCCGTTCTGCATCTGCTACGCATCCGCTAGGCATCCGTTATGCATCCGTTATGCATCCGCTATATCCGCTAGGCATCCGTTACGCATCCACGCAACTCGCATCCGCTCGGACGCAGGGAGGAAGCGGAACGGATGCAGCACGGAAACAAAGCATGTAAAACGGAAAATACGTTCGCAGAGGGGACCTATCTCGGATATTAAGGATGTCTAGAGGATGTCTAGAGGATGCCTAGAGGATGCAAAGGAACACCTATACTGCCTATATAAAGGGGGAGCAACTCGTCTGCATCTCACTTTCAGACCAGCAGCCTAGCTGTGCAGACCTCTGCAGCCTTCATCTGCCTCTTCCTCTTCCACAGCATCCAGTCATGTCCACCGTGGATCGTAACAAAGTCCTTTTGGCAGCCACCATCCTTCTGCAACAGTGCGAAGCCATCTACAGGCTCTGTGAACTCTACTACGGGAAGAAAAAGAGGCGGCCAAGAAGCCTCTGGGTACGAAGATGGTTCGCCAGAATAGCAGAGGCCGGACTGTACAACAAGCTGATGGTGGAGCTCAGGAACGAAGACACTCGTGTGTTCCAGAACTTCATGAGGATGCCTCCAGCCATGTTTGATGAAGTTGTGGAGCGGCTGACACCCAGGTTGACCAAGCAGAGCACCAACATCCGGCCCAGCCTGGAACCTGGGCTCGAGGTGGCACTGACTCTGCGCCACCTGGCCTCAGGGACCACCTACAGGAGCATGCAATATGGCTGGAGGGTGCCACCAAACACCATCAGCATTGTGGTCAGAGAAGTGGTGCAGGCCATCATCGAAGAATACCTGGAGGAGCTCCTCCAGTGCCCCTCCACTGAAGAAGGATGGAAGAAAGTTGCAGAGAGGGTGGTATCAGAGGTGGAACTTCCCACACACCGTTGGAGTCATCGATGGTAAGCACGTGGCCTGCAAAGCTCCACCCAAGTCGGGGTCCACTTATTTCAACTACAAGGGCTTCTTCAGCATCATCCTCTTCGCCATGGTCGATGCTGACTACAAGTTCATCTACATCGATGCTTCAGGCAACGGCTCATGTTCAGATGCCCAGGTATACAACACAAGTGACCTCAAGGAGGGGCTGGAACGCAACCTCATCGTGGGCTTCCCAGATCCAGAACCCCTGCCCAATGACACGCAAGATGTGCCCTACTTCATCGTGGGGGATGATGCCTTCTCCCTCACAACCTACCTCATGAAGCCCTACTCCTCCAGACTCCTCACCCGTGAAGAGAGGATCTTCAACTACAGGCTGTCCAGGGCAAGGTGGGTGGTGGAGAATGCCTTTGGCATCCTGGCCAACAGGTTCCAGTTACTTCTCACCACCATGCAGCATCACCCACAGACATGAGGAGGATCATGGAAGCTTGCTGCATCCTGCACAATTTCATGCACACCCACTACCCAGAACAGGCTCATGGACCTCCAGCAAGGCAATGGGGACATAGAGCCTGGGGAATGGAGGAAAGGGCGAAACCTGATAGACACTCAGGATGTGCAAGGCCCCAACAGAGCCTCACGTGAAGGGAAGAAGCAGCGCAACCTCCTGAAACACTGGTGCAAATCCCCAGCTGGAGCGGTGGAGTGGCAAGACAGGATGATAGTTGCTTAATGGATGCTTCCTTCAGCCTGTCTCATCACACTGATGAGATTGTGCCATGTATGTTGAGTGGCCCTACAATGATCAGGGCATTTAATAAAGAGTTGTATTTGTGTTGACATGTGTGGATGATTATTACATTATTATTGATAATAAAGGGCCATAGGTGTGGCACCTGGGAGGGTGGACTATTCCGTCCCACTATGCTTGCACTGGAGGTTTATCTATCCCACAGCTATTACCCATCCCAAAGAT
The DNA here is from genome assembly GCA_015471245.1 of Laticauda colubrina. NCBI lineage: Eukaryota > Metazoa > Chordata > Lepidosauria > Squamata > Elapidae > Laticauda > Laticauda colubrina. The sequence goes on along the minus strand of BLBF01000039.1, from coordinate 37,940,795 downwards.
ATCCCTGCCCATCCCACAGGTATCCCTGCCCAACCCCACTGCTATCTTAACCCATCCCACAAGCTTGCAAAGGCTTAAACCATTTCTAAAAGTTTCCAGCAAGACTTTATTAAAAAAAAGAAATGAAGCAAGTGTGTGAATCAAAAATATACTTTATTAACAAGAAGCTATAAAACAAAAATGAGTCTCTGGCACTCCTCTTGGTCGCTCAGTCTCAGGGGTGAAGGGTCCAGGTGCTGTGGAGGTGGCTGGTGCTGGAGTGCTTGTCATCAGCTCCTCCAGAAGCAGAAGCAGCAGAAGCCCTAGCCCCAGAAGAGTGAGCCCGTGCTGCAGAAGCTCCAGCAGAACCAGAGTGAGGGCCTGGGGGCGGGATGGGAGCTCTGTCCCTCTTGCAAGGGCTGGCAGCAGATGGCTGAGGCTTGCTGTGCTTCCGCATGGTTGTGGGGTTGCTGGCTGGCAGGGTGGCTGGCAGGAACCAAGGCTGGCAGGAAGGCTTGCAGGGAGGCTGGCAGGGAGGCTGGCAGGCAGGCAGGCACCAAGGCTTGCAGGCAGGCAGGCACCAAGGCTGGCAGGCAGGCTGGCAGGGAGGCAAGCACCAAGGCTGGCAGGGAGGCATGCACCAAGGCTTGCAGGGAGGCAGGCACCAAGGCTGGCAGGAAGGCTGGCAGGCAGGCAGGAACCAAGGCTTGCAGGTAGGCAGGCACCACAGCTGGCAGGCAGGCACCAAGGCTGGCAGGCAGGCATGCACCAAGGCTGGCAGGCAGGCTGGCACCAAGGCTGGCAGCAAGGCTGGCAGGCAGACTGGCTGGTAGCAAGACTGGCAGGCAGGCAGCCAGCAAGGCTGGCAGGGAGGCTGGCAGCGAAGCTGGCAGGCAGGCAGCAAGGCTGGCAGCAAGGCTTGCAGGCAGGCATGCAGGCAGGGCAGGCAAGGCTATCAATGTGTCCGGCAGCAGGTCTTTCCTCTGAATGGTGACCTGATTCTGAGCTGCTTCCCTTTATATCTGCGGGGCTTACGCAATGCATCCTCCCCGCATGCGCAATTAACGCTCGGCATCCATTAGGCTTCCGCTCTGCATCCGCTAGGCTTCCGCTCTGCATCCGCTTCATCCGCTGTGCATCCGCTGTGCATCCGCTGTATCCGTTCCGCATCCGCTTTGCTGCGGCCCCCCGGAAGCCTAGCGGATGTGCCATCTGCTCCCATCCGCTTCCATCCACTGAGCTTCCATTCCGCATCCACTTTCCATCCGCCCTGCATCCTCCCCCCGTCCGTGTTATCCGCTCCGGTTATGCAAATTTTTGCCCCTTTTGAGAGCGAATAACAATGGATGGAACATTTTGCTCGTCCGTTGTGTCCGTTTTGCATCCGTTGGGCAGTGTGACAGAGCCTTTAGTTGGAGAAAATTTGTCCAGTCAGAAATAGTTACAATGGCTGCTGAATACAATTCTTCTCTTCTTCTGCTTTTTTCCTCACTTTAGAGAAGTCAAACAAGAATTAAGAAAATTGGAGACGGAAAAATATACTACATCAAAAACTGTGGTATTTTATTAGTGGCTGATAACTCTTCCTATATCAGAGTAAGCATGTGAGATAGATAACTCTATGAAGACATTTGGAAAAAGTCTCCTGGACTCCCACAAAATGGCAGCAAGGAAAAGGTCACAGAATGACCCCTATAGTGAACGTAGCCAGTGACAAAAACTATTGACCAGAAAATAAGCTGACAAATTTATTCCCTAACATTCTGTTTAGTCCCCTATCATATCCCATTTAGAGAAGTGGGTACATTTTCAGAGACAAAAATTGAGACTGTATCCCAATCACTATTTTTATTTTTATTGTTAAGGATGCTTATGGAACCTATGGTGGTCTAAAAACAGTTTTAGAAATATACAGTAGTATAGGCTGACATTTTGTTTTGTTGTGTGCCCACAAGCTATTTTTTTATTCGATAATTAAAATAATCTAAAGAAAGAAAGCCTGATAAGCAAGCTGCCCCAACTATTTATTCTGCCTATCTCTGGCTTAAATGATGGGTTCTGGGGAACTGTCAAGAAAGCTAAGAAATGGGAGAAAGTAGCAATTAGGACAGCAGCAATAATGGTGAAGCAACAATGTAAAAGAGAGTCAAATGACAAGGTGAGCCACTGCTGGTCTTTTCAATCAAGATTAACATTTGAGAATGTGCATAATGCTCCATGGTCAATCTAGGCATTTAATGAATGGGAACTATAATAGTGAAATTTGCTTACCCAGTGGCAATATGATTCTGAATACCAGATTCTAGAGGCATTACGACAAGAACTACCAAGTCTAGAATCATGGGGGTATTTATTTATGCCTCTTCAAGGAAGGTATGCTTTGTGGCAAAAAGGTTCTTGCTTCTTGTTAGGGAGACCACCTTATTGGTATTACTCAGGCATACAAGTAACACAATTACCCTTCTTGACACTTTTCAAGTCACTTTGCATCCTTCTTCCACACGTCCAGTAGGTGGGAAAAACTTTGTATGTATGTAAAAGGTTTTTCTGTCACTTTCATTACGTGTGAGACAGTAAATGTGAAATGAATCGATGTGGCAGGGTTTTTTGTTTTTTGCCTTAGAAGCATTATTTCATAAAACAATTTCAAAAATATATTGTCAAATATTGTCAAAAAGAAATGCTTCCTTTGTTTTGGCTGTATGAAGCAGGGAAGGCCAAGCAGTTGGATTAGATGCAGCCTTAATTTACTCAGACAGAAGTCATTTTGAGTTTCATCAGCCAAACAAACTCAATATTCAATATATTCATTCAATCCAATTTATCATCCAATAGGATAACTAGTTATGAACTTTTCCCTTTTTAACAGAGATCCTACTGTATATTTCTATAACATATGTAGCAGCTTTATCTTAGCCTTGTTTAGTTTATGCTGTAACTGATATATTTAATGTCAGTGGTTTTGTCTTTATAATAATTGACTATTTGTATATGCGTTCGTTTATGCACTGGTTTTCACCACACATAATTTTTCTCTTCAATTAAAATCTTTAATATTCCTTCATCTATTAAATTAAAAAAGAGGTGGTATCATTTTCATGGAGAATGACAATTGTTACCAAATATGTTTGGATAGTAGGCAGTTAAAGATGGTCTGAAAACTTATAATAGTTTAGGTCCTGGAAGTGTTGTATAGGTCCTGGAAGGGTATAGGTCCTGGAAGCATTGCCATGTAATTTTTCATTGGCTCTGACAGCACATAAAAATGTAGTCAACCATGACATTCTAATGTATAGATCCAGCCAATTCAGAATGCTATAAGATTATGAGTAATCGAACAAAAAGTACAATGGACAGAGATATACATAAATTCTCCTTGCTTTTCTAAATTAAAATATCTCACCCTCGATTTTAGGCTCAATCATTCTCCTGTTTCAGTGGCAAAACTATTACAAGTAAATGATGTATATTTGCTATTCATAAATTTTCTTGAAGATAATTCTCCCCCACTATATTAGATGTGGCCATACCCAGTTCTAATTACACTGATTCTCCTAAGTTGATCTTAAATCAAACTCAAATGTAAAGCTTCTGAGTTTCAAAATCTCTCTTCTCAGTTCCCCGCAAGATTCAAACTGTCTTCACGGGACTGGTTTTTGATCTGGATTTTTGCCCAGCATGATTGAAGATTCCTTGTCTTCCTTACCATTTGGGATTGTTATCTCTGCCTTTTTTTTTTTGCTCTTCTTTGATTTGTATTGTTTTCTTGTTTTAATGCTTTTAACAATTTGAAAACTGTCTGGCATCACTGGGAGTCAGGCAGCATGTACATTTAAACAACAATAATGATTATGATAGTGGGTTAATAATTGGATCAATTATCAAATGAAGAAGTCCTTTTTCATACAATGCCTTCTAATTGTATGAAGATGCTTATCGGGAAGAGATGAAGGCTCTAGTAGACTGGTGCAATAAAAGTAACCTGGTTCTAAATGCTGATAAAACAAAGGAGATCATCATAGATTTTAGAAAGAGCTAGCATAGTCATACTCCACTCAGTATCAGGATGCAGCTATAGGGATAGTCAACATTATTAAATATCTGGGAGTGCAGATAACTAACAATCTGAATTAGTCTCTCCACACGTCATCCTTAGTAAAGCATGAAAACCAGCTTCTGGATTTTCTGCATCAGATGAGGAGAGCACATCCTTCTCCTTCTGCCTTGGCCACTTTTTACAGAAACACAAGTGATCCCAGAAACACAAACTGGATCCCTGTCTGATTTGGTGGCAACAGCACCTCAGATAGAAGATCCATACAGAGAGTGGTAAGGACAGCCATGAAGATTATAGGAAGCTTGCATTCTGGTATTCTGGATACTGCTTACAAGTGCTTTATCCTTAGAACTCAAAACATTGTTAGAGATCCCACACACCCATTTTATGCTCTGTCTGTTTTGCCCTCCACTACTGTGGGAAGAGGTTTCAAAGTATTCCTAACAGGACTACCAGATTTTGTGACAGCTTTGTTCCCTATGCTGTCCACCTGGTAAATTCACAAGATTCATTTTTCTTACCACGAACATGTATACATCTGAAATATACTCTGTTGTTTCTCTGTGTCACATGATATATGTGGGTTTATGCACAATTTTGTATTTATTTATTTTGTCATGTTTATATCGTGCATATTAGAGGTGGTGACTGTTCCATATTAGCATTCTTGGAATACTCTCACCTGATTAGTTAATATGGACTGCACTGTGATTGGACAAAAGACTGACAGTGATTGGTGAGTAAAGAATCAACCGCGATTGGCTGCACTGATCGCGGGAGATTCAGAAAGCTGTCATTGGATGTGAGCCACAAGCAAGCTCTATAAGAAGGGTTGCCATGGCTCACAGGTCCAGCATAGATCTATACCTTTAATAAAGAGCTGAAGTAACATTGGTCTCGAGTCTCTTTTTCCTCCGCTTCTACACTGGCGACGAGAGTGGGATACTGAGACAAAGAGACCAGTCGAGCACGTGGCAACCGAACTGAACAACCGACGAGATGGCTGGCAGCAACTCGCGACCCGCACCCTTCGATCAGGCAACCGAGGACTGGGAGTCATACATCGATCGATTGCTCATGTTCCTTGAGAGCAACAACTTGAAAGATGCAAACAACCACAGGAAGAGAGCTGTGTTCCTGATCCACTGTGGGCCCGCAGTGTTCAAGATGGCCAAAGTGTTGGCCAAGCCCTAAGACATAAAAGAGATGGCATGGCCAGACCTAGACCAGCTACTCCGAAACCACTACGCCCCGGCCGTTCCCAACCTAATCCGGAGACATGAATTCTATTGATGGGATCAGAAGGACGGAGAGAGCATCAGGGACTTTGTGGCAGCCCTAAGAAACATCGGGGGTGCGTGCAGTTTCTCCAACATGGATGAGGATCTGAGAGACCACATGGTTCTCAGGTTAAGAGATCCCATACTCCAGAGCAGACTAATGGCTCGGGCAGACATTACGGTCACCAAGGCCATCGCTGAAGCCACCACAGCCGAGGCCACAAAGAAGTCAGTGGCCAAGATGTGGCAAATGAATGCACGGGACCGGCAAATAACTTCAGAATAACTCATCACCCGAGAAAAGACCCTAGGTTGGTCACAAAGCCACAACAGCACACCACGGGGATGTCGATTTCTCCCCCAATACCGAAGACGAGGAGGAGGAGATCCACAGATTGCAAGCAGAGCAAGACCGAAGGGAGCGGAGAGGTCGTAAGTTGGGTTTTCAGTGCGCCGGATGTGGCAGCTACCACCCCCGTTCAGAGTGCCGGTTCTTAGACACCATTTGCTGGTACTGTGAGAAACAGGGGCGCATCACAAAGGTCTGCCACAACAAACGAAACTACAGCCCGAGGCGATGCGACAATGCGCCCCCAGAACCAGGACAAACATACAGAGAACCGTTGGAGCTGCGAGGGTCGAAGCAAGTGGAGCAAAGCAAGTGTCAGCGAAGCCCGACAGAGAGAAGAGACACACCAAACAGTCACCATTGGGCACTCAAGCAACACCGACACCAGAAAGGTGCACGTGCAGGTCAGCATCGAAGGCAGGCCGTGCAATATGGAAGTGGATTCCGAATTCTACCTCTTCATGGTATCATGGGACACAATCAAGCAGTTAGTGCCCAGCTTACAAAAATGGGAGCTGGAGAGTCAGAAACTAACCATCAAAGACTATCAGGGGAACTGGATCCCCATGATAGGAATTGGACATTTCCACGTTACTTTCAAGAATCATAGGAAAGTACTTCCACCAACCATCATGGACAGAGACCGCCCAAGTCTGCTGGGACTGGAATGGTTCACGCCATTAGTAATCAAGGTGATGGGCATCAACCACATCGAGGAAACAGACTGGGAGGAGGAACTCATGAAGGACTTCCAAGAGGTTTTCGATGGACAATTAGGCAAGTACCTGGGGTCCCCAATATCATTTAATGTGAACCCCAATATTGCTCCAATCCGTCTTAAACTGAGGCGAGTTCCATTCGCACTCAAGCCAAAAATCGATGAGCAACTAGACAAGCTCATCACGCAAGGGGTCCTGGAGCCAATAGATCACGCATGCTGGGAGACCCCAATAGTCACCCCGATAAAACCAGACGGGTCAGTGAGAATTTGTGGTGACTACAAGGCAACCCTAAATAATGCACTGCAACAGAGTTCGTAGTCTTCACAAAGCTCGACCTGGCGCAGGCATACCAGCAGCTGCCAGTCGATGCCGAGATTGTGGAAATGCAAACTATTGTGACCCACAGGGGGGCTTTCCTGTGCAAAAGACTCCAATTTGGAGTCAGCGTGGCACCAGGGGTGTTCCAGAGCTTAATGGAATGATTACTATAAGGCATAAAAGGAGTGGTGCCATATTTCAATGATGTTTTGGTAGTAGCCAAAAACAAAAGACAGTTGGGGAGCTGCCTCAGGGAAGTCCTGCAGAGGTTTAAAAATGTAGGACTAAAAGTAAAAAAAGAAAAGTGCCAGCTATGCACTGAAAAAGTAGAGTTCCTGGGATACCTAGTTGATAAAGACGGAATTCACCCCACAGAGAAAAAAATTAAAGCAATCAAGGAAGCCCCAAGACCACAAAATAAAGCAGAGTTACAGGCTTTCCTAAGACTAATTAACTTTTACAATGTTTTTTTGCCACAAAAGGCAACGACGGCAGAACCTCTGCATAGGTTATTCAACAAAACAGCCAGCTGGTCCTGGGGCAAGTGGGAAGAAGCCGCATTCCAGAAAATAAAAGATCTCCTCACATCGGATTCAGTCCTCATCCAATACAGCAAAACCCTACCACTAACGGTGACCTGCGACGCCTCACCATTCGGCATCGGAGCCATACTGAGCCATACTCTGCCAGACAGGAGAGAAGCACCGATTGCATACTTCTCTAAGACATTATCAAAGGCATAAAGGAACTATAGCCAGCTCGACAAGGAGGCACTAGCAGCGGTCACCGACGTGAAGCGGTTTCACGAATACCTGTACGGTAGGAACTTCACCCTTATCACCAATCACAAACCACTTCCATGGATCTTGGCAGGGAACAAGAGGTGGTCTGAGTTCCTTACCACCTACAACTACCAGCTAATACATCGCCCTGGAAAAAGCATCTTGCACACCAATGCATTAAGCTGTTCCCCCCTGCCGGATCCAGAGGACCCAGCACCCACCACATCCACCCTGCAAATAGAGACACTGTCCAACCTGCCAACGACTGCATCTGACATTGCTAGAGAGACAATCAAAGACAGGAAACTGGCGTGGGTTTTGAGGTGGGTAGAAAAAGGGTGGCCAGAAACCGAGAGCAGTGACCAGTTTAAACCTTTCCGGAACCGGCAGACTGAACTATTTTCCCAAAAGGGATGTATTTTATGGGGCAATAGAGTGGTGGTTCCACAAACATTGCAAATGAGGATATTGCACATGCTGCACGAGGGATACCCAGGCATCATAAAGATGAAATCCTTGGCCAGAAGCTACGTTTGGTGGCCAGGGATGGACAAAACCATCGAGACATGGGTGTCAACATGTGATAAATGTCAAAGATCCAGGCCAAAACCTCCTTCCACACCAACACTCAAGTGGGAAACACCCAGGGGCCCATGGTCAAGGGTCCACATAGACTTTGTGGGACCCACAAAAGGACACACCTTTTTAATCACAGTTGACGCTTACTCCAACTGGTTGGAGGTAAGCATTATGCAATCTACCACAACAGAAGCGGTCATAAAAAAACTTACTAAGCTTTTTGCCACCCATGGACTACCAGACTTGCTAGTCTCTGACAACGGGCCACAATTCACGGCATTGGCATTCGAACAATTTCTCACTGAACGGGGCATACGGAATGCATTGACAGTGCCCGCTCATCCGGCAGCGAACGGGCGGGTGGAACGAATGGTCAGATACACGAAAGATGCCCTAGAAAAAATGGACATAGGAAGCATGCATGAAAAAATAAATAAACTACTAACAATACAACATATAACACCCAGCTCAAAAACCAACAAAAGCCCAGCAGAGCTCCTCATGGGAAGAAAACTCCAATCCCACCTAGACAGATTGCACCCAACATATAATTTCAAAAAACCACCAGACTCGACTAGCAGGTACCAATTCACAGCATTGGCATTCGAACAATTTTGAACAATTTAATCCGTGAGACACAGTTTATGCTAAAAACTTTTCAGGTGACCTGCTCTGGGTACCTGCCAAGATAACCCAGGTGACAGGTCCCCAGTCATACCAGCTAGAAAGGGGGGACGGAAGGAATTGGAAATGACATATCAACCAACTATGATCAAGAACAACCTCCAACAATATGAGCAATGCACAAACACCACAAAAAGACTTAAATAAAAAAACTAGAGGGGGGGGGGAGAAACCCCAAACAATTACCAAAAGGAAGGAGAAAATCCTCCCACAGCACAGCAGCAAACCGAACACGCCCAACCAACACAAACCGAGCAACCACCACCAACACCAATAGAGAAAGAAACCAACAACACTTACCAACAAACGAAGGCAGCAGAAGGGGACCAGCAGAAGGGGACCCACATGGAACCTCGCCTGGAAGAAACAGCCAAGCCAGTTCAACCAGCCCGGAAAGACCAGCCGGGAATGGAGAAGCTGACAACTCAACTGACCCCAGTAGACCAGGTGGGAGTTGCAGCGAAAGGCTTGACTCACCCTTCCAGGCAGTTCCATACAGAAGAGCAGGAGCGACAAAGATCCCATCCGAACCGTCTGAAGACCACGCAACAACTGAGCTGTGCAGGTCAAGTAGGCAGATTAAAAGCCCCGCCTACCTACAGGACTACGTCATGTAGGATGGACCAAACCAAGAGGGGAGGGGTGTTCTATATTAGCATTCTTGGAATACCCTCACCTGATTGGTTAATACAGACCGCACTGTGATTGGACGAAAGAACGACAGTGATTGGTGAATAAAGAATCAACCACGATTGGCCGTGCCAATCGTGGGAGATTCAGAAAGCTGTCATTGGATGCAAGCCGCCGGCAAGCTCTATAAGAAGGGCTGCCGCAGCTCGCAGGTCTAACACAGATCTATACCTTTAATAAAGAGCTGAAGTTACACTGGTCTCGAGTCTCTTTTTCCCACACTTCTACAATGACCCTTTGACAGATGTTTTCTGTATCTTGTACAGAGGTGGATTCAAAAACTGTTCAGATGCAGAGAGATAACTCAACAGGACGTCCATAACAAAGAACATTTATTGGTTCATCAGGCATCCTTATAACTGACATTTGTGATAAAGTTCTTCTTTTATGACCAATCCTTTGTATATCTGCCTTGCAATGACAGATGGTTATCTCCTAACCCATCTCGTAGTGGTAGAAAAGCTGCTATCAGTTCATGAGTCCAGGCAAGAATGGAGGGAAGCCTCCCCCAACTCCTCAGGGTCAATTTAGTGACCAATCAGAATTACAGTTGTGGCCACGTAACATAAACTACATTTCCCAGGATATCTTCAACTACATTTACCATGATGCATTCCCTTAAGGGGACAGCTCATAATTCCTAAGTAACTATCCAATTCCCATAGACTGGCTGGGACAGCACACTCCCCACCTGGAATTGTAAATTCCACTATTAAGAGAAGAGAAAAAAAATAACTATAAACTAAGATAAGCAGTAAACAGTAATACTAACTGAATAGCATATAACTATATGACTAAGATAAACAGTTAGCTATATAACTAAGAAAAAACAGTAAACATTAATAAAGCATCAAACAAAGCAAAGCATGAAAAGCTTGAGGTTCAATCTTCAAATTCGGCCTCTTGGTGAATGTCTGCTGGTCACCTCTGGTGGCCTTTTAGGGTATACAGGTACTCTTGGTGGCAAAGGTGAAAGTCTGGAGGTCGTGTCTGGCAGCCTTTTAGGGTTGACAGGTATTCTAGGTACCAACCGTGAAAGTCTGTATGTCGCTTCTGGTGTCCTTCTGGGGTTGGAATGGTAGTCTTGCTTCCACGGTGTCAAAAAGCATCAAGAACATTGGGAAACTGTTGGAAAGGGCATTGCTGAAGTATATGCCTGTGTAGAGTGTTTAGTGGATGTCTGGTGGTTGTTGGTGGTTGTTTAGGGTGATGTAGCAAACGTGTACTGATTGGTGGCGGCCCTTGAGGCTGGCACATAATTCTTGTTTTTGATGGTGCTAAAGTGCTGAAGGTGCTAAAGGCTGTTGGACTGGATAGTGCTAAGGCATTTGCCTGGGTTGGAGTCTGCATCTGAGCGTCACTGACAATTCCTATGATCCCCCATCGCCCAGGAGATTTGATGGCCACTGGGCTGTCTACAGGGCCGCCGACTGACTTGGAGAAGAGAAAGGTGCATGGGGCATTATTTCCCAGCAAGAGTAGGATATCAGCCTCTGGATCTAGAGCGGGAAAGTGATGGGTCAGGTGCTGTAGGTGAGGAATGCTACTTATGACCTCAGGTGTTGCAATCTGACTGTGGTCGGTCAGATTCCCATCGCATTCAAATACAGGTGATAGTGGGAACTGGGTACTTCCATCTAATGACTCTGTGCAAAGTCCAGTAGCTTTCCTCCCCGCCGTGCTTCTTGGTCCATGGCACATTGATACAGTGAAGGGAAGTTCGTTCTGTTGCACCTCAAATAGATCGAAGAATTCAAGTTTGGCCAGGATGCAGATGCTTTGAGTGTCTATCTGTATGTATATTTTCATGGTGTCTTTGAGGCGTCCTTCAGGGTACACTTTGGTTAAGCAGATGGGAAGATACAAATGAGGGTGTGGTGAGTGGGCTTGGAGTCATGCTTGGTTTTGGTTGTGGTTTGTCAGTCTGCTGAGGACCCTTGTGTGCTTCTGTGGTACAATAAGGCTCCTTGTTCAAAGGAGGGTTGTGAGATATCTGCTGTGGTGGCTCAGCACCTGGATGCAGTGTGGTTGGGTGCTGGTCACTTTTGCAGATGTGACATTGCACTTTGGTTGTGCAGTATTTGGGCAAATGTTTGGATTCGCAACACTTGTAGTAGTATTGGTACTCCCTTAGTAACTCTTTTCATTGGGTCAGTGATTTCACTGCAAACCCAACGCAGCTATTCAGTGAGTGATGCGTGCTGTGCACAGGACAAAACTATATTTTTCTTCTGTTTCGAGATCTAAAGTGGGTTGTATCAGATGAGTTCTCTCCCCAACTATGTGTGGATGAAGAAGGATGGAAGAAAGTTGCAGAGCAGTGGTATCAGAGGTGGAACTTCCCCCACACCATTGGAGCCATAGATGGGAAGCACGTGACCTGCAAAGCTCCAGCCAACTCAGGGTCCACTTATTTCAACTGCAAGGGCTTCTTCAGCATCATCCTCTTCGCCATGGTTGATGCTGACTACAAGTTCATGTACATCAATGCTTCAGGGAACGGGTCAGCTTCAGATGCCCAGGTATACAACACCAGTGACCTCAAGGAGGGGCTGGAACGCAACCTCATCGTGGGCTTCCCAGATCCAGACCCCCTGCCCAACGACACGCAAGATGTGCCCTACTTCATCGTGAGGGATGACGCCTTCTCCCTCACAACCTACCTCATGAAGCCCTACACTTCCAGACTCCTCACCTGTGAAGAGAGGATCTTTAACTACAGGCTGTCCAGGAGAAGGCGGGTGGTGGAGAACGCCTTTGGCATCCTGGCCAACAGGTTCCAGGTACTTCTCACCACCATGCAGCATTGCCCAGAGACTGTGAGGAGGATCATGGAAGCTTGCTGCATCCTGCACAATCTTATGCGCACCCGCTACCCAGTCTTGCAGAACAGGCTTGTGGACCACCAACAAGGCAATGGGGACATGGAGCCTGGGGAATGGAGGCAAGGGCGAAACCTGATAGACACTAAGGATGTGCAAGGCCCCAACAGAGCTTCACGTGAAGGGAAGAAGCAGCACAACCTCCTGAGACACTGGTGCAACTCCCCAGCTGGAGCAGTGGAGTGGCAAGACAGGATGATAGATGATTAATGGATGCTTCCTTCAGCCTGTCTCATCACACTGATGAGATTGGGCCATGTATGTTGGGTGGGCCTACAATGAACAGGGCATTTAATAAAGAGTTGTGTTTATGTTGACATGTGTGGATGATTGATTATATTATTTATCCCACAGGTATCCCTGCCCAACCCACAGCTATTACCCATCCCAAAGATATCCCTGCCCATCCCACAGCTATTACACATACCAAAGGTATCCCTGCCCATCCCACTGCTATCCTCACCCATCCCACAAGCATGCAAAGGCTTAAACCATTTCTAAAAGTTTCCACCAAGACTTTATTTAATAAAATAAATGAAGCAAGCGTGTGAAGCAAAGATAATCTTTATTAATAACAAGATGTAAAAGAAAAATGACCCAAGTCAAGTGTCCAAAGCAAAAATAAAGTCAACAGGTAGCCACCCAGTCTCTGGCACTCTTATCGGTCACTCGGAGGCGTGCCCAGTCTCAGGGGTGAAGGGTCCAGGTGCTGTGGAGGTGGCTGCTGCTGGAGTGCTGGTCTGAAGCGCTACTGGGGTGCCTGGCCCTGAGAGGACAACAGGGGATGGTGTGTTGAGGAAGCTCTCAGACAGCTGGCTAAGCCCCATGATGTTGAGAGCCCCTTCCTCCATGACATGGGGTGTCAGCCCCAATACCGATGACAGATGTCCTGAGGCCGGGCTTGGCTGTGGGGTGGAGGAAGGAGCAGTGTAGTGGGGCTGTCTGGTCTGCAGCTGGGTGAGGACTGGCGTCGGTGGCATCTGTGGCATGGCTGGCATCAGTGGCGTGGCTGGCATCGGTGGCGTGGCTGGCATCAGTGGCACCAGTGGCGTTCGATGTACCTGTGCCTGGACTGGGAAGGGCTGCCTGTGCTGCTGGATCTCCTGGTAGCTGTAGCCTTGGAAGGGTAGGGCCTGTGGAAAGCCTTGGAAGGACAGTGACATCACCTGGGGTGGAGGAGCAGCCCTGGACTGGGTGGGAGCAGGTTCATCTTGGTCTGGAGAGTTGTGAAGAAGATCGGTGATCCTGTCCTTCACCACCTGGTACTGGGTTTCCAACATGTTCATGAGGGTCTGGTTGACATAGGTGAGGAAGGGCTTGAGGTTGGAGGATGGGGCATCGGTGTGTACCAGCTGAGAGAGGAGATCTATGCTGCTCCTGATGGTGTCTTTTATCTCCAGCAGGACAGTGTGGCTCTGCCCCTCCGGTTTGCCTCTCTGCCTTTCTGTGGAGGTGGAGCTGGCGGTGGATGCGGGTTGGGCTGTGGTGGAAGTGCCGTCTCCTTTCTCCCGCTGCGTCAGTGGCAGCAGAAGCCCCAGCAAAAGCAGAGTCAGGGCCAGGGGGTGGGAGGGTGGCCCTGTCCCTCTTGCCAGGGCTGGCAGCAGATGGCAGAGGCTTCCGTTTCTTCCCCATGGTTGTTGGGTTGCTGGCTGGCTGGCCGGCTGGCTGGCAAGCTGTGTCTGGAAGCAGGTCTTTCCTCTGAATGGTGACCTGCTTGTGAGCTGCTTCCGTTTATATTCACGGGGCTGACGCATTGCATCATCCCCGCATGCGCAGTAAACGCTAGGCATCCGCTAGGCTTCCTCTAGGCATCAACTAGGCTTCCGCTCTGCATCCGCTTCATCCGCTGTGCATCCGCTTCATCCGCTCGGCATCCGCTCTGGATCTGCTCTTTCCGTTCTGCGTCCGCTTTGCTACGCTCCCCCGGAAGCCTTGTGGATGTGCCATCCGCTCTCATCTGCTTCCATCTGCTAGGCTTCCGTGGAGCATCTGCTTTCCATCTGCCCTACATCCTCCCCCCGTCCGTTTCTTTCCGTGTTGTCCGCTCTGGTTATGCAAATTTTTGCCCCTTTTGAGAGTGGATAACAATGGATGGAACATTTTTCTCATCTGCTGTGTCCTTTTTACAAACATTTTGCATCTGTTGGCCAGTGTGACAGGGCCTTTAGCAGTTGTGGTGATAACTCTTTAGCCTAAGGATTGAGTGTGGCAATTGTGATTGGTTGCAGGTCAACTTGTTGAGAAGTTGTTGTGAGCACTGATGGGTTAATTTGCTTACCTGGCAGGCCATGAGATGTTGGAGTGGGGTTTCTGGTGCTGGGAAGAGAATCTCGGACCTTATTATGTACAACATCAGTTGGATAAGGTTTGCTGTTGGAGGGAAATGAATCTCGTACTTTAGGTCATACAATGTCAGTTGTGGAACTGACGTGTAGAGTCTGTGGTTGAGATTCTTCCCTGTGCTTCCTTGGTTGTGGAAGATTGCTAGGCACCTGAGGCAGTTTCATCTGTTCATTTGGAATCGAATGCTGCTCATCCACATAAGCCTTGACCCATGTATCTGAGCTTTCTTCTCCCAATTCTTCAAGGCTGAATTGGAGGGAGGTGTTGTCGGCCATCTTCTGCCATGCTGCTGCCCGTGCCATCTTTGTTGCTGAGACTCTTCACCAACTCCAATTTGGCCTGTGCTGTGGCCTGGGCTTTGGCAATTTCTTCCTGTTGAGCCGCTATTTCTGCCTTCTGCCGTGTCACCTCCTCTGTGGTGTGTAGCTCTGTGTCTTCTACTGCAGCTTCTATTTCAGCTTCTGCAGGCTGTTTGGCATAATTTGCTGCTTTGGAGGCCTGAGATGCTCCGCTTCGATGGGAGGATGCTCTGGAAAGATGGTGAGATCTGGCAGTAAAGAATTGTCACAAGACACTTGAACCTGTTTGCGATCTAGCTGATTTGGGATGAAGGGAGGGGGCTTTCTTAGAATGGTGGGAAGAAGACACATGTGATCAAGGAGCTATATCGGATGTGCTCCCTTGATGCTACTTCCTGACAAAGCACATTGTGAAGCACTGCCTGGAAGGCTGTCTTGCTTTTCTCAACAGTCTTCACATTCCTTGTGAAATGCCTCGAAGTATTGGATGTGTATTAAGAATCTGGGGTCGCCCAGTTTTGACTGGATGGACTTGAGGTTGTTTTTGCTGCATCTCCACCATGCGAAAAGGGCATCTCAATCATGTAGCAATGTACGGAGTTTCTCAGGGGACAGCTTATGTATTGGGGCATCATAGATCTTCTCAAGCTTCGCCCATGAGTCTGTGTAGCAGTGATATTGCTCCTGCCAATCATTCTTCAAGAGTTCTTCCATGGGTTCGGAAAGCTTCTTACTCTTTCTGAAGTCGTAGGCTTTCAGAGGTATCGTGGCTTCTCCATAGGGTTGGACATCGGATTGTTGGACAAAGGCGGTTGTTGGGAACCAGGCTCCACATTTACAACAAGGGTGGATGGAGGATTCGGGTCTTCTGGTACATCAGAGACATCTGTCATGGCTGAGGAAGTTGCCATGCTTCAAATTGGCAAAGGGAGAATTTTGAAAAATGTAGTGGTTTTCCATTGAATTCCTTTGTTTCTTGCTAGGGTGCACTGCAAGCAGGTAGCAGAAAGTAGAATTGCTGCTGGTGGCACTGCAAAGTCTGGGCGATGGTAGCACAGCACACAGTATGGCTGCTTCTAGGGTGCCTTGTGAGCTTGTGACAGAAGGGGGCACTAGAGGTTGTGTCGCATAGTCTGAAGACTTGAGGGCAGAATGCAGAAATATGCCTATAAGGGTCACTTGCTTCACAAGGTGGCAGCAGAGGGTTAGTAAGACACTGTTGCTACGCCCATGTTAGGTTGCAGATACTCTTGTGACCTTTGAATTAAGTTGATTAAATGGTGCACAATAGTTTCAAAAAAGGGATTGTCATTGGATAATCACTCTGGTCAAATTGAATAAATCATCCACAATAGTTTCAAAGGGGGTTATCATTGGAGAAACACTCTGGTCAATATTTGGAACTGTGTAAAAAAAATCAAAGTCTGGGAAATTTCTCCTTGAGCCCAGATGTAGCTGTGGGGTGCGTTGCTTAAATATTAAATCCAGCAGCAATTCTACTTTCTACCGCTATGAGATGGGTTAGGAGATAACCATCTTTCACTTTTCTGTATCTTACACACAGGTAGATTCATAAACTGTACAAATGCAGAGAAATAACTGAACAAGACGTCCATAACAAAGAACATTTATTGGTTCATCAGGTATCCTTATAACTCACATTTGTAATGAAGTTCTTCTTTTATGACCAATCCTTTGTATATCTGCCTTGTAGTGAAAGATGGTTATCTCCTAACCCATCTCGTAGCAATAGAAAAGCTGCTATCAGTTCATGAGTCAAGGCAAGAATGGAGGGAAGCCTCCCCCAACCTCTCAAGGGTCAATTTAGTGACCAATCAGGATTACAGATGTGGCCACGTGACATGAACTATATTTCCCAGGATACCTTCAACTACATTTACCATGATGCAATCCCTTAAGGGGATAGCTCATAATTCCTAAGTAACTATCCAATTCCCATAGACTGGCTGGGACAGCACAAGCTGTATGCAATGAAATTTCATTTTAATGTATGTTGATTAGTGACAATAAAGTTACTCTGTTCTATTCTATTCTATTCTATTCTATTCTATTCTATTCTATTCTATTCTATTCTATTCTATTCTATTCTATTCTATTCTATTCTATTCTATTCTATTTTGTCCTAAATGTATCCACTGGCTAAGCCTGAGTTTTGTGTGAAAGGATGTGTTTCTTCGAATGGTTTCTGACCAATTTCAGCAGACCCATAAATCAACATGTCCATATAATAAATGTGCATAAATTCAGAAGCAAGATTATTCTAGACGTCTAAATAGGAGTAGGAATGCTTAGTTTTCCACTGCATATACTGACTAGACACTTTCTTATTTACATCTTAGATTACATCTAAAACTGCTATTAGATATAACTAAGACATTACATCTAGAATAATACAAGATAATGTTTGCTGGTACTTGTCTTTGGAGATTCCCAGTCATGCAGGTCATGGTTGTCTGCAAAGTGCCTTTTTCAAGAGGCATCTGGACTTTCTGATTTTTATTTGAAGATATTTCACTTCTCATCCAAGAAGCTTCTTCAGCTTTGATGGATTCTATTTCTCACCATCCAGTCAGAGCTGAAGAAGCTTCTTGGATGAGAAGTGAAATGAAAAATCAGAAAGTCCAGATGTTTCTTGAAAAAAGCACCTTTGGAGGTTTGCTGGTATTAACAGAATAGGAAACTGAGGCTGAATTAAAGGTGACACCATTTTCTTGCCTTGATCAGTTTGATAAATTTTGTGAAGTGAAACAGTTTTCTGAATAAGAAGTGTATGTGATGTAACAAGAGGAGAAAATCTGAGTTTAGCTTTAAGGATTAAATTTAATCTTAAATTTAAAACTAAATTTAAAATTTCTAGAAAAAAATATCTTGAGAAGTACTATGGACAAATATTGGGGTCATAGTTGCAGGATATTTGTCCCTATTGGTTCCATGATTGAACTCTAAGGAAAGACTAATCTCAAGATATTTGAGTTCTGGCAAGGAACAGAAAGATGAGAATAATTTTAGGACAATACAATACATTTCTCTGGAAAGAACAGCAGCATTTCAGATATTTGTGATTCATTGACTTTCTTAGTGTTTCCTGGTTAATGATTACAAAACACATGCTCCTGAAAAACATTTCAGATAGAAATCCCTACAATGAGATCACACTAACTAGACACCTGTATATTCACTACAGTGGTGTCAACAATAATGACTAGTCACATCCCAAATCAGTTTTTTCATAACAATACTGTAACAGTTAAACAACATACATTGAAATGTGAGTAATCAAGTGATGAAAGCTATAGAATAAGTTGTACTAAGTATATGAAATACAGATTTCAGCTTCTCTACTATAGCTGTAACATACGTAAGTATTTGCTCTGTGAATAAATGCTGCCATGTTGTGAAACTCCATGGTAGCTTGAATATAATGAATATAATTCATAACTTGTTTACTCAGTCCACATTGGCAATTGTTCCTTTCTGTTCCAGATACTTAACACATACTCATATTCCCATTCTTCAAATATTTTGTCCTGGGAAGCAAATGTACAGTATGAGATTTCAAACTTGTTGTGAAATAGTTCTGCCTTGGTTACAGCTTAAGCCCATGTCACACTGGCCAACGGATGCAAAAAGGACACAGCAGACAAGCAAAATGTTCCATCCGTTGTTATCCGCTCTCAAAAGGGGCAAAAATTTGCATAACCAGAGCAGATAACATGGACGTGGGGAGGACGCAGGGCGGATGCAAAGTGGATGCGGAACGGAAGCCCAGCGGATGGGAGTGGATGGGAGTGGGTGGCACATCCGCAGGGCTTCCGGGGGGCCTCAGCGAAGTGGACGCGGAACGGATACAGCGGATGCAGAGCGGACGCCGAATGGATGAAGCGGATGCAGAGCGGAAGCCTAGCGGATGCAGAATGGATGCCTGGCGTTCACTGCGCATGCGGGGAGGATGCATTGCGTCAACCCCGTGGATATAACGGAAGCAGCTTGGAAGCAGGACGCCATTCAGAGGAAAGACCTGCTGCCGGACGGATTGGCTGCCTTGCCTGCCCTGCCTGCATGTCTGCCTGCCAGCCTTGCTGCCAGCCTTGCTCCCAGCCTTGCTGCCAGCCTCCCTGCCAGCCTCCCTGCCAGCCCCTGCTGCCAGCCGGTCTGCCTGCCAGCCTTGCTGCCTGCCTTCCTGCCAGCCTTGGTTCATGTCTGCCTGCCAGCCTTCCTGCCAGCCTTGGTTCATGTCTGCCTGCCAGCTTCCTGCCAGCCTTGGTTCATGTCTGCCTGCCAGCCTTGGTGCCTGCCTGCCTGCCAGCCTTCCTGCCAGCCTTGGTGCTTGCCTCCCTCCCAGCCTTCCTGCTAGCCTTGGTGCCAGCCTCCCTGCCAGCCTTTCTGCCAGCCTTGGTTCCTGCCAGCCTCCCTTCCTGCCAGCAACCCCACAACCATGCGGAAGCACAGTAAGCCTCAACCATCTGCTGCCAGCCCTGGCAAGAGGGACAGAGCTCCCATCCCGCCCCCTGGCCCTCACTCTGGTTCTGCTGAGGCTTCTGCAGCACGGGCTCACTCTTCTGGGGCTGGGGCTTCTGCTGCTTCTGCTTCTGGAGGAGCTGATGACAAGCACTCCAGCACCAGCCACCACCACAGCACCTGCACCCTTCACCCCTGGGACTGAGCGACCAAGAGGAGTGCCAGAGACTCATTTTTGTCTTATAGCTTGTTGTTAATAAAGTCTATTTTTGATTCACACACTTGCTTCAATTCTTTTTTTTAATAAAGTCTTGCTGGAAACTGTTAGAAATGGTTTAAGCCTTTGCATGCTTGTGGGATGGGAAAGGATAGCTTTGGTATGGGTTAGGATACCTGTGGGATGGGTAATAGCTGTGGGATGGGTTAGGATAGCTGTGGGATAGATAAAGTGCAAGCATAGTGGGACTGGATGGTCCACCCTCCCAGGTGCCACACCTACGGCCCTTTATTATCAATAACAATGTAATAATTATCCACACATGTCAACATAAACACAACTCTTTATTAAACGCCCTGTTCATTGTAGGCCAACCAAACATACATGGCCCAATCTCATCTGTGTGATGAGACAGGCTGAAGGAAGCATCCATTAAGCATCTACCATCCTGTCTTGCCACTCCACTGCTCCAGCTGGGGAGTTGCACCATTGTCTCAGGAGGCTGCGCTGCTTCTTCCCTTCACGTGAGGCTCTGTTGGGGCCTTGCACATCCAGAGTGTCTATCAGGTTTTGCCCTTGCCTCCATTCCCCAGGCTCCATGTCTCCGTTGCCTTTTGGAGGTCCACGAGCCTGTTCTGCAAGACTGGGTAGCGGGTGCGCATGAGATTGTGCAGGATGCAGCAAGCTTCCATGATCCTCCTCACAGTCTCTGGGCAATGCTGCATGGTGGTGAGAAGTACCTGGAACCTGTTGGCCAGGATGCCAAAGGCGTTCTCCACCACCAGCCTTGCCCTGGACAGCCTGTAGTTGAAGATCCTCTCTTCACAGGTGAGGAGTCTGGATGTGTAGGGCTTCATGAGGTAGGTTGTGAGGGAGAAGTCGTCATCCTCCACAATGAAGTAGGGCACATCTTGTGTGTCGTTGGGCAGGGGTTCTGGATCTGGGAAGCCCACGATGAGGTTGCGTTCCAGCCCCTCCTTGAGGTGACTGGCGTTGTATACCTGGGCATCTGAAGATGAGCCGTTGCCTGAAGCATCGATGTACATGAACTTGTAGTCAGCATCGACCATGGCAAACAGGATGATGCTGAAGAAACCCTTGGAGTTGAAATAAGTGGACCCCAACTTGGCTGGAGATTTGCAGGCCACGTGCTTGCCATCTATGGCTCCAATGGTGTGTGTTAAGTTCCACTTCTGATACCACTGCTCTGCAACTTTCTTCCATCCTTCTTCAGTGGAGGGGTACTGGAGGAGTGCTTCCTTGTATTCTTCGATGATGGCCTGCACCACTTCTCTGACCACAATGCTGATGGTGTTGGATGGCACCCTCCAGCCATTCTGCATGCTCCTGTAGGAGGTCCCTGAGGCCAGGTGGCGCAGAGTGAGTGCCACCTTGAGCCCAGGTTCCAGGCTGGGCCGGAAGCTGGTGTTTGCCTTGGTCAACCTGGGTGTCAGGTGCTGCACAACTTCATCAAACATGGCTGGCGGCATCCTCATGAAGTTCTGGAACGCCCGAGTGTCTTCGCTCCTGAGCTCCACCATCAGCTTGTTGTACAGTCCGTCCTCCGCTCTACTGGCAAACCATCTTCGGACCCAGACTCTTTTTGGGTGGCTCCTTTTCTTCTCGCAGTAGTGTTCACAGAGCCTGCAGATGGCTTCGCACTGTTGCAGAATGATGGTGGCTGCCGAAAGGACTTTGTTACAAACCACGGTGGACATGACTGGATGCTGTGGAAGAGGAAGAGGCAGATGAAGGCTGCAGAGGTCTGCACCACTGGGCTGCTGTTCTGAAAATGCGATGCAGGCGAGTTGCTCCCCCTTTTTATAGGCAGTATAGGTTTTCCGCGAGGCATCCTCTAGGCATCCTCTAGGCATCCTTTAAACATCCTTAATATCCGAGATAGGTCCCCTCTGCGGACGTTTTTTTCCATTTTAAACGCTTTGTTTCTGTGCTGCATCCGCTAGGCATCTGTTCTGCATCCGTTCTGCGTCCGTTCCGCTTCCTCCCTGCGTCCGTTTACCGCTGGAGCAGATGGAGTTGCACAGATGCATAGCGGATGCCTAGCGGATATAGCGGATGTGTAACAGATGCATAACGGAAGCGTAGTGGATGCGTTGTGGATGCAGAACGGACAAACTGGATACATTTTCCGCGCAAAAGTTTTAGGCAGCCCAAAACTTTTGGAGCGGATGAAACGTCCATAAACGGATGCTGGATGGATAGAGACGAAGCAAAACGGAGGCAGTTAGTACAGAACGGATACATCGCGTTAACCAACGGATGGCAAGCTTTTTTGTCCATTTTACATCCTCTTTGCATCCATTGGTTCAGTGTGACATGGGCTTTATGTGTCTAAGACGGTCATTCATTTCAAGATATGCAATAATTAATGCTATATAGTTGCTTGACACTGAGTTTGGGATATTTTTGCCATGACCATCCATTTAGCTGCCCTACCAATTACTGAACTCTTGTCCTTTGTAGCACACAATGTCCAGTGATTCAGTCAACCAGGAAAATAGTCATTTTCTAAGTTGACCCAATTTGGAAAGGAAGTGGGGAACATCACTTCCTAATATTAGTTGCTTCCTTTCCCAGGTTCTGGTTTCTCCTCTCTCTTAACAGAATCAGGTAAAACAAGCCAATTGGTTTCTTTCTAACTTTCAGTAGCAATTTCCCCTCATGCTGTAATGAAGCAGACAGCAACTAAAATTATTACAACAAAATTCCATCAGTCAGTGGTCAGGAAGAAAAGATTAAAGACTCAAAGAACAAAAAATATATGCCAGATTCCCGGCAGTTAAATTTACTAAGTACTCTGCAGGTGTTTAACTACAAGTATATCTAGTTTGATCTCTTTCTGTGTTTAAAAAGCCATTAAAAAATCCATTCAGCATAGCATGCATTTCAAAAATTAGCATAACCTTACTCAAACTAAATAATCTAATAAAACATCTTAGCAACCATTTAGAAGTTGTCCCCTCAAGAAATTTGGTTGCTATTTATTTATTTATGTTTTTATTTATTTTGGACTTGATTCATTTTAGCCCTCATAAAATGTTAATGTTGCCAGGGCCAAGCCATTCCTCTTTATTTTTCAGAAAAACAATCATTTTTAATAAAAATAACCAGGGAAAAAAACCTGCCACTGTGCAACTGAAATGTATATTTTTTAGCACGTGTTAACCTGTAATTCTCCTACATTGACATAACTAATGAGGCAATTTGTATTTTGATTCTCCAGACAAATTTGATTCTTCAGGCGAAAAAGCAAAGGAACCAATTTGTCGTACTAGATAATCATAGAATTAATTCTCAGTTGTACATATAGGAAATTATCAGAGGACATCTCAGTTATTATCGATATTCAATCCTTTTACAAACAAGCTATTTTAAAGTATTCTGTTTTATTTACTAACTTATTTAAATATATACACTGCTCAAAAAATAAAGGGAACACAAAAATAAGACATCCTAGATCTGAATGAATAAAATATTCTTATAAAATACTTTGTTCATTACATAGTTGAATGTGCTGACAACAAAATCACACAAAAATTATCGATTGAAATCAAATTTAGCAACCCATGGAGGTCTGGATTTGGAGTTGCACTCAAAATTAAAGTGGAAAAAAACACTACAGGCTAATCCAACTTTGATGCAATGTCCTGAAAACAAGTCAAAACGAGGCTCAGTAGTGTGTGTGGCCTCCACGTGTCTGTATGACCTCCCTACAACGCCTGGGCATGCTCCTGATGAGATGGCAGAAGGTCTCCTGAGGAATCTCCTCCCATACCTGGACTAAAGCATCTCCCAACTCCTGGACAGTCTGTGGTGCAACGTGGCATTGGGGGATGGAGCGAGACATGATGTCCCAGATGTTCTCAATTGGATGCAGGTCTGGGGAACAGGCAGGCCAGTCGATAGCATCAATGCCTTCGTCTTGCCGGAACTGCTGACACACTCCAGCCACATGAGGTCTAGCATTGTCGTGCATTAGGAGGAACCCAGGGCTAACCGCACCAGCATATGGTCTCACAAGGGGTCTGAGGATCTCATCTCGGTACCTAATGGCAGTCAGGCTACCTCTGGCAAGCACATGGAGGGCTGTGAGGCTCCCTAAAGAAATGCCACCCGACACCATTCCTGACCCACTGCCAAACTGACCAGAGGATGTTGCAGGCAGCAGAACATTCTCCATGGCATCTCCAGACCCTGTCACATCTGTCACATGTGCTCAGTGTGAACCTGCTTTCATCTGTGAAGAGCACAGGGCGCTAGTGGCGAATTTGCCAATCTTGGTGTTCTCTGGCAAATGCCAAACGTCCTGCACGGTGTGGGGCTTTAAGCACAAGCCTCACCTGTGGATGTCGGGCCCTCATACCACCCTCATGGAGTCTGTTTCTGACCATTTGAGCAGCCACATGCACATTTGTGGCTCACTGAAAGTCATTTTGCAGGGCTCTGGCAGTGCTCCTCCTGTCCCTCCTTATGCAAAGGTGGAGATAGAAGACCTGATGCTGGGTTGTTGCCCTCCTATGGCTTCCTCCATGTCTCCTGATAGACTGCCCTGTCTCCTGGTAGCACCTCCATGTTCTGGACACTACGCCGACAGACACAGCAAACCTTCTTGCCACAGCTTGCATTGATGTGCCATCCTGGATGAGCTGCACTACCTGAACCACTTTTGTGGGTTGTAGATTCCGTCTCATGCTACCACTAGAGTGAAAGCACCACCAGCATTCAAAAGTGACCAAACCATCAGCCAGAAAGCATAGGAACTGAGAAGTGGTCTGTGGTCACCACCTGCAGAACCACTCCTTTATTGGAGATGTCTTGCTGACTGCCTCTGCTTTCCTCCTGTTGTCTATTTCATTTGCACAACAGCATGTGAAATTGATTGTCAATCAGTGTTGCTACCTAAGTGGACAGTTTGATTTCACTGAAGTGTGATTGACTTGGAGTTACATTGTGTTGTTTAAGTGTTCCCTTAATTTTTTGAGCAGTGTATAAAAGTAACACTGAAAAAATGAGAAAGGAATATTTGAGTCATACTGTATATATGTGCCACACTAGCGCAAACTGCTAAATCAGATTTCCAATATATTCTACCAAATTTCCTGCATGGATTACCCCTGCGACTATGTAGAACAGACAGGGAGGAAGCTAACCACCAGATTGCAAGAACACAAGCAAGCAGTTCGACAAGGACACCTGAACTCATTAGTAGCTCACACTGCGATGAATAAGGACATTCATTCAATTTTACAGTTACTATGATTGTTGGATGAGCAGGCACAAAAACAATCAGGGAAGTGATTAATGGAGCTTGGGAAAGGGACCTCTCATCAATCAACAGGTATGCTGATTTTGTTATTGTTAGTTGTGAAGTCATGTCTGACACATTGCGACTCCACAGACAATGTTCCTCCAGGCCTTCCTGTCCTCTACTGCCTTCTGGAGTCCATTTAAGCTCACGCCATCTGCTTCAGTGACTCCATCCAGCCACTTCATTCTCTGTCATCCCTTTCTTCTTCTTTTGTCCTCAATCTTTCCCAGCATTAGGCTCTTCTCCAGTGAGTCTTTCCTTCTCATGAGGTGGCCTAAGTATTTGAGTTTCATCTTCAGGATCTGGCCTTCTAAAGAGCAGTCAGCATTGATCTCCTTTAGGACTGACCAGTTTGGTCACCTTGCAATCCAAGGGACTTGCAAGAGTCTTCTCCAGCACCATAGTTCAAAGACCTCAATTCTTCAGCACTCAGCTTTTCTTATGATCCAACTTTCACAACCATACATTGCAACTGGAAAAACCATAGTCTTGACTATACACACTTCGGTTGGCAAGGTGATGTTTCTGCTTTTTAGTATGCTGAATGCTGATTTACCCACATCTTATCAAATACTTAGAAGATGGGGGCTGAGCAGCACAAGCAAATGACAACCAAACACTTAATAGTCAGCTATGAACACAACCCAATCTACATATAAAAAGCCACATACAACAGACACCATATAAATGCTACACACAGAAAAGCATACATTCTGCTAGAGAGAAGTTCCCTGAAGATGGGCTGCAGCACGACTGCTCTTGAAAACAAAACCTCTGGGCTGGTGACTGACCCAAATTGAATCCTAAATAGGATTTTTCATAAACAAAAATCCTGTCTGATCTTTCAAACTGTCCTTCCAGAACTAGACAGCATCTTCCCATTACTTTTTCCCATGTTGTGGTTTATGTTCTTTATCAGTCTGGGGTTTTCTGGTTTTTTTTCTCTGTTTTTTAAATTCAGTGAGGTATTGCTTTAGCTACCTGGGTCACCCAAGAAAACGTCAGTTTCTTCACCACCACCATCACGAAAAAGAAAAAAAAATCTTATTGTTAAAACTTTTGGTTTGCCAGTCTTAATAGCCAGAAATTGTAAACATATTTGCTTCTGGAATCTGTACCTTCTGAACAATCAAGAAAAATTCAGTTATCACTTTTTTCCCCAAATTAATTGTACTGTATATGTATAGCTGTGGTTATAGTACCTATCATTTTACCAAAAAAATGTCTTTTCTATAAAGAAAGGCAATATTCTAAATTCAATTGTGAAAGCACTTGTCCCAAATAGATAGTTGCTGTTTGTTTTAATTTTTACAGATACTTGCAGAGCAAATACCACTTAATACATAATGAAATGAAGAGCTTGAATTTTATTTTATTCTTCATGATATGCATTGAACTCATCTATAGATGAGTTTAACTTTACCTCATTTCAAAAGCTATAATAATGGCTGAAGTAAATTTCTTGTTCCACAATGATATACAAATCTACTGCTGATAAATGTTTTTTATCATGCTATTTTACATGCAATTAAAAAAAAAAAGAGCATATACTCAAATCTTTACAATCCAGTCAATGTTTTCCTTCCTTTGGGACATAGCCACATAAAGCTGCAGAACTGATAGGATCAAATATCCAAGTTAGCTCCCATTGCTTGTGTTAAGCCTGGGTTCCCCAACCAAGGTTAGGTAGACAAGCTAAACAGAATGTGCAGCGTTAGTCAGATAGGCACACAGATAAATGAGTGAGCTAAGCTTGTATGTTTCTTAACATACAGTAAAAATAACAGATACGCTTGTGCTATCAAGAATAT
>BLBF01000039.1:37895414-37913985 GCA_015471245.1 Laticauda colubrina | reverse complement strand
TATTCAGTTAGCAAAGTCCATGTAGAATATCCTATGTCAGTTCACTTACAAATCAGTCCTTTGTTGTCTCTCCCGTTCGAGCAATGCAGTCTTGATTCCAAGCAGTAATCAGGGATCATCAATGCCAGAGAGAGAGTGAGAGAGCAAGCCGTAGTCTTGCTACTTTTATATTGTTTTCTTAACCACTTCTTTAATTGCTATTTCACAGTTAAAGCTGTATACATTCTAACATACACTAACTATGATTCATAGTTATTATTTCACCTAAACCAGTTAGGGTGAACAATGTTATCCCTAACAGCTTGCTAAATTTCTGACTTCAAAATTATATCACAAATGTTCATCACAAACTCTAAGAGCAGCTGAGAAGGACATTGGCAATGGGTTTAAGGCCCTGTCACACTGGCCGACGGATGCAAAACGTTTGTAAAAAGGACACAGCGGATGAGAAAAATGTTCCATCCGTTATCTGCTCTCAAAAGGGGCAAAAATTTTCATAAACAGAGCGGACAACAAGGAAAGGAACGGACAGGGGGAGGACATAGCGCGGATGGAAAGCAGATGCTCCATGGAAGCCTAGCGGATGGAAGTGGATGGGAGTGGATGGCACATCCGCAAGGCTTCTGGGGGAACGCAGCAAAGCGGATGCGGTCTGGATACAGCGGATGCACAGCAGACGCCGAGTGGATGAAGCGGATGCACAGCAGATGCCGAGCGGATGAAGCGGATGCAGAGCGGAAGCCTAGCGGATGCCTAGCAGAAGCCTAGCAGATGCCTAGAAGATGCCTAGCATTCACTGCGCATGCGGGGAGGATGCATTGCGTCACCCTGCAGATATAAAGGGAAGCAGCTCCCAAGCAGATTAACATTCAGAGGAAAGACCTGCTTCCAGACACAGCTCTCCAGCCTGCCTGCCAGCCTGCCTGCCAGCCTGCCTGCCTGCCAGCCAGCCAGCCAGCCAGCCAGCCAGCCAGCCAGCAACCCCACAACCATGGGGAAGAAGAGAAAGCCTCAGCCATCTGCTGCCAGCCCTGGCAAGCGGGACAGGGCCACCCTCCCACTCCCTGGCTGTCACTCTGCTTCTGCTGGGGCTTCTGCTGCCCGGGCTCGCTCTTCTGGGGCTGGGGTTTCTGCTGATGCTCCTTCTGGTGGTGGTGCTTCTGCTGGTGCTTACTCTGCTGAAGCTGCTTCTGGTGGTGGTGCTTCTGCTGGTGCTTACTCTGCTGGCGCTGCTCTTCATCCTGCTGGTCCTGCTGGTGCTCCTGGTCCTGCTGGTGCTCCTGGTCCTGCTGGTGCTCCTGGTCCTGCTGGTGCTCCTGGTCCTGCTGGCGCTGCTGGTGCTTAATCTGCTGCTGCTGATCCTGGTCCTGCTGCTGCTGCTAGTACTGCTGCTACTGCTGCTGTTGGTGGTGGTGTGGAGGAGCAGCCCCTACAACCTGGAAGCCCCTCTGATTAGGGCCCATGAGGTCCTGCCAAAGGGAGGAAGAGGCAAACGTGAGAACGGGAGAGGAGGCAATACAACATAGAAGAGGAACATGAGGATGAGGTGCTGGAGTGACTAAGAGAGAATGAGTATCTATGGCAGAAGGGACACAGGCTCTATAGGGACACCAAAAGGAAGCAGGCTGCTTGGAGAGAGAAGGCGGAGAGCCTGGGCTACACTTCAGAGGTGTTCCTCGGCTGGTGGAAGCACATGCACACCTGGTACGGGAAACTGCACCTGAAGAAATCTGGCCAGGCCGCGGTCAAGCTGACGGACAGAGAGACCTATGTGATGGCCAAGTGCAGCTTCCTGGAGGGTGAGATCCGCCACTGAGGAGTAGCCCCTCTCACAACCCTCTCTCTCAGGCAGCCTGCTGAGAGCCAGTCCTCTTCCGGCAAAGAGTCAGCTCCTGTCTCCAGGCAGGTATCTGTGGAGCGTGCCACGATGGAGACCCCCCCGACAGCTGTACTACCCGTGGTGGAGCGCGTGGAGGACCCCCTAACACAGTGGGAGAAAGGAGACAGCACTTCCACCATAGCCCAACCCGCATCCACTCCCAGCTCCACCTCCACAGAGAGGCAGAGAGGCGAACCAGAGAGACAGAGCCACACTGTCCTGCTGGAGATAAGAGACACCATCAGGAGCAGCGTAGATCTCTTCTTTCAGCTGGTACACACCGAGTCCTCATCCTCCAACCGCAGGCCCTTCCTCACCTATGTGAACCCGACCGTCATGGACATGGCGGAACCCCAGTACCAGGTGGTGAAGGACAGGATCAACGATCTGCTTCAAAACCCTCCAGACCGAGATGAACCTGCTCCAACCCAGTCCAGGTCTGCTCCTCCACCCCAGGTGATGTTACTCCCCTTCCAAGGCTTTCCACAGGCCCTCACCTACCAAGGCTATGGCTACCAGGAGGTCCAGCAGCACAGGCAGCAGCCCTTCCCAGTCCAGGCACATGTACATCAGACGCCACCGGTGTCACTGATGCCACCGATTCCACCCATGCCACTGATGCCACCCACGCCACCGATGCCACCCACACCACAGATGCCACCGACTTCAGTCCTCACCCAGCTGCAGACCAGACAGCCCCACTACACTGCTCCTTCCTCCACCCCACAGCTAAGCCCGGCCTCAGTACATCTGTCATCGATACTGGGGCTGACACCCCACGTCATGGAGGAAGGGGCTGTCAACATCACGGGGCTGAGCCAGCTGTCTGAGAGCTTCCTCAACACACCATCCCCTGTTGTCCTCTCAGGGCCAGGCACCCCAGTGGTGCTTCAGACCAGCACTCCAGCAGCAGCCACCTCCACAGCACCTGGACCCTTCACCCCTTAGACTGGGCACACCTCCAAGTGACCAAGAAGAGTGCCAGAGACTGAGTGGCTACCTGTTGACTTTATTTTTGTTTTGGACACTTGACTTGGGTCATTTTTCTTTCACAGCTTGTTATTAATAAAAATTATCTTTGCTTCACACACTTGCTTCATTTATTTTATTAAATAAAGTCTTGGTGGAAACTTTTAGAAATGGTTTCAGCCTTTGCATGCTTGTGGGATGGGTAAGGATAGCAGTGGGATGGGCAGGGATATCTTTGGGATGGGTTAAGATAGCTGTAGGATGGGCAGGAATACCTTTGGGATGGGTTAAGATAGTTGTGGGATAGATAAACCTCCAGTGCAAGCATAGTGGGACTGTAATGGTCCACCCTCCCAGGTGCCACACTTTGGCCCTTCATTGTCAATAACAATGCAAGCATTGATCCACACATTTGAACACAAACACAACTCTTTATTAAATGCCCTATTCATTGAAGGCCCACCCAACATACATGGCCCAATCTCATCAGTGTGATGAGACAGGCTGAAGGATGCATTCATTAATCATCTATCATCCTGTCTTGCCACTCCACTGCTCCAGCTGGGGAGTTGCACCAGTGTCTCAGGAGGTTGCGCTGCTTCTTCCCTTCACGTGAGGCTCTGTTGGGGCCTTGCACATCCTGAGTGTCTATCAGGTTTCGCCCTTGCCTCCATTCCCCAGGCTCCATGTCCCCATTGCCTTTTGGAGGTCCACAAGCCTGTTCTGCAAGACTGGGTAGCGGGTGCGCATGAGATTGTGCAGGATGCAGCAAGCTTCCCCGATCCTCCTCACGGTCTCTGGACGATGCTGCATGGTGGTGAGAAGTACCTGGAACCTGTTGGCCAGGATGCCAAAGGCGTTCTCCACCACCCGCCTTGTCCTGGACAACCTGTAGTTGAAGATCCTCTCTTCATGGGTGAGGTATCTGGAAGTGTAGGGCTTCATGAGGTAGGTTCTGAGGGAGAAGGCGTAATCCCCCACGATGAAGTAGGGCACATCTTGCGTGTCATTGGGCAGGGGGTCTGGATCTGGGAAGCCCATGATGAGGTTGCATTCCAGCCCCTCCTTGAGGTCACTGGCGTTGTATACCTGGGCATCTGAAGCTGACCCGTTCCCTGAAGCATCGATGTGCATGAACTTGTAGTCAGCATCGACCATGGCGAAGAGGATGATGCTGAAGAAGCCCTTGTCGTTGAAATAAGTGGACCCTGAGTTGGCTGGAGCTTTGCAGGCCATGTGCTTGCCATTTATGGCTCCAAAGGTGTGGGGGAAGTTCCACTTCTGATACCACTGCTCTGCAACTTTCTTCCATCCTTCTTCAGTGGAGGGGCACTGGAGGAGCTCCTCCAGGTATTCTTCGATGATGGCCTGCACCACTTCTCTGACCACAATGCTGATGGTGTTGTGTGGCACCCTCCAGCCATACTGCATGCTCCTGTAGGAGGTCCCGGAGGCCAGGTGGCGCAGAGTCAGTGCCACCTTGAGCCAAGGTTCCAGGCTGGGCCAGAGGTTGGTGCTCTGCTTGGTCAACCTGGGTGTCAGCCGCTCCACAACTTTGTCAAACATGGCTGGAGGCATCCTAATGAAGTTCTGGAATGCACAAGGGTCTTTGTTCCTCAGCTCCACCATCAGCTTGTTGTACAGTCCGTACTCTGCTCTTCTCCTGATCCATTTTTGGACCCAGATGCTTCTTGGCTGCCTCCTTTTCTTCCTGTAGAACAGTTGAAAGAGCCTGTAGATGGCTTTGCACTGTTGCAGAACGATGGTGGCTACCAAAAGGAGTGTGTTACGATCCATGGTGGACATCAATGGATGCTGTGGAAGAGCAAGAGCCAGATGAAGGCTGCAGAGGTCTGCTCAGTAGGGCTGCTGGACTGAAAGTGAGATCCAGTTGAGTTGCTCCCCCTTTTTATAGGCAATATAGGTTTTCCCCTGTGTGTCCTTTTGCATCCTCTAGGCATTCTCTAGACATCCTTTATATCTGAGATAGGTCCCCTCTGCAAACGTTTTTTCTGTTTTAAATGCTTTCTATGCGAGCTGCATCCGCTTTCATCCTTTCTCCGTCCATGCTACTAACGCTGCACGTCCATTCTGCGTCCGTTTCGCTTCCTCCCTGTGTCCATTTACCGCTGGAGCGGATTTGAGTTGCGCGGATGCACAGCAGACGCATAACGGATGATGACGGATGCAGAACGGATGTTCCCCATATGCGTAGCGAATGCAGAACGGAGGCATTGGATACATTTTCCGCTCAAAAAGTTTTGTGCAGCTCAAAACTTTTTGAGCGGATGGAACCTCAGTCGACGGACGCTGGACGGATAGAGAGGAAGAAAAATGGACGCAGTGAGTACAGAATGGATGAATCGCGTTAACCAACGGATGGCAAGTGTTTCTCTCCATTTTACATCCTCTTTCCATCCATTGGTGCAGTGTGACATGGGCTTTAGCTTTGCTTCACAGCATTCTTCTTTTTTCCTCCACCAGACGTGGTATTTAGCAGGTTCTGACTAGTTCTCGAGAACTGGTAGTGGAAATTGTCAAAAGATCAGAGAACGGGCAAATCCCACCTCTGACTGGCTCTGCCCCCATCTATTCTCTGCCTTCTGAGTCCCAGCTGATAGGCTGGGTCTTCTTTTGTTGCCCTGCACAGGAGAACGGAGATGGAAAGCAGGTTAATGGGGTGGGGAGGGAATGGGGATTTTGCAGTAACCTTCCCCTGCCACACCACCAAGCCATGCCCACCAAGCCACGCCCACAGAACCAGTAGTACAAATTTTTGAATCCCACTCCTGTCCTCCACCCCACATAGGAGAAAGCAACATTTCACTATCTTGGTTATCAAACAGATATTTTGAAAGGCTTGGTCGATTTGCAAACCAATTATAGGGAGATGTTTAGTATTTCTCCTCTTTTCAGTATGAATTCCAGAGCTGTTTACTCTTTTTTTTTTAAAAAAAATTCTTTTTAATTAGTTTTCAATAAACAAACATACACAAACAAAACACAAGACATCAAAACATAAAACTTCTTTTTGGAAAGCGGCTTATCCCGTGTTACATCTTTTATACAGACATAAATTCAAAATTCATGCTCACTTTTTATCCAATTTCATATCTTATTTACCATTCTACATTTTCTATATAGCTTCTCCTTTCTTTTAACTCTCTTAATTCTATTTTATTTATTTCATCTCAATTTAAATCATTATACATATTTCTTTTGTCTGTTCTATTTCAATTTTCTATTATCTTTTCTCATTAACACAAAATTTCTCCTGTAATCACTGATTGAAGTATGACGCCTTTGAATCTTTCCCCTAAATTTAACACTTAAAATATATACTTTTCATTCTGATTCTGCTTAGTACATTCTAAAGCTACTTACTATATTATAAAATAAAAAAGGATAATAAGTTTATAATATAATTAAAACAATAATCCATAGCAAATTAAACTATTATTAAATCCAGGTTTCTAACATTATTTCATGTATAAATACAACAATATAATCTTATGTACTTTTGCAGTCTCTTTTTTTAATCATATTTTTACCCACTATTTCTGAATAAATCTTGTTTCTTTACATCTTATTTTAAATCTTTATAACTTCTCTTCTCTTTTTCCCTTCCTTTCTTCTTCTATTTCAGTTTTCTATTTATCTTTTCTCATTAACACAAAGTTTCTCCTGAAATCACAGATTGAAATATAATACCTTTAAATCTTTCCCCTAAGTTTAACACTTAGAATAATATATACTTTTCATTCTGATTCT
The DNA here is from genome assembly GCA_015471245.1 of Laticauda colubrina. Lineage (NCBI taxonomy): Eukaryota > Metazoa > Chordata > Lepidosauria > Squamata > Elapidae > Laticauda > Laticauda colubrina. The sequence continues at coordinate 37,907,366 of BLBF01000039.1, read as the reverse complement.
ACTTAGTGCATTCTGAAGTTGTTTACTATATTATAAAATAGAAAAGAATAAGTTTATCATATGATTAAAACAATAATCCATAGCAAATTAAACTGTATTATTAAATCCAATTTTCTCACATTATTTCAAATATATATACAACAATACAATCTTGTGTACTTTTCTTTTTTAATTATATTTTTACCCAGTATCACTAAATAGATCTTGTTTCTTTACATCTTGTTTTAAACCTTTGTAACTTCTCTTCCCTTTGTCCCTTCTTTTCCTCTCCAATCCTGCCTTTACCTTCTTGTCTCCTAGTATATCTTTTATCTGTTCTATTTCAATTTTCTATTATCTTTTCTCATTAACACAAAAATTCTCCTGTAATCACAGATTAAAGTATGACGCCTTTAAATCTTTCCCCTAGATTTAACACTTAAAATAATGTATAATTTTCCTTCTGGTTCTGCTTAGTACATTCTGAAACTACTTACTGTATTATAAAATAAAAGAGAATAATAAGCTTATAATAGAGTTAAAACAATAATCCATAACAAATTAAGCTCAATTATTAAATCCAATTTTCTAACATTATTTCAAATATAAGTTCAACAATACAGTCTTATGTACTTTGCAGAATCTCTTTTTTAATCATATTTTCACCCACTATCTCTGAATAGATCTTGTTTCTTTACATCTTGTTTTAAACCTTTGTAATTTCTCTTCCTTTTTTCCCTTCCTTTTTTCTGCAATCCTGTCTTTTTACCCCCTTGTCTCTTAATCTCCACGTTCTTGATCTCCACCTTCTTCTGTATTTCTCTTTTCTGTTGTTTTCTAACATTATATCGATTTTTCATCTTATTTATCCCTTTTTTGGTTGTTTTTTTAAATCTTAAATTCTCCATTCTCTTTCCCTTCTTTCCCTTTTCTTCCCCAGCTAAAATTGTTTGTTTATTAAAGATGGCTTCTTCTTCATCACAATCTTCTTGTTCTTGTAGTTTCTGATAAGTATAAATCGCCATTTCTAAAAAATGGGAAACAGATCCAGAAGAACTCTTCCCTTCTTGGTCCTCTTCTTTTAGCTTTTTAAATTCAATTTTCAGTTCATCAACAAGTAGTGCCATTGTAAAAAGTTTTTTTAAACAACCCAAATATTTTTAGTCTTTCAAATAGTAATTTCCAAAAAGTCCCAAAGTCACCAAGCAATCCAAATACACACAGTCTGTTTCATTTAGCACTTTCTTCTTTTTATATTTTCTCTTCCTGGGGTTATAGTTCAGTTATAAAGCTCCAGTTGAAATATATCTTGTAGAAGTTTTGTTACAATTTCACTCTAATCTTGTAAATTTCAAGCAGCCTCCTCCAAGAAAATATTAATATTAATTCGTTTCCTCTCCCTTCCCACTTATAGCAAAAAAAGTTTTTTTTTTCAATGCTCTTTATTGTCCCCTTGGCTTCAATTTTCAATTTAATTACCTGATGATGCCAAAATGGGTTTTTCCGATTTCTCCATTCATTTGCTATCACTGTAAGGAAGGAGAGTGAGAAAAAACAAACTTTCCCTTTTTACTTTCATTCGCCACTTCTTCCATCTTCATAGGGAACGATGTATCTTTAATAATACTTAAAGTCCAGGGCATTTAGGTATTACTTGTCATCCCGGTTAGCCCAAAACATTCACTTTCTCAGCTTCCTCCTGCACATTCTTATCCGGATGAAAGCTTCTTTGTGCCGGCCATTACTGACCGCCACTCCACCACTTTTGGAAAAGGGAGTTTAGCCAGCTGAGGAGGAGGGGTTGCGATTCCCCCGGACCCCTGCTGAGTCTCCCCTGTCTTCAGTTACCTCAACGGGGTAACTATAGCCCCCAAATCCAGCTGGATGGGGGGCACTCCAGTGGCGAGCGCAGCAGGAACCCCGCACGATCGCGGATTCCTTCCGCCACCGAAGCCTTGCAAACCGGAAGCCCAGAGCTGTTTACTCTTGAGGATGCACAGTACCTATTGTGTTACCTACACATTTTGGAGGGATATTTTACTCCAAAATACATAGAGCTGACCTTCCAATTTCCTTTCATAAAAACCCATGAGACTGTTCTGTTTGGCAGGTTTTGAAAGTTAGTGATGAGGATGGATATCTTGAGAAAATTATTATTTTATCTATGTAAGCAACTGTAGAGGAGGTTTGCTGGATTATTTTTGTTAGGATTGAGATATTTTTTGTTCCATTATAAAATATTTTTTCATTGTATATCACTCAGAATCTCTGGAGTATAGTGCTATAAATATAATTATTAGCAGAATAACAAAATAAGAGAGTTGGAAGGAACTTTGGTGGTCTTCTAGTCCAACTGTTGCTCAAGCAGAAGATACTAACCCTATTGTATTTTATTGCAATGTATGTATTTTATAAGAAAGATGTGATAGATGAACTTTTTATTTCACCACAGAAAATCTTTGCAGTTATGTGGCTCCTCCACTAGATAAAAATGTTTAGTACATATTAGCATTCAACCTATGTTCTTTAAAACAGTGTTCCCCAACCTTTCCAGCTTTGCAGCAGAGGCATGGTGGGGTAGAGAGGGGATGATTCCATGCAAGTGTGGGCAAGGACACACATGCATGCAAGTCCATTTGGCCATCCTCCAAATGGAGCATGCATGCACACACACTCTGTTGCTGAAATCGTATTTCCTGCAATACAGTTTGGAGTGGTTTGCTTTTCAGTATCTCAGTCATCAAGAACTGAATGTCTTTTTTGGTTCCTGTACCTGACATAGTAAGTATGGGAAGGGTGAGAAAACTTCCTTTCTTTAAAGGTTGTAACTCTCAGGAGTTTCATCCAAATGTAGCTGAATAATATTTTCCAGTTCAGCAGCATCTGAAATGACGTTGGTACCCCAGCTCTCATTTAAAGCTATAGGTTTCCCATAGGACTTGAATCAGTATATAACACAGGGGTCGGCAACCTTAAACACTCAAAGAGCCATTTGGAATCATTTCCCACAGGAAAAAAAAAAAAAAAAACGGGAACCACAAAACGTACCAAGGATTGAAAAGCTCAATAAATCATGTGCCGGCGAGTGTTGCACATTAGTGGTTGTAACACATATTTTGAGTGACAGGGAGCTGTAGCAGAGGGATGAAAGAGCTGCATGTGGCTCCAGAGCCATAGGTTGCCAACCCCTGATATAGCAGAAGACCCCACACTAGTAAGTTTTTGTCTGCTGGACATGGTTTCATATATATTTTCATATGTAATTTATAGAAGCTATCATTCAACTCCCAATGCCATGAAAACTACAATTTCAATTAATTTTAATCTGATCACAATGGTGTATTTTCTCTCAGTAGAAAGGAAGTGGGAGTACTGGTGTCAAACTCAAGGTCCGCAGGCTGAATCTGACCTGTCGGGTGCTTAAATCTGGTCTTCAGGCCACCCTGGAAACAGCAAAGGACAAGCCCATGGTGCCTCTGCTGGCGAAAACAGGTTCCTGAACTCCATTTTTGTTGGGATGGCTTCCTGCAACCTTCTACCAGTGATAATGGAGTTTGGAAGCATTTTCACTGGCAAGGGTTGCAGGAGGCTGTCCCAGCCAAAAACAGAGCTCAGGAGCCCATATTCACTGGCACAGCACTCAGTCCACCACAGGCGCCCCTGACACAAGTGATGTCAAGCTGGCCATGCCCACCTTCACCATGCCCCCCACTCCCTGAGGTCAAACACAACCCTGATGTGGCCCTCAATGAAATTGAGTTTGACACCCCTGGTTTATGTCATCTCTCTTGCAGAAGCAACTCCTCCAAGGCAGTAAATCAAAATACTTCTACTATAATCTCCTAAATTATCATCTAGGACAGCTGCCATATAAGTGACTTGGAATTCAGAAGTTATTGTTAACAAAACAGATAATTATTTTAGTTCTAAAAGAACAATTAGCGAAAACCTGAGTCCTTGTCCACTCCTTTGTAAATTTGTACAACTTTGATAGATGAAAAACCTTAAATTTAGATTTAAATTGAGAATGAGCCAGACACTGCACATGAGAAAATCAAGTATTTCCAGAGAGAAAGAAAAATAGGCATACTATTAAAAGGGCCAATAGTTATTGCTGCTAGCTATATATATTTCTCACTAGTAATCTGCTTCAATAATGCATTCAATTTGTCCATCCAGCAGTGGTGGAGTAGCTCTACTTTCACAAATTCAAACACGGTTGGCTAGTTAACGATTCCATGAAGTTCACTTATTCTGATCTTCTGCATGTGCACAAGAATTGACAGTGTACAAGAATAGACAATTCCAAAATAGCATTACTAAGAAATTAAAACTTGAGATGCTATCAAACTCTGTGATAAATAGTGTATAATTCATACAATAAATAAAGATATGAAGATTATATCAGAGGTCTGCATGCCATAAACAGTTCAAAGGTTGACTTTCAGACATATGATGAAATGTTCATTATAAAATCATGCGGAAAAAAAAACATTTACAAAGGAGAGGTAAACTGTGACCCAGATGTGATGATATAAACATATGAATGCTACTGTGAGATCTGTGTATCTGTCATTTCTTCAGTGGAAGAAGAAAAGTGGGGGGAGGGGAAGCTGATAAAGAAATCCTTTCTTGATGTAACCTGAATATATTTAATCTTATATCAAATGTGTATAATCCACACATGATATGATGGAGAGAGAAAAGCCAGATGGTCAGAACTATCACCTGTGAGAGGCACAACCAGGAGATGAGAAGGTCATAAAAATTCCACAGTGAGATTGTATTTTGGGAATCTCTTGAATAGTTTGTTCTAAAAAGGGGGTGGGGGGGAGAAATTAGGTAAGCCCTGGGAAACTGTGAAAAGATAGTTCCTTATAAGAGGGGTGGGGAGGAATTAATATACTGGCTTTTGTTTCACTAAATACACATCGAGATAAGGGGAGGGGTTCTAAACTCCCTTATGTATCCTTGTATGCTTGAGAGACTTCAGATGCTGCTTTGAACTCCTACAGGAATTGTCTCATCTCAATAAAGAATTCCTTTGTGATATGTTTGGATACGTTTCAGAAGTTCATTCTAGTTGAGTGAATGGGAAAAGTTCTGTAGCCTGATAGCTACAACTGATGATTTGAGTCTGATATCCTGATACAAGTATGTGGTATTTATTTAATTACATCAGTGTGTGTGTGTGTGTGTGTGTGTGTGTGTGTGTGTTGTCATGTCAGCATTGTTGCAGTTTATTATAGGCAATACTGAGGAAGATCAAACTCCATTTCCACTAGCAATCTAGTGATTTGAATCAGGCATATCATATAATATGCTTTATTTATCTAAAGCAATTGAAATATAAACTTGCCTTAAAGCGAACTAATACAAAATTTTCTCATAGCTAGCTATTGATACAACCTCAGTGAAACTTAACCCAATAATAAACCATATAAAACATCCTATTAAACAGGATCATTAATAATTAGTTAAAGGATTAATTCTTTCCCTCCTCAAAATATGAATGTTGTCTATGGAATCTGTGCCCTACTTATGCCATAGGCTAGGAGACTTTAATGACATACTGAAAAATCATTACTGCACTGTGTCAAAACTCTGTTGCATGGTATCTCATTTTTCGGAAAGCCTAGCCAGGCTTTAGTGTGATTATTCTAAGAAAGATAAAAATTAGCAATTACAAAGTTCAAATAGGGTTCAAATATTAATAATAACACTCGGTGATTCCTAACTCTCAGAAATCCATACAATTCTGAAATTCATAATGCATAACTATTATGATAGAACAGGCCAAATTTAAAGATCATAAACCCACAAACCCAAATTTATAAGCCAGAAGATATATTTTGATAGGAACCAAAATATTTCAAGTTCAAAGACTCAAACTTTTTTTTAATAGTCTCTTCAAATGACATAATAACCTTTTTTCTTTTTACATGAAGGTGAGTAAATGGTGGAATGTTTAAAGAATGAGGATTGTGTTATTTCACCATAAAGATATGAAAAGGAAGGTGATTTGCATAATAATTAGCCTACAAATGGACTTAGAGCAGGAAATGTACAGGTATACATTTCCTTTAGAGAAATTAAAATGCTGCAGGAAGAAGGAAGAGTGCATTATGACACTTACTGAACACTGAAATTTAATTCTGTTTGAAAAAGGAAAAGGGAAATTAAAAATGGATACATTTCCCAGAAGGAGAATCTTAATTAAGAATCTTACTCTTCAAATAATTGAAATATTTTAAAATGCATAAATATAAATATGTAATATGTTGTGTATGTAATTTATTGTGTATACATTTTACCTAGCCTTCCACAGTTGTACTTTTGGACAACTGTCTTAAAAGCAAGGTTACAGTCCTCCTTTCTTATATATCCCTCTTTGTTCCCTAAAACATCCCAGCTTTGATTAACTTGTGACAACCAGATGGAGAAATATATTTCATTGCATGCAATTGATCCATTTGCCTATTGCCTTCAACTTTTTCATACAAAATTGTTCTTGAAACTGAATACAGTACTCTAACATGATAGACAAGCCAGACATATATCAAAGAAATTATTACTTGTTAATTTCTTTGCTCGATCACACCAATACACTGAAACATTCTTGTATTTTTATACGGAGTGAGCTCCCATTACTTGTCCCAGCTTCTGCCAACCTTCGAAAGCATGTAAAAATGCAAGTAGAAAAATAGGGACCATGTTGGTGGGAAGGTAACAGCGTTCCGTGCACTTTCAGCATTTAATCATGCCGGCCACATGGCCACTGAGATGTCTTCAGACAGCACTGGCTCTGTGGCTTTGTAACAGAGATGAGCATTACCCCTAAAGCCAGAAGCAGCTAGCAACTATGTGCAAGGGGAACCTTTACCTTTATCTTACCCATAAAAGTTACTTATAATTCTGTAGGAGTCTCCATAAAAGCCTCTTGCTTGAGGCCGTTAGCTCTTCCTCTGTTAGTCAACACAAGAATTCCAAACAGAGAAGAGACAGCAGGCAACTGGTTTCCTTTTTCATTCTTCATTTTGCCACTATAGCTTTAAATGATGAGATAATGTTAAAAGAAGTAAGTTAGCCCTCATGAAAAGAGCCATAATCCTGATCTTCTTGCTGGTGGAGAAGGTTTGAGGGTTTGGCTTCTAGGGGAGATCATTTAAGACACAAGGGTCAAACTCTCCATGTCACGTTGATGTCACATTATGTATTGTGATATTTTTTGCAGAGCTGGTGTGTGCATGGCCTGCATGTGATGCATTCGACCCACAAGCCACCATTCGACACCTTGATCTAAAAGGTGTGAGGTGAAACTTCACAGAAGTTTCAATCTTTGGAAAGGTCCAGGACAAGCATTTTTAAAGTAACTTGTTATGTAATTTGTGGTTTGGTTCATGCAATGGTATTAAACTTTTGAGTGAGTGGGTTGCCCCCTTGGCCTTGAAGGAAACTATGGTGTACCCTCTCTTCAAGAAGTCATGCAATAATCTTGGACAACTATCGTCCTTTTTTTGGAAAGGTATTAGAGAAGGTGAATGGGCTTTAGCTCTGGACACCCCTGGAAGATGGTCTATGGAGATTCTCAATCATCCATGTCATGGTTGTCCCAAAACTGATTTCAATAGGCAACTTGGGGGGGTTTTCCCCCCTGAAAAGTTTTGCTTTTCATTCAAAAAGCTTTTTCAGTTCTGACTAAATGGTGGGGAATAGAAGGATTTATATTCTTTGCAGTTATCTTATCTAAAGGTTGGTTTTTAGCACTCTCAGAATCATTAAGGCCACTTGGGAATTGAAGTACCTTCAGTGTCACCTGATTCAAAGTGCAAATGGGTGTGGAACCTTCTTGGGACTGCTGAAAGGACTGTATTGGACAGGAGACAGGTAGTGTCATATCCCCTTCCCCCATCTATTAAGAGAAGATTGTTCAATTTTATCATAGGTGGCCTCTTTTACCCCTCTTTCAAACCATTGGTCTTCTCTGATCCCAGAATGTGGATGTTGCTGTCTTCAAAATGCAGATGGTCTACTGAATCTTGTCCAGATGGGTTTTTTCTCCTATATGGAAGATTACCTGTCCCATTTCAATATCCTGGAAGATTATTTGTTCCATTTCAGTCAGGTTTCAGGCTGACATTTAGTAGGGAGCCAGCACTGGTTGCACTCACTGATGACCTGTAGTGAAGCTGAGGTAGAAGTTCATCCTTGTGCTCTTTGATGACTCAGTGTGTGTTGATAACTGTTGACCATGTATCATTTTTGTGCAACTCTGGGCTTTGTTTCTGATGCTTGTTTGTTGCCTGTGGAACAACATTCTCCCATGCAGCCCCCACCCTTATGACATTCTATTAATTACTCAAACTTGTTTGTTCTCCAAGATCCTGGTTTAAGATGGTTTTGTAGTCTGTTTTAGGAAGTTTAGTTTTGTTTAATTTAAAACTAGGTGTCTGTTATTCTCAGCAGTTGTGTTTATGTGTATTGTTTTCTTTTATTTGTAAGTTGCCTATACTTACTGAAGTATAGAATAGCCTTATAATTTAAATAAATAAATATATAAATAAATAAATTTTAAATTTTCAAATAAATGAGTTTTATATTTACAACCAGATGGATTCTAAAGTTAAGCCATTATGAAAAAAGGCACACTATGTTTTTGCAATTCAGCTACTATAGTATCACATTATTCACACAGTTGGTGAAATGGAGAACTTCATTATAGCTTTCAAAATTACAAAATGAGTGCTGACTCTCTGGAGGTTTTGCCTTTCCTCTAAACGCCTAATTCATCAACTCACTAATTTATATGCAGTTCAGAAACATCTTCTTTTATTTAGCTCTAATTTGGCTGCACAGTATTATGTAAAAAATATACTGCCTTTAATTTGCATGTTTAAAATAATTAAGAAAATCATTGGCTAATATGATTTGTTTGTCAAAATATTTCTTGCTAATTGTCTTATTGCTGATACACACATGCGTGCGCACGCACACACACACCTCCAACTTTGTTATTCTATTATCTTATATTCATGCCACACAACTGCAATAAATAGATAGATAGATAAATGGATGGATAGATAGACAGACAGACAGACAGACAGACAGACAGACAGACAGACAGACAGACAGACAGACAGATAAAAATTGTGGTGGTGATTATATTCCAAGGATTGTGTGTGTATGTATGTGTATGTATGTATGTGTATGTATGTATATTATATATGTGTGCTGTTCAGCTTCCTTTGGGTATTATCCCACGTCATTGTAGTGCTTTTAAAGTTGTAGCAACATTTCAGCAGAATCTCATCTGCCATCATCAGGCTTCTGTATTGAGTTTGTATGTGGGTCAGGGTCTCACAGCCGCTGGTTTCAAATTTGAGGCTGGCCTATTATTGTGGCAGGATGTTTTTTTTCTACATCCTGATTGGTTGGGAGTCTTGGTCTGTGTTTATTGGACTTGGAGTTTGTTTGATTGGTGTTTCTGGTTTCTTCTGTCTGTTTTGTGGCTTTGATTGGCTGGCAATACTCTGTTCATGTATGGGAGGCTTTCAGTGCAGCTTGGCTTCGCGTGAAAGGACGGCTATTATCTATTAGGAAACTAGGTTTCATCTGGGTGCCTGGTTGGGGTGTGTGTGAGCTGGAGGTATCAAAGGGAGTCTGTTTGTGCCCAGGTGTTTGCCTGGCTTGTGGTGTGGAGATCTTTCTATTTGAGAGTGCAGGCTTCCAAATGATTGACAGTCTGGTGGAATCATCACTTCTAATCATGATTTCAGGTCTTTTTTCAATCTCTATGGCTTCTCTGATGATTCTGTGGTTGGGGTTTTCTATAGTGGCTAGGGTTTTAGTGCCATTGACGTTGATGTTGTGACCACATTTGATTTTTGTGTTGATTTCTGTGTTCATCCAGGTGGGTACTTATTCTTCTATTGGTCTGTCCAATGTATGTGGCCGGGCATGATGCACAGGGAACTTCGTATATGTCTTGGTTTTCTAGGTCAATTTTGTCTTTGGGGTTTCTAAGGATGGCTGCTATTTTTTTGTCTGTTTTGAAGGCAGTCTTGATGTGATGCCTGTGTAGCATCTTACTGATTTTGTCTGTCGTACCTCTTATGTAGGGCAGGACAGCTGTTCCATAGGTCTGTTGATCTTCTAGGTCTCTGTTATGTCTTGGTGTGTTTTTGTGGATCAAGCTGGTGATTTTGTTTTTGTGGAAGCCATTGGCTGTCAATACTTTAGTCAGGGTGCATAGTTCAGTCTTTATATGTGTCTTGTCTGCCAGGCGTTTGGTTCTGGTAATTAGTGTTTTGCCAATGAATTTATCTGTGCTGGGTGGTGGTGGGATTGGGCGTTGAGGTTGTGGTTGGTGTATACGGTGTGTCCCAGTGTGCCATCTGTTCTTTTGTAGATTAGTACATCTAGGAATGGTAGTTGTTTGTTTATTTCCATTTCCATGGTGAACTTGATTTTGGGGTGTGTGCTGTTTAGGTGTGTTAGGAAATTGTTTAGGTTTTCTTTTCTATGGGGCCAAATCACAAATGTGTCATCTATGTATCTAAGCCATAGTTAAAACATTAAAACATTAAAACCGCAGGTCACAACATCAACTTCAATGGCACTAAAACCCTAGCCACTACAGAAAACCCCAGCCACAGAATCATCAGAGAAGCCATAGAGATTGAAAAAAGACCTGAAAGCATGAATAGAAGAGATGATTCCACCAGACTGTCAATCATTTGGAAGCCTGCACTCTCAAATAGAAAGATCTCCACACCACAAGCCAGGCAAACACCTGGGCACAAACAGACTCCCTCTGATACGTCCAGCTCAAACACCCCCCCACCAGGCACCCAGATGAAACCTAATAGATAATTCCTAATAGATAATAGCCGTCCTTTCACACGAAGCCAAGCTGCACTGAAAGCCTCCAATACAGGAACAGAGTGTTGCCAGCCAATCAAAGCCACAAAACAGACAGAAGAAACCAGAAACACCAATCAATCAAACTCCAAGTCCAATGAATACAGATCCAGGCTCCCAACCAATCACAATGGACCAGCCTCAAATTTGAAACCAGGAACTAACTCTATACAGAAGCCTGAGGATGGCAGATGAGATTCTGCTGAAACGTTGCTACAACTTTAACGGAACTACAATGACATGGGATAATACCCGAAGGAAGCTAAACAGCATATATACCAAATGTATCCTGAAAAGGACAGAGATATCTCTACTCAGAAATGAAGTTCACAGTAAAAGATTCCAATTAGATCAGTTAAACAAAGATTTGCTAGCACTACACCTGGAATTGAGCAGCAAAATCCACCCTCTACTTTGGGATAAGATCAAACAACATACAACTTGGAGAGCTGAAACTGAAAACACTTATAAAAATGATAAACTCTCAAGAAAACTGAAAAAATTAGAAAATGACAAGAAAATTCCCAATAACCCACAACAACACCTGAAACAACTAGTATACAACGTTTCCAACAGAGAACTCAACAAAACAGAAACAGATGTCCTATCCAAAGGATTCAATTATGCCATAGCACCCAAAAAAATCCCAACAGAATCCATCATATGTGCAGTAGAATCCAGCCTAACCAAATTAAATACAGATGAAGCTGACAGAATAAGACACCAGGTTACTCACATCTTATGCACAACGAAACCACCCAAAAATAATTTGCAAAAAGATGAATTCAGAGCGTTACAAACCCTGAAAAATGATAATAATATCATAATACTCCCAGCAGACAAAGGAAATGCCACAGTAGTAATGGACAGAAAAGACTATGAAACAAAACTGACAGACCTACTCCAAGACTCCACATACAAACCTATAAATACAGACCCAACCACATATCTAGAAAAATCAACCAAGAAGAAAATTATAACCAGCCACATGAGCAAAGAAATCCAACAGACGATCATCCCAAGAGAAAAATCTTCTAGATGCCCCAAATTATA
>BLBF01000039.1:37874417-37890414 GCA_015471245.1 Laticauda colubrina | reverse complement strand
ATTTGCTAGCACTACACCTGGAATTGAGCAGCAAAATCCACCCTCTACTTTGGGATAAGATCAAACAACTTACAACTTGGAGAGCTGAAACTGAAAACACTTATAAAAATGATAAACTCTCAAAAAAACTGAAAAAATTAGAAAATGACAAGAAAATTCCCAATAACCCACCACAACACCTGAAACAACTAGTATACAACGTTTCCAACAGAGAACTCAACAAAACAGAAACAGATGTCCTATCCAAAGGATTCAATTATGCCATAGCACCCAAAAAAATCCCAACAGAATCCATCATATGTGCAGTAGAATCCAGCCTAACCAAATTAAATACAGATGAAGCTGACAGAATAAGACACCAGGTTACTCACATCTTATGCACAACGAAACCACCCAAAAATAATTTGCAAAAAGATGAATTCAGAGCGTTACAAACCCTGAAAAATGATAATAATATCATAATACTCCCAGCAGACAAAGGAAATGCCACAGTAGTAATGGACAGAAAAGACTATGAAACAAAATTGACAGACCTACTCCAAGACTCCACATACAAACCTATAAATACAGACCCAACCACATATCTAGAAAAATCAACCAAGAAGAAAATTATAACCAGCCACATGAGCAAAGAAATCCAACAGACGATCATCCCAAGAGAAAAATCTTCTAGATGCCCCAAATTATACGGCCTCCCAAAAATACACAAAGAAGGCATACCTCTCAGACCCATAGTCAGCTCCATAGGAGCACCATTACAAAACCTAGCTAAATACTTAGCAAAACAACTACAGCCCCATGCTGAAACCGCAGCTTCATATGTAAAAAACTCATACCACTTCTTAGAAATGATCAAAGATCTACACGTAGAACAAGAAGATCTGCTTGTAAGTTTCGACGTGGTTTCACTATTCACTCAAGTCCCAATAAAAGAAACTCTTGAAATCATCAAAAATAAATACCAACCAGCTAAAGACCTCATGGAACTAACAGAACACTGCCTAACCAACACATATTTCATATACAAAGGACAAAGATACAAGCAAATTGAAGGAGCCCTATGGGATCACCACTGTCACCCGTCATTGCAAACCTGTTCATGGAAGAATTCGAATCCAGAGCCCTGGCTAATGCCACCCACAAACCCAAACTATGGCTAAGATACATCGATGACACATTTGTGATTTGGCCCCATGGAAAAGAAAACCTAAACAATTTCCTAACACACCTAAACAGCACACACCCCAAAATCAAGTTCACCATGGAAGCGGAAATAAACAAACAACTACCATTCCTAGATGTACTAATCTACAAAAGAACAGATGGCACACTGGGACACACCATATACCAAAAGAAAACACACACCAACCGCTACCTCAACGCCCAATCCCACCACCACCCAGCACAGATAAATCCCGTAGCGAAAACACTAATTACCAGAACCAAACGCCTGGCAGATAAGACACATATAAAGACTGAACTATGCACCCTGACTGAAGTATTGACAGCCAATGGCTTCCACAAAAACAAAATCATCAACTTGATCCACAAAAACACACCAAGACATAACAGAGACCTAGAAGATCAACAGATCTATGGAACAGCTGTCCTGCCCTACATAAGAGGTACCACAGATAAAATCAGTAAGATACTACACAGGCATCACATCAAGACTGCCTTCAAAACAGACAAAAAAAATAGCAGCCATCCTGAGGAACCCCAAAGACAAAATTGACCTAGAAAACCAAGGCATATACAAAATTCCCTGTGCATCATGCCCGGCCACATACATTGGACAGACCAATAGAAGAATAAGTACCCGCCTGGATGAACACAAAAATGCAGTAAAAAAGCTGGAACACACCTCCTCACTAGTCCAACACATGAAAACCACAGGTCACAACATCAACTTCAATGGCACAAAAACCCTAGCCACTACAAAAAACCCCAATCACAGAATCATCAGAGAAGCCATAGAGATTGAAAAAAGACCTGACAGCATGAATAGAAGAGATGATTCCATCAGACTGTCAATCATTTGGAAGCCTGCACTCTCAAATAGAAAGATCTCCATGCCACAAGCCAGGCAAACACCTGGGCAAAAACAGACTCCCTCTGATAGCTCCAACCCAAACACCCCACCACCAGGCACCCAGGTGAAACCCAGCTTGCTAATGAATAGCAGCTTGCTAATGAAGAGCAGCCGTCCTTTCACACGGAGCCAAGCTGCACTGAAAGCCTCCAACACAAGAACAGAGTGTTGCCAGCCAATCAAAGCCACAAAACAGACAGAAGAAACCAGAAACACCAATCAATCAAACTCCAAGTCCAATGAACACAGATCCAGGCTCCCAGCCAATCAGAATGGACCAGCCTCAAATTTGAAACCAAGAACTAACTCTATACAGAAGCCTGAGGATGGCAGATGAGATTCTGCTGAAACGTTGCTACAACTTTAACAGAACTACAATGACATGGGATAATACCCGAAGGAAGCTAAACAGCACATATGTAAGTACCCGCGAAAGCCTAAGAAAACATATATATATATATATATATATATATATATGTATGTATGTATGTATGTATGTATGTATGTATGTTTGTTTTTTAAAGTTTTCGTGGGTACTTACATGAATGCAGTTCATCTTCCTTCGGGTATTATCCCACATCATTGTAGTGCTTTTAAAGTTGTAGCAACGTTTCAGCAGAATCTCATCTACCATCATCAGGCTTCTATATTGAGTTCGTATGTGGGTCAGGCTATCACAGCCGTTAGTTTAAAAACTAATATGAACTCAGTACAGAAGCCTGATGATGGCAGATGAGATTCTGCTGAAACGTTCCTTCCACTTTAAAAGCACAACTCCAATGATGTGGGATAATACCCGACGGAAGCTGAATAGCACACATGTAAGTACCCGTGAAAACTTTAAAAAACAAATATATATAATTGCTTAAATTTATGGCACAATACACAGGCATTGCTGCCACAAATATGAATGAAAGGAATATATATATTCATTCAAGGCTCATTCTGTTAGTGATCTGGCAAAATTTTTCAATAATGTTTGAACCCTTGTTCCAGCAGGTCTCTGTATATTTTCTGAAGTCACCCAGATTAGCATGCTATGTAAATGCAGGATTGTTTTTCTGATGGCCAAGATAGATTTTTTAGGATGACATTTTGGAGGGGGAAGGGGTTATAGTGTCTCTTCCCATTCAAAACTGAACATGCACGTGCACACACTATGTATTTGTGTTTGTGTGTGTGTGCAGGAAATGCAATACATGTGTTGCATAATGAATTTCCATATTCAGTGATCCCTTAATTTATACACATAAACCAATTAAACTAGTTCCATTTAATTCTAACTTTCTAATTCTCTCCTTCACAAAAATGTAACTTTTCTACTAAGCAGAATGTTGAGCTTTTTTCAGCAAAAGTAACAGTAAACCAGAAACTCATTGACCTATGAAAAAGTAATTGCTAGACACAGATTTTTGCAAAATTGCTTTTGAAACATTACATTAATTCTGGATCAGCAAGTCTATTTCTTAGCAATTTCCCCGTGATGGCATTTATACATTCCTTAAATTTTATTAGTTACCTTTAGGTAGTCCAAAACCTTAGTTAAGTGTACAACTCTCTCTCTCTCTCTCTCTCTCTCTCTCTCTCTCTCTCTCTCTCTCTCTCTCTCTCTCTCTGTGTGTGTGTGTGTGTGCGCGCGCGTATATGCATACACACACATGTAATATTGGAATTTAATTTAGTTTAGGCAAATAAGAATGGACAAAAGAAAGAGAATCAAAAAGCTGTATGATTTTGGTGGTGGAGAACTCCATTGGGCATAGGCAATACAAGAAATAGTTTTCTTCCTTCTCCTTTCTTCCTTTCCCACATAATACACCATAAATTGATATCAGTTTTATAGTTTGACTTTCAGAAAAAAATATTAAAAGTATTAGAACATAAGATCTCCGAGCTAAAAGTTACTATTCAGTTTTGAGCAAAGTATTATAAAAATGTATGTGTACTGTGACTTTAAAAACGGGAAAGGAATTGAGAAGCTACTTCAAACATTTCAATTAGTGCAGTACAGTTTGGCTTTTCTTAAGATTCCCAGTAATTTTTCTCATATTATTTTCTGTTGACATTCAAGCATTTGTGTCACTATATTCTTACTGACAGTTCACTATACAGAAACCAATATGTGTGATTAATAATCAGCTAATAGACCAACTGTAAAAAAAAACTGCTCAAAAAAATAAAGGGAATACAAAAATAAGACATCCTAGATCTGAATGAATAAAATATTCTTATTAAATATTTTGTTCATTACATAGTTGAATATTCTGACAACAAAATCACACAAAAATTATCAATGGAAATCAATTTTAGCAACCCATGGAGGTCTGGATTTGAGTTACACTCAAAATTAAAGTAGAAAAAAACATTACAAGCTGATCCAACTTTGATATAATGTCCTTAAAACAAGTCAAAATGAGGCTCAGTAGTGTATGTGGCCTCCACATGCCTGTATGACCTCCCTACAATGCTTGGACATGCTCCTGATGAGGTGGCGGATGGTCTCCTGAGGGATCTCCTCCCACACCTGGACTAAAGCATCCCCCAACTCCTGGACAGTCTGTGGTGCAACATGGCATTGGTGGATGGAGCGAGACATGATGTCCCAGATGTGCTCAATTGGATTCAGGTCTGGGAAACGGGCGGGCCAGTCCATCGCATCAATGCCTTTGTCTTGCAGGAATTGCTGACACACTCCAGCCACATGAGATCAAGCCTTGTCTTGCATTAGGAGGAACCCAGGGCCAACCACACCAGCATATGGTCTTACAAGGGATCTGAGGATCTCATCTCGGTACCTAATGGCAGGCAGGCTACCTCTGGAGAGCACATGGAGGGCTGTGTGGCCCCCTAAAGAAATGCCACCCCACACCATTACTGACCCACTGCCAAACCGGTCATGCTGGAGAATGTTGCAGGCAGCAGAACATTCTCTATGGCGTCTCCAGACTCAGTCATGTCTGTCACATGTGCTCATTGTGAACCTGCTTTCATCTGTGAAGAGCACAGGGCACCAGTGCCAAATTTGCCAATCTTGTGGCCTGCTGGAGGTCATTATGCAGGGCTCTGGCAGTGCTCCTCCTGTCTCTCCTTGCACAAAGGTGGAGGTAGTGGTCTTGATGCTGGGTTGTCGCCCTCCTACAGCCTCCTTCATGTCTCCTGATGTACTGGCCTATCTCCCGTCTCCATGCTCTGGACACTACGCTGACAGACACAGCAAAACTTCTTGCCACAGCTCACATTGATGTGCCATCCTAGATGAGCTGCACTACCTGAGCAACTTGTGTGGGTTGTAGACTCCGTCTCATGCCACCACTAGAGCGAAAACACTGCCAGCATTCAAAAGTGACCAAACCATCAGCCAGAAAGCATAGGGACTGAGAAGTGGTCTATGGTCAGCACCTGCAGAACCACTCTTTTATTGGGGATGTCTTGCTAACTGCCTATGCTTTCCCCCTGTTGTCTATTCCATTTGCACAACAGCATGTGAAATTGATTGTCAATGTTGTTACCTAAGTGGACAGTTTGATTTCACAGAAGTGTGGCTGACTTGGAGTTACATTGTGTTGTTTAAGTGTTCCCTTTATTTTTTTGAGCTGTTTATATACATCTAATTCTGTACAAACTGAACAAATATTTTCTTCATCATTGCTTTCTATGCCAAATATTATCTATTATTCTCCAATGATGGGATGTGATTTCTCAAGAGAACACATCATTATTATAAACTGGTTTCTGTTTCTCTTTTAGACCTTTTAATTTAAAAAATTGGTGTGGTAGTGATGAAAGTCTGAATGACATGTTCAAACAGATTTCAGTAATATTAGATTTCATTGAGGACTACAGATTTTGGAAATGGAGAACCTATGTCAAATAGAATGTGGAAAAAAAATCCGTAAGTCCTTTTACTGTATTAGTTTCCATTTAGCTTAGTATTTTGGGGAATTTTTAATATTATTCATTATCATTTATTGTGTGGTTGTTCCCAATGGGAGTTATGAGAAATTAAAATGGGATGACTTCTGTTAAGCCTGGGTTCCCCAACCAGGGTTAGGTAGACAAGCTAAACAGAATGTGCAGCGTTAGTCAGATAGGCACACAGATAAATGAGTGAGCTAAGCTTGTGTGTTTATTAACATACAGTAAAAATAACAGATACGCTTGTGCTATCAAGAATATATTTTATTCCAGTATAAGTTTATAGCATAGTCAAAAAACAGTCCAATATTCAGTTACCATATAGTCAGTCCATTCAGGGATATTCAGTTAGCAAAGTCCATGTAGAATATCCTAGGTCAGTTCTCATAAATCAGTCCGTTGTTGTCTCTCCCGTTCGAGCAATGCAGTCTTGCTTCCAAGCAGTAATCAGGGATCATCAAAGCCAGAGAGAGAGAGAGCAAGCTGTAGCCTTGCTACTTTTATATGGTTTTCATAACCACTCCCACAATTGCTGTTTTACAGTTAAAGCTGCATACACTAACTATGATTCATAGTTATTATTTCACCTAAATAAGTTAGGGTGAACAATGTTATCCCTAACATTCTCCCCTTTTAGGTTACAGTAATAACTATGAATCATTTACAACTTTAAATTATATTTTTTGCAACTTTCTTTAAACTTAGTTGCTCCTTGAGCTTTTGTAAATTGGTCTGCTATGTTTTCCTCTGACATGCAGTATACCAGTTTTATCAGTTCATTCTTCACTGCTTCTCTTACATTCAAATATCTTAGGTCAGTATGTTTTGATCTAGTTTTTACAGCAATACTAGTAGCTAACTTTATAGCTGATTGGTTATCCTCATATACCATAATGGGATCTTTTATAGTTATTCCCATGTCCAACAACAACTGTTTGTAGAAAATCAAATCAGTGCATAATAATGACAGACATGAAAATTCAGCCTCCATTGTAGATAAGCTAATATGCTGTTGTCTGATTGACCTCCATCCTATCAGTGTCTTACCAAATAATATAGCCATACCAGATGTTGATTTCCTAGTGTTTATATCAGTTGCAAAACTTGCATCTGCATAAGCACTAAGACTCAAATCACCCTTTGGCTCTATATATAGTGCATGGTTTATAGTTCCCTTCAGATATCTCAATATTCGTTTTAAAGATTTCCAATGATATTCTCTTGGATCTGAATTAAAACGTGCCAGCTGATTTACACTATAAGCTATATCTGGCCTTGACCAATTGCTTATATATGATAAGCTACCAATCAAAGATTGATATATGGACTTATCAAATATGGGACTTTGATCATTAATTTGGCAAACTTCTTGACTCATTGGAGTCTTTGCCGGTTTACAAAGTTCCATCTTATAATTTTTAAGTAATTGGCAAATTTTATCTTCTTGAGATATTTTAAAACCATGATTTGTTTTAGTTATTGTCAATCCTAGATATCTTTTAATTTCACCTAGATGCTTTATTTTTATCTTCTTGGCTAATAATGATATTATCTCATTAGCCTCATTATTAGTTTTAGTTATTAAAGCAATATCATCAGTGAATAACAATAATAATGACACCGTTCCATTATTTTCTCTTTTAAATACACACGGATCTGCTAAACCAGATTTAAAACCTATATTGTTTAACTCTTTCACAATATATCATACCCAGATTGTTTTAACCCGTAAAGACTCTTTTTCAGTTTCCAACAATCATTGCTATTTACATTATTTTCTTTTATGCCAATTGGTTTTCTTAAATATATAGTGTGCTGCAATGGTGCATGTAGATAAGCAGTTTCTACATCTAAATGATTAACGATATAGTTTTTCTTAGCTGCCCACACTAATGCTGTTCTTAAAGATGTAGCTTTAAGGCTTGGCGCAAAAACTTCATCGTAATCAGATGCAGTTTGATTAAATCCTTGAGCTACTAACCTAGCTTTATGGGTAACAGTCCCATCATTTCTGGTTTTTACTTTAAATATCCATTTGCACCCAATGGATTTTTCTCCTGGAGGTAATTTGGCATCTTCATACACTTTCATTACCTTTAATGAATTTAGTTCTTTTTCCATTGCCTTTTGCCAATTCTCCTGATCCTTAGCAGGATACATCCTAAGTTCTTCTACACTAGTTGGAACTTTAGTTACTTGGCAAACTATACTTGCTTGATACCTATCAGGTGGTCTAGTTACACGTGTACTACGTCTAGGTATTATAGGACTTACAGGTGGACTTTCCTCTGTTAATTGTTCTTGGTCATGTAACTCTTCCTGATCAACTATTTCCTCTTGTTCTGGTCCTATTTGCTCTTCGTGGACTTCTTCTTTAATTGGACTTTTCTTATAACTAATCTCATCTTTATGACTTTTGTAGGGTTCAATAAATATTTCATTATTTAAATCTTGCTCTAATCTATTCCATCCTACATGTTCTAGGAATTTTGCACTAGCACTGGTGTAAACTCTAGATGTACCTGGTTCCCAGAATCTATAGGATCGATGATTAGAGGTGTAACCTACAAAAATCAATCTTTTTGCTCTATGCTGTCCTTTGTATCTAAGTTGTTTAGGGATATGCACCCATGCTGGTGCTCCAAATGTGTGCATGTAACTTAAATCAGGTTTTGTACCATGCCACAGTGTGAATGGTAATTCACCTGTTGTTGAATTAACAACATTATTTAATATATGATTACCACACATTATTGCTTCTCCCCATAAATTGTCAGGTAATCCTGAATCAGACATCATAGTTTGTGCCATTGATTGTAATGTTTGGCCTCTTCTTTCTATAAAGGCATTATGTTGTGGCCTATATGGTGCAGACATTTTATGTTGAATCCCCAATTGTCTTATTCTGTTTTTAAATTTATTATTTGTGAATTCTGTGCCATTATCAGTGATGAGAGTTATTAGTTTTCTTTTTGTTTTTCTTTCAGCGAATTTTAGCCAATTAAATATATTTTGATATGTTTCAGTTTTGCTCTTCATTAAATAGCAAAACCCATATCTAGAATAGTGATCCATTATACTAAGTATATAGCGAGCTCCTCCTACACTTGGTTTTTTCGGACCTATTAAATCAGCAAATACTACTTCTAAAGGCTCTTTAGTAGTAAATCCATCAACTCTATTAGCTGGTATGACCCTGCTCTTATTTTGATTACAGGCATTACATTGCAAATACTTATCACAAGGTTTCAAACTTATTCCCTTAGACAATTCAACAGTTTTCTTAAGCATTTTAAAATTTAAATGCCCTAGCCTTCTATGTAACAAGTGAATACATTCATCATGAGGTTTCTGGTTTTCATAAATTGTGTTAGCCACCTTTAAACCATCATTATTTAACACATATAAGCCATCTCTTAAAGATGCAATAATTTTCTTATCATCTTTTGTTATTAAGCAGTTATCTCCCTTAAATGTAACTACATATCCTAGTTTAACCAAAATTCGAACTGAAATTAAATTAAACTTAAGTTGTGGTACATATAACATTTTTACATTCTCTTTTATAAAAGAACAATATGCTATACCTTCACCTTTAGCTTTCAGTTTCCAGCCATTGGCTAACGATATCTGCTGTTTACTCTGGGACATTTTAACAAAATTTTTGTTATCATTTGTTATACAATGGGATGCCCCACTGTCAACCACCCATAAATTATTTTTTACAGCTCCGTTAGAATACATGGCTAACTCTAAATGTTTATTTATCTTTTGATGATTTGTAGTATTCTGGCCAGCGTTCTGGTGCTTTGCCTTTTTACAAAATCTTGCCAAATGTCCTCTTCCTCCACAATTAAAACACTTTTTAATTGCGTATGCAGTAGGAGATTTATTATCTTCTTTTTGAGGTTGCTCCCTCCTTAATTCATCTCTTTCATGCCTTCTTCTGGCTTCTTCAATCAATCTGCCAGTTATATCAGTTAAAGTTAAATTTCCCTTTGGCAAAATTTCAAGTGAAGTTACGTAGTTATCATAACTTTCATCAAGGGAAGATAGAATTATATAAATTTGATGTTGTTCAGAGAATATTAGCTCTTTTTCGTGTAATTCTTGAAAAATGCTTTGCATAGTTTTTAAATGACTCTGCATATCACCATTTGTTTGGAGATGTGTCCTGAAAAGCTTCCGTGTTAGATTTATGTGTGCACCAACCTTATCTCGGACATAAATTCTCATCAGCTTCTGCCAACAGCCAAAAGCCGTTTTCTCTCCGTGGATATAAACAAGCTGTTGATCAGTTAAGGTTAACGCAATTATGCAAATGGCTTGTTGATTTTTATGCTTAAATTCTTCTATCTTTAGTCTGTCTTCCTCATCCTCTGGATCCCATTCTTCTACGTTTGGTGGATTTTCAATTATGTTCCACAGACCTTCACTTTGTAGAAGTAGACTACATTTTGTAGACCATGATACATAGTTTGTTCCATCCAACTTGGATATAAGAGACAAACTTTGTAAATTGACTTGTGCCATGTTTTCTTATATGGATATAAAAATATAATTAATAAAACACAGCTGTCTGTTTACTGTAATGTATAACAACACAAACTCTCACTTTTTACATAAATCTGTTTAACCTAGTTAAACTGACTTTGCAGCCTCTGGGCCCATAACCAGTGTTAAGCCTGGGTTCCCCAACCAGGGTTAGGTAGACAAGCTAAACAGAATGTGCAGCGTTAGTCAGATAGGCACACAGATAAATGAGTGAGCTAAGCTTGTGTGTTTATTAACATACAGTAAAAATAACAGATACGCTTGTGCTATCAAGAATATATTTTATTCCAGTATAAGTTTATAGCATAGTCAAAAAAAAGTCCAATATTCAGTTACCATATAGTCAGTCCATTCAGGGATATTCAGTTAGCAAAGTCCATGTAGAATATCCTATTGTCAGTTCTCATAAATCAGTCCGTTGTTGTCTCTCCCGTTCGAGCAATGCAGTCTTGCTTCCAAGCAGTAATCAGGGATCATCAAAGCCAGAGAGAGAGAGAGCAAGCTGTAGCCTTGCTACTTTTATATGGTTTTCATAACCACTCCCACAATTGCTGTTTTACAGTTAAAGCTGCATACACTAACTATGATTCATAGTTATTATTTCACCTAAAAAAGTTAGGGTGAACAATGTTTAAAACATATGTTTTCTGTCTGAGATTTCAGTCTTAATTGCTTATTGTGTTGATTACCTTTGTTTAAAATATATAGTGTTGCAAACAGAGGAGGATAAATTCTACTTGGGGAATCTTAGAAAGCCAAAATTCCTAATTAATTCCTAAGTATAATTCCTAATCAAAAATACATTGAAGATCATGGGATCATTTATATTGTTGCACATGCAGACATTTTTTTTTTTTACACTTTTCTGTAGCATCTGGAATCAGGGAATACTATTATTACAAGCCTTCAGGTTGCAACTGGTAAAAAATAAATTAAGAAAAAAAATCTTCACCCTGAAAATACTCATCATGTAGGCAAAATATTGATATTCTGTTCATTTGGAAATAGGAGAAAACACATTCACTTCTAATCACAATAATTGCTTAAATTTATGGCGCAAGGAAAAAACCCTTGCAAGGAAATGGCCATAGGAGAATTGTAAAAGAAGAGTACAAGGGAAATTATACAAATTATAACAGATTTGTTACACGAAGACGATCCATGGAAATGTATCTTGATTATCTTTTTTGTGCTTTTCTTAAAGATTCTCTTAATTTTGCTTTGACCCAGATTGTTTTTCTGTGTCCATTTATTATTCAACTTTAAAGCTGGATAAAGAAGACTGACCATTTTTTTAAAATGAAAAATACATTTGTCAAAATTATGTTCAGAAGCTTTGAAGCCTACTTTATAACACCAGTGGTAAATAGTGAAGATAAGTGAAAAAGAAAGCTTCTGTCTAATAAATCCCACACTGTATTTTATTAATGAGAGAAAGTTCAAGACAAAATGTATGAAATTAACTTTTATTAAAATTGAATGACAACTTTTTTTAGAGATACTTATATTTAACATGAATGAAAAATGTGGTATTAAGAATTAAAAATTAGGAATATTACATGTTCTAATGGATTAAATTGTAGATCATTATAACCAATGATGCCCTAAAGAGAGCCCAGCAACATTCTGACAATATACAAATACTGAGTATTGAAATCTAGGCTTGTTGGTTGGCACTCTCTTTCTCTCTGGAATGGCAGTTCTACTTGTTGAAAAAAAGGCTATTTAGGATAATAACAAGTATTTTGGGAAAGAGATTGGAGGGGTTCAGCTTATCTTTGTTGAATGCCTTCTGATTGGCTGCTCCGTCCATGACAATCATGTTTAGAATAGCAACTCTCCCCATTACCCCACAACAGTCCTATTTTGTTAAAACACTTAGAAAATGCTATAAATGGTCCAAAGGTGCCCAATAGCTACAAAAGTTTGACTCTCCTTTTAATATAGTAAGGTAAAGATTCCCCTTACACATACATGCTAGTCATTTCTGGCTCTAGGGAGCAGTGCTCATCTCCATTACAAAGAGCCAGTACTGCCCAAAGACATCTCCGTGGTCATGTGGCCAACTAAATGCTGAAGGGGCACAGAATGCTGTTACCTTCCCACCAAAGTGGTCCCTATTTTTCTACTTGCATTAGTAACAGCAGCTCACTCCATGATGCAGCGCTAGGGATTCGTACCACCAAACTGCCGACCTTTCTGCGTCTTAGCACTGAGCCACCCCATCCCCTTGTGTAATATAGCAAGGCTAAGTATACCAGTCATCCATGTATCATTGCCTAGTTACACAGGCATCATGAGGAACATTGTGTCAGATAAGACTACAAGCCAGTATAATACAGTTATTCCATTCACCTGCTCTTCTGTACTGTTAATCATTTGAGCTGGCAGCCAGATTCACTCTATTATGATAAAGAGAATGGCAATAAGCTATAAAAGTCAATTGGGAATGGAGAAAGAACTACTATATCCTGGCATTTTTATTTCTCTTCAAATTGTAGAATCTTCCCCTTTACTGACCCACTATAGTTTTAAACATACTAAAATTCCCTATAGAGTTTGATCAGTGCTTAGATACAATATATATTGGTGATTTGAAATTAAGTACTGATATGTTTGAAATGAACTACAGATGTTCAGAGAGTGCCTTAATGCTTCAGAATACTCAATTTCACAATTCATGAAATGTTATTAAATTGTGTATAGCAACTATGGATATTTAATAGCTTCATGAAAAAGATTCAGAAATATTTGATTAAATGTAGAAATTTTCTAAGTGAAATGTTATTTTTACAATTAAATACAATTAGGGAGACGATGACTATAGTCTGGGAAAAACCTGGACTGGTTATACTGATTTGAATTTATAAATGTATCTATATATACGAATGAAACACATTACAGAAACAATAATTGTCTGTATATGCACTCCCATGAACCTGCAATGTGTTCATTTAATGCACTCTTATAAACCTGCAATGTGTGAAGCAATCTTAAGAGGTAAAGTAGTTTAATCTTATAGCAATTAATTCTTTTCCTGAGAAGGCATATAAGGCTGGTATGTATATAATCTGAAAAGTTTCAGTTCATAGTGAAATATAGTAATAATTAATAAACATTAGTCCTTAGGTATCCTTAGTGCAAGGTAATACAGACCTACAGTATGTTTGACTTTGTGAAATGTTGAATTTTAAACAAAAAGTTAAAGGCTAGGATTTTATAGGATATTAAAGTCCAGAACTGTCTAATATTTGTTTTCAAGAATTCAGTTCAAAGATGATGATCAGATCTCAAGTCTGAATTGGTTGTCCGCAATAAAATTGACTTGACTCAAATATTTGATTTGAAGCTCTGATAAGACTTAATTTTGTGGATCAAACTATTAGTTTGAAGGGAATCATCTTGATTGCCTTGTTTGATCATCTATAGTAAACTATACTATTTTCAACTGTGAGTATCAATAATTCCCTGTCAGAACTTCTGCCATTCCACAGAGATAGCAAAATAGATTTCTGCAAGTGAGTTAAGTGTAGTGAAACAGGTAAAATCAGGAGATGAATTCTAGTCTCTCCAATTGGGTGACTTTTGTCTCTCAGCCTTTGGAAGAAGGCAATGGCAAAATAATTCTGAAAATCTTGCCAAGAAGACTGCAGCAGCGTTCCCTGGAGTTAAAACTGACTTGAAGGAATGTGCATGGCACACATGCGCACGCGCACACACACACACACAAACAAACAAACATGCAAAGACAGGAATTCCATAACAATATGTAAATACAGCTTTTAATTTCATCATTTACTTTCCTGGTTTATAATCCATGTTCCTTGAAGATATCAAATTGAATTCAGTTTTTAAATAGCAAAATGCTACCTTCCTCCACAGGGAATACCCTTTGGCATTGCAGGTTTTGGCTTTCAAAGTCTAAAGTAAGTTCTCTCTGCTGGTTTTCCGCTATGCTTATTATAGTGGCTTCATGCCAGAAGGCAGGCATAGCAAATGTAGTGAAAACTGCTTTCCTTGATTCTTAATAATTTGCAGCAGGCTTTTTTCTCCCTCTTCCAGCTATCACAAGCGCTGGTTAAGCCACAGGAAGCAACTTAGTGCATCATCCAGAGAACCATTTCACCATTTCCTTTCAACAAAGAAAACTGCCCTGCTTCCACAGCGTGAGATTCTTTGCTGAGGCAAATCCAAACAAGGGCTCACAATGATATTAGGAAGTCAGTGCCGCTGTTTCCTGCTTTTTATGTCTCTTATTTCTTATTTCCTTGTAATGTGCAGGTTGAGGAATCCTCTCTCTCTCTAGCTTAGTCATGTTGGTCTTTCAACATCCAGCTTTTCCTTTGGCTTTTTTTATTATTATGTTCAATCATGTCTGAATCTCAGTCCCTGCAGTTTCCTGGCAAGATTTTTCAGAAGTGATTTGCCATTTCCTCCTTCCTAAGGATGGGAAAAAGTGATTGGCTCAGGTCACTCATGTGGCTTTGAGCCCAAGGCAAACTTTTTAGCCTCATGCTTTAACCACTCACTAACACTCTTGTCTTTCATAGTAAGGTTTAAACTCAGCATCTTCTTCTTCTTCTTGCTCTCTTTCTGTATTACTGTTATTGTCTTTATTTCATAAATAAGAATCATACAGCTCCTGAAACACATTTATTTATTATTTATTTATTAAATTTGCTTGCTGCCCATCTCATATTGAAACAACTCTGGGTGCCTTACAGCATTAATACATTAAGGTCCTAAAAGATAAATATTTCTAAAACAATACAAACAGAAATCACAATCAAATTAATATTATAGTTAAACATGGGAACAGGATGTGCTGGGATGAGGTGAGATTGCTTCTTAACTCATCAATCATCTCCAGTGTGGTGATCTCCCATTGGGGCCCAAAGCCATTTGGGCTCTGGCAGAAGGTCAGAAAGATGGAAGTCAATCTTACCTCAAGGAGTAAGATGTTCCAAAAGGCAGGAGCCATGACAGAGAAGGCCTTTCTCTTGGGCTCCACCAGCTGGAATTCCTTGACAATGGAGCTGACAGCATGTCTCCTCTGCTGGGGCATGTCGGGAGGGCTAGTCCCAGTGGGATGAGATGGTGAAGAGATTTAAAGGTAATAAACCAACACTTTGAATTGCTCCCAGAAACAGATCAGCAGGCAGATCTTGGATCAATGGTGTAACTTGGGTTACCCTAGGGACCCCAAGGTAAAAATCTATATATATAAAAGCAAAATACCACTCATGCACCATCACAAAATCTCCAGAACCATAAAGCCTACAAACTTGAAATTTGGCACATCCTCTTGGCTTCTAGGGGATCACTAAGAAAGGGTTTTTTGAAATGACCATCAGAGCATTAGTATTTCCATTATTATTATTATTATTATTATTATTATTATTATTATTATTATTATTATTATTATTATTATTATTA
>BLBF01000039.1:37843152-37874407 GCA_015471245.1 Laticauda colubrina | reverse complement strand
TATTATTATTATTATTATTATTATTATTATTATTATTATTATTATTAACACACTCTGATGCTAAAGAATTCTACTCCCCCTCCCCACCTGAAAAGAAATCTCTTCCAAATGAAAACTCAAGCAGAGAAAAGGAGTTTTAGTTTTACTTTCACAGCAGCAACTAGCTTTAGTACAGAACAGTTAAACTAAACCACACCCAGGCTCCTTACTGTCTCCTTCTTGCTCACACAGCAATTACTCTTTCAGTTTCCAAACACTGAACAGGACACTAGCCAGATGAATACCGATGGAATGCTGTTAGGTAGAGGGCAGATTTTTTTCCCCTTATTTTCCTCCCAAAAACTAAGCTCGACCACATAGTTTCATAGCAAAGCGTGGGTATCAAGCTAGTGTCATATAAAATGATAGATAAAAGTTAGAAACTTTGAAGAAGATCCTGATGCTTGGAAAAATTGAAATCAATTTAAAAAGTAGACAAAGGGGATAAATACAATCACTGATAAAGACCATGAGGTTATGAATTCAAAAAAATGGTAATTGACAGATAATCTTGACAAACTATTCTCAAAGGGATCAGGAAAATTTAGGGAAAAATAACTATACAACAAAATTAGAGCCAAAAAAAAAAATCTAGAAATCCAGAAGATAACAAAAATGTTGGTTGAAACAAGAAAAATAACATATTATAAATAATACAACATAAAGCAATCATGCCACCATTTCACCTCAAGGAGAAAAAGTGTGGATCATCAATTATCTGGGTTGCTATAGAAACAGCTTACTTATTTAAAATACTCTTCCCTGTGTCAACCAGTGAGGACTTGGATCTCCTTTTCAAGTGGCTGAACTCATTCATAAAGAACTACGTGTCTTTAATTAGATGCATAGACTTGAAAGACTACCAGATAATTTCACAAGACATATCATTCTCTCATATCAGGAGACCTCATCATCAAGCATCCAACTAAAAGTTAAATGTGAGCAACTATATTCAGTAAATGTTAAATATGCCATCAAAGATGGTAGGAAGGTTTTCCAAGCTGTCAGGCCCTAAAACAATGCCACAGCCAGCATTCCACTGACACAACAAGTCCAGAGATACCTCTCTGTGTCTGCTATAAAGGATTTAAAAATCACCGTATATCCACCAAATTAAACTCCAACATATAAATGTATTACAGAGCTACCTAATAATAAAAATGGTTCAAAATTTATATAAACCAACTAGATCAGGGGTGTTAAACTCAAGGTCCAGGGGCTGTATCTGGCCTATGGAGTGCTTAGATCTGGCCTGCAAAGCTGCCCTGAAAACAGCAATTGGCCCATGGTGACTCTGCCAGTGAAAATGGAGTTTAGGAGGGCACTCCTGAGCCCCGCTTTTGCTGACAGCAGATTGCAGAAGGCCATTGCATCCCTCCCAAGCTATGTTTTTACTGGTAGAGAGTTGCAGTAGGCCATCACAGCCAAAAACAGAGATCAGGAGCCTGTTTTCATTGGCAGAGGGCTTGGGCCACCACAGGAACCCCAACACAAATGACATTGAGCTGCCCATGCCCCCTGCCCCCCGAAGGTCAAACACAACCAGTAGTGGGATTCAAAAAATTTTGCTAGCTGTTATGTGGGCGTGGCTTGGTGGGCATGGTGGGGAAGGATAATGTAAAATCTTCAGTCAGAGGTGGGATTTGACAGTTCTCGAACTACCCTGTTTCTCCAACAATACAGCCTCCCCCAATAGAAAGTCCCAGCAGGTTTTTTAGGCATGAGGTGAAATGAAGCCCCTCCCCCCAAATTAAGGCCTATATTAAAACATGCTAAATGGGGGGAGTGGTGGTGGGGGCCTTGCCATTAGAAAGTACATTTGTTGCACACCCGGATATGGTGCTGCCTACATTGACCCTGATACGAAGTGCCCCACCAATGCCGAGGTCAACATCAAAGCCATTACCACCCACCCGCCCGAAGATGCAAAGGGGGGGAATTAAGTCACCCCCAAAAAGATGGCCTAGCCATTTTTTCAGGGCTCAAAAGAAATAAGACCCAGCCTTATTATATGAGAAATACGGGTACTAAAAATTTCCACTACCAGTTCTCCACCTGCTGAATACCACCCCTGTTTGATACCTCTGAATTAGCTGCTTTTAGTAGAACCATAGTAATTAATAAATGCACCATAGTTACACTATTTTTGACAATGATATGTATATGAATACACAGTACTGTGTATGTAGGAGTTTATACATACATAGACACACAATAGAGACACACACATACACAAGAAGTTGGTGCATTTTTAGAAACGTTATTTCTAGTAACTCAAAACAAAGTAACTATTGTGGGATTGATTTATGAAGCAGAATGAAACAACTGAACAAATGAAACAAAAGCAAAGTGGCAGAGGAACATATGTACATGGTGTCCAGCCTGCCCTGCATCTACTAAGCTAGTGTAGTGTCTTTAGATATGGAGGTATGGCATAATTCAAGGGGCAGCTGAATTAATTTTTGTAGATTAAATGGGAAGGGTAATACCATTTAATCCTTATCCTGAGACACCAAAATTCTGATGCACCAAAATCCTTAAGTTGTCTTGATGTTATTTGCTTTGAGTACAATTTTAAAAAGGCAGGAAAAAAGTGGATAGAAAAATGCAAATAATTGACATATTGAAGAAAATCAGTGAAAAGTTATACACTGAATTATATTAAAGCATAATTTATGTCATGAAGACCAAACTCTTTCCAGTATCTAAATTAAATTATTCTCAACAAATTAAACACATCCTGACAAAAGAAACCTACCCTTGTGTGTAAATGATTCCACAGTCAAACCTTGTTACTATTAACAATTTCCCCCTTAATATTAAGTTGAAATATTTGAAATTTGGATAGCTGCTCTGACTTTAATCTATTATTTTAGGTTGGCATTAGTAATAACAGGAAACCAGTCTTGGACTTCTTTTCAGGTTTTTAAACCTGAATTATCATAATCTCTTCCTAGATTAAACACAACATATTTCTTCTGTTCTTTTTCATAAGATTTATAAATCTGATAGTATTCATTCCTCTTTTTCATTTATTTGAAGTGTTCTTAAAGCATGTTGCTGAGAAGAAGACAAAATATTCAAGATGGAGTTTAGTATAAAAATCTTTCCTTGATTTCAAAAGTATATTTCTTTTGATGCAAGTCTAAACTAAACTTCTACAAGGATGTTTTGTGGGGAGGGAGTGGGGAGAACTGTGAGGTCATACTGTTGAGTTTAAGCCCTGTCACAAAGCACCAACGGATGGAAAGAGGATGTAAAATGGAGAGAAACACTTACCATCCGTTGGTTAACGCGATGCTTCCGTTCTGTACTCACTGTGTCCGTTTTTCATACTCTCTATCAGTCCAGCATCCATCTACTGACATTTCATCCGCTCAAAAAGTTTTGAGCTGCACAAAACTTTTTGAGCGGAAAATGTATCCAACACGTCCATTCTACATCCGCTACACATATGGGGAACATCTCTTATACGTCCGTCGTCATCCGTTACATGTCCGCTATATCCGCGAGGCATCCGCTGCGCATCCGTGCAACTCGCATCCACTCCAGTGGAAAACGGACATAGGGAGGAAGCAAAATGGATGCGGAACGGACACGCAGCGTTAGTAGCATGGACGTAGAAAGGATGAAAGTG
This sequence comes from Laticauda colubrina, assembly GCA_015471245.1. Taxonomy (NCBI): domain Eukaryota; kingdom Metazoa; phylum Chordata; class Lepidosauria; order Squamata; family Elapidae; genus Laticauda; species Laticauda colubrina. The sequence goes on along the minus strand of BLBF01000039.1, from coordinate 37,870,731 downwards.
GATGCAGCTCGTATACAAAGCATTAAAACAGAAAAAACGTTCATATAGGGGACGTATCTCGGATATTTAGGATGTCTGCAGGATGTCTAGAGGATGCAAAAGGACACCTTGCAGAACACCTATATTTCCTATAAAAAGGGGGAGAAATCACCTATATTTCACTTTCAGTCTAGCAGCCCTGCGGTGCAGACCACTTCAGCCTTCATCTGGCTCTTGCTCTTCCATAGCATCCAGTTATCTCCACCATGGATCATCACACACTCCTTTTGGTATCCGCCATCGTTCTACAACAGTGCGAAGCCCTCTACAGGCTCTTTCACCTGTTCTACGCGAAGAATAGGAGGCGTCCAAGAAGTGTCTGGGTCCGAAGATGGATCGTGAGAAGAGCCGAGTACGGACTGTATAACAAGCTGATGGTGGAGCTGAGGAACAAAGACTCTCGTGCATTCCAGAACTTCATGAGGATGCCGCCAGCCATGTTTGACGAAGTTGTGGAGCGGATGAGACCCAGGTTGACCAAGGCAAACACCAATTTCCAGCCCAGCCTGGACCCTGGGCTGAAGGTGGCACTGACTCTGCACCACCTGGCCTCAGGGACCACGTACAGGAACATGCAGTACGCCTGGAGGGTGCCACACAACACCATCAGCATTGTGGTCAGAAAAGTGGTGCAGGCCATCATCAAAGAATACCTGGAGGAGCTCCTCCAGTGCCCCTCCACTGAAGAAGGCTGGAAGAAAGTTGCAGAGCAGTGGTATCAGAAGTGGAACTTCCCCCACACCGTTGGAGCCATAGATGGGAAGCACGTGGCCTGAAAAGCTCCAGCCAACTCAGGGTCCACTTATCACAACTACAAAGGCTTCTTCAGCATCATCTTCTTCGCCATAGTCGATACTGACTACATGTTCATGTAACATCGATGCTTCAGGCAACAGCTCATCTTCAGATGCCCAGGTATACAATGCCAGTGACCTCAAGGAGGGGCTGGAATGCAACCTCATCATGGGCTTCCCAGATCCAGACCCCCTGCCCAATGACACACAAGATGTGCCCTACTTCATTGTGGGGGATGATGCCTTCTCCCTCAGAACCTACCTCATGAAGCCCTACACTTCCAGATGCCTCACCCATGAAGAGAGGATCTTCAACTACAGGCTGTCCAGGGCAAGGCGGGTGGTGGAGAACGCCTTTGGCATCCTGGCCAACAGGTTCCAGGTACTTCTCACCACCATGCAGCATCGCCCAGAGACTGTGAGGAGGATCGTGGAAGCTTGCTGCATCCTGCACAATCTCATGCGCACCCGCTACCCAGTCTTGCAGAACAGGCTCGTGGACCTCCAACAAGGCAATGGGGACATGGAGCCTGGGGAATGGAGGCACAATCCACACTGTGGATGTGCAAGGCCCCAACAGAGCTTCACGTGAAGGGAAGAAGCAGCGCAACCTCCTGAAACACTGGTGCAACTCCCCAGCTAGAGCAGTGGAGTGGCAAGACAGGATGATAGATGCTTAATGGATGCTTCCTTCAGTCTGTCTCATCACACTGATGAGATTGTGCCATGTATGTTGAGTGGCCCTACAATGAACAGGGCATTTAATAAAGATTTGTGTTTATGTTGAAATGTGTTGATGAATGATTAAATTGTTATTGATAATAAAGGGCCATAGGTGTGGCACCTGGGAGGGTGGACCATACAGTCCCACTATGCTTGCACTGGAGATTTATCTATCCCACAGCTACTACCCATTCCACAGGTATCCCTGCCCATTCCACTGCTATCCTAACCCATCCCATAGCTATTACCCATCCAATAGGTATCCCTGCCCATACCACTGCTATCCTTACCCATCCCACAAGCATGCAAAGGCTTAAACCATTTCTAAAAGTTTCCACCAAGACTTTATTTACTAAAATAAATGAACCAAGTGTGTGAAGCAAAGATAAACTTTATTAATAACAAACTGTAAAAGCAAAATGACCCAAGAAAAGTGTCCCAAGCAAAGATAAAGTCAACAGGTAGCAACCCATTCTCTGGCACTCTTCTCAGTCACTCTGAGGCATGCCCATAGTCTCAGGGGTGAACGGTCCAGGTGCTGTGGAGGTGGCTGCTGTTGGAGTGCTGGTCTGAGGCGCCATTGGGGTACCTGGCCCCGAGAGGACAACAGGGGATGGTGTTTGCAGGAAGTTATCAGAGAGTTGGCTCAGTCTGTGATGTTGAGAGCCCCTTCCTCCATGACATGGGGTGTCAGTCCCAAGACCGATGACAGATGTTCTGAGGCCGGGCTTGGCTGTGGGATGGAGGAAAGAGGAGTGTAGTGGGGCTGTCTGGTCTGCAGGTGAGTGAGGTGAGTCATCGGTGGCATCTGTGGTGTGGGTGGCATCTGTGGCATGGGTGGCATCTGTGGCGTGGGTGGCATCAGTGGCATCGGTGGCTTTGGTGGCATTCGATGAACCTGTGACTGGACTGGGAAGGGCTGCCTGTGCTGCTGGAACTCCTGGTAGCCGTAGCCTTGGTAGGTGAGGGCCTGTGGAAAGCCTTGGAAGGGCTGTGACATCACCTGGGGTGGAGGAGCAGACCTAGACTGGGTCAGAGCAGGTTCAGCTGGGCCTGGAGGGTTGTGCAGAAGACTGGTGATCCTGTCCTTGTTCACCTGGTAGTGTGATTCGGACATGTCCATGAGGGTCTGGTTGACGTAGGTGAGGAAGGGCTTGTGGTTGGAGGATGGTATGTCGGTGTGTACCAGCTGAGAGAGGAGATCTACGTTGCTTTTGATGGTGTCCCTGATCTCCAGCAGGACAGTGTGGCTCTGCCCCTCTGGCTCTCTGCCTGCTTTCTGTGGAGGTGGAGCTGGGGGTGGGGGTGGGTTGGTCTCTGGTGGCAGTGCCCTCTCCTTGCTCCCATTGCATCAGGGGGTCCTCCATGCGCTCCACCACGGGGAGTGCAGCTGTCGAGGGGGGGGTCTCCATCGTGGGACGCTCCACAGATACCTGCCTGGACACAGGAGCTGACTCTTAGCCAGAAGAGGACTGGCTCTCAGTGGGCTGCCTGAGAGAGAGGGTAGACAGAGGGGCTGCTCCTCAGTGGCAGATCTCATCCTCCAAGAAGCTGCACTTGGCCATCACGTAGGTCTCCTTTTCGGTGAGCTTGAACGCAGCCTGGCCAGACTTCTTGAAGTGCAGCTTCCCGTACCAGGTGTGCATGTGCTTTCACCACCTGAGGAGGACCTCCGAAATGTAGCCCAAGCTCTCCACCTTCTCTCTCTAAGCAGCCTGCTTCCTCTTGGTGTCTCGATAGAGCCTGTGTCCCTTCCGCCATAGGTACTCGTTCTCCCTCAGCCATTTGAGCACCTCAGCCTCATGTTCCTCTTCGATGGAGTATTGCCTCCTCTCCCGTTCTCAGGTATGCCTCTTCCTCCCTCTGGCAGGGCCTTCTGGACCCTCATCAGAGGGGCTTTGAGGTTCTAGGGGCTGCTCCACCACACCACCACCACTAGCAGCAGCAACAACAACAGTAGCAGCAAAAGCAGCACCAGCAGGACCAGCAGCACCAGCAGCACCAGCAGCACTAGGAACACCAGCAGCACCAGCAGGACCAGGAGCACCAGCAGGACCAGGAGCAGCACCAGCAGAGTAAGCACCAGTAGAAGCACCAGCTCCTGGAGCAGTGCCAGCAGAGTAAGCACCAGCAGAAGCACCAGCACCAGGAGCAGCACCAGCAGAAGCAGAGTCAGGGCCAGGGGGTGGGATGGTGGCCCTGTCCTTCTTGCCAGGGCTGGCAGCAGATGGCACAGGCTTCCTCTTCTTCCCCATGGTTGTTGGCTGGAGATGTGTCTGGCAGCAGGTCTTTCCTCTGAATGGTGACCTGCTTGCAAGCTGCACCCTTTTATATCCGTGGGGCTGATTCAATGCATCCTCCCTGCATGCGCAGTGAATGCTTTGCATCCGCTAGGCATCTGCTAGGCATCTGTGATGCATCCGCGTCATCCACTAGGCATCCGCTCTGCATCCGTTCCTTCCGCTGCGCGTCCACTTTGCTGTGCTCCCCCGGAAGCCCTGCGGATGTGCCATCCGCTTCCATCTGCTTCCATCCGCTAGGCTTCCGTGGAGCATCCGCTTTACATCCTGGCTACATCTTCCACCCGTCCATTCCTTTCCATTGCTGTCCGCTCTGTTTATGCAAATTTGGGGCACTTTTGAGAGCGGATAACAACGGATGGAAAAAATTTTCGTCCGCTGTGTCCTTTTTACATACTTTTTGCATCCGTCGGCCTATGTGACAGGCCCTTTAGCTACATTTGTAATTTAATCACTACAAGTTTTCCTATCAAGCCATCTACTCCCTGAACTGTATCTGTGTATGTGATTTTTGTTTCCTAATTGAAGACATTTGTTTGATTCTGCTGTTTTGAGCTTATTCTCTACTTCTTATTAAATGTTAATTCTGTCATCAATATTAACTATCACATTGAATATTGTACTTCTTTAACTTTATTATATATTGTCTTCATCTAAATTATTAATTGGAACATTGACTACAGGATCCAGGAATGAATCTTGTAAAATCTTACTCATCTTATTCCAGTCTGATGAAGAACTGTTGAACCCATTTGAATAAGGTGGTAACATAGTCACTTAATTTTTATGACATTAAGCCTACAGTTAACTAACTTGTTAATCAGAATTTCATGGATAACTTTATTATTTATTTATTTATTTGTCAATAGCTTAGCAGATAATAATATAAGTATTAATACAGGAAATGGGTATGAATAAATTTAAATTCCAAATAATAATAAATATTATTTGGAACAAAACACTAAGTAGGTAAAATGTGAATTAATTCAACACTTCAGTTGATATTAGAAGTATACATATATTGGCCATCCAATTCTGGTGAATTCTGTGAGTCTAGCCAGTTCCCCCCAAGTTGTCCACCAATTTTGACTGGGGAAGTACAGCCCCATCCAAGACCAAAGATGGCACAATCCCCAAGCCAGAGACTCCAAACAACCACAGCCAATAAGTCTTGTCAGAATTGAGTCAAACTTTCTTCTGAACTATCCAGATCCAGCTTCCGTCAGATATTGGGTCAAGACATTGACAGCTTGACTTGTGTCACTCAAGGCAGAGATGTAGGACTGGGTATCATCAATATACATGTGGATGACCTTTCACCCTGAGTACATTCATGTATATGAATATACATGAAAGAACATAAAACCCTAGGCCACACCACATATGAGGAGCTGCAGGTACACTCTCTTTCCCCTTCGCACACAAATCAATTTGCTTTCTCTTGGTTTGCTAATGCAAACACTCAGGCTCCTATTTCTCCCACTTTTTCTACTGAAATCATGCTCTGATTTCATTCTTGAATAAAAAGATCTCTAACCGGAGTTCTTCAGTATATGTGGGTGATCAGCAATTTAGTCCCTGCTAGCACATCATTGGCACAAGGCAAATGGCAAGAAATATATAATTACATGTCAAAAGAAGGAAAGGAGGTCATAACATTGTTAACAGGAGAAAGAGGGCCAACAATGTAGTTATTAAATGGATATTAGAAAAGTGAACTAATAGGAACCATCATTTTGAGAAATTTAGGATAGAATCGTGACTATATAAATATACATTTTAAGCCCAAATATCAGCTGAAAATCCTGCAGACACAAAGTATTTTTCAGCTTTTTTATTGATAAATTCACACATACAAGAAAGATAACATTGCTAAATGATAAATAGGGTGGACTAGGCTCTAAAATAATATAGATGTTTCTATCTAAACAAGAAGTTTTATTTTAAATATAAATTGAAAATATTTGGCATTGAGTGAAAAATGCATCAGGATATAAATGTCAGAGCAATGCTATGAAATCTGTTGAGGGAATTCCCCATTAGGAGAATGAGTGCATACAGGGACACGTAGTAAGAGAAGCGTTGGAATAATACACACACAGCACATAGACACACTGTACAGTAAATGTAGGTTTTTTTACTTCCAGAAACGTTTAAGCAAAGTTCAAAATAGGCAGTCCAAAATCATTCACAGGTTAAATCAGTCAGTTTTTAGTCCAGGGATAACCCAATAACAAATTCCAGTATGAAAAACAGTTCAGTATCAGACATACATCAAATCTAAGAATAGCAGTCAATTAGGAAGAATGGCAAAACTCTCCAACAGAAGGAAAACAGAGATTCACTGAGACACACTCTCTTCTGAGACAAAGACAAAGAAAACCAGGTTTCTGGCTCCATCTTATGGCCATTTGAGAAACCACACCCAATTACAATTTTTGCATTTACTTAAAGATACAGTTTTAAAATGTCTTTCCTGATTTATATATTTCCAACCCAAATAGCTGTTAGGTGACTTACATTCTTAACAAAATCAATGCACAGGACTGGAAAATAATAGAAATATACTTATAAAACATCTTATTCCTGCATAGTCTTCTCAAAGCATATAAGCATTCAAATAACAAAAGTCAGTGTCAGATCAAATACTACAATGTGTCACAGACAAACAAATAAATTATTAGATTTATATTCAAGTGCAATGAACACCAGATAATAACAAAATCACTCTTCATGGTGAGTGACAAGATTAGGCAATGGAGAAATCAGAGATCTGTGCAAAGAGGCCAGGCCTAAAATCCTAATTTATATGATACAAAAGCCAACCAAACATGGAAAATATTCACCTGACATGAATGCAATTGAACTATTGAGCACTATCAGGCAAAAAGAGCAATCAGAAAGGTCCTAGAGAGTATTATAGTGTTTTTAAAAAGTATGTTGACAACATGGTATGTTAGAATTACAAAACTTGTTCATTGGAAAATGTCCTTTTTAATCAGCCAAAGCTGCTTTTCTTTTGAATAAAAGACATCAATACTTTTAGAGGCGAGATATGCTTAGAAAGTGTTCAATCACATCCATTGGGAAATGATCACTGTGGACATCATTAAAGATACTGTCAGGCGGAGCTCCATTCAAAATACAGGAAAGAAAGACTAAGACTCTTTAGTTTAGAGAAAAGATATCTTTTACTGAAAGTGAAGTGGTAGCAACCAAAGAATTCAGAATTTGAGAAATTAGGCGTGCAATCCACATATACAAAGTGATGGAAATGTTCCCACCCCCAATAGTTCAGATGACACTTCCAATTAGAAGTTGTGAATATGATCATGTGGGCATCTTCAGGTGATGATGAGGCCTCTGTCCGTTGACCTTGGCATATTTTGATAACGGGTTGCAGTTGCGCAGAGAAAAGAAAGCTGAGCAAGAAATAGAAACCTAACTCTATTATATGCTTCCCCCCCCCCCATTTACACAACAGAAGAATTTAACACCTCCAGCTCACTTCCCAGACTTTCCCTTCCTCCCCCCGTTACTTATGGCATTCGAAAGATGCAAAGCAATAGTAGAAGATCTTGAAGGCTGACATTCGGCCCTCCTAGAAAAAGGAAAACCATCAGTCCTAGAGGAGAGAGAGGAGAAAATATAAAGACAATTATTAATCATTCAGCAATTACAAAACAATACACTCCTAAGGCTTATCAGGATACTTGGAAGGAAATGCTTTGATCAACTTAGGGGCTTTAACATCGGTTTCCTTAACCCCTTCGACTTGCGAAGAAGGGAAATGTTTCCAGGCTACAAGATACTGGAGTCGACCCCTCCATTAGCGAGAGTCCAGAATTTCTTTAACTTCAAAATGCTGTTCACCTTCAATCAGTATTGGTATGGGAGGGTCAGCTTGGATGGGTCTTGGATCAGAAGTACGTTCAGGTTTTAGCAAACTAACATGGAAAACCAGATGAATTCGTCGAAGAGTTTTGGGTAAATTCAGCTGGACTGCTACAGGATTTATAATCCGTTCAATCGTGAAAGGACCAACATACTTAGGACCAAGCTTCTTTGACTTTTGAGTGGTCTGCAGGTATCTGGTGGACAGGAAAACCTTATCGCCCACTTTATATTCTTTCTGTGGAGATATTTTCTTGTCTGCAAATTTCTTATGAGCTTGATGGGCCTCATCTAATGCTTTGCGTGTTACTGGCCAGTTAAGTTGGAGTTGAGAGATCCATTCATCCAACGAATGGATGTTAGGTTTTTCACGAGGAAGTTCAGGTATGGGAACGAAATCTTGTCCCGAAGCCACTTTAAATGGAGTAAATCCAGTACTACTATGTACGGAGTTGTTATATGCCACTTCGGCAAACGGTAGTAATTCGGACCAGTTATCTTGTTGATAATTTATGTAATATCTAAGATATTGTTCTAACACTGTGTTAGTCCTCTCACAGGCCCCATTAGTTTGGGGGTGGGGGAGGAGCTTAACCACTGGGCGGAGCCTATTAACTTCAGGAACGCTTTCCAAAAATTTGAGGTAAACTGGACCCCTCTGTCAGATATTATGCATTCCGGAACACCATGTAACCTATAGATATGTGAAATAAACAGTTTAGCCAGCGTCTCAGCAGAGGGAATCTTGGAACAAGGTATGCAATGTACTTGTTTGGAAAACAAATCAGTCACTACCCAGATGACCGTGTTTCCACCACTTTCGGGTAATTCTATTATAAAGTCCATCGAGATTTCTTTCCAGATAGTCGTTGGTCTAGCTATATTTTGTAACAATCCTACTGGCTTAACAGGAGGTCTCTTTGCCGAAGCACAAATTGGACAGCTAGCTACATAAGCTTCAATGTCCTTCTTTAAAGTAGGCCACCAGAATTGCCGCTTAACCAGATGTAAGGTCTTCACAAATCCGAAGTGGCCAGCTGCTTTAGAATCATGAGCCTGTTGTAGTATTTGGCCCCTCAGCACCTGTGGCACATACAACTTGGGCCCCACCCAAGCCAAGCCATCCTTAATTGTATAGTCACTTGAATGAGCCAGGAACCATTCATCCAGTTTTAAAGCTTCTTTTAATTGTTCGGTTAGGTCATTCGATAAAACCATTTCTTGGTTCTTCCTTTGGGCTCTGGTGATCACTGGGGCGCCGAGATGTTTGGCTGAGAGAATTGGGCTTATCACCTCCTGGCGCATACTATTATATTGGGGTAGTCTAGAGAGAGCATCCGCATGAAGTTCTTCCCGCCTGGATGTACTTCAAGGAGAAATTGAATCGCTTGAAGTACTGGGCCCAGCGAACTTGTTTAGGGGACATTTTCCGGGGCGTTTTTAAGACTTCCAAATTCTTATGATCAGTCCATACCTCAAATGGGTGTTTTGCTCCTTCCAGGAGATGTCTCCAGGTCAGCAAGGCCCAACGAACTGCAAAAGCTTCTTTCTCCCAGACAGCCCATCTTCTCTCTGTTTCAGACAGCTTACGGGAGGTATACGCACAAGGCTGTAAGGTCCCTTTCTCGTTGGCTTGAAGTAATACCGCTCCAATAGCCACATCATTTGCATCGGCTTGAATCACGAAAGGAGTGTCCATATCCGGGTGCTTCAGCACTGGTTCTGCAGCAAACAGTCATTTTAGCTTTTCAAAAGCGGCTTGGCACTCCATGGACCACTCCAGCGGCTTTCCTGGCCTTGGCTTCATCTACCCTTTTGTTTTCAAGAGATTTGTGATGGGCATTGCTATCTTAGCAAACGTCGGGATGAATTGCTGGTAAAAATTTGCAAATCCCAAAAAGCTTTGAAGTTGTTTTCTGGTGCGTGGTGGAGCCCATTCCAGAATGGCATGCACCTTCTCTGGATCCATCTCTGTGCCTTCAGATGAAATGCGATATCCCAAATAGTCAATTTTGTCTTGGTGGAAATCACAACTTTGACAATTTAGTGTACAACTTAGCGGCACACAGTTTTTGTAGAACCGACCGCACCAGTTTCACATGTTCATCCAGAGTTTCCGTGTAGATAAGGATATCATCAAGATAAACCAGAACCCCCCTGTATAAATGGTCATGTAACACTTGATTGATCATTTGCATGAATACAGCTGGGGCCCCTTGTAAACCAAAAGGAAGAACGTTGAATTGGAAGCAACCCATCGGGCAGTTAAAAGCGGTCTTCCACTCATCCCCTTCCTTAATTCGAATTCGGTAGTATGCTTCTATCAAATCCAACTTCGTGAAAATCTTTCTCTTCGCTAAATGGGCCAACATGTCCTTCATCAAAGGAAGGGGGTACACGTTTTCCACAGAAATAGCGTTCAAATTTCTGTAATCCACCACCAAGTGTTTGGAACCATCTTTCTTTTCCCAGAACAACACTAGGGCCGCTACTCGGGGTCTAGCAGGTTGAATGAAACCACGTTCCAGATTTTTATCTATAAACAATCTTAGCTCTTCCAATTCCCGTGGGGTCATTGAGTACAACTTTGGTTTCGGGAGCTTCACCCCAGGCAAAATCTCAATAGCACAGTCTGTTGACCGGTGAGGTGGAAGCTCATCCGAGGCCTTCTCACTGAACACTTCTTTTAAATCCCAATACTCTTTGGGAATTTTCTCCTCATCTTTTACGGGCTCAGTACCTGTGGAAGCTATTTCAATTAGGTCCTCAGGCTTCAGCTGGGATCTGGCCCCTCCTCTCAGTCGCTGCTTGGTGCGTATGCGCAACAACCCCTTTCTCCAGTTAACCTGGGCATTCCATTTCCGGAGCCAGGGCAATCCCAGTATTAATGGTTGCTCCATCCCAGGGACCACAATAAAACGCAGGGTCTCATCATGCTCTCCCATGATCATTTCTATAGGTTCCATGACAAAACGAGCGGGGCAACCTCCAGCCACTGATCCATCTAGTTGGCAAAAGGAAATGGGCATCTTCAAAAGTTTTAGCTTTAGGCCCATTTTCTTCTCTACTTCCGTGTTGATTATACACCTTGTGCACCCAGAATCTAACAGGGCTAGCATTTCCCCTTCCACCCCTGAACTGGGTACCCTCAACTTCACCGGAATGGTCATAGGGCCCACGCTTGGACTTACCAAGAAGTCATCTTCTGAGTCAGAATCCTCCTCCTCAGGGGTCACTGGGGCTTCTGATTCCTCTCCTGAGGGAGGGGCAACCTCTGCTGTCTCCTTCAACTATCGTGCTGTTTTGCAAGGCTTCGCTGGGGACTTTTCAGGTTTCTTTCCTTCCTTTGGCCCCCCCTTTGGCTCCAACTTGACTCTGCAGTTCACAGCCCGGTGACCTTCTTTCCCACATCAAAAACAGGCCGAGGGGTTGGGTCTTGCCGCCACTCCTCCCTTCTGAGGTTTAGGAGCCTCTTAGGACGTGGAGGGGAAAACTTGCTCCACCCATAACCTCCCCGCCGTTTACTTCGGATTAAATCAATCTCCACTTCTTCTGCCAGCAAGTACCACATCTGCAAGTCATTGGGGTCTCTTCTAGCAGTGCATCTCTGGTACACATCTTCATTTAAACCATCTTTAAACAGTTCTATCAGGGCTTCTTTGGGCCAGCCTCGGAAATGGCCGGCTAACTGTCTAAATTCTTGGGTGTAGTCAGCCATAGACCTCTGCCCCTGTTTTATGGCTTTCATCCTAATTCGGGCCTTGCGCTCTGCCAATGGGTCCTCAAATCTAGCCCACAGTGCAGCCATGAACAGGTTGTAGTTCAGCAACTGAGGAGCATTATCATTATGCAAGGTCACCATCCACTCTGCCGCTATTCCCTCCAGAGCCCTGGTAACACACCTCACTTTGGCTGCTTCTGAGGGAAAATCCTCCCCATATTCTTCCATATGGCTCCAAACTTGAGCTAGGAAAAATCCCAAGGTTTTGGGATTTCCCCCGTATTTTACTTCTAACGGAGGCAGCCTAGGAGCTCTACGCCTTCTAGGAATCACACCTCCTGCTGATGGCCCCGGGGCTGCTGCTGGATCGGGTTGATTTATGGGAGAGGGAGTTGCTCTGCTTCTTCTGGCTGGGGCTACTTTCCCTCCCCCTTCATACCTTTGTGCAGCTTGAGGTTGTTCAAAGGCTTCATTAAGGAGTCTCCTGGCTTGATCCAGCAAGATTTCCCTCTTTTCCTTCTCTTGCCAAGCCTCCTCTTTTCCACGCCAGCGGGTAGTTGTGACCCGGGGGTGTGTGTCCTCCTCCGGATCTTTCCAACCAACTCCCACCGACCATCTGGGCTTCACCACTGGATCCTCTTCCAAACTGAGCTCTGCTAGTGATTGGCCCTCCTGCACCAGCACAGATTCTTGCCCTCCAATGGCTCCCGGATCCTCTTGGTCACTATTTGAAGATGACATGATGTCCAGACCCCCTCAGAAGAAAATTGGGTATTCTCTCTGGGTGGGCTGGTGAGAGATTCAGATTAATGTCAGGCGGAGCTCCATTCAAAATCCAGGAAAGAAATACTTAAGACTCTTTAGTTTAGAGAAAAGACATTTTTTACTGAAAGTGAAGTGGTAGCAACCAAAGAATTCTGAATCTGAGAAATTTGGTGTGCAATTCACATATACAAAGTGATGGAAGTGTTCCCACCCCCGATAGTTCAGATGACACTTCCAATTAGAAGTTGTGAATATGATCATGTGGGCATCTTCAGGTGATGATGAGGCCTCTGTCCGTTGACCTTGGCATATTTTGATAACGGGTTGCAGTTGCGCAGAGAAAAGAAAGCTAAGCAAGAAATAGAAACCTAACTCTATTGTATGCTTTCCCCCCCCATTTACACAACAGAAGAATTTAACACCTTCAGCTCACTTCTCAGACTTTCCCTTCCTCCCCCCGTTACTTATGGCAGTCGAAAGATGCAAAGCAATAGTAGAAGATCTTGAAGGCTGACAGATACTTACTTTCCTTGAAATGCCACAAAGCTTCAGATTTTCTAAATGTTCCCGTTCCACCCAAATCAAATCTAAAAGCCCATTTAACTTAGGTCAGATCTGTGAATATATGGCCATGGGCTAAACAAGGAGCTATTTTAAAATACATGAGAGAAAATGGTGACTAGAGATTAAAGTCTGTTATATTGTGAGAAAGGATTGGCCATGAAGATAAAAGGCTATGATGAAACCAGTGATGTTTTTCTTGGGCATTCTATTAGAAAAATGTGATAAAGAGACTATATACTTGATTTTGCATGTACTAACTGCAGCTAGAATTGTATATGCTCAAGCAATGGAAGTGTGATGAGATCCTGACAGATGAGAAGGTAAATATTTATAAGAAAATATTAGAATGTGCAGAAATTGATAGACTAACTCTTACTATAAAGGACAAAGAGGAAACTAAATACTTTTTGACATGGGACTTGTTTTATTGATGGCTAGACAAAAAAAATGTTAGAGAGAAAGGGACATAAAAAGGATAAATGTTAAAATGGGAATGTGTTAAAATGGACAAACAAAATATTATTGGTACGACAGTATTAATGTTATTGTGATAAATGTAATTGATTATGATAACACTTTGATTATGATTGCCTACAAATAATTGTACCCAGACCATAGACTGTTCGATTGAAATGGAATGTTTATGTATTATACTAATAAAACAAATAAAACTAAAAAAAATAAGAGGCTATGGGTCCTTTTAATTATTCAAAGTCCGTTAAATCTTACTCCCTTACTTTTGTCTTCTAAATGTTTAACAGAAAGTAATTTTACTTTCCATTTTTACTTTTATGATGAGCTCTTTTAAACTACTTTATGTTTAGATAAAGTGGTGTCGTCAGCATATCTCATATTGTGAAAGTTTTATTCTCTAAATTTGATTCCAACTGTTGTCTCTTCCAATTCTTCTGTTTTATAATTGCTCTATAAGTTAACCAGATGTGGACACAATATGCATTCTTATCTCATATCCATTAATTCCCTTTCCTATACAAGCACTAGAATGTTTTTCAAAATTCAATTCAATCTGTCTACTATTAAATTCAGGAACTAGCACCTCTAGAAATTAAGGTACCATCTTTTGTACTGTTATAATTGTTATCCTAAAATTCCATTTATTAAGGATTTTGGTATAGTCTTTCCATCTTTCTTTAACCTCATTTACTGCTATCGGATCTCTTATGTAATGGATTTTCAATATAAAAGATTTTTAGGTCTACATAAATCCAGGCAGTCAATAGACAACAGCAAAAGGTTATGGTTTCCTATGGGCCTAAGTCCCAGCTAAAGTACAAAAGTGATTTGCCATTGCAATGTTCCTGGGGATTATTCTTTTTCCTTCCAGGGTCAATTGATTCTTCCCGTATTTAGCTCCCCTCAGTTCCCCTCAGTTTCTTTATGGATTATTCTTAGTTTCACCTCTCTCAATGTTATCAATGATGATGATTCCATCAAAAGTTCCTGCTATTAATGACATCATCCTTGGAATAATAATAGAAGCTGCTGAGACCTCCTATAAATCAAAGTGAAAATCCCCTGGGAATGAGCATGATTTATGTTGTCTTTGTTTAAGAGGGAAATTTTGAAAGATTTTCCATGTCACAATTCTTTCAATGATGCTATCCTTTCTTATATATAATGTTGTGTGCAAACTACAAAAGACATTTATTTAGGGAGGATGATAAAGGCTAATCAACAGAGGGCAAAATGCCTGCTTCTAGCTACTAAGGCTTTTTCTTCCTACTTTCATGTGGTTTGAGTATAACAAATAATGACTATTCATATGGAGATAAGAAAAAAAATACCTCATGGGATAAGTGTAGAATGTTGCTTGAATAGGTTTGTCTTGATGATATATGGCTGCAATATATAATATAAAATGCATTTCTCTGAAAATGCCTGATATCAAAAATGACATTAACTTAAAATAAATAGGGTACCTTAACCTGGCTGATAGATTTGAAGACTCTAAATAAGACTTAGATACCAGTTAAATATATTTTAAAACAGCTTTGTAATCATGTGGGGAGGAATTTGGTTTTACGGCTTGAGTGAAAATTGGCAAAAGAACTCTGAAATTGTAATAGGGTATCAGTTCAGAAACTAGAATTTCTCTATCAAAATCTTCACTAACACAATAGCAATTTGATTATATTGTTTTTAAAAGTTACCACTTTGAAATTAGAATATTATTGGAGGGGAGTGAGAATCAATAAATGATCAGTTACAACAACTGAATTACATTGGTGAAAGTATTTCAGGGAACTTTCCAAGTGTCTGTGATTATAGCATAAATCTCAGCCTGTGTATTTTACAGTGTGTTAGTCTAATAGCATCCAGATCAGTGGTGGGATTCAAATTTGGTGCGGTTTACCTTGAGTTTGTATCTATTGTGTGCTCTTGTATTGTTGTGGTTGAAACTGAAGTATTCATTGACAGGTAGGACATTACAATGTATAATTTTATATATTATACTTAGATCGAACCGAAGGCAGCATAGTTCTAGGTTGTCTAGGTCTAAAATTTCAAGTCTGGTGGCATAAGGTATTCTGCAATGAGTAGAGGAGTGGAGAATTCTTCTTGTGAAATTTTTCTGGACTTTCTCAATTGTATTAATATCAGATATATGTAATGCAGGTTCTAGACTGATGAGCTGTATTCAAGTATTGGTCTAGCAAATGTTTTGTATGCTTTAGTTAGTAGAGTGATATTACCGGAGAAAAAGCTATGCAGGATTAGGTTTACAATTATTAATGCCTTTTTGGCTATGTAGTTACAGTGGGCTCTAGCACTT
Source organism: Laticauda colubrina (assembly GCA_015471245.1). Taxonomy (NCBI): domain Eukaryota; kingdom Metazoa; phylum Chordata; class Lepidosauria; order Squamata; family Elapidae; genus Laticauda; species Laticauda colubrina. The sequence continues at coordinate 37,855,137 of BLBF01000039.1, read as the reverse complement.
AGGTGATTCAAGATGAGTACTCCAAGGTCCTTGACATAGTGTATAGTGTAGGGAATTCTGGGATATAGAACTCTTGTAGTGAAATATGAAAATATCTTTATAATTAGAATTATGAAGGGAAATCCCTGTTGGATATGGAAGAATTCCGTGTGACCGTTCTTAAAATCAGGAAACTGACTTGAACATTGATTTGTGAACCAAGTGAATTAATGAAGTAATTAGTGAATGAAATTAGCAATGACTAATGAAGCAAAAAGGAAATCTATTTAAGGAAATTTATTAGAGAAATAGGCAAAGCCTACCACCTAATTAGCTACATTTTATTAAAAGGAAAACCCAAGAGTTTTCAAATAATTTTGCATATTTGCTAAAGCAAATATTTTCCTCAAATAACTAAAATGATACTAATATAGTTTCATTTTATTAGTGTATTTATTTACATTTAAGAAATATTTATTTCTTCCTCTCATCCATTTTTCTCTGCAAATAAACTTCCTTATCCACTTCCTCACATGTAACACTACTAAGCAACCTTGTCTGTTTTCGGTATTTGGACAATACTGTGTTAGTTTTAATATATTCCGGACATTGGATAAGAACATTCAAAGCTTCCAGCTTGATAGTTTTATGTCTTCAAGGAGATGTTGAAGAATAGGGGGTAAAAATTTGGGCATAAGGCATCCAGAGAGGGGAACAAATGATGAAAGAACTGTGGTGACATCTTCCATGCAATCTTTGAATATGTATTTGCATTAAACATGCATAATGTAATCGCTGAATTTCTGTGATGACATCACTACACCTGTGCTATTGCTTTGACATCTTGAAATTTTCTGAAGATGTTACTGATGCTGTCTTCCTGTAAAATGTAACAATCTTTAAAAATAGAATAGAATTCTTTATTGGCCAAGTGTGATTGGACACACAAATTTGTATTTGGAATTTGTATTGGTGCATATGTTCTCAGTGTACATAAAAGAAAAGATGCATTCATCAAAAGTCAAGAATCATAAGGTACAACACTTAATAATAATAAGTACAAATAAGCAATCAAATCATACTAGAAAACAGTCAATATAAATCATAAGGATGCAAGCAACAAAACTACAGTCATAGTCACAAGTGGGAGGGGTGGGGTGATAAGGAGTGATGGAAGGTTAATAGTAATAGTAATGCAATTTTGTCAATAGTTGGACAGTATTGAGGGAATTATTTGATTAGCAGAGTGATGGAGTTCAGAAAAAAACTGTTCTTGTGTCTAGTTGTTCTGATGTGCAGTGCTCTATAGCATCATTTTGAGGGTAGGAGTTGAAATAGTTTATGTCCAGGATGTGAGGGGGAAACATGAGAGCTAAAATAAAAATAAGCTTTATCTGATGCAAAAAAAAATTACAGCGACATTAAAATATAAAACTAAATTTAATATGATATTAATAATGCATGCATGCAGCAATAATTTGTACACTGTCAGGTTCCATCACTATAGGCATTTTTCCTGCCTCTTTATAAATATATACAAGAGTAGTAAAATTGCTTTGTCTAGTTCTTTAAATTGCCAACAATTTTATTCATCCCAGAGTTCTTCCATGCATCTCTGAACTGCACTGTGGAATACTTATCTTGATGATTGAAACAACCATGCTTCTAAAAAAACATTCTTAAAACCTGCAGGGCTTTAGTTCTCTCCATAGTGACAAAATTGTTTACGATATCTTACAATCACATATATTTTGTGTTCATTATTTACACATACAAATCTATAGAAGCAGGATTTGTACATATTGCCAGAAATGCAGAACCATCAAATTTAAGGATTGCTCCATAATTCTACTTCCCTTGTGTGTTCTCCACATGCACTTACTGTATCATTGGAACATAATAAAAAATTGCATGTGATGTGCACACATAACACAATTACCTATAATTGGGAGACTCTTGGCCTTGGAACTTTTTTGCATAGCTCGTATAAGGCAAGCAATACAAGACTGTCCAAGCAAAGACAGCGAAAGTAATAGAAATTATTTGGATTTTCTTCTTGCTTACAAGAAACAGCATAGCTTTCTCTGCACATTGATGAATCATTGTGTGGCCCTTTGTGATTAAATAGACGAAGGTGAATTGAGAGTTTGTTCTTGAGATTTATGAGTTCACCCCTGAAAAGAAAAGAGTGCTCAAAAGTTATTAATAGCTTAATGTTCTGGATGAGATGTCTGTGGAATTTCAGATATTGTTTATTTAATTCTGATCGATTGTGATAAATATCTCGGAGAATGATGTGTGTGAGAATGAATTTTCTAGTTCTCTAATCTTGAGGACTTTGAATTCATTTCTCATTGAAGGCAGACAATATGGCATAACTGAATCCAGCAGATATAAACTACCATCAATACACTGCATATTTTACAAATAACCAGTATACCTTTCTTAATAAAGATTCTGTGACACTTGCTTTAATAAATCTTATCAGTCAGCACCAGATATGATGAATAGAGCTTTTTCCCGAACATAGAAAAATGGGAAAAATTGGAAATCTGTACTCTACTTAATTTATGTTGCATCCTCAAATTTTCAGAGGCTGTCATGGGATGTTCTGCTCAATCTAGATTGGGTATCAGCACATAAAGAATTATTTGGTTCTAACTCTCAACATAGCTCAGTGCTTCACAAATCTCCAAAGGTGTCCTTAGAATATAAAAAAGCTTAGTATTAATCTTTTTTTAAAAAATAAAGTTGTGAAACACAGAAATGAGTTGTTCTGTGTAATATATTTCTGTATTTACTTGCATTGGAATTAGTTGTCTCCAAATTCTGGCTAGCTTTATTTAATTAGGTGGATGACATGAAGGAAACAGAAAGGCAATGCAGAGGATTGTGTTTGTATGGAAAACTTAGGGAAATATATATTTCAGCAATATAGCATAAGTTTTCTGATCTGTTGTTTGCCTGTCTGTTCTGTCCTCACTTCATGACAGTCTGTGTGCAGCTCGACATGCAGCTAAACCCACCTGTCAGCATTCAAGATCTTCTACTATCGCTTTGCATCTTTCAGCTGTCATAAAAAACAGGGGCAGGGGAGGAAGGGATAAGTCTGGGAAGTGAGCTGGAGGAGTTACATTTTTCTGTTGTGTAAATGAGGAGGGGAGCATACAATAGAGTTAGGTTTCTATTTCTCGCTTAGCTTTCTTTTCTCTGCGCAACTGCAACCCGTTATCAAAGTATGCCAAGGTCAACGGACAGAGACCTCATCATCACCTGAAGATGCCCACATGATCATATTCACAATTTCTAATTGGAAGTTTCATCTGAACTATTGGGGGTGGGAACATTTCCATCACTTTGTATATGTGAATTACGCGCCTAATTTCTCAGATTCAGAATTCTCCTGTTGCTACCACTTCACTTTCAGTAAAAGATAACTTTTCTCTAACTTAAAGAGTCTAAGTATTTCTTTCTTGGATTTTGGATGGAGCTCTGCCTGACATTATTCTGAATCTCACTCTACCAGCCCACCCAGAGAAAACACCCAATTTTCTTCCGAGGGGGCCTGAACATCATGTCATCTTCAACTAGTGATCAGGAAGACCTGGGAGCCATTGGAGGGCAAGATTCTTTGCTGGTACAGGAAGCCCAATCGTTATCAGAGCTCAATCTGGAAGAGGATCCAACTGTGAAGCCCAGATGGTCGGTGGGGGTTGGCTGGAAAGATCCGGAGAAGGATTACCCCCCCCCAGGATCACAACTACCCGCCGGTGTGGAAAAGAGGAGCCATGGCTTAAAGATGGTTTAAATGAAGATGTATACCAGAGATGCATTGCAAGAAGAAACCCAAATGACTTGCAGATGTGGTACTTGCTGGCAGAAGAAGTGGAAATTGATTTAACCCGAAGCAGATGGCGGGGAGGTTCTGGGTGGAGCAAGCCTTCCCCCCCACATCCTCAAGAGGTCCCCAAACCTCAGAGGGGAGGAGTGGTGGCAAGACCCAACCCCTTGGCCTGCTTTTGATGTGGGAAGGAAGGTCACCGGGCTGTGAACTGCAGAGTCAAGTTGGAGCCAAAGGGGGGGCCAAAGGAAGGAAAGAAACCTGAAAAGTCCCCAGCGAAGCCTCGCGAAACAGCACGATAGTTGAAGGAGACAGCAGAGGTCGCCCCTCCCTCAGGAGAGGAATCAGAAGCCCCAGTGACCCCTGAGGAGGAGGATTCTGACTCGGAAGACGACTTCTTGGTAAGTCCAAGCGTGGGCTCTATGACCATTCCGGTGAAGTTGAGGGTACCCAGTTCAGGGGTCGAAGGGGAAATGCTAGCCCTGTTAGATTCTGGGTGCACAAGGTGTATAATCAACATGGAAGTAGTGAAGAAAATGGGCCTAAAGCTAAAACCTTTGAAGATGCCCATTTCCTTTTGCCAACTAGATGGATCAGTGGCTGGAGGTTGCCCCGCCCGTTTTGTCATGGAACCTATGGAAATGATCATGGGAGAGCATGATGAGACCCTGCATTTTATTGTGGTCCCTGGGATGGAGCAACCATTAATACTGGCTCCGGAAATGGAACCCCCAGGTTAATTGGAGAAAGGGGTTGTTGCGCATACGCACCAAGCAGCGACTGGGAAAAGAGGGCAGATCCCAGCCAAAGCCTAAGGACCTAATTGAAATAGCTTCCACAGGTACTGAGCCCATGAAAGGGGAGGAGAAAATTCCCAAAGAGTATTGGGATTTAAAAGAAGTGTTCAGTGAGAAGGCCTCGGATGAGCTTCCACCTCACTGGCTAACAGACTGTGCTATTGAAATTTTGCCTGGGGTGAAGCTCCCGAAACCGAAGTTGTACTCAATGACACCACGGGAATTAGAGGAGCTAAGATTGTTTATAGATAAAAATCTGGAACATGGTTTCATTCAACCTGCTAGGCCCCAGGTAGCGGCCCCAGTGTTGTTCTGTGAAAAGAAAGATGGTTCCAAATGCTTGGTGGTGGACTACAGAAATTTGAACTCCATTTCCGTGGAAAACATGTACCCCCTTCCTTTGATGAAGGACATGTTGGCCCACCTAGCCAAGGGAAAGATTTTCACGAAGTTGGATTTGAGGGAAGAATCCTACCGAATTCGAATTAAGGAAGGGGATGAGTGGAAGACTGCTTTTAACTGCCCGGTGGGTTGCTTCCAATTCAACGTTCTTCCTTTTGGTTTACAAGGGGCCCCAGCTGTATTCATGCAGATGATCAATCAGGTGTTACATGAATATTTATACAGGGGGGTTCTGGTTTATCTTGATGACATCCTTATCTACACGGAAACTCTGGATGAACATGTGAAACTGGTGCGGTCGGTTCTACAGAAACTGTGTGCCACTCAATTGTATGCTACACTATCCAAGTGTTAATTCCATCAAGAGAAAATTGACTATTTGGGATATCGCATTTCATCTGAGGGCATAGAAATTGATCCAGAGAAAGTGCATGCCGTATTGGAATGGGTTCCACCACGTACCAGAAAACAACTTCAAAGCTTCTTGGGATTTGCAAATTTTTACCGGCAATTCATCCCGACGTTTGCTAAGATAGCAATGCCCATCACAAATCTCTTAAAAACAAAAGGGGAGGTGAAGCCAAGGCCAAGCAAGCCGTTGGAGTGGTCCATGGAGTGCCAAGCAGCTTTTGAAAAGCTAAAATGACTGTTTGCTGCAGAACCAGTGCTAAAGCACCCGGATATGGAGGCTCCTTTTGTGATTCAAGCTGATGCGGGTGATGTGGCAGTTGGAGCGGTGTTACTTCAAATCAATGAGAAAGGGACCTTACAGCCTTGTGCGTATACCTCCTGTAAACTGTCTGAAACCAAGAGAAGGTGGGCCGTCTAGGAAAAAGAAGCTTTTGCAGTTTGTTGGGCCTTACTGACCTGGAGACATTTCCTGGAAGGAGCAAAACATCCATTTGAGGTATGGACTGATCATAAAAATTTGGAAGCCTTAAAAACGCCTCAGAAGCTGTCCCCTAAACAAGTTCGCTGGGCCCAGTATTTCAAGCGGTTCAATTTCTCACTGAAGTACATTCCAGGGGGGAAGAACTTCATGGCGGATGCTCTCTCTAGACTACCCCAATATAATAGTATGTGCCAGGAGGTGATAAGTCCAATTGTTTCGACCAAACATCTAGCCGCCCCGGTAATCACCAGAGCCCAAAAGAAGAACCAAGAAGTGGATTTATCGAATGACCTAACTGAACAATTAAAAGAAGCTTTCAAACTGGATGATTGGTTCCTGGCTCATTCAAATGACGATATAGTTAGAGATGGTTTGGCTTGGGTGGGGACCAAGTTGAATCTGCCACAGGTGCTAAGGGGCCAAATACTGCAACAAGCTCATGATTCTAAAGCAGCTGGTCACTTTGGATTTGTGAAAACCTTACACCTGGTTAAGCGGCAATTCTGGTGGCCTACTTTAAAGAAGGACATTGAAGCTTATGTAGCTAGCTGTCCAATTTGTGCTTCGGAAAGGAGACCTCCTCGTAAGCTAGTAGGGTTGTTACAAAATATAGCTAGACCAACAGCCCCCTGGAAGGAAATCTCTATGGACTTTATAGTAGAATTACCCGAAAGCAGTGGAAACACAGTTATCTGGGTAGTAACTGATTTGTTTTCCAAACAAGTACATTGCATACCTTGTTCTAAGATTCCATCTGCTAAGACGTTGGCTAAACTGTTTATTTCACATATCTATAGGTTACATGGCATTCCGGAACACATAATCTCTGACAGAGGGGTCCAATTTACCTCAAATTTTTAGAAAGAGTTCCTGAAGTTGATAGGCTCCGCCCAGTGGTTAAGCTCTGCCCACCACCCTCAAACCAATGGGGCCTGTGAGAGGACTAACACAGTGTTAGAACAGTATCTTAGATGTTACATAAATTATCAACAAGATAACTGGTCCGACTTAATACTATTTGCCGAAGTGGCATATAACAACTCCGTACATAGTAGTACTGGATTTACGCCATTTAAAGTAGCTTCAGGACAAGATTTTGTACCCATACCTGAACTTCCTTGTGAAAGGCCTAACATCCATTCGTTGGATGAATGGATAACTCAACTCCAACTTAACTGGCCAGTAACACGCAAAGCATTAGATGAGGCCCATCAAGCTCATAAGAAGTTTGCAGACAAGAAAAGATCTCCACAGAAATTATATAAAGTAGGCGATAAAGTTTTCCTGTCCACCAGATACCTGCAAACCACTCAAAAGTCAAAGAAGCTTGGTCCTAAATATGTTGGTCCTTTCACGATTGAACGGATTATAAATCCTGTAACAGTCCAGCTGAACTTACCGAAAACTCTTCGACTAATTCATCCGGTGTTCCATGTTAGTTTGTTAAAACCTGAACATACTTCTGATTTTTACTTCTGACCCATTCAAGCTGACCCTCCCATACCAATATTGATTGAAGGTGAACAACATTTTGAAGTTAAATAAATTCTGGACTCTCGCAAATGGAGGGGTCGGCTCCAGTATCTTGTAGCCTGGAAACATTTCCCTTCTTCACAAGCCGAATGGGTTAACAAAACCAATGTTAAAACCCCTAAGTTCATCAAAGCATTTCATTCCAAGTATCCCGATAAGCCCTAGGAGTGTATTCTTTTGTGATTGTTTAATGATTAATAATTGTCTTTATATTTTCTCCTGTCTCTCTTTTAGGACTGATGGTTTTCCTTTTTCTAGGAGGGCCGAATGTCAGCTTTCAAGATCTTTTTCTATCGCTTTGCATCTTTCGGCTGTCATAAGTAACGAGGGGAGGGGGGAAGGGATAAGTCTGGGAAGTGAGCTGGAGGTGTTACATTTTTCTGTTGTGTAAATGAGGGGGGGAGCATATAATAGAGTTAGGTTTCTATTTCTCGCTTAGCTTTCTTTTCTCTGCGCAACTGCAACCCGTTATCAAAGTATGCCAAGGTCAACGGACAGAGGTCTCATCATCACCTGATGATGCCCACATGATCATATTCACAATTTCTAATTGGAAGTTTCATCTGAACTATTGGGGGTGGGAACACTGCCATCACTTTGTATATGTGAATTACGCGCCTAATTTCTCAGATTCAGAATTCTCCTGTTGCTACCAGTTCACTTTCAGTAAAAGATAACTTTTCTTTAACTTTAAGAGTCTAAGTATTTCTTTCTTGGATTTTAAATGGAGCACCGCCTGATACCACCTGTCCTCCAATAAAACAGACCATGTGCATAGATCTAAATGCTTTATTGAAAGAACATTGATATGATGAAATTGGGGAAAATAGGGATACATACCATGAGAACCAAATACAATATAGACAGTATTAAGTTACTGCTGAACATAACAATAAATACAAGCAATTTAAATCTCATCAATGATGCTCTGTGTGGGATGTGGGTTTGTCTTGGATGGCTATATGTTTCTGCCTTTTCCTAATGCTAAAGGAAATGGAGTCTGGCTTCCCAATGTGCACTTGTTTGAGAGTGTGGGCTGATGGGTAAATGGGTGGGATCAGCTTCAAACAATATACTTGGTGCATATTTGTCTCTCCGACTACTAAATGGGTCTAGAGGGCAATAACAGTATATAAAGATCATAAGGTATGGCATGACCCTGGCTATTTATGATCTATGATTTATTATTATCATTATGATTAATAATAAAATTAATTACATTGACATGATGTGTTCTCCTTCCATCCCTACAAATAAAAGAACACACACATACACACATTCACAAACACTGGACCTCGGTGTGAACTTTAAACACTACAGGTGGTTCCCAACTAATGACTGGTCATTTAACGACTGTACAAAGTTATAACAGACTTGAAAAAAGTGCTTTACTTTAAAGTGCTTCTGGACCATCACAAAATGTTCCATTGCTACCCCTTCACAGTCGCATGACCTCATGTTAGGTTCTTGGAAATCTGTTTGTAAACAGTCTATGACCCTATCACAACCATTTGCAGTCTTCTCTTATGGCCTCTCAAGAACATCAGTGGGGAAGCCATCAGCAAATTACAGTTGCTGGCCAAGAGGACTCCCTCTCATCTTTGGGGACCAGATGAAACAGCTGCTTGAAAAAGAGAACTGAGGAGAATGAAGGATGGCAGGCAAGGATGAGTAGAGAGGCTGAGATCCGCTCCTGATTTCAATCAATCTTTTTCTATGTTTGGTGTGACCCTTTGAAGTGCTCGAACCCCGGAGAGGTTCGTGTTGGTATGGGGAGTACTTTAGCTACTGTGTGGGGAAGGTAACCCCCCAGCAGCGAAGAGAAGGCCTCCAGAGCCCAACAATCAAGAGATGGCCTCTTGTTAATGGAGGCTCCGAAGTCCGGACTGTCATCGATACTAAAAGCGAGTAAGTGACAACTTATGAGATCGTATGAAAGACGTATGGCTGAGGGAGTAGAACGGTGGAGAGGTGAAGAGATAAGATTACCAACTGACAATTGATTAAATAAGTGACTTTTGAAAGCCTGAAAGAAAGCGGCTGGAAAGCAGTGAAGAGGAGCGTGGGCGAAATGATTTGTTGAACTAAAATGAAAGTGTGGATTGCGAAGAAAGAAGCTGTGTTACTGCATTAGAAAACTTTAAGATCGGAAGTGATATGGAACTTTTCATCTGACTACTAAGTTGATATTTTCTTTTGAAAAAACTGTATTGAAATAGTGAAGAGATCTGGGGCGAACTGAAGGGGACAGATTGGTGCCGGATGAAATGAGACGCCTGGAAGCCTCGGAGACTCAGTAACATTATATTTACACTTAATAGACTTTTAATAGTTTCCTGGGGAATTTTGCCTTAACTGAAGAGATGTTGTCAAGAAGAAGAAATTAAAATTGATCCTAAAATGCTTTTAAAAAGGGGAGATAGGTGGACTGGAAGATTAAGAAGACTGACTGATTGACTGTAGTAATTATTCAGCATTTTCCTTCTCCCCACTTCTGGTGCATTTGAAGGAGGAAAATAATAATAGTAATATTCTTTTTTTTTCTTTTTTACCAGAGATAAAGAATAAAGACAGACTTTGGGATTTTTTTTTTCCTTCTCTCCCCCTTTTCTTATTGCTCTTTTCTCTTTTATAGATTTGCTAATTCTTTTTTTTTTTTTCCTCTGGTCTCTCTCATTATTTACATTTGGGTGTTATCTTTTCCTGCTCCTATTACTTTTTCTATATAACGATTGTAAATTTATTTATTGAGATAAGAAATATAGAATAATAGTCTAGATTGTTTATAATTGACTTGATCAATTTTTTGAGAATTGGGATAATTATATTTTGACTAGATATACAAATTATAATAATAAAAAAGAGAATATATAGTAAGAACATAAGGAATACTGTAAAGTAACTATCAATAATTATAGAATTTAATATTCAATATTGAGTATGGTGTATATATAGGTATTATATAGATTGTAAAATAACATGGCATAGTGAAATATAGAAATTGAATGCAAACTCATAAAATTTACTTACTTGATTTAGATTTAAGATTTGGAAAAATATAGTTTAATAGATAAATTAATTCTGCATAGATTAACTGTAATATTGAGGCTATAATATTGAATGGTAATTTGGGATAATATAATTAATATAATTCAACAACAGAAACAAATATTAAAATAAATGACTTCGACAACTACCACAGTTGAAAACTGTGAAAACTGGCAGGAAAACTATTCCAACTTTAACAACTACATTGGCAACAGCTTCGCCTATGGCCCAAAAAACTGTAGAAGAAACATTACCATTAGAAAAACAACCTAATATTACAAATGTTAATATTCAATCGATTTTACTAACACTCCAAGAATTGATGGAGAAATACAAGAAACAATGATAAAAAACCACAATGAAACAAGAGCAGACATTAACAAATTAAGGGAGGAGATGGGAAAAATGAAATTAGAAATGAAAGCGGATATTTCTAAAGTAGAAAATAAAATTGGAATACTCCAACAGGCCTTGGAGAAAAATGAAGCAACAATAAAAGAAGTAGAGAAAAGGACTGAACGAACTGAAAGGAAATTGGAAAGAGTAGATGAGGAATTAAAAAATGTAATCAAAGAAATGGAAGACGGAGAAGGCGGAGCTACGTCTCGGTGTTACAGCTGCGATCTCGGGGCTCTGAGATCTCAGCTGATATTTTTGCCTCTGGTCGGTTCTAACGGACCTAAACCGTCCCGTAGAGACGGGGATTGTGAAGGGCACAGTCCCAGGATCCCAGAGATATCGCAAAATCTCTGGTTTGATCCGGGAGAAGCCCTTTTGCTGGAAGCAGAAAGGCAGCCTCTAAAGCTGCTGAAGTCGGGACAACTCCGGAAAGAAAGGGATTTAAATGAGCGTGTATCGGTTGGGTGAGAAATTCTTTTGCATTATAAATTGATTAAGACTTGAAAGGACATCCTGAACAAAGAAGAAATCTGTGGCTTTATTTTTCTTTTGACTGAACTTTGGTTGAGCGGCGTTTAAGTGATGTCAAATTGAGACTTGGATTTTTTTTTTTTTCTTATTTTCTTTGAGGACTTTAAGGTGACTTTGTAGGTAACCGGACTGAATTTTCTCTTATATATATTTTTATTTTTCACTTGATTTTTATTTTTTATCTTTTTAACTTTCTTTTTAGGATAGAGGCTCCCTTTGACTATCTTTTTTTTTGTTTGAGTTCTTTATAAATATTTTTTCTTTTGGCTGGGGGGGGAAAGAGTATTTAGAGATGCTGTAACACTGCCAACTAGAGGCTTGAAAATATTTTATTTGAATTGGGGAGAAAAGCACTTCTTTTCAAGGACATTTTAATGTGATAAGATAGAGGGAGAATACAGTAAAATATTATTACAGGTGCTCTCTTGGACTCTTATCAATATCTCAACATTTGAGGTTTGGCTTTGAAGCTGCTGGAGAAGACAGTCATAATAAGAGCCTTGGATAAAGAAATAAAGTGCAGTGTACAGTGCATATATATATATATATATATATATATATAT
>BLBF01000039.1:37697235-37843052 GCA_015471245.1 Laticauda colubrina | reverse complement strand
AGCTGCTTCTTCCTTTTAACTGCTAGTGGGGGTGTGACTTGATTGGGGGTGTGAATTGACTTTCAATTCAGACAATGTTGAAGCAAGTCACACCCCCACTAGCAGTTAAAAGGAAGAAGCAGCTGCAAGCTCACATTACTCTGAGAAGCACAGAGCTGAAGAAACAAGCCTGAAGATGATGAATGAGACTTCATCGAAACGTTGCCTAGATACTTCCAATTCTACGCGGGAGAAAACCCGAATAACCAAAGATCCACATACAAATACCCGCGAAAACCTCAGAAAACAAATATATATATATATATATATACTTTTGAAACTCCTACTCGCCAGCCTTTTTGGTTAATTTTAACTCTAGTATTCTTGCTTTTTATTTTAAAGGGAAAGCCTCAGAGTTCTTTCTTTTTTCTTCTCTTTCTTTTTTTTTTCTCTTGCTACTTTGCTTCTTCCATTTATTTTAATTGGATTAGGGTCTAGAAGAACCTGAAGACCTTTCTTTTTCCTTTTTCCTTTTTTCTTTTTTGGTTTTGGGCTTTTTACTATTGGTTTTTTTTTTCTTTTTGATTTTTTTGGACTATATTTGGTTACTATACCAGCTGGATTTAAAGTCAAAGAGAGCTTGAAGACTTGGAAACATTAAAATGAGCAGGAAGCCAAAACCATTTGGCGTTTTTGCTTCTACCTCTGCTTCCCCACCACTTGAAGGACAACTTTCAATTCAGACAATGTTGAAGCAAGATAAGGAACAAGAAAAAGTAAATTTACAGATGATTATGCAAGGAATTCAAGATATTAAGATAAAAATAAACACCATGGACAAAAAAATAGAGAAATCTGATGAAAATTTTAAACAAATGATGGGAAAGTATGAGGAGAGATTCCAAAAAATTGAGGAAGAAGGAAAACAAAGAGAGGAGAAGATTGGAAATATTGACACTAGATTAACAGTGATAGAACAAGAAAAAAATGGGATGTTGAGGTGGGAGATGGAAAGATCAGAATTTTATCTTAGATTTCAAAATATAGAAGAGGAAAAAGGAGAAAACTTGGCTGTGATAATGATAGAAATATTGGCAGATCTTCTGGAAATTACTAAGGAAAAAATGATGGACGGAGTAGATGAGATATACCGAGTTTATACAAGATATGCGATGAGAAATAAACTACCAAAGGAAGTACATATTAGATTTACTAAAAAATCCATCAGAACACAAATATTACAAGTGGCAAGAGAAAAAGCATTGAAATATAAAAGCAAAGAGATTGTAGTTTTAAAACAAATACCTAGAAGAGTGAGAGAGATGAGAAGAGAATATCGATTTTTGACCAAAATGCTACTGGAAAATGAAGTGAACTACAGATGGCTGATACCAGAAGGACTAATTTTTACATGGCAAGAGCAGAGACATAGAATTGACTCGATTGAAAAAGCAGAATTTTTTTATGCAGAATTTTTTGGAAGAAAAAAAGAGGAGGCAGAGAAAGAGATCTCATTAATTGAGCTTCTGGAGGAACAACTGGAGATTGAAAAAGAGAAAGGAGTTGTAGGTGGACAGGTAGACAGTAAAGGACAACGTGAAGTGAGAGCTACGAGAGCTGTTAGACCTAAATATAAAGCATAATCATGGAAGAAAAAAAACTGATTACAATGAATATAAATGGACTTAACTCAGCTGTTAAAAGAAGGAAAACTTTTCACAAATTAGAGAAATTAAAATTTGATATAATTTGCTTACAAGAAGTTCATATTAAAAAGCAACATGAGCATTTGTTAGTACAGCCAAAATTAGGGAAAATATTTACTTCTTTGATTCAATGTAAGAAAAGAGGAGTGGTTCTCTACATTAAAGAAGATATTCCAGCAAAACTGATCTCCACGGATGAAGATGGAAGAGTATTAATGGTGGAAATAATGGATAATAATAAAAAAATACTCTTGATTGCAATTTATGCTCCGAATGATAAACAAGAAGAGTTTTATAAAAAACTACATATGGAAATAATTAGACTGGACTATGTTAACATAATCATGATGGGAGACTTTAATGGAATTGTGGACAATAAATTGGACTATATAAGAACAACAACAAAACAAAATAGAAAGATTCTCCCTAAATCTTTTTTTAAAATGATAGATGAATTAACCTTAAAAGATATTTGGAGAGAAAGAAATGTTAAAACTAAACAATATACTTTTTATTCTAATAGACATTTATCATGGTCCAGGTTAGATATGATTTGGATCTCAACAGAATTAATATCTACTATTCAAGAAACAAATATTGAAATAAGTACTTGGGCAGATCATAATCCAATGACAATTAAATGGAAGGGACAAAAAAAAAAGATCGAGATGGACATTAAACAATACCATTTTAAAGGAGAAAGATTTTATACAATGGATGGAGAAGGAATTGGTCTTTTTTTTTAAAGAAAATAAAAAAGAAGATACCTCAATACAGAATATTTGGGATACAATGAAGGCATATGTAAGAGGTTTGATAATAGACTATACAAGAAAAAAGAATATTAGGAAAAGACAAACCTCTAAGGCCTTGGAAGATGAATATATAAGACTTGAAAAAGAACTACAGAAAATACCACAGAAAAAAGATATTAAATTGAAACTGGATGTAATTAAGCATAAAATGGAATTAATAGAGAAAGAAGAACTGGCACAGAAAATTAGAAATTCTAAACAGAATTATTTTGAAGATGCAAATAAACCAGGTAGATGGTTAGCATATAAACTGAGAAAGGAGAAGGAATCAAGAAAAATATTGAAACTAATAGATGATCAAGGTCAAGTTTGTTGTGGTAATAAGGAGAAAAAGGAAATTATTCGAGATTATTATGGACAACTATATAAACAAGAGAATATTGATGAGAAAAAAATTAAACAGTATTTACAGAATGTTAACTTACCGAAGATACCTAAAGAGACTGAAGAAATGTTAGAAAGCAATATAACAATGATGGAACTAAATGAAGCATTTAAAAGACAAAATAATGGGAAAGCACCAGGTCCAGATGGGCTTCCGGCAGAATTCTATAAAAAATTTCAAGAATCATTGAACACTCCATTGTTAGAAATTATGAATGAAGTTATGTTAAAAAAGATGACACCCAAAACATGGTCAGAGGCTTATATTACACTTATTTTAAAGGAAGAGGCTGACCCGTTGCAAATTAAGAACTATAGACCTATTTCCTTATTGAATGCAGATTATAAAATCTTTGCTTCAATCTTAGCAGAAAGACTGAAAAAATATTTAAATAATTTTATCCATCCAGATCAAAATGGATTTCTACCAAAGAGACAAATTAGAGACAACATGAGAGTAATTTTGGATACCTTGGAATATTATGAGGCTCATCCTGAAAAACAAATGGCTTTGATATTCCTAGATGCTCAAAAAGCATTTGACAACGTGAACTGGAGATTTATGTTATTATTATTGGAACAGATGGGCTTTGCCAGAAAATTTATTCAAGCAATAGAAGCCATATATAATAAACAGACAGCAAAGGTAATGATGGAGGGAGAATTTACAGATCTTATTAATATAAGAAGAGGTACAAGACAAGGATGTCCCCTATCTCCTTTGTTATTCGTATTAACTTTGGAAGTGTTGAATAGAAATATCAGAGATGACAAAAATATAAAAGGAATGAAAGTTAAAAAGGAAGAATTTAAACTACAAGCTTTTGCTGACGATTTAGCTTTTATTCTGGAAGACCCGTTAGAAACCCCTCCAAAGTTATTGGAAAAGGTAGAGACATATGGTGAGATGGCTGGCTTGAAAATAAATAAAGATAAAACAAAGATTTTGACAAAAAACATGTTATTGAGACAAAGAGAAGAACTGACAGATCTTTTGAAAATTCAAATTACAAACAAGGTTAAGTATCTGGGGATATATTTGACAGCAAGATGTAGCACATTAAAAGAGAATAATTATGTTAAACTTAAACAACAGATAATTACAGATTTGAAGAAATGGGAAAATTTACAATTGTCATTAATAGGGAGAATTTCAACAATTAAGATGAATATTTTACCTAGAATTTTATTTCTCTTTCAAACAATACCAATTAGACTTGGAAAAGACTATTTTGAAGATTTAAATAAAACTATGTTGAAGTTTATATGGCAAGGTAAAAAAGCGAGAATAAAGTTAAAACTTTTGCAAGATGCTAGAAATAGAGGAGGTTTTGGCCTGCCTAATTGGGAATTGTATTATCAAGCTGCAAGTTTGATGTGGGTCAAAGAATGGATAACATTAAGAAAACATAGATTGTTGACATTAGAAGGACATGATTTACTGTTGGGCTGGCATGCTTTTTTATGGTATAAGGGAACTAAA
The DNA here is from genome assembly GCA_015471245.1 of Laticauda colubrina. NCBI lineage: Eukaryota > Metazoa > Chordata > Lepidosauria > Squamata > Elapidae > Laticauda > Laticauda colubrina. The sequence goes on along the minus strand of BLBF01000039.1, from coordinate 37,838,685 downwards.
ACACAGGGGTATTTCAGAAGACATTATATACGGGAGTCTTTGTGGTTAAATTGGGAGAAGATAAAAAAACAATGTTATTTGAAAATTCCAGTTTGGTTTTCGACTATTGAAGCATTTTCCTATCCTATGATCTATAAAAAGGAACAAACAGTTAGATATGGGGAACTGTTGGATGAAAAGGGTGGACTTAAAACGATCCAAAATTTAGAGGAACAAGGTATAAGGATGAATTGGTTTTCATATGCGCAAATACACTCAAGATATCTTGAAGATTTTAAAACGGAAGGATTCTATGATAAACAGGCTGATTTAGATAAGATATTGATGGGTACTGATGAGAAAGTGATTAAAAAGTTATATGGTTATTTATTGGGAATTAAGCTAGAGGAAGAACAAGTTAAAGAAACTATGATTGCATGGGGGAAGAATTTTGGATATGGAATCGATTTAGAGCAATGGCAAAAATTGTGGTCTCAAAATTATAAAATGACAATGTCAATAGCATATAAAGAAAACTTGTATAAGATGTTTTACAGGTGGCACCTTCCCCCGACAAGAATAGCAAGAATGTTCAAGAATAAATCTGAAAAATGTTGGAAATGTCATCAGATACCTGGCTCATACTATCATATGTGGTGGACTTGTGAGAATGCTAGAAAATATTGGACTAAAATTCACATGTGGTTGGAAAAAATGACAAAGAAACACATAGACTTGAAACCAGAGATCTTTTTATTGGGAATCTTACCTGATATATATAATAAAGACTTGAAATATTTGATTGTAAATGTATTAACAGCGGCTAGGATTGTATTTGCTAAAAACTGGAAGAATGAGAAAATGCCATTGCAGGAAGAAATTATTGAGAAAATATTGGAATGTGCTGAGATGAGCAGATTGACATTTGAAATTAGAGAACAAGAAGATAAACAATTTTATGCAATTTGGGTTTTTTTTTATCAATGGTTAGATGATAAAATACAATAATAGAGCATTAATATTATATATATGAAGAGTTTTTAGGATTGATTTGTTATGATTATATGATAAATTATAGAATAAACTGTTTGAAGTATTGTTATCTCGCAAAGCATGAATGATTAAAGGTATAGTCAGAAAAAGATTTTTTTATTTTTATTTTTTTTTAGTAATATTAGAATATGGATTGACAATATGAGTGGTTATGCAATATAATTGTAATTGACACTATAAAATGAATGCACAAAACTGATGAACCAACCGATACACCGGAAGTACATATGAGAGTAGATGTTTTTAATGTTTGGTATGTTTGTCTGTTTGTAGAAAATCAATAAAAGCTTAAAAAAAAAAAATAATGGAAGACTTGTTGGTTTATTTAGAGATAGACAAGGCGGCTACATACTTAAGATTCCAGAATGTAGAGGAGTCCAGGGATGAAGACCTAGAACAATTGATGGCGAAAATACTGGTTGGACTATTAGATAATGACAAGGACGACATTTTAAAAGAGTTTGATGAAGTACTAGCCATGCGAGGCACCATAAATGCCCAAGAGAAGTTCACATACACTTTACGAGAAGGAGTATCCGCGATATTATTTTTAAAAGATCTAGAGATGGAACAATTGTATATAAGGGCAAATAAATTTTGATCCTTAAACAAGTCCCAAGAAGAATAAAAGAAATAAGATGAGATTACAAATTTTTGGCTGCTTATTTAAACCAAAAAAAAATTGTATTCAATTGGTTAATTCCAGAAGGGTGCTTGTTACATGGAAAGAAAGGAAAATTAAAATTGATACTATAGAAAGAGCCCAAGAATACTATGAGCAATTAGTAAGTTGAGAAGATTCGAGTAGTAGGGAGGAATTGGAAATAAATCCACAAGAAGACCAAAACTATCACAGAAATATAAAAAAAAGGAACTTTAAGCCAGCAAACATTAGGAGAGACTGGAGTTATTACAAGACAAAGAGCGAAACAGAATTAAGTAAATGGAAGAAGAAAAGAAACTTCTTTCAATTTACATAAATGGTCTAAATTCGACCTTAAAAAGCAAAAGGATATTTACAAAACTAATTAAACATGATGCTGATAATATTAATAAACATAATATGTTTACAAGGAACCCACATAAGAAAAGAAGACGAAAGATTTTTAAATTGCCCGAAACTAGGGAAGCTATCTACTGCGCCAGCAGATATAGGAAAAAAGAAAGGAATTGCAGGATATATAAAAGAGGATTTGAAAGCAGAAGTTGTTTGGTCAGACCCGGAAGGAAAAACTTTGGTTTTGCAGATCTGGATTAATGATATCCCAATTTTATTAGTGGTAATCTATGCCCCAAATGAAAACCAGAATTTTTTTTAAAATATTTATACCGAAAAATAATAGGATTTGAACAAAGGAATATTTGCATTATAGGAGATTTTAATTCTATTGCCAATTATCAGAAAATCATAGCAGAGGGGGGAAGAATAAAAATGGGAAAGGAGAGTTCCCTAAGATATGTAAGGAAATGATGAGAGAATTAAATTTGGTTGATTTATGGAGGAAACTATACCCTGAAAAAAAACAATTTACATTTTATTCAAATCCACATCAAACATGGAAACGAATTGATATGGCATGGATGAATGGGGAAATAGCAAATGAAATAAAAGAAATTGAAATACTACCGAATGAATGGGCAGATCACAATCCAATTCAGATAATATGGAAAGGTAGGAAGAAACCAAAGAAAAGATAAACTTTAAATACACAATTATTAAGAGAAAAGGATTATACTGATAAACTTAACGAGGAATTAAATTATTTTTAAAAAGAGAATAATAATGGCGTAACTACGAAACAAAACATCTGGGATACAATGAAGGCGGTAATAAGAGGCATAACAATTTCCTATAATTCTAAGAGGAATAAAGAAAAATATGCCCAACAAAATAAACTACAACAACATATTAAGGAATTAGAAATGTTACTACAGAAGACCCCAAAAAACCCAACATTACAAAACCAGATAATAATAACAAAACACAAATTGAACTTAATCGAACAAGAGAAACTGATTATAAATTTGAAGATGACAAAACAAACTTACTTTGAGAATGCCAATAAGCCAGGAAGATGGTTAGCTTACAAATTTAAAAAAAAGAAAGAAAAGAGATTGATATATCAATTAATAGATAGTGACGGTGATATACAACAAGAGATGGGGGGGGGAAGAAATTGTACATAAATACTATGAAGAGTTATATAAAAAGGAAGAAATAAATGAGGATAGAATAAGAAATTATTTAGATGAAATTAAAGATAAAGAAATTGAAGAAGAAATGATAGAAACACATAATAAAGATATATCATGGTCTGAACTGAAATCGGCAATAGAGAACCAAAAAAACAACAAAGCCCCAGGTCCTGACAGAATCCCAGGAGAGTTATATAAAGTAATTACAGAACAAATTGAACCTTTTATGATGGAAATTTTCAATGATGTATTATTGGCAGCCAAGATGCCGAACTCATGGAGGGGAGCACTGATTTCGTTGATCCCGAAGGAGGATTCTGAACCCAGATATATTAACAATTATAGACCGATTTAACTATTAAATACCGATTACAAAATATTTGCCTCCATTATAGCTAATAGACTTAAAAGAATATTAAGCTTATTTGATGAAGATCAAAATGGATTTCTTCCAGATTAGCAATAACTCAAGAACAGTATTAGATATTTTAGAATTTTATGAAGCCCACCCCGAGAAACAGATTGCACTTATGTTTTTAGACGCTGAAAAGGCCTTTGATAATTTAAATTGGCAATTCTTAATACAAAAGATATATAATATGAAATTAGGCACCAAATTTGAAAATATTATAACTATTTATAACACACAACAGGCCAATATTATAGTAAATGGGGAATATACTTGTCCAATAAAAATAGAAAAGGGAGTTAGACAAGGCTACCCACTCTCACCCCTGCTCTTCATATTTGCATTAGAAACATTACTGATTAAGATTAGACAAAATTCAGAGATAAAAGGACTAAAGATTAAATCAGAAGAGTACAAATTACAAGCATTTGCTGATGATTTGGTTTTTTTCACTGAAGATCCAATTGAAAGAGGACAATTGATGTAAGAAATAGAACAATTTGGAGCGGTAGCAGGACTTAAAATTAATAGGAAAAAAACAAAATTAATGACTAAAAACTTAACAGAAAAGCAGAAAAAAGAACTAGAAGAAATTATGGGAATACAAGTGATGAAGAAAGTTAAATATTTAGGAATATGGTTGACAGCACATTGTAAGGCGCTTAAAGAAAACAACTACGATAAATTGATGCTTCAGGTAAAGAAGGATCTAGAATTATGGGGCAAATTACAACTTTCACTATTGGGAAAGATTGCTACTGTTAAAATGAATATCCTCCCAAAATTTTTATATCTATTTTAGATGATTCCAATTAAATTACATTATAAATTTTTCGAAGAACTCAGTAAAATTATTGCTAAATTTATTTGGCAAGGGAAAAAACCCAGAATAAATTTAAAAGCAATGCAGGATATGAAGAGCAGGGGAGGGTTGGCACTTCCAAATTGGGAATTGTATTACACAGCTGCCACCCTAGTATGGTTAAAAGATTGGGTAAACTTAAATAATAAGAGAATCTTATTTTTAGAAGGCCACGACTTACAAAGGGGGTGGCATGCTTTTTTATGGGATGTAGGAAAAATTACCCAGAAATACTTTCACAGACACTTAATTAGAGACTCATTGTAACTAATTGGAAAAAAATATGTAAAAAACACTATTTAAAAGTACCGATTTGGCTATCAACAATGGAGGCAATGATTCACCCAAACAATTTGGATATTTCTAGAATGATCAAATATAAAGATTTATTAGACGTACAAGGAAATTTGAAATCCCGTCAAGAACTTCAAGAACGGGGATTTAAAATAGATCAATGGGCATATTTACAAATTCATAGTAGATATAACCAGGATAGAAAAGAATTCGGAATTAGTAATAAACCCCAGCAGCTAGATAAAATTTTAATGGGATCAGGAAAAAAGAATATAACTAGATTTTACAATTGTTTACTTGAAGTAGAATTAGAAGAAGAAATAGTAAAAGGAAATATGATTGCTTGGGGTAGGAATGTAGGACGTAATATCACTTTAAATGAATGGGAAAAAGTCTGGGGAAGTAATAATAAGATTACAAAATTGGCAGCATACAAAGAAAATGCATATAAACTGTTTTATAGATGGCACCTTCCTCCTTTGAGATTGGCGAAAATGTGCCCCAAAATGAGTCCAAAATGTTGGAAATGTAAAAAGAAAGAGGGAACTTTTTTCCACATGTAGTGGTCATGCATAGAAGCCCAAAAATATTGGAAGATAATAAGAAATTGGCTAGAAGATATTACTAAAGAACAGATCAAATATAAACCAGAGTCTTTTCTACTAGGGATTTTTAACAAACAAATATCAAAAAAGACAAAATATATTACAATACATATATTAACAGCAGCTATGTTGGCTTTTGCTCAATGTTGGAAGCATCCACAGATACCTACAAAGGAGATGATTATCCAAAAAATTTCAAACTGCGCGGAAATGGACAGATTAACATTAGCTCTAAAAAACAAAGAAACTTCAATATATTATAATAGCTGGAATTATTGGTATAAGTGGTTAGAACAAAGATGAATTTTATAATATAGGATAGAAAGAATAAGATACATTTATATGAGTGATGTATAAATTCTTGTAAAGATAAAGTGTTTAGAGATAGTAAAACCAAAGGAAGAAAAGATCTCACAAATTGTCGAAAGTAAGAATATTTTTAACAAATCTCTTTTCTGTATTTTCTTTTTTTTTTTTTTTTTCGGTCCTCTTTTCCCATCCCCTTTTTTCCTTTTTTTTTTTCCCTACCCTTCAATTATGTACGTGTTATTATGTTGTGTTTTTTTTAAAATTATAAAATCAATAAAATTTGTTTTTTTAAAAAAAAGAAGAAAAAGAGAACTGAGTTGCTCTACTGATTTTCAGAAATGACTGTCAAGTCCCAGATCCCAGAGATCTGAGCTGCATCCTTGCAGCCTCTTGATGCATTCCCTTCTGAGTATGGAGCAACCTGAACTCTGGCTATGCTGCAGAAATACAGCTTGGATCCTGGAGAACGAAGCTCCATTTCTGCATTCTGGCAGAGGCATTCTTTTCCACAGAGGGCAGAGGGACTGTAGAAACAGATCTCAGATCCTGAAAATCTAATGTGGATAACATTTTTCAGAAGAAGTGACACCTGTCATTTGGTGGAGTCATTCAATATCTTGACTTAGGATTGTGGGAAAAGACAGGTCTTCAGAAGTTTTCAATCATAACCTTAGCTTCATCTATTATACTGAGAATGTTTATTTATTGAATTTCTATATTTCAGAGGAATCCCCATCCTTGGGGTTATTTTGCTCTGTTCCCTTAACCCTGGAAATAATTTAACACCCACAAATAGGCATGCTACTATCGTGGACTTTGAACAAACCAATTCCCTGAGCATCTCATTCAACAATCAATTCACTCAATAATCAAGTTTCCAGTTCCATGATGGATGTAAGTCAAGGGTAAGTCAAAATTTCAAAAAAAAATTGAAAAAAATTCAAATTTTTAAACAACCGGTTCTGTAGGCATGGCTTAGTTTGGTGGGTGTGGCTTGGTGGTCATGTTATTGGCTGGGTGTGGCCAACTCAATATCACTCACATCAAGGCACACACATCTTCTTGACTGGCCTCTCATGACTATGGGGATGCTGCAACAGTTGTAAGTGTGAAAAATGGTCATAAGTCACTTTTTTCAGTGCCATTGTAACTTTGAATGGTCCCTTCACACAAGCCAAGTACCAGAAAAGGAGGGGGGGAAAACTCCAGAGAAGTTCCGGAGATAGGAAGTCTACTCCTTCCAAGAATGTAATAGGGTTAATGGAGAGGCAGTTTCTGGAAGAAACACCAGAATGTTTCCTTCCTGCCTTCCTAACAGGATGAGGCCAGTAATTTCTTCTAGGAACCAGTTCTCCAAACTGCTTAGAATGTTTACAACCGGTTCTAGTGAATAGGTGCGAACCTGTAGAATCCCACCCCTGATGTAAGTCAAGGACAATCTCCATGCCTCTTTATTCTTTGTATGCAGATCTTTCAGAGTAAATTTTTGAATAATAATAAGCCTGATGGAAAAGTAATCTTGCTGATTGTATAACATCTTCCTATGTTCCCACTAAAAATATAAAAGATGCTGCATTTCTTTGGGGTTCTATTCCCATTCAAGTATCCACAATACCTTCTAGAATCTAAATGAGTCAAGTCCATCTGCCTAAGTAGGACTGTTGTTGAGAAATGATATTTCAACAGTTGGAAGTCATTTTACAAGCAAGTCATTACAACTCTTTGATGCTGTGCAATATTCATTTTTTTACTATCGGTTCTGCAGGTGTGGCTTGGTGGGCATGGCTTGGTGGGTGTGGCAGGGGAAGGATATTGCAAAATCTCCAGCCATCTGGAATTCCTCTCTCCATTGTATCATGTGTGGGTTGTACAAATTTGATATAAGATTGAATGTATTCAAGTTACATCAAGAAAGGATTTCTTTATCATTCTCCCCTCCCTCTTTTCTTCTTCCACTGAAGAAATGACAGATACACAAATCTGATATATCCAAAGAACTAGATAGAGGTGCAACATAGATGTTTACAGGCATTTTTTTCTTTTTAAAAAACCTATTGCTGACATTTCAAGGACACTGGTACAAAACAAAAAGAACTATTCACAAACTGCAAAGTTGTCTATATCTACCACAATATGTCACCCAGATAAACTTAGCTGAAAGTAAATGGGGAAGAAAATTAAAATTTCATTCAGTGGAAGCATATTGTTTTCAGCTCAGCTCAGTGGTTTTCCTCGCTCAGCGTATGCACATATTGGCAATAGATCTCCAGTATTTTGGGTAGGTTTTCTTCTTCTATCTTCCTAGAGATGTCAAAATTCATCCCTGGGGTTATTCTGCTTCTGAAGTATATGCTATATCTATTAGCGAAAGTCCTCCTCCTGTGTAATAGTAATTTTATAGTAGGATAAACTGTGCCACATGCTATCTTGGTATAAAGAGCTACAGAGTCTTCCTTTTTGCTATCATCAGCATTACCATAATATTTTTAAAAATCCAGCTCCTTGAGAAAATTATTTCCTTATTTTACACTTGGGAAGTGTATATCTTCTGTAGTTTCAGATAATTCAGAAGCTATAAAAATACAGTCTTGTGTACATTGCTTTAGGGGGAAAACAAAAACAGCATCAAGTAATAAAATGGTGAAAATATATCTTCAAATACTGTATTCCTTTGGGCCTCATGGATGCATTTTACTATTTAAACTATTTAAAATAATATTTTTGACCAAGTTGTGTTCCTTGAGGGAGAAGAAAAAATAATAATATATATCGAACCTGCTATAGAGTAATTTTAAGATTTCCTAACATTCTGCTTTAAACTTTAGAACAAATGCTGCAAATGAATGAGATTCCAGGCACTAAATTACAAAGATATTCAATTTTTACCCCCTCTATTCATTAGCAATTAAAAATCCCCAGTGCAAATGACTGTTGCTTCAAAAAACAAAGCTGTGCAGTTTGTTTTATTCTTTGTATGAGAACCAGATGACAGCATTTGTTTTTAGTAACTTTTATTCCAACGAGGAATGACATCAGAATATAGAGATATTGTTATTTGATGTTGTTTTATAGATCTTACTCATTGGACTATAATTGCTAATCTTAGCTGTATAGAAGAATCGCTGCATTACTCCCTTGACATAAAAGTGGCAGGTGGCATGAATAACTTCATTGTTTACATCTCTACTCAGCGCTACAATTTCAATTCTTAGAATTAAAAGAACATTTGTTTTTAACACATCGTTTCAAGTCTTTTACTACAACAATGGATTTCATGCTTTAAAAGCAATTAGTAGTAAAAAGAAAAAGAAAAAAACCCCACTTGCTGAGAAATATATTAGACACTGTAATCTCTATTATGGTTATTAACATTATTATTTTTTATATTATATTAATAAATATTTTCAATATGATAAGAGCTATTGTAAACTTTTTTCTTTCAAAAACTGACACAAACAAAAGTGAACAGAAAGGCAAAGAAAAGTGAAACGTGCATGAACCTAGGCATTACGGGGCCCTCAGTTTATAATAGTTCATTCAGTGACCATTCCATGTTACAACAGTGTTGAAAAAAATGACTTGTGATCAGGGGTGGGATTCAATTTTTTTTAACAACTGATTCTGTGGGCATGGCCTAGTTGGTGGGCATGGTTTGGTGGTCATGTGACTGGGTGGGCATGGCCAACTCAACATCGCTCACATCAAGGGGCACTTCTCCTTGCCTGGCCTCTCATGATAGTGGGGATGCTATAATGGTCATTAGTGTGAAAAACAGTCATAAGTCACATTTTTCAGTGCCATTGTAACTTTGAATGGTCACTAAATGAACTGTTGTAAGTCAAGGATTACTTGTACAAAAATACAAAAAGCTTCTTTGCTTTCAAAAAGCTACCCTAATTACCAATCATTAGATTAAAAATACCTGAAAGCCAGAGTTACAAATCAGGCAGGTGCCAGAGCCCCTTGATGAATTAAAATAGTTAAAATGCAGTGATAACTATCAGCAGACAGCTCTTGCTCATAAAGTGAGACCCTTTAACAGAAAGGTCATTTAAGCTCTCCAGAAAGAGCACACCCAGGAGAAGCAATACTTAGATCCATTTGCACCCTTGAAAGATACCAGTTGATCTCACTCACCTCACAAGATATCCTATGAAAATCATTCAGATTTAAGAAAAGACCACATGCTCCCCAAAAAGGCAGTAAAAAAAAATCAGTTCCAAGCTTGCATCCTGCCTCTTGGAAGCACACCCCAAAAGGACAGTGCCAGGTATCACTAAAGCAGTAAAGGAAGACCCCCTCCCCAGATAGAAAAAAGAAAATTATCCCATCAATAAACACAGGATTAAATGTCACCAAGCACAGAATTAACCTTTACCAAAAACCAGTTTTGGATCAAAACTCAGAAAGGGTATGTAAACTCACATTTGAATGTCAATCTTTCTAGCTAGCCAAAAAGTATTTGCAGGGGATATTTCCTCCCAACAGCAGTGTAAAAAGCTTAAAACAATCCTTCTGCTTTAAGAAAAAAAAATCTCCTTCAGAGACAGTAAGTCTAGGCATACAGCCAAGAATGTAATAAGGGTGGAAAAAAAACAAAATGATATTTCTTCTAACTACTGGTTCTCCAAACTGCTTAGGAAGTTAACAAGGCATTCTATAGAACCTGTCAGAACCAGTAGAATCTCATCCCTCCTTGTGATAGTTTTTCACAAATATGACATCTACAACATCCCCATGATCATGTTATCAAAATTCAGATGCTTGGCAATTGGTTGATATTTATGACCCTCCAAAAGTCATGTGATCACCTTTTCCAACTTTTGGACAAGCAAAGTCAGTGTGGAAGCCAGATTCACTTAACAACCAGGTTACTATTGTAACTAATCAAGCAGTGATTCACTTAATAACTGTGGCAAGAAAAGTCATAAAATGGGACAAAACGCACTTAACAAATGTTTAACTTAGCAACAGAAATTGTGGTTGTAAGTCGAGGTTTACACTAGGTAACAGGAAATGTTTAAGTCAGGATCTGCTCGTTCTGTTAAGTCCTTTTACCAGCATAAGCTTCCCATTTCTTTGTTAGAAAAATGCCTTTCCTTATTATCAGTAGAAGCTTCCCTCAAGCACAGGAATAAATGACATTCTCCATTCATGCCCAGCCCTTCACAAATGCATTGTTACCTGAGTTCTGCAATGCTGCCTATTGAAAAGTACTATTTTATATCCTAAATCAAGTCCTTCAAATGATTGGAAAATTATTCTTTATTCCAGTCTAGTCACTTCTTCAGTATTAATTGGCTACAACAATGGTTGGCAATAGTGCTCCCCTTTTCAAAAAGCCATACAAAGCCGCAGTGGCACAGTGGTAAGAGTGCAGTACTGCAGGCTACTTCTGCTGATTGCTGGCTGCCTGTAATTTGGCAGATCGAATCTTACCAAGCTCAAGGTTGATTCAGTCTTCCATCCTTCCAAGCTAGATAGAATGAGGACCCAAATTGTTGGGGGCAATAGGCTGATTCTGTAAACCACTTAGAGAGAGCTGTAAAGCACTATAAAGTGGTATATAAGTCTAAGTGCTATTGCTATCCCTTGGTCCTATTATGTTTTAAAACTATCTGCCAATATCTGATGTAATATGTCTTAGTAAACTTGTTGAGAAAATGGTTGAACTCCTGGTGACAAGGAGTATTTAGGTCTCTTTCAGTCAAGCTTCACCCCTGGGCATGAAGTGTAGACAGCACAAGTTGTTCATGTAGCAATAGCACTTCGACTTATATTTCACAGTGACTTACAGCCCTGTAAAGCTTCGTGTAGATGATCTATAGCAGTGGTTACCAACCAGTGGGCCACGGCCCATTGGTGGGTTGTGAGAAAATTTTGGTGGGATGCAGCAAACTCACCCCCAGAGCACCACAAAGCAATTACTGTAGGCTGCACAAAAACAAAAGGCTGAACAGCCCACATTGCCCACGGGAACCTTCCCCACCCACTCACTCCTTACCAGGCAAACTTGCCTGCTAAATAGCTATTTTTCCTTTTTCTGACCATCATCTGTTCTGCTGTGCCGGGATTTAGATTAGCTAGGAAGCAGGAAAATGGTTGGATTTCTTGCTTTCTAGCTAGTCTTTAGATCTTTGGCTCTGCCTTTAAGCACAGCCGAATCTCCCTTAGGACTGAAGGTTCTATTATTCAGTGCAGACTCACAGCAAGCAAATTTGAGAGACTGAGCTAGCCGATGGCAGATAGATAAATCACTGAATGATTCTGTGAGCAACTCAATCTGCCTGCCTGCTTTGCCTGATTTTGGGTAACTTTTTTTTAAATAAAACTTTTTTAAAATAAAAAAATCAATATTTACATACATGGTGTGTGTGAGTTAATTTTGTGAGTTTGCTTGCAAGCAAATTTTATGTGACAGACTGAGCTAGCTGATGGCAGAAAGATAGATCTCTGAATGAATCTGTGATTCTGTGAGCAACTCAATCTGCCTTCCTGCTTTGCCTGATTTTGGGTAAAAGTTGCTCTTTTTTATTAAAAAAATGCAATATTTATAAAAATATTTATAATATTTACATACAAACCATGCCCAGCCAGTCACATGACCACCAAGCCACACCCACAAATTAGGCCATGCCCACAGAACCAGCTAGTGGTCCCCTGAGGTCCAAAAGGTTGGCAACCCCTGTACTAATGATAGGAGTAGGGGTAAAATAATAGCAGTTTTCCAATATTTGAAGGGCTGCCACAAAGATGAGGTTCAGCCTATTTTTCAAAGCACTGCAAGGCAAGGCAAGAAGCAATGGATTGAAATTAATAAAGAATAGAAGCAATATAGAACTAAAGAGAAATTTATCTATCATTTGTAAGTTTTTATCTTACAATAAATTAATCAAGAATGTGTACATGAATGTGTGCATATCAAGAATGTGTACAAATGTTGAAAGACAGATAAAACAGGATAATCTAAGCTTCTTTGCCAGGGAATACATGAAAAATTCTATTGGTTGTCTTGTCTGTCTTACAACTTGTTACTAACAAATATGTTATTCAGGAAATCTGTTTACGTATATTTATACCAAAAAAACTATAAATGCATTTTCATGACCATTTAATTGTGACAAAATGTTTTTTTAATCCTAAAGTTTATTATCTACAGTTTTAACATTTACTTGTCAGTAATAAGATGAACACATTTCAACATGCTAAGTTGCCATGAAATTTTGACTACAATGAATAGACTCTTGTATACAAGTTGAGGAAAATAAGCTTAATTTATTGAATGGAGTTATTTAACAATGCTTCAACATTTTCAAAATATAGTACAATAAAATGGAAAGCATTGCTTCAAAGAGAGCAAATAATACAGTATGTGTAATTATTGTCATATTGGCCCACCAATTTTAACATGTTAAAAACAAATATAAGACATCATATATTAGTTTTAGTGTATCTTCTTTGATAAATTTTCTGTGACCTCTTCTCCACATACAGTGCCTACTTTTTAATTAGAAAAAAAGTAATACTGAGATAAGGTCTAAAATACTACAGTAACAGAGCATTTGAGTAACAGAGGGTTTGATTCCAAGCATACCCAAAGTAACGACAATCTTTGTTAACTTACATTATTTCTCATTGCACTCCAGATTCAGGCATTGTTCATTTTTACAGTTGTTTTATGATAAAAAAAATGCTGGACCATATGCTTTGACTAATAAGTATTATTTTAAAAGAAATCACGTGCTTGGAAAAAGCTTTCTCACTTAATATTTTCAACTTCCCAGCAGACATCTGTAACTCTCCCAGCATCTTGCATGATAGAATAATGACCATAATCATGCATTTGTGATGCTCAAAACTATAAGAGGGTTGTACAATGGTATTATGTTGTCCAAGTGCTGTCAAAGAAGGAGAATCAGCTTGATGTCCTCTGGCACAAGCAATCTGTCAGAGTAATAAACTGAAATTGCCTGCAGAATTGCTTGAACAACATCAATGACCCCAAACTTTCAATAACTATCGAGAAAGACTTATTGTGGATATACCTTACTGACTTGACACTCTTAGCTATTGCAAACAGATCTGTCAAACAGATACTTCCAGGAAATGTTTTCTCTCTGGAGCTCTTAGAAGATAAAGTGCTATGGACGTATCTTATGCTCAGGCCTTGATGCCCTAATACACTAAAAATGCTACAAACAATTGAAAACATCGTATCCTATGTCAGAAAACTAGAATATATGTAAATTATGAAACAAAGCATTAGAAAAACTGTAGACAATGATATGAGTTGACAACTCATCTCATTGTCTACATTATCATTATTTATTTACTTGATAAATTTAAACAGCCACTCATCTGTAGTGGCACTGTAGAAGACAACAGTATGTCAAGGAGTGTAGTCACATGTTTTGATTTTTCCCTCCTATGAAGTAAATTCTTGGTTTAAAGTTCATCATGAGCTCATCTGCTTGTTTTCACTGTTGCTTGCTGAACAAGAAAATGGCCACATAGCTGTTAAGCTATCTATAAAGTTCCCAGAGTTATGCACTATCCAGTCAATGTCCTTCAGTTCATTGCCATAGAAACAAAGTTATGAGATTTGGGGCAGATTTTAATGAAAACCCTTAGTATTGAGCTTTGAATTTTGAGCTTCAGCATCGGTCTGAGTGTTCAGTGCTGTGCACTTTAGCCTTTGGAATCTCTCTACTGTTGTTATTGCGACTCCCAACAGCTGAAGTGAGATCATTTGTCTTGGTATATTATGTTTTTATGTTTCTGTTTGCAGATCTCTGCTAAAGTTATTAATAAAATTTAAAATTTCCTTACCTGCTAGTGGGTTCATTGACTCTAGAACCCCAAAAAATCAATTTTCTGGCTCCTGACTGGTGTACATAGGTAAAAACACAAAATGACATAACAAAAAAATTAAAGACATTCCTTTGTGGATGGAATCACAGCATGCCCTTCATGCCAAGCTTGATGGGATGGGTAGATTTGATTGGGGAGAGTCAGTCCCTCAAATAATCCACATTACAAAATGCTTATTTCAATTTGCCAGATTTCTAAAATTTAACTAACCTACCTTATGTCCTCAAGTTGGAACTAAAATAGCAACATCTCTATTAGGAAGCTCCACAAAACTTCCTTCTTTCAAGGGTTTAGTTTCCTTTAATTGTAATGTTTTAGAGACATTTGTGTTTCAAAGTGGATTTGTCTGTTAAAATTAAATTTTAATTCATCCAGTTTGCTCTGAGTAAATATTTATGTTCCTTTCTAAGGCGCGCACGAATAAGAATTTTTGGAGGATACTTGGCCAGTACATTGAATATTGTCTCACCTCTTTTCTTATCATAAGTACATGGTGTTTTGGCCAGATAATGTGTTTGTAAAAATGGGTCTTTTAAAGTTAATATTAACATTTTCCTCTGAACTTTGAAGACTTTACTTTTCCAGTTTATAATTTCAGGGCTGTACAGGACACAGATTTTCTCAATTATAATATAACTGATTTTCATTTATTATAATTTTCTTACAATGGTTCTTATTCACTTACTGGTTGGGGCAAATACTATGTACATTGATCATTGATCTCGTTAATGTAATTTTCCAAAATTTCCTCTAACTAGTTTCTTTTACTCTTCGTTACACAGAACAGACCATCCATGCTCAGTTGCAGTAAATAAAGCTAGCCTTTCAAGAATTAAATGGAGTGATCAAATGAGCTGTACTGTTATAGCTATTTGGGTTCTTCAGTTCAGTTAGGTCCTTCAGGAATAATGATTTCAGCAACAATATGTATTAGATAGGTGCAAAAAGCTTCTATCTTTCTGATAAACAAACTATAAAATTGTTTTGATTTTTTTTAAAGATTACTGTATGCCGTCCAGAGTCACTTTTCATGAAATGAATGATTAATTTTATGAACAAATAAATAAGCTTTCCTTGTAAGGGCCAGCAACAATAATCAAAACTCTTTTAATCACAATCCATTAAAGACTAGCTTTACCAAGCATACACACACACACACACACACTGTTTTTCATGTTCACCCTATATTAAGTACTTTTCTCTCTTTTTCTGCTTGCCTGTTTGCTTGTTTTGTGGGCCTTTTTCTGTAATGTTTTTAAAAATTGATTCTATATATGTCCTCACATTGGGATTTTTTGAACACTGAAAATGTGGGATATAAATTATGTAATAATTTATCTAATTGAAAATATTTAATTTAATAATTTATTATTTATACCAATAAATTATCTTTAGATAGGCTTGCTGAAGGAGCATCAGTGCTTTTGATATTTGACTGCCAATTTGATCATTTGATTATTAAGCAATTAGCCACACATAAATTGGCAACCTAGAACATTACCTAGGCTACTTAGATAATCTATGGTTTATTGTCATGTCATTATGACATTGTAAGTTATTTATTTATTATTTATATTTCCTATTTCTTTACTACCCATCCTCCACAGAGAGGAGTTTTGGGCAGTGTACAATATAATCAATAAAATTAATTTTAAAATCAGAATTAATTTGAGATTTAAAAGTTTTAAAATTTAAAAAATAGCATTATACCATTCAAAAAGTGAAAAATTTTAAGATGGGGAGGGAACTGTTAATACAAGAAAGGGGGTTCTCATGGGGACAGCCAATTAGATAAATTATTACATAATTTATATCCCACATTTTCAGTGTTCAAAAAATCCCAATGTGAGGACATATATAGAATCAATTTTTAAAAACATTACAGAAAAAGGCCCACAAAACAAGCAAACAGGCAAGCAGAAAAAGAGAGAAAAGTACTTAATATAGGGTGAACATGAAAAACAGTGTGTGTGTGTGTGTGTGTGTGTGTGTGTGTGTGTGTGTGTGTATGCTTGGTAAAGCTAGTCTTTAATGGATTGTGATTAAAAGAGTTTTGATTATTGTTCTCTGGGCATTCTCTGGGCCTCTGTGTCTATTGTCCTGGGGTGGGGGTGGGGGCTTTCCTCATCTCTGAGGGCAGGATGTTCCACAATACAAGGGCAGTGGCAAAGAAGGCCCTCCTCTTAAGGACCCTGCTAGTGGAAATTCTTTGACTGATGGAGTCTGCAACATACTTGCCTTGCCTGAATGAGCATGGCAGGCTGGTGTGATGGGGCAAAGCTGGTTCCACTGGTAGCCTGATCCTATGCCATGATGGGCTTGATAGGTGATGACCAATTACTTGAATTGGACCCAGAAGCAAACTATCATCTAGTGCAGTTCACAGAGCATATACGCCAATATGGATGTTATGGCCACATGACATCAGCTACAGGTTCTGGATGCTCATCATATGGGGATGCTCATCACATATACAACATGTGGCAATAGTCCAACTGGGAGATGATCAGGGCACAAGTGACCAAACAGACTGCCTCCCTGTCCAGGAAGGGATGTAACTGGTGCACAATGTGGCCCCAGCTACCAGCTTTTCTTTGAGCAGGACCCATGAGTCCAAGAGAACCCCCAAGTTACACACTGCCTGGAGTAGTACAATCCCATTCAGGACCAAAGATGATAAACTCTTGGATAAACAGGGGTGTGATGATATATTAAAGAGTTACTTAGACCCATTACTTAATAAGAGAAACTGGCATCGTTTACATGACTGCACTAGCAACCAAAAATACATTTTTGATCATCTATGCCATACAATATACTTTCATGAGATATATATATATATATATATACATCCTAGTCTCAGATGTATACACAGAGGAGGGTTCAGAAAAAAACCTATTTGATAAAGCCTTATTTTTTTAAAATGTGCTGCATGCATGAAAACGTTACATAGTATTGGGACTTAGAATTAGCATAGTCAAAAACCATAAAATTCGAAAGCTGCCTTCTCATCAAAAAGTCTGGCAGACTTAAATTAAAAGCAATTTTCAAAAGCCAAACATTGGATATTAAAAGATAACTAGACAAAAGAAGAGAAATCAAATCAAATTAATATAATTGGTGGTTGTGGTACCGCCAAGTCAGTATTGGCTTTTGGTTATTGTCTGGACAAATCCTGCAGTTCTTTTGGAAATTTTTCAGAAGTGGTTTGCCATTGCCTTCCTAGGGCTAAGAAAGAGGGACTGGTCCAGTGATGGGATTTATTTTTTTTTACAATCAATTCTGTATGGGTGGCTTGGTGGGCATGGTATGGCTTGGTGAGTGTGGCTTGGTGGGCGTGGCGGGGGAAGGATACTGCAAAATCCCCATTCCCTTCACACCCCACTAACCTGCTTTCCAGCTCCATTCTCCTGTGCAGGGCAACAAAAAAAGACCCAGCTGATCAGCTGAGACTCAGGAGGCAGAGAAGAGATGGGGACGGGGCCAGTCAGAGGTGGGATTTGCCTGTTCTCCGAACTACTCAAAATTTCCACTACTGGTTCTCCAGAACTGGTCAGAACCTGATGAATACCATCTCTGGACTGGCCCAAGGCCACCCAGATAGCTTTGTGCCTAAAGTGGAGCTGGAACTCATGATCCATAGGTTGCTAGTCTGATGCCTTAACCATTACAGTATCAAACCAAAATTACTGTACTTTCCCAATCATTAATATAGCAACAGCAGCCTGGCTCAGAGATGTAGGAAGAGCTAGAATTTAATGGCCTTCCTAAAGACTAGCAAGGTCAAAAAATAGGAACCTCAGAGATGGGGATATATTATTTCTTCAGCATGGCTGTGCCCTAACTTTATAATTTCTGAAAATATCAAACCAAATGCAGCTGTACAATATAAAACATTGTATTATATTTAAAAAAGTGTTTCTTGCAACTTAATAAGCTACTTTCAATCTCCGTTTATTTTAGTACTATTCAGAAATTTAAATAAAACATTTAGTTAAAATGGTTTGTGTGATTTTGCAAATGGGTCATCATTACCATTTACTCAAAAAATAGTAACTGGATTTCACAAATTTATCCTGGTCTTATCTCACAGTTAAATATATTTCACTACTAAGTGTTTTAAAAGCAAACATATTTGATCAAGAGCCCTTGGAAACCAATTACTTCTAAAGACATATGGTGCCAAAAGACTCTCTGCTAGCCCCAGTGTGGAAAGTATGACACTTGAAGGCTCCTCAATTAATTCAACAGGAATGTGGTGAGCTCTCTTGTCTCACACAAATATTACAGATTGTTTTCTGCACATTGTTGTGATTCAGAAAGAAGATTTTGTTTCTGTATTAAAAATAGTGATAGCTAAGTCTATAGCCAATTAAAAACTAAATACTAATATTTTGACATAGCTCCAAATGGTTTTTTCATTATTTGTAAATCCACGTGTTCTGTGGTAATCAACTTGTCCCATCCATATGTTGCTGAAAGGGACTGTGAGACACATTCAGATTCATGTTATCATCACAAATCATATTTGTTGGTGTTCATAGTTTTTTCACAATAATACAAAGGATATAATCCTGTCTGTAGCGTAGTTAATAGTAACTCCTGTCAATCATAAATTCATCTTGAGATTGGAAGACTCTTAGAATGTTAAAGGTTTCTAAGTCAGCCTGAAGGGACATTTTATCTTGTCTCAGTGTAGGATGATGGATTTTATTTATATAATCATCAAATTTAGAATCCCGCTATTCACAGAGTGGCTTTGGGTGATACAGAATTATGGATGTTTGAGATATATGATTTGTATTAACTTTTTAATTCTAACTATCACAGGTGAGTGTGGGGATCAAAACAAAATATGTTTTTTTAAAATGAACTTTGGAAGTATAGCTATAAAGTACCTTTTTACAACAGGTATAATTATATCATCTGTCAGAATTCTCACATGATTGATAGAATTTCCTTTCCTCTGGGTAGTCATTGCTGAATAGCTTAGATATTGTGACTTTCGGAATACAGTATGTGAAGCTGTGATATAGATATATACACTATATATACACACACTATATACTATAAACACACACATGTGTGTAAATACTATATACACATATATACATACACATAATCATATTCTGAATATCAATAATTTTTCTCAACAAAAGTAATCAAACCAGAGGCTTGAAAAACTGTAAGAATTAAAGGGCCTGTCACACTGCCCAACGGATGCAAAACGTTAGTAAAAAGACACAATGGACGAGAAAAATGTTCCATCCGTTGTTATCCGCTCTCAAAAGGGACAAGAATTTGCATAACCAGAGTGGATAACACAGAAAGGAACGGATGGGGGGAGGACGCAGAGCGGATGGAAAGTTAATGCGGAACGGAAGCCCAGCGGATGGAAGCGGATGGGAGCGGATGGCACATCCGCAAGGCTTCCGGGAGACCTCAGCAAAGCGGACGTGGAACGGATACAGCGGATGCAGAGCGGACACGGAACGGATGAAGCAAATGCACAGCAGATGCACAGCGGATGAAGCGGATGCACAGCGGAAGCCAAGCGGATGCACAGCGGAAGCCGAACGGATGCCGAGCGTTTATTGCGCATGCGGGGGGGATGCATTGCGTAAGCCCCACAGATATAAAGGGAAGCAGCTCCCAAGAAGGTTAACATTCTGAGGAAAGACCTGCTGCCGGATACATTGAATCCTTGCCTGCCCTGCCTGCATGCCTGCCTGCAAGCCTTGCTGCCAGCCTTCCTGCCAGCCTGCCTCCAAGTCTGCCTCCCAGCCTGCCTCCCAGCCTCCTGGCCAGCCTCCCTGCCAGCCTTGCTCTCTGCCTGCCTGCCAGCCTTGCTGCCAGCCTGCCTTCCAGCCTCCCTGCCAGCCAGTCTGCCTGCCAGGCTTGGTGCCTGCCTGCCTGCCTGCCTTCCTGCCAGGCTTCCTGCCAGGCTTCCTGCCAGGCTTCCTGCCAGCCTTCCTGCCAGCCTTGGTGCCTGGCTGCCTGCCAGCTTTCATGCCTGGCTGCCTGCCAGCCTTCCTGCCAGCCTTGGTGCCAGCCTTCCTGCCAGCCTTGGTGCCTGCCAGCCTCCCTGCCAGCCTCCCTGCCAGCCAGCAACCCCACAACCATGGGGAAGAAGCGAAAGCCTCAGCAACCTGCCACCATCCCTGGCAAGAGGGACAGGGCCACCCTCCCGCCCCCTGTCCCTGACTCTGCTTCTGCTGGGGCTTCTGCTGCTCGGGCTCACTCTTCTGGTGCTGGAGCTTCTGCTGGCGCTGCTCCTGGTGGTGGTGCTTCTGCTCATGCTTACTCTGCTGAAGCTGCTCCTGGCAGTGGTGCTTCTGCTGGTGCTTACTCTGCTGAAGCTGCTCCTGGCGGTGGTGCTTCTGCTCATGCTTACTCTGCTGAAGCTGCTCCTCGTCCTGCTGGTCCTGCTGGTCCTGCTGGTCCTGCTCGTGCTCCTGGACTTGCTCGTCCTGCTCGTGCTCCTGGTCTTGCTTGTCCTGCTCGTCCTGCTCATACTCCTGGTCCTGCTCGTGCTCCTGGTCTTGCTGGCGCTGCTGGTGCTCACTCTGCTGCTGCTGATCCTGGTCCTGCTGGTGCTGCTGCTGCTGCTGCTGCTGATGATGATGATGATCCTGCTGGTGGTGATGATGATGATGATGATGATGATCCTGCTGGTGCTGCTGCTGGTGGTGGTGTGGAGGAGCAGCCCCTACTACCTGGGAGCCCCTCTGATGAGGGCCCATCTGGTCCTGCCAAAGGGAGGAAGAGGTGTATGCAGGAACGGGAGAGGAGGCAATACTCCATTGAGGAGGAACACAAGGATGAGGTGCTGGAGTGGCTGAGAGAGAATGACTATCTGTGGCGGAAGGGACACTGGCTGTACAGGGACACCAAACGGAAGCATGCTGCTTGGAGAGAGAAGGCGGAGAGTATGGGCTACACTTCGGAGGTGCTCCTCGGCTGGTGGAAGCACATGCACACCTGGTACGGGAAGCTGCACCTCAAGAAATCTGGCCAGGCTACAGTTAAGCTGACGGACAGAGAGACCTACGTCATGGCCAGGTGCAGCTTCCTGGAGGGTGAGATCCGCCAACGAGGAGTAGCCCCTCTCACGACCCTCTCTCTCCGGCAGCCTGCTGAGAGCCAGTCCTCTTCCGGCTGAGAGTCAGTTCCTGTCTCCATGTAGGTTTCTGTGGAGTGTGCCATGGCGGAGAACCCGCGGACCTCAACCATGGTGGAGCGCGTGGAGGACTCCCTGGTGCGGTGGGAGAAAGGAGACGGTGCGTCCACCACAGCCCTACCCGCATCCAACCCAGCTCCATCTCCACAGAAAGGCAGAGAGCCAGACAGCAGCAGGGGCAGAGCCACACTGTCCTGCTGGAGATCAGGGACACCATCTGGACCAGCATAGATCTCCTCTCTCAGCTGGTCCACACCGACTCCTCATCCTCCAACCACAAGCCCTTCCTCACCTATGTCAACCAGGCCCTTGTGGACATGGCGGAACCCCAGTACCAGGAGGTGAAGGACCGGATCAGCGAGCTGCTTCACAACCCTCCAGATCCAGAGGATCCTGCTCCCACCCAGTCCAGGTCTGCTCCTCCACCCCAGGTGATGTCCCTCCCATTCCAAGGCTTTCCACAGCCCCTCACCTACCAGGGCTACAGCTACCAGGAGGTCCAGCAGCACAGGCAGCAGCCCTTCCCAGTCCAGGCACAGAGTCATCGGACGACACCGTTGCCACCGGTTCCACTGATGCCACAGTTGCCACCCACGACACTGATGCCACTGACGCCAATGATGCCACCCACACACTGATGCCACCGACACCAACGATGCCACCCACGACACTGATACTACCCACGCCACCGATGCCACCAATGCCAGTCCTCACCCAGCTGCAGACCAGACAGCCGTACTACCCTACTCCTTCCTCCACCCCACAGCCAAGCTCAGCCTCAGTACATCTGTCATCGGTACTGGGGCTGACACCACATGGCATGAAGGAAGGAGCTCTCAACATCACGGGTCTGAGCCAGCTGTCCGAGAGCTTTCTCAACACACCGTCATCTGTTGTCCTCTCGGGGCCAGGCACCCCAGTGGGGCTTCAGACCAGCACTCCAGCACCAGCCACCTCCACAGCACTTGGACCCTTCACCCCTGAGACTGGGCACACTTCCGAGTGACCAATAAGAGTGCCAGAGACTGGCTGGCTGGCTACCTGTGGACTTTATTTGGACACTTGACTTGGGTCATTTTTCTTTTACAGCTTGTTGTTCAATAAAGTTTATCTTTGATTCACACACTTGCTTCATTTCTTTTTTGTAATAAAGTCTTGGTGGAAACTTTTAGAATTGGTTTAAGCCTTTGCATGCTTGTGGGATGGGTTTAGATAGCAGTGGGGTGGGCAGGGATACCTGTGGAATGGGTAATAGCTGTGGGATGGGCAGGGATACCTGTGGGATAGGCAGGGATACCTTTGGAATGGGTAATAGCTGTGGGATAGATAAGCCTCCAGTGCAAGCATAGTGGGACTGTATGGTCCACCCTCCCAGGTGCCACACCTATGGCCCTTTATTATCAATAATACTGTAATAATCATTCACACATGTCAACACAAACACAACTCTTTATTAAACGCCCTGTTCATTGTAGGGCCACTCAACATACATGGCTCAATCTCATCAGTGTAATGAGACAGGCTGAAGGAAGCATCCATTAAGCATCTATCATCCTATCTTGCCATTCCACCGCTCCAGTTGGGGAGTTGCACCAGTGTTTCAGGAGGTTGCGTTGCTTCTTCCCTTTACGTGAGGCTCTGTTGGGGCCTTGCACATCCTCAGTGTCTATCAGGTTTCGCCCTTGCCTCCATTCCCCAGGCTCCATGTCCCCATTGCCTTGCTGGAGGTCCACGAGCCTGTTCTGCAAGACTGGGTAGTGGGTGCGCATGAGATTGTGCAGGATGCAGCAAACTTCCACGATCCTCCTCATGCTCTGTGGGCGATGCTGCATGGTGGTGAGAAGTACCTGGAACCTGTTGGCCAGGATGCCAAAGGCGTTCTCCACCACCCGCCTTGCCCTGGACAGCCTGTAGTTGAAGATCCTCTCTTCACGGGTGAGGAGTCTGGAGGTGTAGGGCTTCATGAGGTAGGTTCTGAGGGAGAAGGCGTCATCCCCCACGATGAAGTAGGGCACATCTTGCATGTCGTTGGGCAGGGGTTCTGGATCTGGGAAGCCCATGATGAGGTTGCGTTCCAGCCCCTCATTGAGGTCACTGGCATTGTATACCTGGGCATCTGAACATGAGCCATTGCCTGAAGCATCGATGTACATGAACTTGTAATCAGCATCAACCATGGTGAAGAGGACGATGCTGAAGAAGCCCTTGTAGTTGAAATAAGTGGACCCCGACTTGGCTGGAGCTTTGCAGGCCACGTGCTTCCCATCTATGGCTCTAACGGTATGGGGGAAGTTCCACTTCTGATACCACTGCTCTGCAACTTTCTTCCAGCCTTCTTCAGTGGAGACGCACTGGAGGAGCTCCTCCAGGTATTCTTCGATGATGGCCTGCACCACTTCTCTGACCACAATGCTGATGGTGTTGTGTGGCACCCTCCAGCCGTACTGCATGCTCCTGTAGGTGGTCCCTGAGGCCAGGTGGCGCAGAGTGAGTGCCACCTTCAGCCCAGGTTCCAGGCTGGGCCGGAAGTTGGTGTTTGCCTTGGTCAACCTGGGTGTCCGCTGCTGCACAACTTCGTCAAATATGGCTGGAGGCATCCTCATGAAGTTCGGGAATGCCCGAGTGTCTTCGTTCTTGAGCTCCACCATCAGCTTGTTGTACAGTCCGTACTCTGCTCTTCTCCCGATCCTTCTTCGTACCCAGACGCTTTTTGGCCACCTCTTTTTCTTCCAGTTCAAAGAGCCTGTAGATGGCTTCGCACTGTTGCAGCTTTTGGTGGCTGCCAAAAGGACTTTGTTTCGATCCACGGTGGACATGACTGGATGCTGTGGAAGAGCAAGAGTCAGATGAAGGCTGCAGAGGTCTGCACAGCTGGTCTGCTGGTCTGAAAGTGAGATCCAGATGAGTTGCTCCCCCTTTTTATAGGCAGTATAGGTTTTCCCCTAGGTGTCCCTTTGCATCTTCTAGGCATCCTCTAGACATCCTTAATATCCAAGATAGGTCCCCTCTGTGAACGTTTTTTCCGTTTTAAATGCTTTGTTTCCATGCTGCATCTGCTAGGCATCTGTTCTGCATCCGTTCTGCATCCGTTCCGCTTCCTCCCTGTGTCCGAGCGGATGCCAAGTTGCGCGGATGCGGAACGGATGCCTAGCGGATATAGCGGATGCGTAACGGATGCAGAACGGACGCATTGGATACATTTTCTGCTCAAAAGTTTTGAGCAGTTCAAAACTTTTTGAGCGAATGAAACGTCAATAAACGGATGCTGGATGGATAGAGAGGATGAAAAACGGACGCAGTGAGTACAGAACAGATACATCGCGTTAACCAATGGATGTTTTCCTCTGTTTTACATCCTCTTTCCATCCATTGGTGCAGTATGACAGGGGCTTAAAGTAATGATTGTTCTGACCAAGGCTTCCTGAGACCATAATTAAGCACATGCTTAATCCAAACAAGTCTTGTTTTATTTCAACACTGGGAATTATGTGCATTCCCAGTCTTTAATGAGTCCCAAATGGTCCCTCGAGATAAGCATCCACCTTTATCTCCTTTGAATTGCTTCCAGTAACAAAAGTGCCAAATTAACTGTAAAAAACCAACCAAAATACCAAGTCCACACAGACCTTCAAGATTTAATCTGAGCAGAGCAAATGACTCTGGAGCCTGAGGAGGTGGTTTTTGCCCTCCCAGAGGCTCAAGGAAAGACTCCCGAGCCCGGGGAGGGCAAAAAACCCCATGGTACAGGAGGCCAACTAGGTCATGCCCACCATGGCCACCCAGCAACCAGGCAGAGAACCCATTGCTAAAATTTTTGAAGACCACCCCTGGTTAGAATTTACTATAACAGGGGTCTCCAAGCTTTCCAATTTTGCAGACCAGCAGAGGGGAGAAGGGATGGTTTCACACAAGCAGTGGGTATTGTTGAGGTAATTTCCCATTAGGAGAATGAGTGCATACAGGGAGACGTATTTGAGAGTAGTGTTTGAATAATACACACACAGCACACAGATACACTGTACAGTAAATGTTGGTTTTTACTTCCAGAAACGTTTAAGCAAAGGTCAAAATAAGCTGTCCAAAGTCATTCACAGGTAAGGCAGTCAATTTTCAGTCCAGGGATAATCCAAATTTCAAATTCTAGTGTCAAAAACAGTTCAGTAACAGACTTACATCAAATGCAGTCAAATACATCAATAGCAGTCAATTAGGAGGAACGGCAATACATTCCAATAGAAGGAAAACAGATAGTCACTGAGAAATACTCTCTTCTGAGACTAAGAAAGAGACAACCCGGGTTTCTGACTCCATCTTATGGCCGTTTGAGAAACCACACTCATTAAGGATTCTCTTAAAGAGACAGTATTAAAATGTCTATCCTGGTTTATATATTGCTAATCCAAATACCTGTTAGGTGACTTATATTCCTAACAGGTATGCACACTCACCACTTGCACAAATGGAGTTTCTTACATTCTCATAGTGCCTACCACTTGTACAAATAGAGCTTCCTGAACTCACATGAGCACCCACCACTCACACAAATGGAGCTACACAAACTCGCACAGGCACCTGCTTCTTGCACAGCCTGGGGGTAGGAGCAGGGGTGGGATTCAACTGGTGTTATTATCAGTTTGATGACTATGTTTTGCTGTGTGCGCATGTAAAAAACCTTAAGCTATGCCACCCGGACAGCTGAAAAGTGCAGCGCGCAGGTGCACAGCATTTGAAAAGCCACTTTTTTCCTGCTTTTTCAACCTTAGCTGTGCCACATAAAGCAGCTGAGGTTGAAAAAGCAGGAAAGAAAGGACAGGTAAGAGCCCAGGCGGGCGGGTGGGCCAAACAGCAGCAAATACAGAAGCAATTCTGTATCTGCTGCTCTTCAGAGCTACCGGTTCTACAGAGCTGAGCAGAACCGGTAGTATCCCATCCCTGAGTAGGAGACTCATCCCTGAGTAGGAGACTCCTACACTATGAGATATGTTTTCAAAAGAACAATATTGTTAGTCTAGTCTTCTTTATCCATAGTTCTCTGGACTCTGCAATTGCTCTTGAATTTAGGTTCTTGGAAGCTGTGATATCTATGCATGCAAAATGGATGGTCTAACTCAGGGCTGTCAAACTCCCAGTCCATGGGTCAGATGTGTCATGCACTGGCCACACCCAAACCTGGTTTATCGAAGCAGAGGAAGTCCCAATACATCATGTTAAGCCGCCATGACGATGTAAGTTTGACACCCCCTGGTCTAACTGAACTCCACAACTGAATCATCATAAATTCCTGTTTTCTTTCATATTGCCTTTGACTAAAATCCATTTATAGTTCCTGAATATTATATTGTAAACAGGGTCTAGGTGTTTGTTCCTTTTTGTACATTTAAATAAAAGGTTAGAAAACAACAATAAAGGAGAATATTTGTAGTTCATGATTGAAATTGGTGCTCTCTAAGCTTGGTTGTTTTGCAGATATTTCGTTACCCAAACTATGAAAAATAATCAATGCTAGTCACACTAGCATCAGACTAAGCACCGATGATGTTCTCTAGTTTGCATAATGAAACATCTTGAAGACCCCTCAAAATAGTGTCTACATTAGTCTAAGTTTCTGAATAAAGAGAATAGAAAAGACTTTCACTGTGATTCAAAAGTGACGTCATTTTGCTAGACCCATTACTCTGGACCAGGTAACTTTAATAATGTATTCTATTTTTAGCTGGCAGACCTTCCCAACAATTCCTTCAATGCTCTATATATCCTAATTCTTGAGCTACTGGATGACAATAACCACCTCATTTTGTTGAATTTTTTTGTTAAAAAAAAATTCATGAAATGAAATTTCATGAAATGCAATATTTTCTTGATAGGTCCTTTTATTTTGCTGGAATGCATTTCCTTTAGTTTTGAAAATGGCAAAATGTTATTTTGCAGGATAAATACTACAACTTCACATGTAACACTAAAGTTATAAAGAAGATTTTCTTTTTTTTTCTGTACAACCAAGTAGTTCTCTGCTTCCAGGAAACAAATGTAGTATATGCACATTTTTCTCAAGAGATCCTCACCTGAAGATTAGAATGAATGAAATCATTCTTTTATCTTGTTCTAAATGGGTTGAAATTCCCAGCTTATTTTCCCTCATGCAAAGTGCAGATTTTTGTTAGATAAAACATCCATTGAACAGCCATTGTGAATATTTAGGAAAAGAGCTTTTTAAAAACCTATTTTTTCTTGGATTCTTTGTCAAAATGAAAAGTGGATGTTGAGTCATCATAAAAAAAAATTACTAAGATTCTCCACAATGCACTTTAAGCAGTGACCTATTTTTAAATTGGAAAATACAATTCTCCATTTTTTCTGTTCTCATAAATAACTCAGGGCAGAAAATATACGTCTAATATTTCTTCCTCCTCCTATTTTCACTTCAACAACTCTGCGTGGTGAATTGGGCTGAGAGAGAGTGACTGGCCCAATATCACCCAGCTTTCTTTCATGCCTAAAGCAGAACTAGAACTCACAATCTCCTGGCTTCTATTCTGGTAGGTTACTCTGGTAGAAGACCAAATTCAATAAAATAATTTATTGTGTAAACAGTTTTAAGAGATACATGATCCATCACAAGAGAACTTACTGATACTGTAATAATATACAGTACATACTTTAAATACTCTGCAAAGCCATTGGTAAATATATGAAAGTAATCAAATTGTACCATAGTTTACTCAGGAAATTAGGTAACAGTTTGAATGAAGTAATCTATATTTTGCTTTAAAAAAAAAACCCATTGTGATGATTCCCTCAAATGATTCCACAGATACTACTCTAGATGTCAGCTCCAGGGAGGATGAACCTGTTCTTGACACATTGGGAGCTGAGTTAATTAATGGCTCCAAGCATCCATCTGGAAGGGATTTGCTGAGGCTGCAGCTGGGGAAAGCATGCAGATCAGAGGTAGTATTCAACAGGTTCTGACCAGTTCTGGAGAGCTGGTAGTTTTACAGTATCCTTCCCCTGCCATGCTCACCAAGCCATGACCACAGAACCGGTAGTAAAAAAAAAATTGAATCCCACCACTGATGCAGATGGTCAGTGATGAGGAAGAGGAACTGCCTTCTGTACCTGATCTGAAAACACATAGGGTTGAGAAAAGGCAGGAGCAAAGAATGTCAGCCAGACTACTCAAGAGGAGAAAGCCTTGTCCTTCTTGATGGGCTACACCAGAAGCTGGCTATTCAGCACACAGACAGAGGGAGGCATTGTGTTTGTTTCCTACCTGTGTGTTTTCTGGTCATGGTGATTCCTGCCTCACTTTGGGTTGACATCATGCCTTGACTTGAATGATGGCTTGGAAACTCTCGGACTTTTCTTGATTCATGAATTTTCTTGTGTTGTGGATTTAAGTTTGCCTGGTGGGTTTATTTTGTTTGAGAAAGTTTCAAATGCTTTGAGGACTCTTTTGCCATTGCTCTGTGGACTAACATTGGTGTGCTCGTAGCTGGACTTAATCAAAACAGTTCAGGGATTTTTTGATGAAGGGAATTGCTGGGAAATATTAATAAACTTATTAAACCACAGTTACATGTGTGTGTGAATGAGTGGGGCAGCACACTCATATGGTAATACTGAACCAATACCCCTTACTAATTCTTTTAGCCAATATCATTCTTTACTCCTTACTAATAGAAAATGTTAAGGGGTAACTATGTTTTATTTTATTTTTTTGGCAGTGTATGTTAAGATTGTTCCTAAGATAATAGGTCACAAAAACTCATGCAAAACTAATTAAATATGTCTAAACCTGGATTGTGAATTCTTATTTTATGGAATAATGTAAGCAATTCTGATTGCTTTATATTTATGCTTATAAGTCCTTTATCATTTAAATTTTGGATTCTAAAGATATTTTCATACATAAAGCTCAATTACTTTCCATGTCAATCACATTTCCATTTAACTATGCAAATGGAACTTTACATAAATTTGAAATATATTTCAAGCCATAAATATTTTTTACAGTTTGTAATATAAATACAATCCATGTAGGTTAGAATGTTTATTCAGATCGCAAGGACTTTTTATATCAAATTTATATAATTGAACAAAGAAGTATAGTGCAACTAAGAGCTAACTTTTTTTATACTGGTACTGTTTTAAAAAATGGATAAACAATTAGGAAAATCTAAATTACTTCACATAACCTACCTACATCTATTCCACATTTTCTTGAATCCATGCCATGATAACCAATGAATGGTTAGTAGCAATTATGCAGTTGAGAATTAACTACCTGTTCATGGTTGATTGATGTATTTCCTATAACCTATGGAAACTAAAAACAACCATATTATCTTTACAATAGTAAGGGGTGTGCAGGCTTTTTTTTTAATCCAGAGACCACTTTTTGTGTTTTTGTTATTTATCATCATAATCCATCATGGAATTTCTACTAACTCCTTTCAGTTTCTCTTTCTTGGGAATATTGGAGTTTTAAATTGCAAAATTAGGGAATTAAATTTTAGGGTGATTTAATGCTCTTTTGGACATATTTTTAGAGTAACAAAAGGAAGAGGATACAGTTAAAATGAGTTTTTTGTTGCTTAATGATAGTAATAGCACTAGGTTTATATACCGCATCAAAGTGCTTTATAAGCAGTTTACAGAGCCAGCCTATTGCCCCCAACAATCTGGGTCCTCATTTTACCCACCTCAGAAGGATGGAAGGCTGAATCAGCCTTGAACCAGTTCACTCCACCACTCTGCTGTTGGGCCCATCCACCCGCCTGGGCTTCCATACTCACGTTTATCTGCTGAATTTGAAGTGCAGCTGCTTTGCACAGCACAGAAGAGTGCCGCGTGGCAGCTGCTGAAGCGACCGGTATCGTGCAGGCTTGCAGGAGGTGAGTTAGAACACCTCTGTGCCTGCGCAAATGCCTCTGACTTTGCGCAAAGCGCACATTTGGCGTGTGTGTGCACGCAAAGTGTGTGCACGCATACAAAGTGCGCCCACCGAACCGGTGGCAACAATATTTGAATCCCACCATTGTTTTTCTCATAGTTACTGCTATTGAGACAGGTTCCACCTATTTTATACCTGTACCTATTAGTATAAGTCCATACTTTCTGTACAATATTAGGATCAATCATCACCAACAGAAACTATGCTCCATTTATGCATTCCATAGACAAAAACTCAGTTAGTGAATTAAAACATTTTTTTAGCCATAGTTAAAGATATCTGGCCACAGCTAGTTTCACTGAAAAAAATATAAAGACTAAACTCATCACTATCATTTTGGTAAAAATTACAGCTAGTAGTGCTATAAATAGTCTGATCAAATGTCCCAGTTTATATCTGTTGTCCCAGCTGATGTAGCATTGTCCCAGATTCTTATTTCTTAATGAAGCATTATTATTTATAGTAGTTATAGGCAAAGCTAGGCCAGCACTACTAGTCCTGCATTTTATATTTTTGTTTTAACCTGCATATGTGCATGGAAAGCAAGTCCAGGTACTTTTCTCCCACTGTACTTCCTTTCCTCCCTGCAGCTATTGCCTTTCTTCATGTAGCAGTCCATTTATGTACCTTGAACTTTTGCTTTAACTGGGGGCTAAAGCACTGACCCCAATTCTGCATTATTCATTGGACATGGTTTAAAGGACAAATTAGATGGTCATCCAAGTTGTGAGTCACTAGAGACCCTGTCTTTGATTAGGAAATTGTGATTATTACAAATTATTAATTAAATTGTTAATCATTAATTTAAAAAAAACATTAAAGTATCATAGTTATCTAAAGTGAAAAGGAAGATTTAAAACAATATTTTTCAGAGAAGGAATTTAAGCATTTATATATTCATTAAATATTCAACCCTACATGTACCTTGGCCAATGGATCTCAATGGAAGGCGATACAGTAAAAGAAATTGAATGCTGGGCTAAATGTAGTTGGCAGACATTTGGTAAGATAAGCAAAATTTTCAAGAACAACTTCTTCCTGTGCCTGAAGAGAAAAGTTTTCCAGCAGTATGTGCTACCTGTTCTAAGATATGCTGGCGAAACATGAACACTAACCTCACAGTCGATGCAAAAGCTACAAGTAGTGCAAAGAGCCATGGAAAGATACATGCTCAATATTACAAGACAAGACAAAAAGACCTTTCACATGGATGAGAGAACAAACAAAAGTATACAGTATCATCAAGAGAGTAAAAGAATTGTAATGGAAATGGGCTGGTTACAAAGAAAGGAGAATTGATGGCAGGTGGACCAAGGCAGTCATAGAATGGATCAATGGTGGGATTCAAAAATTTTTACTGCAGGATCTGTGGGCCTGGCTTGGTGGGTGAGATTTGGCTTGGTGGGTGTGGCTTGGTGGACGTGGCTTGGTGGGCATGGCAGGGGAAAGATATTGTAAAATCTCCATTCCCTCCCCACTCCTGGGGGAAGGTTCACTACAAAATCCCATTCCCTCCGCACCCCACTAACCTGCTTTCCAGTTCTGTTCTCCTGTGCAAGGCAACAAAAAAATCAGCTGGGACAATCAGCTGGGACTCAGGAGGCAGAGAATAGGGAGTGGGGCCAGTCAGAGGTGGGATTTGCTGGTCTTCTGAACTACTCAAAATTTCCACTACTGATTCTCCAGAATTGGTCAGAACCAGCTGAATACCACCTCAGGAATAGATCCTACTTGAAAAAAGTGTCTATGAAAGAGACCTAAAACAAGATTGATTGACGACATCAGCAATTGGCAAAATAAAACTCAAGACTGTATTGGTTGGAAACATGTGGAAGAGGCCTTCATCCTGAAATGGATAGACAAATGGCTAGAATGATGACTTTCCTCTTTGCTATATTCTCACGATATATTTATTAATATTCTCAGTATTATCAATATATTCTCTAATATACAATATTAGCAACATATTGGAAAATATATTAATATTCCCTACATTCTCACTTACATACATATTCATTTCACTTCTTTGTTAATTCTCAATTAATCAATGCTGACTCTTTTATTTTAAAGATACAGTATTTTTAAAAAATGTTCCTGGTCTTCCTTTCAGGTAATGTGGATCTTTGGTTATTTGGGTTTTCTCCCACGTAAAATTGGAAGTATCTAGGTGACATTTCAATGAAGTCTCATTCATCATCTTCAGGCTTGTTTCTTCGGCTCTGTGCTTCTCAGAGTAAAGTTCATGAACTATGCACCCTGACTAAAGTACTGACAGTCAACAGCTTCCACAAAAGCAAAATAACCAGCTTGATCCACAAAAACACACTAAGACATAATGGAGACCTAGAAGATGAACAGACCTATGAAACAGCTGTCCTGCCCTACATAAGAGGTACTACAGATAAAATCAGTAAGATACTACACAGGCATCACATCAAGACTACCTTCAAAACAGACAAAAAAAAAGTAGCCATCCTTAGAAACCCCAAAGATAAAATTGACCTGGAAAACCAAGGCATATACAAAGTCCCCTGTGCATCATGCCCGGCCACATACATTGGACAGACCAATAAAAGAATAAGTATCTGCCTGGATGAACACAAAAATTCAGTAAAAAAGCTGGAACACACTTCCTCACTAGTCCAACACATGAAAGCCATAGCATTAACTTCAATGGTCATAGCATTAACTTCAATGGCAGCAAAACCCTAGCCACTTTAGAAAACCCCAGTCACAGAATTATCAGAGAAGCCATAGAGATTGAAAAAAGACCTGAAAGCATGAATAAAAGAGATGATTCCACCAGACTGTCAATCATTTGGAAGCCTGCACTCTCAAACAAAAAAATCTCCACACTACAAGCCAGGCAAACACCTGGGCACAAACAGACTCCCCTTGATACCTCCAGCTCAAACACACCCCAACCAGGCACCCAGATGAAACCTAGATTCCTAACAAATGATAGCCATTCTTTTACTCGGAGCCAAGCTGCACTAAAAGCCTCCAATACAGGAACACAATATTGCAAGCCAATCAAGACACAAAAAAAGCCACAAAACAGACAGAAGATATTAGAAATACCAACCAAGCAGATCATAGCAAACACAAAGACCAATAAACACAGACTAAGACTCCCAACCAATCAGGATGTAGAAAAAAACCATTGTGGCACAGCGTAGGCTAGTCTCAAATTTAAAACTGAAATGGCTGTGATAGCCTGACTCACAGACGAAGACAATACAGAAGCCTGATGATGGCAGATGAGATTCTGTCAAAACGTTGCTACAACTTTAAAAGCACAACTACAATGACGTGGGATAATACCCGAAGGAAGCTGAACAGCATACATGTAAGTACCCGCGAAAACTTAAGAAAACATATATATAGAAATATTGAGCAAGAGAAAAATTGAATGACAGTCATTATGCAAAAGTAGAACTCAAGTGGTTTATCTGAATTTCCCTGCTTAAAAGGCTTTCTGTCTATCATTATGGCTGGAAATTGCCAGTTTTATAACTGGACTAAATCACTTTCAATGATGGGAGAAGTCTGTAATCTGTTTTGTGATCTCTTGTCTTGGGATTCATTAAGTATGGACGCTGTGAGAATAACTAAGAATATTATTTGTCTAGATGACAGTTTCTTTAATAGTGTGCCATCATCATCTATGAACCCAAAGGAGGTTTGGGGCCCAAAGCAATATCCTCTTAATAATCCAAGGTTTTAGATACCATGTTTCATAAAGTAGATTACAGGCATTTTGGTACTCAAAAGAGCTTCTGGATCAAGGCATAATAAAGCACAAGCATAATCTAGCAGCAAGGAGATTAATTTTTAAAAATAAAAATGTACTCCAGATATAGAAATAAACTTCTGTCAACCAAGCAGTTTAAAAGCATGCAAATCAGTGGTGGGGTTCAGTTTTTTTTACTACCAGTTCTGTAGGCTTGGCTTGGTGGGCGTGGCATGGCATGGCTTGGTGGATGTGTCACGGAAAAGATACTGTAAAATCTCCATTCCCACCCTACTCCAGGGGGATGGTTACTGCAAAATCCCATTCCCTCCCCACCCCATGAACCTAATTTCCATCTCCGTTCTCCTGTGTAGGGCAACCAAAGAAGACTTAGCCAATCAGCTGGTGTTAGGAACTGTCCACCAATTAGTTGGGCTGGCAGTATAAAAACCAACAATGTATGTTTGTAGCTTTAAGACAAAATCACTGTATTGATTTATACTATATTCTGATTGGTTGATTATATTGCAAATTACCATAAGAGGGAGCGAGAGATCATAGCTTGCTCTCTCTGACATTCTGTTGCTATCTAAGGTTTTCTGTTGTATTTATGCTTTGCTTATACTTTGATATCTTTGTTTACTGTAAATAACAAAGGCAATCAGTAAGAAGACTTTGTAATTAGATATTCTTTGGACTGTTAAACGTATTATTTGGACTGTTAAACGTATATGACCTAGACCGTTTATTGGACTGTGCTATTTCTTAAAGTAAACTTTAACTCAATTTAGTGTATCTGTGTGTGGCTAATAATTATTCATAACTACTCCCATAAATGTTTCCATGTGCATATCCTTGTTACTCAAGGGTTATTCTGTACATATCATAACAGCTGGGACTCGGGAGGCAGAGAATAGATGGGGGCAGGGCCAGTCAGAGGTGGTATTTGCAGGTTCTCCAAACTACTCAAAATTTCTGCTCCTGGTTATCCATAACTGGTCAGAACCTGCTAAATACCACCTCTGATGCAAATGCAAATAGACAAATAAATACCACTTTGGTAGGAAAGTAACAGTGTGTCTTGGCATATAGTCATGCTGGACACAGCACCACAGAAGGATCTTTGGACAACGCTGGATCCTTAGGCTAAGAAAAATGGATGAGCACCACCTCCTAGAGTTGGACATGATTGAATAGGGGAAACCTTTACATTGATCTGTATAGAAATAAGTCTTTTATTACAGTTTCAGTGATGACACCAAATGTTTCCTTTCTATGGTTATGACAGAGAATGACAAATGTTCATTGGAGATTATAAAGTTCTCAGCACACATGCACACACACATACATCCAGCTGCAACTAAAAATAATTGAAAATTGACAAATAGACAGCACTACTATGCAGCTGCAGTAACTAGCCCAAGGATGATGATGAAGGTACTCAATAAGCCCGATCTAGCGTTCTTGGAGTGAGAACTTGAAAAGAAAGGCAAGACTGAACATGACTCTTAGAAGGGTGCAACTGAAACAACCAATTAAAACCAGTTTGCTGTAGATGAGAAGCCACACTTAAGTATCTGAAAAATGAAGGCTACATTTTTTTTACATTTGGATAACAATGACATGAAGATACATTAATTCTAATTCTTGACTGATTTGAAGAAAATTAATGTGCCAATGAGATCATGGAACAGTTGGCACAATTCAGAAGATGTGGTCTATGTAAAGGCATCAAATATGCCCCAACTGGTGCCTTGGGAGCAAAAATCTGAAAAAAATCTGTCTGTGCTAATGACATCACTGTTATTCATCAGGCTTAATGTTTGTCACTATAGGAAACTACAGGCATAACCCAAAAGATCAGCAATTTTAGAAAGACAGGCTACATCAAATATCCAGAGACAGTTGGTAAACTCTATTAATTTATGATAGCATATGCAAATGTTAATCAGCAAATATATATATATTAGAGTTTGCAACAATCCAACCAGCACACAAGTAAATAATTCAGCAGGATTAATTTATAGAAGAATCTTCCTTATAGACAATAATATACAGTATGATGCATGTATACAATAACCATGCAGCAGAAGTCAGAACCATAACTCAGAATCCAGAAGTCATAATCACAGAAGCAATATATTACCGAGTCAATATTGCAAGGACAGAGCAATTCTTATATACAAATCAATCAAGCTAAGCCATGCCCAGGCTCCAAGCTGTCTGAGTCACCAAACAGTCCCCATTGGCTGACCTGTTACCATGTCTATTCCAGTTCACGAACTCTCATACACTGACAATATATAAACCCAAAGATTTTGAGGAAACTGTTGGGCATAATGTAAACCATTATCTTCTCTTTTCTCCACAGGTTCAATCCAGCTCTCCAATCATGTTTAAATACAATTTCTCTTTTTATTTCCAGACTTTCATTTCTATTCCTCTTATATTATTCTCCAATTTAGTTTATATTTTTGCCACACTTGACAAAGGGAGGCTTCATACTTGCTATGAAACTCATGCCTAAAAATATAATAAAGCATATTTTATTTCTAGTTCCCCTTGAGTAGCAAAGATCATTTTCATTCATTGCAGACAACCTGGTTCATCTGATTATTTGTATACTGAAAAACATTATTGTAACTGGATCCTATTTGTCACTTCCAAACTTTGTCATATTTCTGGTCTTTTTAAAAAAGATTTATTACTGTCAATGATTATGAGGATGGGATCTCATTTAATATATTAGACAAAGGTTTTACTAAATGCAATATTGAATTATAACCATTTCATATAATATATTAGTTTGTAACTTAAAAATTAGATTACAGTTTTCAAAGGTAACATTATTTCAAAGCATACATTTCTCATTTCTCCTTCATGAAAGGATGTATGCCTTTTCCCAGCTTTTACTTATCTAATTTTCCTTGCCTTTCATTTATTGACTGCTTTCCAGTATCTTCCCATCCACCAATTTCCTTTTGGGATTGAGAGAGGAAAGATAGTCTCACTTCTCTAAACCTCTTCCATCTGCCACATTTCTGTGGCTGCAAGCCACTAGCCAGGAACACTGTGAAATATGTTTTCCCAGCAATGTTGATAGAACTTTCAAACTATAATACTTGAATTTGAAGCAAGCAACCTATATTTCTGAGAAACAAAAGCTGAAATTGAATACTACCATTGCAACTGATTTAAGCTGACTCAGATTTGGGCACATTCCGAGTGGTAAATACCAAGCTTATTATTTCAACACTTGAGACCACTGTTTTCCAAAGATTTAAATCTTATCGATCATACATGGACATGCAAGTGAAATGATCTGACCAGATGGCTCACAGCACCCAAAAAGCCACATTTTATAGGACAAAAGGGAAAAGCAAAAAAGAAAGAAAAGAAATCACACACACACACACACACACAAAATTTACTGTAAATTAAAAACAAAATCAGAGATTTCAGCTAAAAGTGGATAATTATGGTTAATCACTTGAGAATATGTATCTGAATACTGTTGAGTATTGTTACCCAGATTACTGTTACCCAGATTACAAGAGGTAGCAGCAAGGTTCAGTGCTATTCCTTCAGATTAAAATGAAGTTAAAATGTAGATAAACTACTAAAATAAGCCTACATCTTCTCTTAAAATGCAACAAATGATTTATTCTTTCCATGCCCCATCTCTTATCTATAAACAAATTGTTAAAGCACATTTTTCAGTCCTGATCAGCAAAATTCCATGAATGGTTACCAGAGATAATATATGTATTTTAACAATGATCAAATAAACCAACTCTACATTCCTTCTTTTTATTTTTAACCATTTTGATCTTTAAGCCTTTCAAATATTGTCTAGAATTTGACTTCTTTTCACTTCTTCATTGTTTCTTTTCATAAACTTTTTCAAAATTTAACAAGCCTCTTTTTTAAACTCAACATACAAAAGTAATCCAGGTCAATGTTTTGATCTGTTCAATTGATTTGTAATTCAAAGGACTTCAAATTATTAAGACATCATCTGGTTTCATTTGAATATCCAGTGTAGCATCTTCTCCATATAATTCTTATAGACTGTGATTTTTAAATCCACTTTCAAATTGCTCTCACTTTTGTATTATAAAACGTATTCTCTCAAATATTCCTCTCAAGTCCAAACAGCTAGTTTGTTCAGATTTTCTCCTTCCCAAAAATTATTTCTCAAATAAATAAATTATAAATGTATCTATTTTATTCATAAAGTAAGCCTGAAGCATGAAGACAACATAACACTTCCTCCTCCTACATTTCTCTACACCCAAAACCCTGTGAAATTGGTTGGGCAGACAGATTTGTCAAATTACCCAGTGAAATTCTGTGAATGTGGACTTCAACCTATGAATCCTTGCCATCTGTGCAACAGCTTAACTATTACACTGACTGTCTTTATTGTGAATTAATAAATCATGTTCACATAAATGAATACTTTCAAAGCTTTGCTTCTTTTCTTAAATAAGCAAGGAAAGAAACCAAGATGTAATTAAAATATCCCAAATTCTTATTATTCCTTATTTTAAAAAATGTTGAGAACTTTGAAGATTTAAAAAAAAAAAAAAAATCTCTGTCATTTTCAGAAAATTCTTGGCTATTAGTCCAAAATGCTGATCATCAGAGAAGAATATACAGGTCATACATTAACCAATTCTCCTTCAGATGTTTTAGTTTCTGTCCTGTATGTGTAATAAAAATAAGTTTATAGGCATTAAAATATGGTTTCCATCTCACTATCTTTTAATAGGTCAAATGTATCTCTAGTTGAGGTCCAATGAATGTCATAAATTGTTTTTAATTAAAGGAATAAAAGATGGAAACTGAACAAGGAGAGATTAAACCTGGAAATAAAGAGAACTTTTCTGAACCAATGGAACAGCTTGTCTTCAGAAGTTGTGGGAGCTTCAAGAAGAGACTGGATTGCCATCTGTCAGAAATGGTGTAGGGTCTCCTGCTTGGATGAGGGGGTTGGATGACATGACCTATATGGTACCTTCCAACTCTGTTAATCTGTTAAATGGCTGATTACTGACTCATTTATTTGCAGTTACAATGAATTGAGATCCTCATGGAATGTAATCTGACAAAAAGCCTAATTTGTCTTTTTTTCTCTTGCTGTAATATTTATTTGGATAGTTTATTTTATAGTCATCTCTGGCACCTCGTACAACAAATTTAATGCCATCTTCAGTGTAGTTTATACCTATAAAAATAAAACACAAATGCACAACCTTCACATTCTATACAATTGAATTGAAAACTCAATATTGAATTAATATTGCACTATACAGTAGAATTCAATAGAGTTACTGCCCTGGGATAGAAGCTGTTTTTCAGCTGACTTGTCCTTGTTTTTATTATCCTGTACTGTCTGCCAGATGGTAATAGTTCAAAAAAAAAAAGGGTGCCCAGGATGAGATGGATCTTTAAGAATCTTTTGAACTTTTGCAAGACAGCAGAAGTTATAAAGCTCTTCCAAAGAGGGGAGAGGGCAACCAATGATCCTCTGGGCAATGACATTAATTAATTAATTTCTATTTCATATTTCTATTTCATATTTCCAATTCTCTCAGGCAGCAGCTTTGGGCAGTGTACAATGCAATCAGTAAAATGTACATTAAAATCAGAATTAATTTAAGAGTTAAAGTTTTCTAATTATAAAAATAACATAATAATTCAGTAGATAAAAAATTCCAAGATGGAGAGAGTTGTTAATAAAGGAGAAGTGGGGTTCTCATTGGGCAAGCCAGCCCCACAGTTGTGTGGGCTCTGTGTCCCCACAGGTCACACAGCCAAGTGGAAATTCTTTGACTGATGGAGTCTGCAGCATACCTGCCCTTCCTCTCCCTTCCTCTCTCTCTCTCTCCATGTTCAGTACGGTGGTCATGGCTTGTCTAGCCCTTTTGTATTTCTCAATAATATGAATTATTGCTAGGAAGGTTCTCCTAAAGAACTGCATAATAAATTCATATAATCTTATTACTAATGAGGCATTCCTTGACAGAAATTAATATTTGAGAATCAGCTTGTCTACATTTACAATTCCAGAATCATCTCATTGTTTATTTAAAGTAAGTTATCTAGAAACAATTTACTCATTCAGTTGCTTAATTTCAGTAATGCCACAACTAAAAATATTTATAGTAGTGCATGATATATTTGCTCTACCACTATTCACATATGACATAGTATCATATAAAGGCCCTGTCACACTGCCCAACGGATACAAAACGGACACAACGGATGAGCAAAATGTTCAATCCGTTGTTATCCGCTCTCAAAAGGGGCAAAAATTTGCATAACCGGAGCGGATAACACGGATGGGGGGAGGACGCAGGGCGGATGGAAAGCGGATGGGGAATGGAAGCCCAGTGAATGGAAGCTGATGGGAGCGGATGGTACATCCGCTTGGCTTCCGGGGGACCTCAGCAAAGTGGACGCGGAACGGATACAGCAGATGCCGAGCGGATGTACAGCGGATGAAGCGGATGCACAGCGGATGCACAGTGGATACACAGCGGAAGCCTAGCAGATGCCAAGCGTTAATTGCGCATGCGGGGAGGATGCATTGCATCAGCCCTGCAGATATAATGGAAGCAGCTCAGAAGCAGGTCACCATTCAGAGGAAAGATCTGCTTCCAGACACATCGACTGCCTTGCCTGTCCTGCCTGCATGTCTGCCTGCATGTCTGCCTGCATGTCTGCCTGCATGTCTGCCTGCCAGCCTTCCTGCCAGCCTTAATGCCTGCCTCCCTGCAAGCCTTCCTGCCAGCCTTGGTTCCTGCCAGCCTCCCTGCCAGCCAGCAACCCCACAACCATACGGAAGCACAGCAAGCCTCAGCCATCTGCTGCCAGCCCTTGCAAGAGGGACAGGGCTACCATCCCGCCCCCTGGCCCTCACTCTGGTTCTGCTGGGGCTTCTGCAACATGGGCTCACTCTTCTGGGGCTGGGGCTTCTGCTGCTTCTGCTTCTGGAGGAGCTGATGACAAGCACTCCAGCACCAGCCACCTCCACAGCACCTGCACCCTTCACCCCTGAGACTGAGCGACCAAGAGGAGTGCCAGAGACTCATTTTTGTCTTATAGCTTGTTGTTAATAAAGTCTATTTTTGATTCACACACTTGCTTCATTTCTTTTTTTTAATAAAGTCTTGCTGGAAACTTTTAGAAATGGTTTAAGCCTTTGCATGTTTGTGGGATGGGTTAAGATAGCAGTGGGATGGGCAGGGATACCTTTGGGATGGGTAATAGCTGTGGGATAGATAAACCTCCAGTGCAAGCATAGTGGGACTGTATGGTCCACCCTCCCAGGTGCCATACATATGGCCCTTTATTATCAATAACAATATAATCAATCATCCACACATGTCAACATAAACACAACTCTTTATTAAATGCCCTGTTCATTGTAGAGCCACTCAACATACATGGCCCAATCTCATCAGTGTGATGAGACAGGCTGAAGGAAGCATCCATTAAGCATCTATCATCCTGTCTTGCCACTCCACCACTCCAGCTGGGGATTTGCACCAGTGTTTCAGGAGGTTGCGCTGCTTCTTCCCTTCACGTGAGGCTCTGTTGGGGCCTTGCACATCCTCAGTGTCTATCAGGTTTCGCCCTTGCCTCCATTCCCCAGGCTCTATGTCCCCATTGCCTTGCTGGAGGTCCACGAGCCTGTTCTGGGTAGCGGGTGTGCATGAGATTGTGCAGGATGCAGCAAGCTTCCATGATCCTCCTCACGTCTGTGGGTGATGCTGCATAGTGGTGAGAAGTAACTGGAACCTGTTGGCCAGGATGCCAAAGGCATTCTCCACCACCCACCTTGCCCTGGACAGCCTGTAGTTGAAGATCCTCTCTTCACGGGTGAGGTATTTGGAGGTGTAGGGCTTAATGAGGTAGGCTGTGAGGGAGAAGGAGTCATCCCCCACGATGAAGTAGGGTACATCTTGTGTGTCATTGGGCAGGGGTTCTGGATCTGGGAAGCCCACGATGAGGTTGCGTTCCAGCTCCTCCTTGAGGTGACTGGCGTTGTATACCTGGGCATCTGAAGATGAGCCGCTGCCTGAAGCATTGATGTACATGAACTTGTAGTCAGCATCAACCATGGTGAAGAGGATGATGCTAAAGAAGCCCTTGTAGTTGAAATAAGTGGACCCCGACTTGGGTGGAGCTTTGCAGGCCACGTGCTTGCCATCCGTGGCTCCAACGGTGTGTGGGAAGTTCCACCTCTGATACCACTGCTCTGCAACTTTCTTCCATCCTTCTTCAGTGGAGGTGCACTGGAGGAGCCCCTCCTTGTATTCTTCGATGATGGCCTGCACCATTTCTCTGACCACAATGCTGATGGTGTTGGGTGGCACCCTCCAGCCGTACTGCATGCTCCTGTAGGTGGTCCCTGAGGCCAGGTGGCGCAGAGTGAGTGCCACCTTGAGCCCAGGTTCCAGGCTGGGCCAGAAGGTGGTGTTTGTCTTGGTCAACCTGGGTGTCAGGCGCTGCACAAGTTCGTCAAACATGGCTGGAGGCATCCTCATGAAGTTCTGGAATGCCCGAGTGTCTTCGCTCCTGACTTCCACCATCAGCTTGTTGTACAGTCCGTCCTCTGCTCTTCTGGTGAAACATCTTCGTACACAGAGGCTTCTTGGCTGCCCCTTTTTCTTCCCGTAGTAGAGTTCACAGAGCCTGTAGATGGCTTTGCACTGTTGCAGAAGGATGGTGGCTGCCAAAAGGACCGTGTTACAATCCATGGTGGACATGACTGGATGCTGTGGAAGAGGAAGAGGCAGATGAAGGCTGCAGAGGTCCGCACTGCAAGGCTGCTGAGGTCCGCACCGCAAGGCTGCTGTTCTGAAAGTGAGATCCAGATGTGTTGCTCCCCCTTTTTATAGGCAGTATAGGTGTCCCTTTGCACCCTCTAGGCATCCTCTAGACATCCTTAATATCCGAGATAGGTCCCCTCTGCGAACGTTTTTTCCATTTTAAACGCTTTGTTTCCGTGATGCATCCATTCTGCATCCGTTCTGCGTCCGTTCCACTTCCTCCCTGCGTCCGAGTGGATGCGAGTTGCGCGAATGCACAGCGGATGCCTAGTGGATATAGCGGATTCATAACGGATGCAGAACGGATGCGTAGCGGATGCATAACGGACGAATTGGATACATTTTCTGCAGAAAAGTTTTGGGCAGCTCAAAACTTTCTGAGCGGATGAAATGCCAATAGACGGATGTTGGACGGATAGAGAGGAAGCAAAATGGAGGCAGTGAGTACATCGCGTTAACCAATGGATGGCAAACTTTTTTGTCCGTTTTACATCCTCTTTGCATTCGTTGGTGCAGTGTGACAGGGGCTTAAGGTCAGTATTTTAGATAAGTCAAGCAAATTAGAAATGTTCAGGATATGTTATTACAAACACCTTTCAGACTTTAATTCATATGGAAATATTCTAATCTAAACAGACTATCAAAAAATTAGTGCATAATAAGGGCATAAGATGAGGCTGTCACAAATCTAATAGAGATAAGTTAACATGTAACAAATATGTTGCTACACCACATTTCTATCCCTGAAATTGTTTGTGAATTATTTCATTATTTTTTTAAAAAACAAACTCTTGAGTAAATGTAATCTCCAAACCTCATTTAAAAAATTTCATTGATTGCTTATAAACTTAATTGTTTCCTCCCATGAAGTATGCAAACATAAAACTGCCCAGGACTATTCACTATTAGCATCATTTTAGGTATTTCACACAAAAAATAAAACCTAATAAAAGAAATGCAAGATCATGTGAAATAAATGGTTGGAATGCATGTCATAATTTGCCTTTTAAATTTTGTGGCAGTCTGAACAGGTTGGAGCTTTAATTAGAACTGAATATTAAGTACTGCAGCTTAATCAAAATGAACGTCCCGTGGAAGAAAATTTAGTTCTGGTGGGGAAAAAAATGCATACAATCTAAAAGTAAGCAACTCTGTAACAATGTTC
Source organism: Laticauda colubrina (assembly GCA_015471245.1). Taxonomy (NCBI): domain Eukaryota; kingdom Metazoa; phylum Chordata; class Lepidosauria; order Squamata; family Elapidae; genus Laticauda; species Laticauda colubrina. The sequence continues at coordinate 37,794,233 of BLBF01000039.1, read as the reverse complement.
CTGACTTGTATTGTACTGTAGGAATAGAAGGAGCCAATATGTACTTATAGGGATGATATAAATCCTTTTCTCATACATAATTTGGAAGAACCATTAAAAGTCTACATAATTCTTCCCCTGTCTAGGTTTTATGGAGATATCATTCCCCCAACATCCTTGGAATTTAACGGAGAAAAATCTATTTCATTGGAATGAATCCTGTTCCCAGCCTGAATGGTGTCCCTTGGGCTACATTCTAATAGAGTAGGTGAGATCAAAGTTACAATTAAATATACTTTAATTAAAAAGCATAAATGTATTTAATATAGTCACTTTTCATATAAGTTAGCTTCAGCTTTTGGGGAACTTTGGTGATGACAGAAGAAATTATCAAAGCTCTTTTTCTTTTCTCCCTTATGACAGTGGGCATAAATGGGCATAAATTAGGGGATGGTATGGCTTTCTTTCCTGTAAAAGGGTTCCAGATTCTTGTAGCCTCCATGATGCAGTGGTTAGAGTGAAGTACTGCAGGCTACTTCTGCTGCCTGCCTGCAATTTGGCAGATCGAATCTCACCAGGCTCAAGGTTGACTCGGCCTTTCATCCTTCTGAGGACGGTAAATTGAGGACCCAGAATGTTGTGGATGAAAGGCTGATTCTGTAAAAACCACTTAGAGAGGGCTATAAAGCACTATGAGGCAGTATAGAAGTCTAAGTGCTATTGCTATTGCTATTGCTATTGCTATTGCTATTGCTATCCTGTTTCTTGAGTCTATTCACTATTCCCTGAGTTCAGAAAGTTGCTCTGTATGGTATGGTATTACACCAGGTTCATGGATGTCTTCTTTCTAGGTCTTATATATCCAAGGAGCTATGTGAGTGCTCTGCATTGTGGAACTTTTGAAACATCCTTTCAATATGAATGGGCCTTTCTGTATCAGTGGAATGCATTCCTTTATAAAGTACACATGACCTAATGTGTTTCTCTTTAGCCAAGACTTTCCATGTTGAGTTAGATTGTTGTAATAATTGTTAATATTTTGAAGATATTATCATTGTTTATCCCAGGGGTTCCAAAACTTGGCAGCTTTAAGGCTGGCGAACTTCTGGGAGTTGAAGTCCACAAGTCTTAAAGTTACCAAGTTGGAAACCTCTAGTTTATCCTAACCTCTTAAGCTAATTTTCCCTTCTCATTGCTAATGTCCTCAATCACAACTTTTTACTGGTGAGGAAGAGCAAGGCCAAACATGGTGGTGATTGCCTCATATTTCAAAACACTGCTTTCCTGGACCCAATATACTGCAAAGTATTACATAATAACAGACATCACAGACATAATAAATAGAACACTATTGTCATCTCATTAGTTTCTGGTAATATACAATCCAAGTTAGGTGCAAGAAATGTTATCTGCAACAGAAAACAACAAAAAAGCAAAACAGCCACAATGAGCTATAAGTGTTATAAAAACATCTTTCCCAATTTTAAAAGATGTGTGATTTCTTCACTATCACATACCGTTGCCAAAAAAACCCATTCTCTAATGCAGTTTTCAATTTGAATCTTCATAATCTTTTTCACCCTCAAGCCCCTCATTTGTTGTCAAAATGTCCTCAGTAAATTCAGGGAAGATTTTTGTTCTACTTAAGTTATTAGAAAAGTCTGAGAAATAATGGGACAAGTATTTAAATTCAGCTCTAAATTCAAGAGGTCCACAAGAGTCTTGACTGAAGCTAAATCTTCCAAAGCAATAATTAATCTATCCAGATCCATCAGTCTCTGAGAACTGGTGATCCTATTTAGTCTCCTACTTCTACAGAATTAGAAATTCAAAGGAATCTCAATCAAATTATTACTGTATAGTGCAATATTAATGCAATATTAGGGGTTTTCAATTCAATGTATAGAATGTGAAGAATGTGTGTTTGTGTTTATTTTCATAGTCATAATGTACACTGAAGATGGCATTTAATTTCATTGTACGAGGTACAATGACAATAAAGTAAACTAAACTATGTAGTTTATCCTCTAAACTAGTAGGAATTGCCAGATTTAAGTTTATTGGTTCAATATGCTAGTCTATTGAATCATTACCTACTTATCTCAATTGGCTACGTTTAAAAAAATACACTAAATCTGTATTAAGCACACTAGTTGGGTTCTTGCCAATCCTACTTTAGTCCATCATGTGTAATTCCAGTTTTAGTGGGTAGTGGTGTACATAATGAGAGAACCAGCTATTAATTAAATTGAACCATTATATCCATATCAGATTCTGTTGCAGGGACATCAGCATCTTCCTTGAACCAGAGATTTCAAAGGAAAGTTATTGCCACTTGACCATCCAATAGTCCAGTTAAAAATTCTGTTTAACATAATAACCCAGTTGGAAGTGACCTTGGAGATCTTCTAATCCAATACTCTGAAACAGGAGACCCTACAGCATTTCAAATGGCTGTCCTTCGTCTTCTTAAAAACCTCTAGTGATGGAACACCCACAACTTCTGGAAGCAAGCTATTCCATTGATTAATTGTTCTAACTGGAGTTGAAACAGTTGATGTCCAGGATGTGAAGGGTCTGTAGATATTTTTTCAACCCTCTTTCTAATCCACACAATATACAGGTTCTCTATGGAAGACCTGCTGGTCGCAATTGTTTTTTCTGCAGTCTTAACTACCCATTGGAGTCTGTACCTACCCTGTTTGGGACCAAACCAGACAGTTACAGAAGAACAAATGACAGATTCAATAATTTTTCTGCAGAACTGTATCAACAGCTCCTGGGGTAGTCATAACTTTCTGAGTTGACATTGGAAGGACATCCTTTGTTGTACCTTTTTAATAATGGTTCTAATTTTAAGTGTCCATTTCAAATCATGGTTAGTTTCCATCCATTATTCTACCTTTAGGTGTTCTGGAAATTAGGTTGATCCCTTCTTCTTTGTGGTAGCCCCTTCGATAATACTATCATGTTATCCCAGTCCTTTTAATTAAACTAGACATCCCCAATTCCTGCAACTGTTCTTCATATGTTTTAGCCTTCAGTCCCCAAATCATTTTTGTGGTCTTCCCTGCACTCTTTCTAGAGTCTCTAGAATTGTGGTGACCAAAACTGGATACAATATTCCAAGTGTGCTTATACCAAGCATTATAAAATGGTTTTAACACTTAATATAATCTTGATTCTATTTCTCTGTTCATACAACCTAGGACTGCATTGACTTTTCTGATGGCTGCAGAACATTGCTGGTTCATATTTAAGTGATTGTCCACTAGGACTCCAAGATCCATCTCAAATTGCTATTATTGAGGCAAGTACCATATATTCTATACCTGTGCATTTGGTTTTTCTTGCCTAAATGTAGATCTTACTTTTCTCACCACTGATTTTCATTTTGTTAGATAGGGCCCAGATAGAGGCCTATTTGTTAGATAGGGTCCTCCAAAAGATATTGAAGAATACTGGGCCCAAGGCAGAAAGTTGAGATACCCTAATGCATACTTCTGTCTATGTAGATGTAATTTTATGAAAATATAAAAAACAATTATATGAAGGACTACACATTGAGTGTGGTTTGGCAAAAAAGAAGCTCCTCAATTACTTTGTCTCTCTCATTATTCTTAGCAGCCAGCAGTAGTTTTTGGTATCAGGTATGGTAGGTCTCAAGGAAAATAACTTTGCCCTTCTATTCTTGATGATGAGGCCCATTGGAAAACCATGAAGCTTGGATGTCAAACTTCAATTATTTTTACCCTGTAAAAATAATAATTTATACCAAAAATGTATGTTTCTCTTTAACCTGTCAGAAAGGAAGAAAACATAGATTTCCCCTCATAATTTATAGCATTATTCTTTCAAACCGATATTTTCAAATCAGCACTGTATAAACTGTTCACATAATAATCAACCAGTGCGGCCAAACCTCAAGTGATTCCTTCTGTGTTTTGCACCAAGAAAGAAACAATCTGGTAAAGAAAATTATGTATTTTACAGATATAAGATTGCTACCCACACTCCAAACAGGCAGCATTTACAACTGCTCTTCTTGCAGTTATTTTCAGAGTGTGCCATATTTGTTCCTATGCCAGTCTAAGGGGGAAAAGGGACACAGAGTACAAAAACATATGCAAAAATAACCAAAGATGTTTCCAAAGTTTCAGGAGCTTGTGATATGTTTAGATTATCTCACATATTCTAATGTGAATAAGCAGATTTTCTACATTATTATTATTATACAACTCACATTTAAGCCATCTGTCTTGAAGGCAAAATTATCATACTACCCTAAGGTCATTTATAAATTAAGCCAATTCTGTTTTGTGCATTTGAAATTATAATTGCAATAATAAAATACTTCAGTGTAGTAAGTAAAAATCAAAAATAAGGCATGTTGAGGCTATAAGTATTACATTCACCAGGATTCAGTTCTAAAATGAACACATAGGTATTATAAGTTTGGGCAGTTTCAGAACAATATTACAATCCTTGACTTACAACCATTCATTTAGTGAAGTTACAACAAAAAAGATATTGAAGACTCTTTTTTACACTTACCACTGTGGCCATGTAATCAAAATTCAGACACTTGGTAACTGGCATGAATTTATGATGGTTGCAGTGTCCCAGGATCAAATGATCACCTTTTGTGATCTTCTGATAAGCAAAATCAATAGGCAAACCAGATTTTCTTAACAACTATGCTACTAATTAACAACTATGGTGTTTCACTGTGGAACTATAGAAAGAAAGGTCGTAAAATTGGGCAAAAAAATTGCTGTAACATGTATGAGTATGAGATCTCAATACTGAACCTGCTTTTGTAAGAAAAGCTTGGGAGGTGAATTGTTTTATTTGCTCTTTTACTATGGTTTTAAAAAAGAAAAGGGAAAAAATAAAAAAAAATAGATTATTTGTCTAGAATAGCATCTATTTAGTTACTTTATTTTGTACAGACATGAATACACACCAGCTACAATATTCCTTTTGGGGTAAACAGCTATATACAGAATGCAGAAATGCAGTAATAAAAGGCAAAATGTTTTTTTAAAAAATAGCTGAAACAATTTATAATAACACTACTCCTAACTGTACATATCTCCATGCCTATAAATCCTTGCAAAGCCACTCAATATACCATATGCTCCTTTGTATGTATATCATATACTTGCTTAGCAATGGAAGCTTTGAAGCTTTTAACTGTGGTCATAAATTGAGGATTATCTAAACTTCATTTTGAGCATGATGCGATCATGGAGCAAAATCCAAGATTCAAACACAGTAGATAATATTATTTCATAGCTACTATAAAATTACAATTTGACCTTTGCAGTCCCTTCAAATCAAAAGGATGATTTCGATCAACCAAACAGTTATGCTAGTTTTTTTTTTGGCATCCTCTTGTCAGAAACATCCTGATAGCCTAAGCTGCCCTACAATTATTGTGTTAAAGCATCTATGTTCTCTGTTTTAAAACTCTAAATCATGTTTCATGGAATTTCTCTCTTCTAGGATATTTGCTGTCTAGCTAACATTTTGGGTAATTTACAGATTTATCCTAATGCCTTCTAATGTCTTCATTCAAGTATTTTTCAAAATGTTGAAGAATCTAGATCCCAGGAGCAAACATCCACTCAATATTTCCAGACAGTTTAGTGAGTACGAGTGTTGAGCTTTGACAGGTGTGTATGATTTTGTCCTTTGCCGTCATAAGCAGAAAAAAATTTGGATTGTCATATACATCACAGTGGCAAAAACAGGCTAAATAGAATATATAGAATTTACTTTAAGAATGAATGGAGGGTTTTTTTTAAAAATCAGAAAAATGCCATAGTTGTATACTACAAAAATAGTCTCTCTTGAGCACACTGTTTCAGCAGCATCTTGCCTCACAAAGCAGCATTCCCAGCTAAAGTATGTGCATCTCTATATGCTATGTGTCCAAGTTACAGTTGCTGTGGCAACTGAGTCATGAAATTTCTGTAATATGTCTGTGTATGAGATCTCAATACTGAACCTGCTTTTGTAAGAAAAGCTTGGGAGGTGAATTGTTTTATTCTCTCTTTTACAACGGTTTTTTAAAAAAGAAAGGGAGAAAATAATAAAAAAATTAGTTAGATTCTTTGTCTAGAATAGCTTCTATTTAGTTATTTTACTTTGTACAGACATTTACACATACCAGTTACAATATTCTTTTTGGGGTAAACAGCTATATACAGAATGCAGAAAGGTAGTAATAAAAGGCAAATGTTTTTTTTCAAAATAGCTGAAACAGTTTATAATAATACTACTCCTAACTGTATACATCTCCATGCCTATAAATCCTTGCAAATCCACTCAATACCATATACTGCTTTGTATGCTTACCTTTTGCTCTTAAACTGTTCAATTCTATTCTTGAACATTTATCAATGTTATCTAGCCGTGACTTTCTTTTTATTTCTCTTCCTCTTGATATACCCATTCTTCCATATATATTTGTTTTACACTCATTCTTTCCACATGAGCTAAATATTTCCATGTATTTCTTTCATACTAGTCGCTTACTTCCATATTCAATTCACAGACATTCAATATTCCTGATATTGTATCCTTGTTTTATCATACATAATCTTAAATAGCCCATTCCCACTAGATTAAACAGTTATTTTTCTTCCTATATACTGTACTCTTACTTCTACATAATAAATTGGACAGAAATATGCTTTTATATATGACTCCCGCAACAAGCATTCATTTCCTACAGCAGGCAATGTCTAATTCAGTGCATTTTAAACAAGATTTATGATAGATTTTGTCTACTCGTGTTCCCATCTCACATAAAGATTCTCTAATCTGTCATAAAATACACAAATGCTTACTCTATCACAATTTGTCTACCAACTTGCAATTGGTCAACTCATTTTCCTTTCCAAACACAAGTACTTTAGTCCTCGAGACATTAATTTCAAAACATTCTCTTTGCTCCTATACTGCAAATTATTGGACTCTCAGTCAGGGGAATATTATACATCTTTGTCTTATTCCCTGCTATTCGAGGGACCATTCTATATATTCTTGGCATTTATACCACTCTTATTGAATATACCACTCTTATTGAATTTAACACCCAACCATCAACTCTATTTTTATGCAATTTACACTTCTTCCCTATTCACATTATTATGTATTTTTACAAATCAGCAAATGTACAATAAACATTCTCATATTCTTACATTTTCCAACAAGCTGCTGAAAAGCAAACATCTTCTTTCTACGTCTCCTGTTCTAATATAGCCACATTAGTTTTCCAAATTTTATTCGCTGGCACTTCTCATAATTTTTCAGTCTGCAAATAACAATCCCATATTAATTTAGCTATCTCTTCTTGTAGATTTTGTATTCATTCTTGTTACTTTTCCCTATGATCAAGGGAACAATAACAATATTTTATAATTGTCAGGCACACGTGAGCTCCCTATATCTCTAGCCAACAGTTAAGCAAACCTCATCCATATTTCAACATTTTTTCTATTCGTGCAACCTTATCATTTTTCAACATCCACACAAAATACATAATTTATTTCATTATTTTTTCTTGGACACTAGCATTTATATGAATTTAGATGAATTCTACTTTTTGAAATATTATTATAATTGTTATAATTCCGAATTATGACAATATTTCAAAGAGTAGAATTCATCTAAATTCATATTCATATTCAGTCCTTGAAGGTAGACCAGATTCGAAAGCCAAAACTGCGAACGCTAATACTACTTTTATTATAAGGTTACAGTAATCTTGTAGGTCTGAATACATTTCCCAGCTAATCTTCATGAGAAGTGAGTCAAGTCTGAGACATTTTCTCAAATTCCATTTCTGCCTCAGATTCTAAAGGTCCTGTCACTCTGCCCAACGGATGCAAAACGTTTGTAAAAAGGACACAGCAGACGAGAAAAATGTTCCATCCGTTGTTATCTGCTCTCAAAAGGGGCAAAAATTTGCATGACCAGAGTGGATGACACGGAAAGGAACGGACGGGGGGAGGACGCAGGGCGGATGGAATGCGGATGCAGAGCGGAAGCCTAGCGGATGGAAGCGGATGCAGAGCGGATGCAGAGCGGATGCGTAGAGGATGCGTAGAGGATGCATAGAGGATGCAGAGCGGATGCATAGAGGATGCATAGAGGATGCGTAGAGGATGCATAGAGGATGCAGAGCGGATGCAGAGCGGATGCAGAGCGGATGCGTAGCGGATGATGCAGATGCGATTTGCATCCGCTTTCATCCTTTCTCCGACCGTGCTACTAATGCTGCACGTCCGTTCCGCTTCCTCCCTGCGTCCGTTTACCGCTGGAATGGATTTGAGTTGCGCGGATGCGCAGCGGATGCCTAGCGGATATAGCAGATGCGTAATTGATGCAGAACGGATGTCCCCCGTATGCCTAGAGGATGCAGAACGGATGCATTGGATACATTTTCTACTCAAAAGTTTTGAGCAGCTCAAAACCTTCTGAGCGGATGAAATGTCAATAGACGGATGCTGGACGGATAGAAAGGAAGCAAAATGGAGGCAGTGAGTACAGAATCGAAGCATCGCGTTAACCAATGGATGGCAAGTGTTTTTCTCCGTTTTACATCCTCTTTCCATCCGTTGGTGCAGTGTGACAGGGGCTTTATTTCTTTTATCTCTCCATTATTCTTACTTTCCCATTACAAATTCCCACAACAAAAAATGCTGAACTGCCATTTTCTCTGACTTCAGTTTCATTCCAAAACATTTTATCACCTTCTATTTTTAATTCATTCATTGTACCTGATGTCACTCATTCCCCAATAGCATCTGTTATTTCCATCAAAATTACTTTGTATTTTCTGTTAACTGCTTACCTTCTTTCCATCTTTTTCTGCATGTATCCATTATGCAATATCTAATTATCCAATTATCCAATATTGTTTTCTCATCCTTTTTTCTCTGTAGCATGTTCTTATTTTTTTTTCTTTGTCCATAACTTATTTCACTTCATCATTCCACCAGGCTCCACATAAAGCTGCCTTTTACAATTGACCAATGATGATTTTGTCCATGCATTGTTATTAGGTTTCATCACATATTCAACCAGATGTTCAGACTGGACATGGCATTTTAATCCATATAGAGTGCTTCCTAAGAACCTGGGGTAGGCAGGTGGCATTAAAGGTAGCACCACAGGATGTGTCATATCCCTGGTGGAGTCTGACTCTGAGGAAGAGGAGGAACAGCCAACAGGGAGTGGGAGTGTGACTCCAGAGGTGGTGGAGGAGACTGGGGAAGAGCAGAGGCCGACTGAGCAGTCAGAAGAGGATCCAGGCACATCCCCTATCCATCCCAGGTCACGCAGGGAGGAGAGAATCAGGGAAAAACGAGGTCTACTCAAGAGGAGATTACCATGATCCTCCTCGTGGCTTGCAGATGGGAGCTATGTATATGAGTTTGTAATTACGCAGTTAGTATTGCTGGAGTCAAAGTTTAGTGTTTACTTTGAAAGAGGTTTATCTTTGCTGGCATTCTTCCCATGGACTTTTCTCGGTTATTTTCCTGGAGTTTATAATTAGTTATCTTGGCTTGCTTCAGAACTCTCATCAATGTGGTTTGTTTTGGTTTTCTGTTTGTCTCCTTATTTACTTTTGTGACTTTAAACTGTGCCTAATAAAACAGTGAAGTTAAGTTGAAGGCTTTACCAGACTTTAATATATTTTTTGGGTTTTATCTTCCATATGACATAGCTGTTGCCAGATGGGTCCATAAATATTGGCCTGTGTCTGTCATTATATGCAAACCGTTATAATTCCATATAATATAGGATCATCAACTACCTTACAAAACAACACACCCCTCAACTACAAGCTATAGCAGGGTACCAACACAAACCTAGGATGCAAATTATTTTATTGTTTTGAAATACGAAGAATTGTGTACATTCCCTTATTTACAATCCAAATTTATCAAGCTTTCTTTCAATATTAGGCAGCTAAGGTTAATATACAGTACAATAACCTTATATACAATAATATGTTTTTTACAGAATTTGATTATTTCACAGGACAACTGCAGATGGACCAACAGCATCAAAGTAATAGATGTACCAAGATGGTCAAAGTCTCTTTTTATGTGCATGTGATGTAATCTTCAATTGCCCAACCATGGCCACCATTTTAAGATTGTTGAACCACCCACAGGCACCTTAATATTCCATATCCAAAAGATTGATTGACCAAGTCAGAGAAATTTATTTCAGATCACTATAAAATTAATTCATCTATCAAAGATGTATTGCTTCCTCATAGTCCGGACATAAGACAAAATATTCATGTACAATACATATTTCTTAGTACTAATTTAATATGTTTAAAAAAATCAGCATTTTCCTTTCTTTGATACATCATCTACAACACTGGTAATCTTCTGGTTTTATTTGTATCACATCTACCACTGTGGAAAGCTATCTTTTATACAACTAAATGTCATTATGATGGATCACAAACTGTGATCCCAGTTTAATGTCAAATCAAGAATGTTTTCTGCAGACACAAGATTCCTTCTAAGTGTGAATCCAAAATTCCAGAATTAAATGCAATAGATTTGAGGCTACAATTTAAAGACTCTGAAAGCTCATATGTTCACAAATGAGATGATATATGAAAAATGTAAGAAAGTCATAATCACTAACTGCTGATGTGTAATGTTAAGGTGCAAACATGCTTACATATGCTGCTTTATCAACTTCACACAAAAATCTAACACTCTCTCAGTTTCTCAATTAAATATCTAAATGTCAAGACAAAATGGGGCCCACCTTCAAGCTGAAAGTTTATAAATTCCACACATTTTGAACTAGCATGCTGAAGCAGGAAAAATACAACTTCATAAGCTTTTCGATTTGATACTGTTTAGCTGTGTGAGGTTGCAATTCCCATAAACCTGGTGGATTATTTGAACTCGCCCAATTGGAGTTCACTGAATAAATCTTTTTTAACAATAAATCATTTTAGCAGTATGTTGTATGTATAAGCCTATGACTAATAATAATGTTAAAACAATTAACATATTATGTTAATAACATAATATGTCATATCTGCAATTTGAGAACTATCTAGCATTTATAGCAAATAAAATTCTAAGTCTGGTGCTTCGTACAACTTTTCCCAATCTGGTGCCTTTCATATGTATTTGACTATACCTCCCATTATCGCTAAAATAAAGATGGGAATCATGGAAGCAATAATCTAACGCATATTGTATGTACAAGTTCAGGTTAGAAACGGCTGATCTAAAGTGATTGGACTTGACAAAATTTTCTTCAGCCTTATGTGACAGTTATTTACTCTCCCATTAATCATGTCTCCTCAGGAATGGTCAATCAAGCAAAGTGCCTATGATCAAGATTTTGGTTTACACCTAAGAATTTATTTAGGACTCTATTATACCTAAACAGAAAGAGATTCTCTATGACAGCATTTTGTTGGAGATGTCAGGACAATACTTCTTTAAAACACATGTCTTTACAATGTCCTTTAATTGCTAAATTTTAGGAGACAGTAGTATGTATTAGTTTGAGTATGGATAAAACCTATAATTTTCAGGATATTCTTTTTGAACTACATACTTAATACTTGGAATGTGTGAACTGGACAATGTGAATGGATTACTCTATCCTTATTATGGCCAAAAGACTGATACTGCCTCATTGAAAAAATAAATATATAGCACCTTTTGCTCGTGATTGCACTTGCCACCTGTAAGCAGATGGCCTATAGATGTACAGTTGATATATTGTACTATTTTTTTTTCTTTCTTGTACTTTTTTAAAATCACTTTTTATGTCCCACCTCCACATGTAATGTATGTTTGTATGTATGCATTTGGATTTTTTTTGTTTCTTTTTGCAACTATATCAAAAACAATGATTTTTTTTTTAAAAAACCTCTGTTTTCCTCAGGCTGTTTCATGCCAATGCATGTTGTTTTTACCAGCAGGGATCAAAGAAGTTTAATACTGTCAGATTTATTTCCCTGGGATTGTATCAAATAACACTATAAACATCCTAATATTTTCTTTCGCTCTCAGATCAATCTGGACATGATTAGACTGATTAAATATGTTTCAGAAAATTAAATCAAGAAAATCCCCTTCACTTTTACAAGCCATATCAGAAAAGTAATGTGTGTGGAGCTTTATTGTAACCTAATTTTCTAAATTTAAAGGAACATAACACACAAACACATACACAAACACACACACACACACACACAGAGCATACATGCACTTGAAACCAGAAATAGTGCATTCTGAAGCACATAATTCTTTTACCTTCATAATGGCATATTTACCGTATATACTCGCATATAAGCTTACTTTAGAACGGTTTTTTTTTTTTTCAAATTTGGGGGTCGGCTTATACGCGCATAAATCTGATTTTTTTTTTTTAATAACCACCATTATATGGTGGTGAGGAGGGCCCGGAATCCCCTGGTTCAGCCAGCGGTTATTTCAGTCCGGTGGGTTCAATGACCGCTTGGAAGGAAAATCCCCACCTTCTCCCTCTCGGTGGCCGTGCCTCGATTTGCGCCGGAGCAGCGACTTAGCAAGGCGGCTTCCCGCGATGAGAGTCTTGGCTCTCATACTCACTGTCAGCTGGCCCTTAGCAGCCCTCGCCTCAAGTAAAACGCACGCGAAGTCAGGCGCCATTTTTCTCCCTGGATGGACGATGAGCCGCAACTTTTGCCCCGCCACCTTTTCCCTCTGGGCTTCACTTCTGCTGTTCAGGGAAGTCGCGCCCAAAGCCCTGTCCTCCCAGAATCTTTCTGACGGTGAGCCTTGGTCTTGGCCCATCTTCGCAGGGCATTGAGCTCGGCGGTTGATCAGCACCGTGTTGCTCAGAATGGGATAGCCTGACAGATTGAAGTTAATTGGGGTAGGGGTGTTTCTGTGCTGGGATCTACTCGAAAATAGTTATAATTTACCTGTTCCCAGCTCTTGGGGAAATGTTGGTAATTACGCCATAATAATTACGCCATCTCCAGATTTTTTTTCATGGGTCTCCAGATTTTCCTTTATCAGGGGTTGAACACCATGGTTGGCTTATATGCGAGTTTTTGCAAAATTCCTCATTTTGGGGCAGTTTTTTAAGGGTTGGCTTATATGCGAGATCGGCTTATATGCGAGTATATACAGTATGTTATCCTTTTCTTGCCTTCTCAGAAAAGCTGCCTGTTTAAAGCCACAATCCAACATTTGACTGGCAAACCGTACTCGACAAGTAGTCCTTAATGGGTCTAAGTCTACATGGAGGGAAGTAAGCAATAGGGTACTACAAGGTTCTGTCTTAGGCCCAGTACTCTTCAATATCTTCATTAACGACTTAGATGAGGGAATAGAGAGGGAACTTAAAATTTGCAGATGATACTAAGCTAGCAGGAATAGCTAACACCCAAGAAGATAGGCTTAAGATCCAGATGGATCTTGACAGACAAGAACACTGGGCCATGTCTAACAAAATGAAATTCAATGCAGAGAAAAGTAAAATCCTACACGTAGGCAAGAAAAACCAAAAGCACCCATACAGACTGGGTGAAACCAGGCTCAATAGCAGTAACTGTGAGTGGGATCTTGGAGTCTTAGTAAACAACCAGCTAAATATGAGCCAGCCATGTGCAGCAGCTGCCAAAAAAGCGAATGCAATCCTAAATTGTATTAACAGAGGGATACAATCAAGATTAAGGGAAGTACTAATACCACTCTATAAAGCCTTAGTAAGACCACACCTAGAGTACTAAATCCAGTTTTGTTTGCCACATTATAAAAAAGATGTTGAGATTCTAGACAAAGTACAGAGAAGAGCAACCAGGATGATTAGGGGACTGGAGACTAAAACATACAACGAACAGTTGCAGGAACTGGGCTTGGCTAGTCTAGTAAAGAGAAGGACTAGGGGAGACATGATAGTGGTCTTCCAATATTTGAGGGGCTGCCACAGAGAGGAATGGGGGGTCAAGCTATTTTCTAAAGTGCCTGTAGGCCAGACAAGGAATAATGGATGGAAACTGAATAAGGAGAGATTTAACCTGGAAATAAGGAGAATCTTTCTGACAGTGAGAACAATCAACCAATGGAACAGAAGTTGCCCTCGGAAGTTGTGGGAGCGTCATCACTTGATACTTTCAAGGAGAGATTGGACTGCCATTTGCCAGAAATGGTGTAGGGTATCCCACTTGGGCTAGATGACCTACAAGGTCCCTCTTGTTCTGTATGGAACTTGGTAGGCTCCAAGTCCCTCATTCTTATTGGTCAAAATACCACTTACGGATTGGTTCACTAAGAACCAATCCGGGAAGCCGCCAAATGGCGGGAAGAGTTAAACAAGTGTCACTGGCCACAAGCCGGCCGGCAAGCTGCTATGTAAAGGGCTGCCGCAGCTTGGGCTATGTTCCGTATCTTTTGCTTTGCGGGTTTAAATAAAATAGTTGTTGTTTGGAACCTGGTCTCACACACTTCTTTCAGGACAGAACACCTTCCAACTCTGATTATCTGTTGTCTGTTATATCTTCGTTCCATTGGGCACAAATGCTGATGGTGTTGGGCAGACAGCACAGTGCAACATGGATAAGTTCTTTTTATTGTATATTATTATCAGCATCAGTAAATGCATAAACAATTCTTTCTGCAAAGTAACATAATTGCAACAATATTTTACAGTATGAAATGCTCCTATTAGCCACATCCTTTTCCTATTTCATTTCCAATTTCTCTTCTTTCCTCGGCAACAAAAACATCTCATCCTCCAGTTTGGCTATTCTGGAAATTCCCATTACATTGTTTTAAACATAGTTTTAAGATTTCTGCAGAAGCAAAGATTTCCTGAGTCTGTTGATTCTTATAGACAGAAAAGTAATGGCTACATAACCCGCTGTGCTTATTCGACAGGTACCTGCTGTACTATACTGAAAAAAAAACCCACTCATATCATTATGAGGAATTTAAAAATGGAGTGCTTTCACTAAGAAGAATCAATGCAATACTATTCAGATCTACAATTAAAATAATAGTCTCCTGATGCTATTGACAATGGCTCCCTCTTGTGATAAATGTGCTGAATGACATGACTTTCAATTACTATCAGCTGGTTGAGTGGGAAACCTAATGGCATTAAATGAGTAATTTGGTTCTTTTGAAAATAGAGTTGCTATATCCAGTTTGAAATAATTTGGATCCCCACTAGATTGGAGCAAAGAAGTTGTGACCATGGAATCATCATCCAGATTTTGCTTTCAGATACTGTAGCCCTCCCTGAAATTTAGAAATTAGATGTATATTTCCATCCTGTTTCTTCCAATTGAAATGTCAATAACAAACTTATGTGCCAAAATAGTACTATGTTGGGACTTGTTCTAAGGCTGGGCTGTCAAACTCCTGGCCCCTGAGCCAGTTGCGAATACTGCATATAAATACAATAAATAAAAATGATCTTCAATCTGTGGGTTCCCATTTCCTTGCCCCACATTATTATTTCATGAAAATCTCAACTGAAACTTTCTAAAATTCAAGATACAATAAGCAGGAGATTTTTTAAAATATTTAATGGATGATATATTGTATTCATCAGCCAAGGAAAGAGATAGTGCTTTTTCTCTTTTTTCTAAAGAGATCTGTGTCTTTGAAACTATGTAGAAATGATATAATACCAGTTATTACACATAAAATCTATGCATGCTAAATATCATAAAAGTTATAAATGCTACATTATCTACACAAAGGAACTGTAGAATCTTTCTTGGAAGGGATTCAGGTGTCCACAGATGCTTCAAAAAATAGTACATTAGATATAACATCAAAGCTCTGAAATATGATAGTAAGAATGAGGATTGTGCCTTGCATTCTTTAGCAAGATAAGCCATACACAAGACAGAAATACCAAAATCTTACATAGGAATCTTTATGTTTCATTATTGAAGTGACTTGTAGAAGAGAGAACCTTAGGAAGAAAGCAATATTTGAAGGTTCTGAAAGACCACTGGGCTAGTATAATTCTGAGCTTTAATTTGTATTATTTTACATCTGTTTACATTGTTTACACATTTGTGCAATACCATTTAAGCCAGTAACTCTCCTTTTAAAAACTGATATTTTGGAATGAGATTTGGTTAGGAAGGCCTGTTACAAAATGACAATGCTTTTTCTCCACTAGAGCATATCAGGTTAACCCTGATTTAAGTATGATTTGTTGAAAAAACCAACCAGCTGGTTATTAAATCATGCATAATTCTACATATATTGAATATGATTACACCAAATAAACCATATTATGACTAATGTGATATATATTGTTATGCAAAAAGAACCATTATTTATAGCACATCTTGCAACTTGTATGGATCAATAAAACAAGCTAAAAGATGGATTTCACTTTGACTCCACCTCCTGCACTCCACAAGGTCATCAATATTGAGTCAATTGAGAATGAATTTGGATTTTATTACCCATTAATGATGGTCATTATCTATTAATGATGGTTAAAATAAGCAATATCTCTGCATCATTTATTAAATAGCTATAAATTACAGCCATATGATCACAAATAAATGTGGAATGTAACTCAAAAATTAGATTAAAAAGTATAGGTTTTTTTCTCCTTATGATTCATTCATTAGCACCTTTTTCCTTTAATTGTGATAGCTCACAGATCACAGGAACCTTTTTCCTTTAATTGTGATAGCTCACAGATCACAGGAACCACAAGTACAAAGAACTGATGGAGTCAGTGAGTCATAATGGCAACTTCCATGATGTCTCTCTAAGTATTGATAAGTTGTAGTCTCAGTTCAAATCTACCCTTCTCTGCTGTCCATTTGCATAGTTGATACAGGAAGCAGCAATACTTATGATAGCAGCCTCTAGAAAATTATGACTATAATTATAAACCTATCACCCAGTAGTGGGATTCAAATTTTTTTACTACTGGTTTTGTGGCTGTGGCTTGGTGGACGTGGCAGGGGAAGGATACTGTAAAATCTCCAGTCAGAGGTGGGACTTGCCAGTTCTCCAAATTACTCAAACTTTCTTGTTCTCCAGAACTAGTTAGTACCTGCTGAATACCACCTCTGATATCACCATTTTAACTCATGCCTCTGTTCTGTCTCAAACAGAAGTGTTTCTCCAAGTTATTGCTGGGCATATGTGATTAAATGTGGCTGAAAAAGAAAATCTAATTTCAACTGGCTTTAAATTTATTTCCTTATTATTCTAGAACACTCTGGGCTTCAGTGAGAGTTAAAGCTACCCTTGGAGAGAAGGAAGGGTCTTATCTTATTTTTATCTTAACTGCTCCAGCTGTAAATTGTTTGACCTACAGTTCAATAGAATCAACATCAATCGTTGGTATCTACAGCTTTATGTACAGGGACATAACAAACAATAACAAGTCCTCAAAGTGGAATATATTGAATTGACTCACACTACAGCAATTTCTTGAGCTTCAGCTGTTCTTCTTGGCAAATATATGTAGCATAGTGTGATGCAGTTTTCTTCTAAGGTACAGAGCAAGTGGGAAACATTACAGCCAAGCTACAGTACACTCACTGCCATTTAAAAACAACAACAGCAAAGTCGCTCCTCCAGTAATCCATTGAATTTCCAATTATAGCAAGACCCTTCTAGGTCCACTGAAACACTGCCAGAAAGTGTAACTGAACTCAGTGGGATTTCAGAGAGTGAACTTATACAGTAAGGATTGGGGCCAGATAAGCACACACTTATCTATATATATAAAAGTGAAATACCACTCACACATCATCACAAAATCTCCAGAACTGTAAAGCGTACGAACTTGAAATTTGGCACATATGTTCCTCTTGGCTTCTAGGTGCTCACTAAGAAAGGATTTTTCGAAATGACCATCAGAGTGTTAGTATTTCCTATATTATTATTACTGTTATTAACACGCTCTGATGCTAAGGAATTCTACTCCCTCTCTCCACCTGAAAATAAAACTCTTCCAAATGCAAAACACAAGTAGAGAAGAGGAGTTTCAGTTTTAGTTTCACAGCATCAAGCAGCTTTAGTACAGAACAGTTGAGCTAAGCCACACCCAGGCTCCTTGCTGTCTCCTTCTTGCTCACACAGCAAATACTCTTTCAGTTTCCCCCTTAACTCTCTCACATTGAAAGGACGCTAGCCAGATGAATACCAGTGGATGCTGGTAGGCAGAGATAGAATTTTTCCCTTTATTTTCCTCCCCAAAAACTAAGATCGACCACATAGTTTCATGGCGAAGCACAGGTATCCAGTTAGAAATATGTGTGTGTGTGTGTGTGTGTGCATAGGTATATAGGTGTGTGTGTGTATATATATACACACAAATACATTGTTCTCTTTCACACTTATTTTATACATACACACTGTTCTCTTTCATAAACAGTAACACACCAACACACCACTTTTATCCTTCAGATAAAAACTATGTGTCATAGTGTCTCACTATATGTTCCTATAGTACATAATCTATAAAGCTTATTTGAGTAAGGTTGTAAAAATCTTTTTCCAACCTTGGAAAAAGTTATGGGCTCCAAATTTAGGAATGTAGGACAGTAAATAGGTTTTAAGTTAGTAGCTTTATTTTTAATTTTGAATGATTTTAGAACAGGCAGACTATAAGAAAGTAAGCATTTCTCCCAGGTGATCAAGGAAGCAAAATCAGAAGGTTTATGTTGTCATAGAATTGTCAGTATCTTATTCCCTCCCACTATTTTATTCTACTACAATTCTGGACATGGAAGAGCTTTTGGAAATGTGCCCAGTTATTTCTATCTCTCAGATGCCAATGTGTGTGTTGCTTCCAGCTGGCATGTATTTTCTGGCAATCTGGAAACTTTACATGTCTTGTCCCTGTTCTTATACCATATCTATTTAGATGCTAACCAAATCAAAGCATTTCAATGAAAACATCCAGTCAAAATTCTGGCAGCATAAAATCTAACTTACAACATGCAAAAATTTTAATAGTCGTTTTATTTCATCATTACTGATAAAATATCTAGAGTAATCTGTAACTATCATCTTTATCGTCATCTTCATCATCATTATCATCATCATCATCATTTTAGCCTTTGTCTACCCACTGCAAGATAAAGGCCTCTTCTGCATGTTTCCAACTAATAGATTCGCAGTTCTTCCAGTGCAAATCTTTTCCTCTGCTAATTATGATTAACTGCCATGATTAGTCTGCAGCAGGGCTGTCAAACTCATGCGCAATGGGCCAGGTGTGTCATGCACTGACCACGCCCATGCCTGGTATAGCAAAAGGGGGGAAAGTCACAATACATCACATGACGCTGCGAGTGCAAGTTTGACACCCATAGTCTACAGCAACCTGAAGTGCTTAAGCCCAACTTGACAGGAGTACTTAGAGCAATATAGGGAAAATAAATGTACTTTTGAAAGGAAGGGGGAAAACACATATAAGAATGAAGCATTCATAGAGAGTGTTGTCGTCCATTTTTTTCCTTCTAAAAATGTCCTATTGTCCTATTCTGACAAGAGGACTAAGTGATTTGTCTGATCAGTGGTGGGATTCAAATATTTTTACTACCTGTTCTGTGGGCATGGCTTGGTGGGCATCAATTAGATCACCAGTCAGAGATGGTATTTGCCAGTTCTCCAAACTAGTCAAAATTTTCACTGACAGTTCTCCAGAACTGGTCAGAACCTGCTAAATACCACCTCTGGTGTGGATCTATCTTAAGATCCAAGATGCAATATTTTCTTGATTAGTTGATGCAACAGTCAGCTTCCCTGAAAACACTAGCTTTACCGATCTGCTCTAATCACAAAATAAAGGAAAGATATGCAGAAAAGGCCTCCCTATTGCTAAGTAAAAGGGGGAGACCATGGATGTGTGAGAGGATGGACAAAATGTCAACATTGTGGAAGTTTTTGGCTGTTTTGATCCTTACTTTCTTAGACAGAGAGAGCGATTACTCATTAGAAGTTCTATGGGTTGGGAAAAGTCCACATTAGAAAAG
Source organism: Laticauda colubrina (assembly GCA_015471245.1). NCBI lineage: Eukaryota > Metazoa > Chordata > Lepidosauria > Squamata > Elapidae > Laticauda > Laticauda colubrina. The sequence goes on along the minus strand of BLBF01000039.1, from coordinate 37,774,222 downwards.
TACATTTAGAGAAATATTTGACCTTCATCCTTGAACATATCAAAATAATGAAATGTCAATGAGATTTTATTCTTTCCCTCACCAAGAAAGTTGAACATGGATAGACTTTTACACTGACATATAAGACCACAGTGGCAAACCCATAATATTTTTAAACACATGACAACCAACATTTAATGCAATACCCTTGTATAAAAAGTCAGTCTGGCATTTTATTACAAATATCAATGCACCTCAATGTAATCAAATGTCACGGATTGAGGGAGAGATAATTATGTGATACATATTAGAATTCAAAGCTACAGATCAAGGGTGTCAAACTCAGGGTCCGGGGGCCAGAACTGGCCCACGGGATACATAGATCTGGCCCCGGGGCCACCCTGAAAATAGCAAAGGACCAGCCTGCGGTGCCTCTGACAGTGAAAATTGAGCCCGTGAGGGCCATGTATGGCCACCCCGAGCTCCATTTTCTCTGGCAGAGGGTTGCAGGAGGTGGTAACAGCTGAAAACAGAACTTGGGAGCCCGTTTTCACTGACAGAGTGCTCAGGCCACTGCAGGCACCACCCCAACACAAGTGATGTTATGGTGGCTATGTCCACTCTGGCCATGCCCCCCACCGACGTCAAACACAACCCTGCTGCAGCCTTTAATGAAATTTCATTTGACACCCCTGCTATAGATGTTAAATAATGGTTGGTGTCAGGTGAGTAGAAAATGACTTGTGACCATTTTTCATACTTATGACCATAGCAATATCTCCATGGTCACATGATCAAAATTCAGATTCTTGGCAACTGGTTCATATTTACAGTGCTTGCAATGTCCCAGAGTCATGGGATCACCTTTTGCGACCTTTTGAAAATCAAAGTCAATGGAGAAGTCAGATTCAATTAACAACTGTAAATTAACATTGCAGTAATTCATTAACATCTATAGCAAGAAAGGTCGTAAAATGGAACAAAATTCATTTAATATGATGACCCAGGATGGGATACAGTCATATAAAACAGGTGAAGCCCCTTTTATTCCTTCACTTTGCTTCCAAGCTCCAAATATTCTTCACGGAAGCCAAAAAACTCCCACACAAACAGTTACAAGAAGAAGGGAAAAAGCAACACAAACCAGGCAAGATAAGAGCTGGAGGGCATCCACAGATAACACACACTGGGAAGGATGCCAAACTCAGAGAGGAATCATAAACTAGAGATATTTCCACACTTTGTTTCCAGCATTTGCCCATACACAGATCCATACTCTTATTCAGTTGTCAGCTGCAGCTCGTGAAGAGGATCAAGGCCCTCTCCTCCTGAGTAGACCACGTCTCTCCCTTATTCTCTCCTCCCTGTGTGCCCAAGGATGGATAGGGAATGGGGAAGGGTCCTCCTCTGCTCAGCCGGCCTCTGTCCTTCCCCAGCCTCCTCCACAACCTCCAGAGCCATATTTCCACTGCCTGTTGGCTGTTCCTCCTCTCCCTCAGAGTCAGTCTCCATCAGGGGCATGACACTTAATAAATGTCTCATTTAGCAACAGAAATGTTGGGCTCAATTGTGGTTGTAAGTTGAGGGCTACTTGTGTGTAAGTGTATAAACACATATTGTACACACACAGACACAAACACACACTGTATACACACATACAGACACACACACACACACACACACACACATGTAACCCATTTCTGTTCTGGTGATTTCAAAATCTGCTTGAAATTCATCTCTCTCATCCAAACTTCAGTGCTTAGAATGCTGACTTTGGTATTCATCTCTTTTGCTCTCCTTTGCTTTCATCTTTTCTCAGGTTCTTTTAAAATCACAAATATCTCTAGAAAATATATGTAGTGTTTCTAAATGGCAACAACTGTATATAAATCTACCAAGGTTCTTCTTTTTCCCAGAACGATTGACTGATATTTACATGGCACTGTTAATCACTAATATACCTGAGTCGTCTATGCATACAAATGCTTATCGTTGGAAACGAAAAGAATGTTAAGAATATTTGTCTTTTAAAATACATTTGCCACCAAAGGAAGCAAACCAGGTATGAAATGGATGATACAATAGTCAGAAGCATAGTTTAATTACTAAAAAGGCATCTATTTCTTTTTAAAACAACTCTTAATATACCACTTGCTTTCAAAGATCATATTTACACAGCTTAAATAAAATAATTGCTATATATTATCAGATTTAAATAATGAATACTGGGTTGACGTGTGCCACGTTGCATTTACACACAATGTACTTTGTACTTAATTTCTGAAAGAGAAACTCTATGGCTTCTAAAAGTAGTCACTCTATTACTTAGCAAAAGAAACCCAATAATTAAGAAAAGCAGACTTCCTTCCTGCTTTTTTGAGGGTGTATCCAGCAGTTTTATCAGTTACTTTATTAGCAATTATTTATAAGTTACGGTTTTTAACTTTTTTGTCAAGTTCAACCAGAAGGAAAACATGAAGACCCATTATCTGATAAGCCTGTAAACTTGAATTTAGAAAGTTATTTCTGAAAATACAAATGAGACAAACAAGGAACAACCATACTTTGGTAAGTTACCATTTTATTGGGGGGGGGGGGGAACCTTTTGTGTGTATTAAATATATACTTCAGTAAATTACTGTTTCCAAATTTGTTCTCTCCATTGCTTCTCCCAACCAGAACTATATCTTCTGTATTCTGCAAGTTGCAAATGTTGTATACTGTGTCTTTAAAGTATATCCCAAAAAGTTTACAGTGTTACACAGCACATACAAGAGCAAGGGTACTACATGATGTCAGATATTTGATACTTGTTAACCAGGGGAGGGCTTCAAAAATTTTAACAACCGGTTCTGGTGTGGCTTGGTGGTTATGTGACTGGGTGGATATGGCTTGGTGGTCATGTTATTGGCTGGGTGTGGCCAACTCAATATCACTCACATCGAGGCACGCTTCTCCTCACCTGGCCTCTCATGACTGTGGGGATGCTGCAACAGTTGTAAGTGTGAAAAATGGTTATAAGTCACTTTTTTCAGTGCCATTGTAACTTTGAATGGTCACTCCACACAAACAAAATACCAGCAAAGGAGGGGGGGGAAAACTCCAGAGAAGTTCCTGAGACAGGAAGTCCAGTCCTGCCAAGAATGTAATAAGGGTTAACAGAGAGGCAGTTTCTGTAAGCAACACCAGAATGTTTCCTTCCTGCCTTCCTTACAGGATTAGGCCAGTAATTTCTTCTAACAACCAGTTCTCCGAACTGCTTAGAATGTTTACAACCGGTTCTAGCGAATAGATGCAAACTGGTAGAATCCCACCCCTGCTTGTTACTCCTCTATTACATGAGCTGCATTGGTTGCTTATATGTTTCCATGTGTAATTAAAGATCTGGTTGTCACCTTTAAAGCCCTTCATGGCTTGGGGTTGGGTTATTTAAAGGATCCTCTTCTCCAAGTGGTTTCCACCCATAGAATTTGGTCTGGCACATTACAGGTCCCATCAGCCAAAAAAAAAAAAAAAGCCTTCTCGACTATAGCTATGCTTTCTGGAACATTCTCCCCTCAGAGGATGATGCTGACCACACTGGCCTTTCATAAGTCCTTGAAAATCTGACTTTGTGCCCCAACCTGAGCCTGAGTGCCAAGGACCATGTTTCCGGGATATGCTGACAGTTATGACAACATTTTTTTCCAGCTACCTTATGTATTTAATTTATATTGTATTGTAATTGTTTTTAATTGTTATGTGATTGTTCACATGTCACTTGCTTGATGTAGGCAGCTATAGAAATTGAATAAAATAAAAGAATGATTTGTATATGATAGTGTATTTTAATAGTAACAAAGCCCAAAACATATGTCTGGACAAAGTGGTTTTGTTACCATAAACCAATAATTGCTAGTTTAATATCAGTTTGATTAAGAAGTTGCAGATGTCACCAAACAAATTATTGTATTATTTAGGAAGCAGTTTATTATATTATTTAGGGAGTAGACATATTGAGTTGTCCCAAAGATAAAGACATACTAAATTTCAGAAGAATAAGTAGCAGAGTTTGAGTGATAACAGATCACAGATCACAGATAATCAGACTTCAAAGGGATCTTGTAGGTCATCTAGTCCAACCCCCCACCCAAGCGGAAGACCCTACACCATTTCTGACAAATGGCAGTTCAATCTCTTCTTGAAAGTCTCAAGTGATGATGCTCCCGCAACTTACGAGGGCAACTTCTGTTCCATTGGTTGATTGTTCTCATTGTCAGAAAGTTTCTCTTTATTTCCAGGTTAAATCTCTCCTTGTTCAGTTTCCATCCATTATTCTGTGTCTGACCTTCAGGTGCTTTAGAAAATAGCTTGGCCCCTTCCTCTCTGTGGCAGCCCCTCAAATATTGGAACACTGCTATCATATCTCCCCTGGTCCTTTTCTTCACTTGTTTAAGTCTCCCATATCCTGGTTGCTCTCCTCTGCACTTTTTCTAGAGTCAACATCTTTTTTATAGTGTGGTGACCAAAACTGGATGTAGTACTCTAGGTGTGATCTTTCTAGGGCTTTATAGAGTGAAACATTTATAGAGTGAAACAGGGAGTGATTTGTAAAGAATTAAATATTCCTAAGGATGGATGAACCTGGTAAATTACTGAAGACATAGATATTGAATAAGAAGATACTATAACGAAGGTCACAAAAACAATTTTTAAACTGTGAGTAATATCTGGAAGTATTTTAGGTGGTGAGATGAAGAAAGAAAGTATCTTACACGCAATTTAGACTGCATTCTTACAAAGTCTTGAATTTTTTCAGTCACTGTATGAAAAGGGTTTCAAGGTAGTGAATGATGATGGCGGGGAAGAGTGCCATCAGAATCTAAGTCTAATATGCTCAAATAACAGATTATGAACACATTTGCAAATAAATCTTCCAGTAGCTAATATGAGACAATACTTTTTTTTTAATTATTCAGGACATTAACATCCTATTAAAATTTGAGGGTTTATCTGCATCTGATAATTTCTCACAGACTAAATGGCTGACCATCTACAATCAACATCTAACTAAAGTATCTTCCAAAATAAATTTAATAAAATGAAATAATAAATGGATGGATGGATGGATGGATGGATGGATGGATGGATGGATGGATGGATGGATGAGGCTTTTCTTGGCTCCAGGTTTGTCTCAGTCTAAGTTTTCCATGATGCTTTGTCTAATTACCTGGTTTTTGTCAGTAAGCCAGAGAGAGAGAGATTTCTGTCACTATTCTTTGGATACTTTGTCAGATGATTTGCTAAGAGCCTCTTCAGAATTTGCTTTGATTAATTAATTCTTAAATGAAAACAGGAGTGAAGACTTCTGCAAGGCAGTGTGGTGCAGTGTCTTGATTACTTTCTCTGTTCAGATCTTTTCTGAAGGGAAAGATCAACAATCAATCCAAAAAGATGTTGCAACGTGCTTTCCTTCTTCTGTGGTCAGATCCTTTCATAAAATAGTGATTATTTTGCAATCAGACTAACTGTCATTCTGCAATCCTCAGAACTACCAGTTATTCAAATTAAATTCTGGTAACTTTGGAGACTATTCCACTGTGATTCAGAAAACAACAAAATGCTTCCTATTCAGGATTCAACCAATTTCAGCTAACAACTCTAAAAGACCGCAAGAATACAAACTAATCAAAGTGTACTAAATAATGAACTGAACATCATAATATTTCTCAAAGCTTTCTGTCCATTAATGTATTACCCAAATGTGCATTTCCTATGAATTTACATTTATATGTAAATTTAAATGAATTTACATTTATAATTGAATTTCCAAGTGCGTAGAAGATCAGGCTCATAAATGTTTGTTTCATCTGCTTTAACATTGCAATGATCTTGTGCCAATCTCATAAATATATTACTTATTGTAGCAATTATTTGCTTTTTGCCCCAAGATGCATTATTTCCCAGATTTCATATGGGCTAACCAGATTAATGGAGCTGTTAAGCATTTATTCTTCCATTAAAAAAATTAGTCGTAGCCCAAAGTCCTTGGGCTAACTCATGTAATGATTTGGACAATTTTCTTGTTCATAAACCTAAGATGAAATTGTTACCCAAATTTTTTTATCTATCATATTTAGTATTGCATTTCCAATTCTGTCTTCACTCTTCCAGCTACCTGTTTTTCTCCATTTATGGTGACCACACTTTTCTTTCCATTTCCCACAATTCTTCATAACGAAAAAATCCCATTATATATCAAAATGCACTAACATTTAATATTATATTTCATATCTTCCATTGTAAAGTAAACAACAATCTATGGAAGTGATCTGGTTTGATATTAATAATCTCTACCAAGTTTTATGTGCCTTAACATTAACATATTCCTATTAGAGACTAGCAGCAGAAAGGATAGTTTTAAAAACAGTATCATAGGGTTATTAAGAATCTGCGTGCTTGGGCTATAAAGGAGAAGGGAAGCTGGGGAGATTTGTACTTTCAAATTGCAAAATTTACAAGGCAGACCATCAAGGAAACATGGCCAGATGAGCTAATTCTACTTTATTGCAAAGCTACATTAACAAAATATCATGTCTCCTGCCATTTCATTTATAGCCCAGGAAACTAGACAGCCTCTTCCAAACCTGTTATCTCTTAATTGACCATTGTGTAGGTAATGTCTCTTAGCTGACCATTCCATGGCCTCTGAGGCCAGCCGCCCAAGTTCTTTCTCACAGAGGATAATTAGGACTGCAGAAAAAAAAAAAAAAACCACTCACCTGCCTTCAATCGAGGACCTGTATACTGCACGAGTCAAAAAGAGGGCTATGAAAATATTTCATTACAGACCCCTCACATCCTGGACATAAACTGTTTCAACTCCTTCTCTCAAAACGATGCTATAGTTGTTCTGCACATCAGAACAACTAGATACAAGGACAGGTTTTTTTACCCAAATAATGCATCACTCTGCTAAACAAATAATTCCCTCAACACTGTCCCACTATTGCAAAGTCTGCACTACTATTACGATTAACCTTCTCATCACTCCTTATCATCCATCCCCTCCCACTTGTGACTGTATGATTGTAACTTGGTCACTTGTAACCTTATGATTTATATTGACTGTTTCCTAGTATGATTTGATTGCTTATTGTGCCCTCTGACTATTATTAAGTGTTGTACCTTATGATTCTTGACTCTCTACGAATGTATTTTTTCTTTATGTATACTGAGAGTTTTTTACACCAAGACAAATTCCTTGTGTGTCCAATCATACTTGGCCAATAAAAAGAATTCTATTCTGTTCTATTCTATCCTATTCCATTCCAGCAGATCAGTTGTTTCATAAAGTAGAGGGGATTGGTCTTTGTACCTCATTTCTTATGTACCATTAATATGGCATAACATTGTTAATTGGGGGGGGGGTTTAATAGGTAAATCTGGGATAGGCAGATATTGTTTGATGATGTCAAAGATATTGTTGCAGGATATAAAGTGTTCCTGATATAGCTGACTTTTGCAATTAACTGATAGTGAATTTGTCAGTAATGGGCCATGATGGGGTTCAACAGCTGGTGCCCCAGCTGTTTTGGGATTGGACTGAAGGCACCTATTAATATTGATATTACCTCTGCTTTCTTCTGCCACAGTCACTCTATTTCTATCTACAGGTCTTTGTATTTTGTTATCATTTCCGATTCCTTCTCTGCTATTCTGCTATGTCCAAGTACTATTACATCGAATATTCAGACATTTTTGTCTTTTTTAGTTTCTATTACCTACTACAATATTATTATTGTTACTCTTGTGAAATCCATCTCATTATTATACTGTAGCACTATTCAAAAAGAAAATATCCATTACGCATCTCCCACACATATTCACAAAACCAACTTAATAAATTAAATTTTCACTTAAGATTAAAAAAAACCTACTTGCTTATTGTGCATCTGGTGTCACCACAAAGTGCTGGTGTTAGGTTACAGAAATTAGCAATTAAAAGGTACGAAATATGTTTTCCAGCTGATAATACGTTTAAAAAAAAGTTGGAAAACAATTCCTTACCAGACATATGTCCATATTCTATTAAAGTGAAATTCGGAATTTCAATTGAAGCCACCTCCTTGTGACTGATGGGTACCCATAGATATGTATGTGATTAAAACATTATCACCAAAAGAATTACAAATGCATATCTTTTTTACTAACAAAGTATTCTTTATTCTTATATAAATAAATGAAAAAGAATGATCTAATTCAGGAGCTTCAATTCAGTACAGTCTGTCCTTCTCCTAATCTCCCAACTCAAATCTTTCCTGTTCCCATTCAGTTGTTCTAATTCTCTTCTTGGGATTGTGCCAGAGGTGGCATTCAGCAAGTTCTGACCAGTATCCTTCCCCTGCCATGCCCACCAAGCCATGCCCACATAACCAAGCCACGCCCAATCAAAAATTGAATCCCACCACTGCATTGTCCCAATACTTAGCGTATCCTGAAATGCCTCCTGGGTAGATAGCTTTAAACTGCAGGTGTCTAGCAGTTCCTTCCTGCATCTGTTCCTCCGCTAGCTGGACTCAATTTGCTTAAGTTTTCCTTCTACTGCTGCAAATTCTCTTTCTATCCTTGCCATGCTTGACCCTATAAACAGAGAGTGGCAAAGCGGATTTGTGTGTATAAGAGCAAGCAAAGGCTGGATTCTCCAAAGTTATAGAGAACCGGGTCATGTTTATTCTATCCAGGTCCTTGAATTGAGCACTCAGGGAAGGGGTGTGAAAACAAAAGCAGATTGTTTGCTGCTTTTCAAATGAAGAATTCAAGGTCGTGTTCAAAATGAAATGCCTAGCTAAGAGGTAAGTGGTTTGGACAACAGGTCTGAGGGATTTTTTTTTCCCAGCTTGTCACAAAAGTCTCTAGTACCAGTGGTGGGTATGTAAGCAGCACCCTCCTTGTGTAGTCTCTGGCACACTTTCTTCTCTCCTCATTTTCCTGGGCAGTAGTTTAATTCCAGGCCAAGGAATATAAAAAGGTGTTTGCAGAGACCTAGTAAGGATAGTCCAACAGCAGTTACAACTCTGACACTACAGTAGTTCTCTTTTCTGCCATCTGCTGGAATTTGTCACCTCCTTCTTCCTTCTCCTCCCTTCTGCATTGTCAGAGTAACCCTTTACAGTCAGCACAAAATCTGCCTTCATTCCCTGTAATTCTGGCTTATTCACAAGAAGGCTGCAGTTCACCCTATACCACATCCAGTAAAACTGTGACCATGAACTACATGAACTATTGAAGTTCTTTCTCTAATCTCAGTTATCTATTCTTTTTTTCCACCACCCTCTTCTGCCTCTTTCTATTTTTTCCATAATTATACAAAGTCTAGATTTAAAAATTAAGTCTGAATTTTTTTTTTCTTTTTTGCAACTCTGTAATTCCCGGGGGAAATGGGTAGAGCTGAAGATTTACTGGCCGGATGCCCTTCCTGATGCCACACAAAGTTTGCAGCAGATTTTGTTTTTTATGCCCTAGGGGAAAAATATCTGCTGCTATCTAGGATTTGAACTCTCAACCTTCTGAGTGGTAGGCAAGTGTTTTCACCACTAGGCCACCATGCCATTCTTTATAAAATTTAGAATAACCTTCTAAAAATACTCAAACTATCTTAGAGGTTTTCAATTAACATTTCACAAATAATTCTTACTCTAAATTGAACTTCTACAATAAAAATATCTGCCAAAAGCAGGTAGAATTCTGGGTCTTCTGATGCATAGCACCATGATGGCGAACCTATGGCACACATGCCAGAAGTGTCATGCAGAGCTATTTCTCCTGGCACGCAAGCCATCGCCCAGAACATATCCACTGCACATGCCCCCCGCCAGCCAGCTGATTTTCCATTATCTGTCATGCATGCACAGGGGGTGGGGCATGCATGGGGTTGTGCATGAATGAGCAAAAGAGCGTGGTGCGCAGCAGGCATGCACACATTGCATTATGGGTGCAGGCACACATACACACATGTGTACATGTACTTTTGGCACACGACAACAAAAGGTTAGCCATCACTGCCATAGCACTTTCCTTCACTCTCTTGAAAAATACATGTGAACAATTCGAATTTAGTTTAGTTTAGTTTAGTTTTACTTTATTGTCATTGCACCTCGTACAACAAAATCAAATACCATCTTCAGTGCACATCATGACCATGAAAATAAACACAAACACACATCCTTCACACTCCACACATTGAATTGAAAACCCCTGACACCGCACCAACACTGCACTATATAGTAGAATTCAACAGAGCTAATGCCCTGGGATAAAAACTGTTTTTCAGCCTATTTGCCCTTGTTTTTATTACTCTGTACCGTCTACCAGATGGTAATAGTTCAAAAAAAGGGTTCCCAGGATGAGATGGATCTTTGAGGATGTTTTGAACCTTCTTCAGGCAGCGGGAGCTATAAAGCTCTTCCAAAGAGGGGAGTGGACAACCAATGATCTTCTGGGCATTAACCCTCTGGAGTGTTGTCCTATCTGCCACTGCGCAATTTGCAAGCCATATGGAGGTGCAGTAAGTTAAGATACTCTCTATGGTGCAGTGGTAGAAGGTCACCAGCAGTTTTTCATTCAGTTGTTGTTTTCTGAGAAGCCTCAGGTAGTATAATTTCTGCTGGGCCCTTTTGACCAGGGCTGCAATGTGGGCACCCCAGGTCAGGTCCTTTTTTAGTGTAACACCCAGAAACTTAAAACTGGCCACTTGCCAGTAAAGTTCATATGAATCACTTCGACTCCCTACCATAAAAACATAATAATGGCATTCAGTTCTCTTTTAATTTTGAGAACTGAATCCAATATGAAACATTTTTTCTTATTTGTGTCAGGGAAATATAAAAGAATGAGAGAAAATGAGAAATGACAAAACGTAGTGAAAATGGGGGGGAGGGGTAATCTTTCCTGCAGTCAAACAGCCATGAAATAAAGCCTTTAAAAATAACTATTTCCATGATTCCTTTCCTCTCTGTTATCTGTACTTGAACACAAATCCTAAACTATCCTAAATTATTAACATTACACAGCTTTCCACTAGATACCAGACTTTAATATCACAACATCTTTGAGTGAATCTGTTTTATCTACAGTTAAGAAATAAAATATTTCAAAAACCCAGACAAATTAATATTTTGGCCTTCTCCTGCCTCATTTATTTATAGATACAATCAGCAAAATCAAAATAATATCACAGAAAGAGAACATAGCTTTCTATGGGTGGAGACAAAATAAACCTAAAGCTAACAGCTATTTTTCTTTGTTTACATAGAGTACATGAGAGTAGTGTATTACATTTAAAAAATTGTTTACATAGGCAACATGATAGCAGCATTCCAATTTTAGAAGGGCTGCCACAAAGAAGAGAGCACTGGCCTATTCTCCAAAGCATCCAAGGCAGAACAAGAAGCAGCTGGTGGAAATTAATCAAGGAGAGAAGCAACCTAAAATTAAGGAGAGATTTCCTGACAGCAAGTAAAATAAACCAGTGGAATGGCTTATGCTTTCAGAAATTGTGAGTGCTCCAACAATGGAGGCTTTTAAGAAGAAACTGGACAACCACTTGTACGGAATGGTATGGGGTCCCTTCCAACTCTGTTATTTTATTAACACGATGACTGAAGCTATGTACATAAATTGAAAGAAAGTTCCTTTATCCCAGTCTTCCCAAAATGTACGCAACATTTTCTAATGTTAGCGGTTAAAGACACCGAGCTTGTCAGTTGGAAAGCTGACAGCCTGTGGTTCAAGACCAACCGCTGTGTGACAGGGTGAGCTCCTGTTACTTGCCCAGTTTCTGCCCACCTAGCAGGTCGAAAGCTGTTGTGGTTAGCCAGCAGCAGGTGCGGATGGCTGAAGAGAGCTAGGACTCAGATAAGGGCCAGGACCATTAGAGAGTAGACTGATGCCTTGAGAGATTGTGGGGGCTGGCAGCAGTGATGAGGAGGTTCCCGAGGAGCCTGTGCCAAGTGTGCATGCGTGCAGGAAAGAGGAGCTACATAGGAAAGAGCAGCTACAACATCACAGGCGACTCAGGAAGAAGACTGAAAGGTAATGGCCCCTCCTTCAAGAAGATAAAAGCCAGCTGTGAAACTGCAAGGCAAAGACATTTTGCAGAAGGCAAAGACATTTTGAAACTACAGCCTCATGGACATTCCAGTATCCTGAGTTTGTATTTGAAGAATCTTATTTTGCAAATTATTTCTCGTCTGTTATCTTTTGGCAAGTCTCGCACAGTTTGGCAAGGCTTGTGCTTATCACAGCTAATTGTTTTGTAAAAGCATTACAAGGTTTCTGTTCTTTTTGAATTGTGTTTGATTTGTCGGAAAAGGGTGTGGGTCAGAACAAAAGCATGGAAATGCAGGTAGATAAATAGGTACCACTTTAGTGGGAAGATAACTGTTTTGTGGATCTCTGCATATAGGCATGCTGGCTGACCATGAAATGTGTTTGGACAATGCTGGTTCCCTCATCTAAGAAATTGAGATGGACACTTCCCCCTAGAGTCAGACATTATTGGAAAGGAGAAAACGTTTCCTATTTGTAGGACTCACAAATTCACAATATAGGGATATATTTTTGGTACTTGAACAAAGAGTGTTGGATGCAGATATTTGAATTCTTTTATTCTAAAAATAGTCAGTTTAGAATATAATGCTGTGCTACCCCATTTCTCACATCAAGTATTCTTTATTCCTATTATATTAATTTGCTCCTGTGAACATATGGAGGAAGATAGAATCAAAACATGAAAGGTGTCAGGTGGTGCTCCATTCAAAATCCAAGAAAGAAATACTGAGACTCCTTTAATCAGAGAAAAGATATCTTTTACTGGAAATCAAGTGGTAGCAACAAAAGAATTCTGAATCTGAGAAAATGGGCGCGTAAATCACATATACAAAGTAATGGCAACGTTCCCACCCCCAATAGTTCAATTAGCTCATCCAATTAAAAGTTGTGTATATCATCATGTGGGCATCTCCAGGTGGTGATGAGGCTTCTGTCCATTGACTTTGACATAGTTTGATAAAGGTTTGCAGCTGCGCATAGCATAGGATAGAAACCTAACAAGAATGTACCCCCCCCCCCAGTTTATACAGTTCTGGTTTGTAACACCTCCAGCTCACTTCCCATAACCATTCCCCGCTCCTCCCTCCATTACTTATGACATCCGAAAGATGCAGAGCAAAGGGAGAAAATCTTGAAGGCTGACAAAAGGGCAAAATAATCAGCAGAATAATAATGAGTCAAAACTATAGGCAGATGATAATGAGTCATAAAACAATGAAAACATGAGGTTAAATATATCTCACACAGGAAATGGTTAAAACATAATAAATAAACTAGTTGCAATGTAAACATGAAATAAACTGTGTCAGTTATGTTTAAAAATCAAAGCATAATAAACAGGGGGGGGGGGATTCTACCGGTTCAGTCCAGTTCCATAGAACCGGGAATTCCAAAGAGCAGCTGACACTGAACTGGTTCACTGGGATGAGTTTTTGGTCTGCTATTTCGCCCTCCTGTCTGCCCAAGTTCTAGGCTGTCCTTTAGTGACTGCGTTTTCCTCTTCAGCCACTTTGTGCCACACAGATGAGTGCCACTTGTTAGCTGGAGAAAGTAAATGGTTGCCGGAGCCGGTAGCATGCACGCGCATGCAGAGCATATTTGACACACATGCATGCTCTCCCTGAACCATTGTTATGCCGGTCGGATCCCACCCCTGATAATAAATGGCAAATAAGAATCGAAACTCTGTCTAGTTCCATCTCTATCATTATTTTAATCATTCTAAATATTCCAAGAAAAATCAATTATTTGCTACTCAAATTGAAAGCTGAAGATTCTTTGATGATATAATGTTCCCAAAATATCTAAAAAATTCTTTGAGTAAAAATTTGACAAAAAATTGCCTGTAAGAAAGTCAAAATAGGAAATAAAGTAAAGGTTCCCCTCGCACATATGTGTTAGTTGTTTCCAACTCTAGGAGGCACTGCTCATCTCTGTTACAAAGCTGAAGAGCCAGCAAGCCAGCACTGTCCGAAGACGTCTCCTTGGTCATGTGACCGGCATGACTAAATGCCAAAGGCACACAGAACACTGTTACCTTCCCACCAAAGGTGGTCCCTATTTTTCTACTTGCACTTTTATTTTGAACTGCCTTTTGAACTGCTAGGTTGGCAGAAACTGGGATAAGTAACGGGAGCTCATCCCGTTACGCAGTACTAGGGATTCGAACTGCTGAACTGCCAACCTTTCTGATTGACAAGCTCAGCATCTTAGCCCCTGAACCAGGCTAAAAAGAAACTTAGTTCTGTTAAGGAGTATCATTGTATGTTCTTCCTTCTCAGTCGAACACCTTAGCCTCAAATGACATAAGAATATCACAGCAGGGTCCCCAGGCATTTTAATTTAATGCCTAATAATCATCTCCTATCACTATGACTTGCATATGTATACTGTATGTATATGGGAATGTACTGTATGCAAATAAACATCTTAAAACAGCAGTGTTTTAAGCAATGTATATGATTGGTTGCAGCTTATTAATTAGACAAATTATTTTTCTCTTGAATAAAAGTTATTTTACATGCTAATTACTCAAACCAAATCTTAATGCTTTGTTTTGATTTATAGTTCTCCAGAATTATTAATTTCAATGGGCTTAATACAATTGAACTCTGCTGGATTTTGACTAACATAAAAAATCATGTGTGCTAACATCATCTACTTATTTCTCTTCCTTTATTCTGATTTATTTAAATCTTTTTCTGATTTTTGGAAATGGTACCCAAAAACATCAGACAAAAAAAACCTGATTGAAAATGCATTATTCCTTCTGCAAAAAAAAAAATGTTGCAATAACATAGTCATTTCTCTTCCATCTGTGCCACTGTTTCTTGGGAGATATCCAAACAAACTCATTAAGAAGGATTAGGTTTCATTTCAATGTTTATTTTTCCATTGATTGCATCTATTCTGCATTAATATAAACCTGGGAACAATAAATATAACGTGTGCATCCACTAGTAATAATTAAAAAAACTGATTTGAGAGCTTTTTCTGGTTGCTAATCAGAGGTGGTATTCAGCAGGGTCTGACCAGTTCCGGAGAGCCAGTAGCAGAAATTCTGAATAGTTTGGAGAACCAGCAAATCCCAATTTTACAGTATCCTTCCCCAGCCACACCCACCAGACCACTCCCCCAGAACTAGTCGTAAAAAAAATTGAATCCCACCACTGTTGCTAATGGAAGAAGGAATCATTACAGGGGGAAAAAAATCATTTTTTTTTCCTGGAAGGAATAATATAAGTTCAAATGAGCCCATAGATTTTATACTAATTTTCTATGGCAACTGTCCTGCTATGAGCATTCATACTGACAAAATGGGATGAAACTTTCTTTTGTCTTTAATGTCATAGTTTTAAAATGCAAGTGAAAGATTGAGTACCTTTCTCTGATTTAATTTTGCAAAGAAAAGAAAAATGGTCTCAGATGCCTTTTAATCTCATTTATCAAAGTAAGGTTTTCAGATATTTGTAAAAAAAGATATTGTAAATTTAAATAGTTCCACGGAGTTCTAGAATATCTTGGAAGGTGGGCTGTTTTAGATGTAGTGTTATAAAATAATAGCGAGCTAAGGATATTATTCCTAAGGAAATATTATCACCTTTCAGTATGACCAGATTGATTTGTATATGACTTAAATTAAAACTTTTTACTTTAAATAAAAATTCTGTAGCCAAAAGTTATACTTTTAAATGATATAATCCACACAATTTTATGGTCTTTAGAAATTTTATCATAAAGCCAGGTGGGTGATCGACCATTTTCACAAAACAATATGAAAGTAAAAAAAAATTTTCTTTTTTTTTTCTCCCTCATTTTAATTGCCTCCAGATGAGATGGGCAGCTCATAAATCTAATAAATATATTTTAAAAATTAATTGATTTATAAAGCCACTAATCTCACATATCTGACACTAGGCAGTTTACAATAAAGATGAATTAAAAACATAATAGAAACACACAGCAGCCGAGTACAATGAACAGTAGCAGA
Source organism: Laticauda colubrina (assembly GCA_015471245.1). Lineage (NCBI taxonomy): Eukaryota > Metazoa > Chordata > Lepidosauria > Squamata > Elapidae > Laticauda > Laticauda colubrina. Next base: position 37,758,162 of record BLBF01000039.1, on the reverse strand, counting down.
TCTCCTGACCAGAGGTGGTATTTAGAAGGTTCTGACCAGTTCTGGAGAACCAGTAGCGGAAATTTTGAGTAGTTCAGATAAATGGTAAATACCACCTCTGACTAGCCCTGCCCCCATCTATTCTGTGCCTCCCAAGTCCCAGCTGATTGGGTAGGTCTTCTTTTGTTGCCCTGCACAGGAGAACGGAGCTGGAAAGCAGGTTAATGGGGTGGGGAGGGAATAGGATTTTGCAGTAACCTTTCCCCAGGATTGGATAAGAGTAGAGATTTTTCAGTATCCTTCCCCTGCCATTCCCACCAAGCCACATCCACCAAGCCACACCATGCCCACCAAGCCATACCCACAGAACCAGTAGTTTTTTAAAAAAATGAATTCTACCACTGCTCCTGACAGAGCCAGAGCTTGAGAAGAAAACCAAGTTTTCAGCCCCTTGCAAAAGGCCAGCAACTTCATTGATCTAAGAGGGTATGGTTTGGACAGAATAGCAGAAAATGTTCTCCTTCTGGGCCTCACCAGATGGCACTTCTTGAGCCAAGACTACTTGGAGTATGTCCTTCCCGTCAAATTGGACAGGACAAGTTAAAAGAAAAAAACAACTGGGAAGAAATGTTCTCTTAAATAACCCAATCCCAAGAATCTTCATATATCATTTATTAATATACAACATTTTTTTTTCTCTTTTAAAAGGTAAATAATACTGTCTTTTACAGAAGCATTCATGGTTGGTTGGTTTTTAATTGGATAACATAGTGGATAGCTTCCACAGGTGTCACAAAAGATTGTTATGGGTCACTCAACTATAGCAAAAGTGGTGAACAATCCAATCATATAACAGTAATTCTGAAGAAGGTCCCATTGAGTTTAATAATGTTTACTCTCAAGTAATTAGCATAAGATTTCAAGCAAAACAAGTCAAATACAACCAATCCGTTTTTTGTGTTACACTTTGCCTTACAAATCAGAATATCAATAGGGCATTTAGGCTGTTGATTAATATCTGTATTTATCAGGCAGAAAAAAGAAGTTGAATTCCTTAGCTGCTACTTCTTAGGAGAAATACATACATACATACATACATACGAAATAGCCAAAAAATGACCATGATAGCAATAGCACTTAGGTTTATATACACTTTAAGGCCCTGTCACACTGCCCAATGGATGCAAAACGTTTGTAAAAAGGACACAGCGGACGAGAAAAATGTTCCATCCGTTGTTATCCGCTCTCAAAAGGGGCAAAAATTTGCATAAGCAGAGCGGATAACACGATAAGGAACGGACGGGGGGAGGATGCAGAGCGGATGGAAAGCGGATGCAGAGCGGATGCGTAGAGGATGCATAGAGGATGCGTAGAGAATGCGTAGAGGATGCAGAGCGGATGCGTAGAGGATGCAGAGCAGATGCGTAGCGGATGACACGGATGCATAGCTGCATCCGCTTTCACCCTTTCTCCGTCCGTGCTACTAATGCTGCATGTCCGTTCCGCTTCCTCCCTGCGTCCGTTTACTGCTGGAACGGATGAGCGGATGCGCAGCGGATGCCTAGCGGATATAGCAAATGCGTAACAGATGCAGAACAGATGTCCCTCGTATGCCTAGCAGATGCAGAATGGATGCATTGGATACATTTTCCACTCAAAAGTTTTGAGCAGCTCAAAACCTTCTGAGCGGATGAAATGTCAATAGACGGATGCTGGATGGATAGAGAGGAAGCAAAACGGAGGCAGTGAGTACAGAACGGAAGCATCACGTTAACCAACGGATGGCAAGTGTTTTTCTCCATTTTACATCCTCTTTCCATCCGTTGGTGCAGTGTGACAAGGGCTTTACAACCTTCTCTAAGTGGTTTACACAAACAGCATATTGTCCCTAACAACAATTTACTGACCTTGGAAGGATGGAAGGCTGAGTCAACCTGGAGCCAGAGAATCAAACTGCTGTCAATCAGCAGAATTAGCCTGCATGGCTGCATTCCAACCACTTTGCCACCATGGGTATTACCATGATATTCTTTCAAATTCCATATTGTCCAATTTTCATATTTAATACTTCTCACTTCTTTTTTCCCCTCCCTTTTACAAGTGGTTAAATCAAAGGAAATCAGATGACCTGTGATACAAAATGTAATCCACCATCAGCTTTTTTTCTTAAGAGAAAGGTAAACACAATGCAATAGACAGTTTTGTCTATGACTGACAGATCAAATGTCTTTGCTGCATAATGTAATAATTGAAATAAAAAAAATATGCCGGCACAATTAATTGGTAAAATTCCAGTGATTACACAACTACTTGCCATTTTGAGGTCAAAGTTCATTCCTCTGAATTGCACTTTGTTTCATCTGATGAGAAGTTCACGTTTACGGTACATATGTCAGACAGCAGTTAAACAGTGCCATCTTTTGCCAATAATAAGAGTATTATCTTACATACAATTTTCAAAAAGATTAATTGAAATGACTACAGGCTTAGGGGCTGAGGGTTGGGCAAATATTCTTCCCCATAACCCTTCTACAATGGCAATAAACACAGACATGATTTCATCAATATTTACATGAAATTAATTAAATATAATAGATATTCCTTTCATATCAATTGTTTCCTATAGTGAGACATAATGTTTCCTTAAGGAACAGCTACATTTTAAGTTCATCCTCATTAAAAAAAATCTGTTGAATTATTTTGATATTTAGTTTGATGTTAAGTCTTCTTGAAGATTTAAGGATGGAAACCAGGCATTGTCTTCTTTGAAAAAATAAAGAAATGTGGCTAACATTAAGAAAGATTGGCTTCAAGCTGACACTCTTAAGGTTAGGCTTATTCAGTCAGGTATTCAGCCACAATCTTTATAATGAAAACTAAAGTTTGAACAGACTGGAAGGCATGCAACATTTTCATTATTTTTACTGTCATCTTTTCCCAAAGTAGCTTTCCCCAACAACATGATGTACAAATAGGATATCTCCAATCACCATTATCTAGTGTAAAAACATCCTGTTTTTGAAAGAAGAGAATCATAATCCAACATATTTGTAAGGCATTCAAATTGTGAAACTTCCAAAACATTTTCATCCCCACTAAAATAGAATACTTTATATTTTATAATGAACTACACTGCATTATAACTGAGATCTACCTGTATCAGAAATGCAAACATACAGCAAATTTTAATCCTTTAATATCCTACGTAACTGAGACAAAAATTTTCATGGAATGGAATATATCAATCCTTTTTTTTTAACAACTGTGTTTTTTTTCTCCTGCATAACTGACTCAACCTGTTTGTCCAGGATGTAATATCCTCTAACAAAAAGTTAAGTAAACTGCTCTACTCAACTTCATGTATACCAAGTAAGTGTTTGCATTTTGTTTAGGTGACAATACATGGAGCTGCCATTCACAAAACTTGAAGTAGCTTTCATCTTGCTGGCTTTTGTGATTTTCACCTTGTTTATCCTGGCTTCTATTTGCAACGAACCTGACACAAAGAATGCAGGTAAATAATGCAGATTCTTTTACATTTGGTGATATATAGTACCATGCACTTTTCACTGCATGTATTAATGTGGTCTGTACTACTGTGAATGTTGTTTTAGTCCTCTTATTGCTATTGGTGCAGCTTCATAGAATCTATGATATTAGAATAGTTTTTAGCTTTTTACTAGACTGCAGTGAGTTGAATCTGTTGCTGAATTAGTTTTTAGTTTAGCCCACAATACCAAAATGTTGTTTTAAAGGATGATACAGTGAAAGAGCATGATGTGAATGGAAATCAAAAACATAGAAATTAGCTTTTTAAAACAATTTACTTGCCTGTGGTTCCTGTTTCTCTTGCAATGAATTAGCCTCAAACAATCCTTCACTATAATTCTTTATAATCATCCCACTATTACTGCTCTCATATCTGTATATGGTCAATTCAGGAGGGCAGATCTTGCTCAGTCATTAAGGAGAACAACGCTTTCAGATAGCAGTAGGAAGCATGGTTAATAGTTAACTAAGTTAAACTATTCTGTGGTTTCAGGTACAGTGGTTGATACTGTTCTATTGATACCACTAAAACAACACTTCAGAGTTATTTCAGTAGCCCTGATTGTATGGGAACATGTCAGTGGTGGGATTCAATTTTTTTTTACTACCGGTTCTGTGGGCGTGGCTTGGGGTGTGCAGCTGGGAAAGAATCCTGTAAAATCTCCAGTCAGAGGGGGCATTTGCCGGTTCTCCGAGCTATTCAAAATTTCCACTACCGGTTCTCCAGAACTGGTCAGAACCTGCTGAATACCACATGTAATACATGTAATACATGTACATGTAACCCAGGAAAGAGAGTGTCAGATATAAGATCTGATTTGCAATGGATCAGTAAAGTTTTATATCTCCCAATAATTAAAAAAAACACATTTTTTTAAAAAAATGCTAACTGTTAAGGTTTTTTTTCCCAAACTTGCTGCTTGTTTAACCTTGATATTCCTTCCTTTTAATGTTTAGGGATTTAGATAGGTTGCTTTGATCAAGATCCTTGCAGTTCTATAAATCATGCTGAGAGTTCTGCAAATCTTCATGTTTACCTTTATACAATTATGGGCTCGTCTGCCCACCTGGCTCTGCTTGTATATCCTAGAAACCCCAATTTGATAATATCTGCTTGGGATCCATATTAGTTTTTTTTAATGATAGGTCCACATGCCTGATATCAGTTAAGCCACCAGAAAAAATATTTATAAATACTTAATTAAGAAAGAAAAGCAAGTTTCCAAATTGGGACATTTTATCCAGGCAGTAAAAAATTAGAATGTTTTCCTACACTAGAAGCTAATTGTCAGCAGAGTGGCTGTCCACGCAACGGTCATGCCAGCAAGAAGCAGTGGTGGTAGAGGGCTTCCTCTCATGGATGCAGCTTGCCTTTCGACTGCAACCCCTTTTAATATAAAGCTGCTGAGGAGCCCTGAGCCCACCACTTCCCCTTCTAGCTCTGTGCATTGGGCAAGGCCAGAGGCATGGGATGCATACCTGGATATCAGCGAAGTGGCAGGAAGGCAGAGATATAATAAGAGTGGGATTCAAATTTCTTAACAACCAGTTCTGTGGGGATCGCCTAATTTGTGGATGTGGCTTGGTAGTCATGTGACTGGGTGGACGTAGCTTGTATGTAAATATTGTGAATATTTGTGTAAATATTTGTGTAAATATTGAATTTTTTATTTTAAAAAAGCAACTTTTACCCAAAACCAGATTGAGTTGCTTGCAGAATCACAGATTCACTCACAGATCTACCTTTCTGCAATCTTCTGCCTAAGTCTGCACTGAAAAATAGAAGCTTCAATCCTAAGGAAGGTTCAGTTCTGCTCTCAGGCCACTTCTTCCCCCACCCAACCCCCTGAATACCACCCCTGACTGGGGCTCCTGGGTGAAGGCAAAGCAGTACAACAGCAATTTAGATTAGCTAGAAAGCAAGAAATCCGACAGGAGGGGAGGGGCCAGCTGGTGGTGTGATTTGTCGGTTCTCTGAATTGCACAGAATAATAACAAGTGGTTCTCTAAACTAGTCCAAACTGGTAGAATTCCACCCCTGGATATAATCAGTGTATCATCTTATGATGTTTGAAAGAAAAATACACACAGCAGTGATGGCTAACCTTTTCAGCACTGAGTGCCCAAAGCGCATATGCAAGTGCATCCCCAAAATTCCGTGTGCCCCGCACCCCATGCATGGCAGAGACTCAAAGACCAGGTAGCTGGTGGAAGGTGTATGCGCATGCGCAGCAGAGCTGAGCTGGAGTGACGGCTCGTGTGCCCACAAAGAGGGTTCTGCGTGCCATCTGTGGCATGCATGCAGTAGGTTCACCATCACGGACACACAGTATATGGACAACACCACCTTGTACATGTTGCCTTCATAGTCTTAAAAATCATGCTTTGAGTCTATTCCAAGGATAGACTTTGGTGGAAGCTGTCCCTTAACATCTATAGATCAGAGGTTACATTCTTAATTTAGATACTGGGAGTAGTAATCTGGGATATAATTTGGGAGGTAGTAGAAATCTACAATCTCCCAAATTCAGTGTAATAGAATTGGTCATTTTTATGGCTGAAATTCTGATCTAAGTGTGAAACAGGGTTGTGCTATAGCTTTTGTGTGGTTTTCTATCTAGGCAAATTCAGCTAATAGCTAATGTAACTGAAAAGAAATAGAATAGAATAGAATAGAATAGAATACAATACAATACAATAGAATAGAATACAATAGAATACAATAGAATACAATAGAATAGAATACTTTATTGGCCAAGTGCGATTGGACACACAAGGAATTTGTGTTGGTGTAAATATTCTCAGTATACATAAAGAAAAGGTACATTCGTTAAGAATCAAGAATCATAACATACAACACATAATGATAGTCATAGGGTACAATCAACAATACTGGGAAACAGTCAATGTAAATCGTAAGGATACAAGAGACAAAGTTACAGTCCTACAATCACAAGTGGGAGGGGAGGGGTGATAAAGAGTGATGAGAAGATTAACAGAAATAGTAGTGCAGACTTTGTAAATAGTTGAACAGTGTTGAGGGAATTATTTGTTTAGCAGAGTGATGGCTTTCGGGAAAAAACTGTTCTTGTGAATGGTTGTTCTGGTGTGCAGTGCTCTATAGGGTCGTTTTGAGCGAAGGAGTTGAAACCATTTATGTTCGGGATATGAGGAGTCTATAAATATTTTCACAGCCCTCTTTTTGACTCATGCAGTATACAAGTCCTCAATTGAAGGCAGGTAGGTCATAATTGTTTTTTTCTGCAGTCCTGATTACCTTTGATGTCTGTGTCTGTCCTGTTGGGTTGCAGAACCAAAACTAGACAGTTGTAGAGCTGCAGATGATAGACTCAATGATTCCTCTGTAGAACTGGATCAGCAGCTCCTTGGGCAGTTTGAGCTTTCTGAGTTGGCACAGAAAGAAGATTCTTTGTTGTGCTTTTTTAATGACGTTTTTGATGTTAGATGTCTATTTTAGGTCATGTGATATAGTAGGACCTAGAAATTTGAAGGTCTGTACTGATGATACCATGTTGTCTAGTATTGTAAGAAGTGGTAGTATGGGAGGGTTTCTTCTAAAGTCTACCACCATTTCTACAGTTTTGAGTGTGTTCAGTTCCAGATTATTCCAGTTACACCACGAGGCAAGTTGTATAACCTCCTGTCTGCATGCAGAATTCCACTTTTTCAAACCCAGTGACAGACATTTGGCAGGGCAGCTGTGTACTGGTGATAAAGCAATTCTTTCTCTCACACAGCTGGGCCTCAGGAGAAATCTCTGAGCCTTAGCAGAATTCTTTAAGGAGGAAAATGCTTCCACTCAATCAGTCTAAGACCAAAATTATTATTTTTTTGGGAAGACCAAGATCAAACACCCATGTCAAACTGGAAATAATAAAAGTGAAGGAGTTTTAAATAGCATGTAATTTTTCAAGCCTCTAGAGCTTGGCAGGAACACATTACAGTCACTTCTGCCAAAATCAACAATAGTGCCAAGGCAATTTCATTCCAAAGAGTGCTACCTTTAAGTTTTTTTAAATAGATAAATCAAATCCCAAATGGTGTTTGCTACACAAGTATACAATTACAATGATTTAAAACCTTGTTCAGTGTAGATTTCTGCAAGTACCTTTGCATGTCTCATGTTGTGTTTTCCAAAGCAGTAATCCACTTGGAAGCTGGTATGATCCCACTGGAGGCAAGAATTCACATTTTCTAACTCTCTTACTGGCTTAAACTCCTGTTTTATAGTGGCTTATTGGTCTCACTAGATCTCTTCAATCACTTTTGATCAAGGTAGAAAGATAAAATCTTAGCTGACACATGTTAGTGTGGTCTTTCTACTTACTCTTTGTAGCTTCTAAGTTTAGGGCGAGCTAAAACTGAAATGAACACTTTGTGATCAAAACAGAGGTGGGATGCTACTGGATCTGCCTGGCTCTCTAGAACCAGTAGCTCTGAAGAGCAGCAGATACCAAACCGGTTCTGTGTTTGCTGATGTTTGGCCCACCCGCTCGCCTGGGCTCTTACCTGTCCTTTATTTCCTGCTTTTTCAACATCAGCTACTTTGCCCAGCACAGCTGAGGTTGAAAAAGCAGGAAAAAGTGGCTTTTCAAATGCTGCACACCCGTGAGCAGCACTTTTCAGCTGTCCAGGCTGCACAACTTAAGGTTGTTTTCCATGTACGCACAGCAAAATGTCGTCACCAAACTGGTAGTAACACTGGTTGAATCCCACCCCTGGATTGAAACAATACAATATTGGGATCTAAATCATTCTGGAGTTTCAGATGGGCAAGAGGGCCCATCTTCAGAAATAATAGGAAAAAAGTGATGGTGGCAATTTGGGTGACAAAACCAGCATGACTTTGCAGGCAAGGTTCAATCTGTTATCCCACATAATAGGAACTCAATGTAAAGAAAATACTCAGGTAGTATAAGATATTTCCATGGAGCAAGATATCCAGTATCTCAAAGATACTACAATTTCAAGTTTGTTGGATCAGAGTATTCAAATCCAAATCATAGACCTCTGGTTATCTGAACAGGGACACTTCCATATACCTCAGCCAAACCCTAAATATGCTTTAAATATGTTTTAATGTCTCTTACCTCAGGAAGTGTTTTTCATGCAAGAAATCAAGGTTCTTGTTTTGTTCGGAAAACACACGAGGTAGACCGGGTTCCAACAACAAATACTTTATTATAAACTAGTCAGTAAATAGGAACGCTTGGCTGAAGCCGGGGCCAGCCTTTTATACAGGCTGGCTTGCCTGCTTGCAGCCAATGGCAGTTGTTTAGATTTGCCGCCTTTTTGGCAGCTCTTTGGATTGGTTCCTAGTGAACCAATCCAGTGCTCATTTTATTAACCAATCAGGTTTGTAGATTTGGAGTCATCCACTTTACATATAGAACAGTTCTCTACCATAATTTTAAAATAAATTTGTTTTAGAAAAACAGATCTCCCTTGAAAGTCTTAGAAATTATTATTTTTATGTAGAAACAGAGAAAAGGATGAACAAGAAACTTAATAATTGGAGGGGTTACACAAAACACAAAAATAAGCTAAACCAGCACTGGTTGCTTTGTGGTTTAGGATATTATGAAATCAAGCTATTATTTTTGTGTGTGGTGTCAACTAAGTCATTTCATTCAACCATAAAATGGATGTTAGCACATTGTGTTTTTTTTTTGTGAACTTAAAGCCCTGTCACACTGCCCAACGGATGCAAAACGTTTGTAAAAAGGACACAGCGGATGAGAAAAATGTTCCATCCATTGTTATCCGCTCTCAAAAGGGGCAAAAATTTGCATAACCAGAGCGGATAACACGGAAAGGAACGGACAGGGGGAGGACGCAGAGCGGATGGAAAACTGATGCAGAGCGGAAGCCTAGCGGATGGAAGCGGATGGGAGCGGATATCACATCCGCTAGGCTTCCGGGGGACCTCAGCAAAGCGGATGCGGAATGGATACAGCGGATGCAGAGCAGACGCGCAGTGGATGAAGCCGATGCACAGCGGAAGCCTAGCAGATGCAGAGCATTCACTGCACATGCGGGGGATGTATTGCGTCAGCCCCGCGGATATAAAGGGAAGCAGCTCGGAAGCAGGTCACCATTCAGAGGAAAGACCTGCAACCAGACACATCGAGTGCCTTGCCAGCCTGCCCTGCCTGCATGCCTGCCTGCATGCCTCCCTGCCAGCCTTGCTGTCTGCCTGCCTGCAGGCCTCCCTGACAGCCTTGCTGCCTGCCAGCCTTGCTGCCTGCCTGCCTGCAAGCCTTGCTGCCTGCCTGCCTGCAAGCCTTCCTGCCAGCCTGCACGCCTTCCTGCCAGCCTGCCTGCAGTTTTGGTGCCTGCCTGCCTGCCAGATTCCCTGCCAGATTCCCTGCCAGACTCCCTGCCAGCCAGCAACCCCACAACCATGGGGAAGAAGAGAAAGCCTCAGCCATCTGCTGCCAGCCCTGGCAAGAGGGACAGGGCCACCCTCCCACCCCTGGCCCTCACTCTGCTTCTGCTGGGGCTTCTGCAGCATGGGCTCGCTCTCCTGCGGCTGGGGTTTCTGCTGCTTTTGCTTCTAGAGGAGCTGATGATGCTGCTTCTGGCAGTGGTGCTTCTGCTGGTGCTTACTCTGCTGATACTGCTCCTGGCAGTGGTGCTTCTGCTGGTGCTTACTCTGCTGAAGCTGCTCCTGGCAGTGGTGCTTCTGCTAGTGCTTACTCTGCTGAAGCTGCTGCTCGTACTGCTGGTCCTGCTCGTCCTGCTCGTGCTCCTGGACTTGCTCGTCCTGCTTGTCCTGCTCATGCTCCTGGTCTTGCTCGTCCTGCTCGTCCTGCTGGTCCTGCTCGTGCTCCTGGTCCTGCTCGTGTTCCTGGTCCTGCTGGGGCTCCTGGTGCTTACTCTGCTGATGATGATCCTGCTGGTGCTGCTGCTACTGATGATGATGATCCTGCTAGTGCTGCTGCTGCTGATGATGATGATGATTATGATCCTGCTGGTGATGTTGCTGCTGCTGCTGCTGATGATGATGATGATGATGATGATGATGATGATCCTGCTGTTGCTGCTGCTGGTGGTGGTGTGGAGGAGCAGCCCCTACAACCTCGAAGCCCCTCTGATGAGGGCCCATATGGCCCTGCCAGAGGGAGGAAGAGGCAGACGCATGATAGGGAGAGGAGGCAATACTCCATTGAGAAGGAACATGAGGATGAGGTGCTGGAGTGGCTGAGAGAGAATGACTATCTGTGGCGGAAGGGACACCAGCTCTACAGGGACACCAAAAGGAAGCAGGCTGCTTGAAGAGAGAAGGCGGAGAGCCTGGGCTACACATTAGATGTGCTCCTCAGCTGGTGGAAGCACATGCACACCTGGTACGGGAAGCTGGTAAGAAATCTGGTAAGAAATCAGGCCAGGCCACGGTTAAGCTGACGGACAGAGAGACCTATGTCATGGCCAGGTGCAGCTTCCTGGAGGGTGAGATCCGCCACCGAGGAGCAGCATCAGCCCCTCTCACGACCCTCTCGCTCCGGCAGCCTGCTGAGAACCAGTCCTCTTCCGGCCAAGAGTCAGCTCCTGTCTCCTGGCAGGTTTCTGTGGAGCATCCCACGGCAGAGAACCCGTGGACAGTTCTTTTAACCATGGCGGAGCGCGTGGAGGACTCCCTGGTACGGTGGGAGAAAGGAGACGGCTCTTCCACCACAGTCCTACCTGCATCCACCCCCAGCTCCACCTCCACAAAAAGGCAGAGAGCCAGACAGGAGGGGCAGAGCCACACTGTCCTGCTGGAGATCAGGGACAACATCCGGAGCAACATAGATCTCCTCTCTCAGCTGGTCCACACTGACTCCTCATCCTCCAACTGCAAGCCCTTCCTCACCTATGTCAACCAGACTCTCACGGACATGGCGGAACCCCAGTACCAGGTGGTGAAGGACAGGATCACCAAGCTGCTTCACAACCCTCCAGATCCAGAGAAACCTGCTCCCACCCAGTCCAGGTCTGCTCCTCCACCCCAGGTGATGTCCCTCCCATTCCAAGGCTTTCCACAGGCCCTCACCTACCAGGGCTACGGCTACCAGGAGGTCCAGCAGCACAGGCAGCAGACCTTCCCAGTCCAGGCACAGAGTCATCAGCCGACACTGTTGCCACCGGTTCCACTGATGCCACCGATGCCACCCACGACACTGATGCCTCAGACGCCACCGATGCCACCCATGCCACAGATGCCACCCACGCCAGTCCTCACCCATCTGCAGACCAGACAGCCCCACTACACTGCTCCTTCCTCCACCCCACAGCCAAGCCAGGTACTGGGACTGACACCCCATGGCATGGAGGAAGGAGCTCTCAACATCACGGGGCTGAGCCAGCTGTCCGAGAGCTTCCTCAACACACCATCACCTGTTGTCCTCTTGGGGCCAGGCACCCCAATGACGCTTCAGACCAGCACTCCAGCACCAGCCACCTCCACAGCACCTGGACCCTTCACCCCTGAGACTGGGCACACCTCCGAGTGACCGATAAGAGTGCCAGAAACTGGGTGGCTACCTATAGACTTTATTTGGACACTTGACTTGGGTCATTTTTCTTTTACAGCTTGTTATTAATAAAGTTTATCTTTGCTTCACACACTTGCTTCATTTATTTTTTTTCTTGGTGGAAATTTTTAGAAATGGTTTAAGCCTTTGCATGCTTGTGGGATGGGTAAGGATAGCAGTTAGATGGGGAATTGCACCAGTGTTTCAGGAGGTTGCGCTGCTTCTTCCCTTCACGTGAGGCTCTGTTGGGGCCTTGCACATCCTGAGTGTCTATCAGGTTTTGCCCTTGCCTCCATTCCCCAGGCTCCATGTCCCCATTGCCTTGTTGGAGGTCCATGAGCCTGTTCTGCAACACTGGGTAGCGGGTGCGCATGAGATTGTGCAGGATGCAGCAAGCTTCCACGATCCTCCTCACGGTCTGTGGGAGATGCTGCATGGTGGTGAGAAGTACCTGGAACCTGTTGGCCAGGACGCCAAAGGCGTTCTCCACCACCCGCCTTGCCCTGGACAGCCTGTAGTTGAAGATCCTCTCTTCACGGGTGAGGAGTCTGGAAGTGTAGGGCTTCATGAGGTAGGTTCTGAGGGAGAAGGCGTCATCCCCCAAGATGAAATAGGGCACATCTTGTGTGTCGTTGGGCAGGGGGTCTGGATCTGGGAAGCCCATGATGAGGTTGTGTTCCAGCGCCTCCTTGAGGTCACTGGCGTTGTATACCTGGGCATCTGAAGATGAGCCGTTGCCTGAAGCATCGATGTACATGAACTTGTAGTCAGCATCGACCATGGCGAAGAGGATGATGCTGAAGGAGCCCTTGTAGTTGAAATAAGTGGACCCCGACTTGGCTGGTGTTTTGCAGGCCACGTGCTTGCCATCTATGGCTCCAACGGTGTGTGGGAAGTTCCACCTCTGATACCACTGCTCTGCAAATTTCTTCCAGCCTTGTTCAGTGGTGGGGCACTGGAGGAGCTCCTCCATGTATTCTTCAATGATGGCCTGCACCACTTCTCTGACCACAATGCTGATGGTGTTGTGTGGCACCCTCCAGCCGTACTGCATGTCCCTGAGGCCAGGTGGTGCAGAGTGAGTGCCACCTTGAGCCCAGGGTCCAGGCTGGGGCGGAAGTAGGTACTCTGCTTGGTCAACCTGGGTGTCATCCACTGCACAACTTCGTCAAACATGGCTGGAGGCATCCTCATGAAGTTCTGGAATGCACGAGTGTCTTCGTTCCTCAGCTCCACCATCAGCTTGTTGTACAGTCCGTACTCTGCTCTTCTCCCGATCCATCTTCGGACCTAGATGCTTCTTGGCTGCCTCCTTTTCTTCCCGTAGTAGAGTTCACAGAACCTGTAGATGGCTTCGCACTGTTGCAGAACGATGGTGGCTACCAAAAGGAGTTTGTTACGATCCAAGGTGGACATAACTGGATGCTGTGGAAGAGCAAGAGGCAGATGAAGGCTTCAGAGGTCTGCACAGCTGCGCTGCTGGTCTGAAAGTGAGATCCAGGTGAGTTGCTGCCCCTTTTTATAGGCAATATAAGTTTTCCACTAAGTGTCCCTTTGCATCCTCTAGGCATCCTCTAGACATCCTTAATATCCGAGATAGGTCCCCTCTGCGAACCTTTTTTCCATTTTAAATGCTTTCTTTGCGTGCTGCATCCGCTTTCATCCTTTCTCCGTCTGTGCTACTAATGCTGCGCATCCGTTCCGCTTCCTCCCTGTGTCCGTTTACCGCTGGAGCGGATTGAGTTGTGCGGATGTGCAGCGGATGCCTAGCGGATATAGCAGATGCGTAACGGATGCGGAACAGATGTCCCCCGTATGTCTAGTGGATGCAGAACGGACGCGTTTGATACATTTTCCGCTCAAAAGTTTTGAGCAGCTCAAAAGCTTCTGAGCGGATGAAATGTCAATAGACGGATGCTGGACGGATGGAGAGGAAGCAAAACGGAGGCAGTGAGTACAGAATGGAAGCATCGCATTAACCAATAGATGGCAAGTGTTTTTCTCCGTTTTACATCCTCTTTCCATCCGTTGGTGCAGTGTGACAGGGGCTTTAGACTAAGTATGAATGGATGTGACAACTCTGCAATAGATTTAATCAGCAATGATCATGAAGTTTTTAAGCAAAGTACATTTTATTCACTGGACCTGTTTGTATAAACTAGTAAGCTTCTCTTCTCTCTTTAGGATTTATAGTGGCCTTATTTGTATCAAAAAGGTAGAATTTATCAATATGTTTACAAGTGAAGATGTTTTCAACATCTCAAATCCCTATTTTTAATGAAAATGTAAATAAATGGTGAATGGGGTCTTATAAATGTCTTTAATAATTCCCATTAGGAAGTATACGAGTCATGTCAACAGACAATATAATAGTAACTCACAGCCCCATTTTCCATTCATCCCACTTACACACAAAAATCATACATACAAATCTCCCACTGGATGGAGCTCTCCTCTCACTGTGGTTTCTTGGGTAAAATCCATGGCTGGTGTATAGAGAACTGCATATGCCCAGATTCTATGAGACTCCATTAGCTCAGATAGTAAAGTAAGTCAGGAATAGTGAAGCCACGCAAGGGCTTAGATCTGATTTCAGGAGTTTTGTCCAACTATTCTTCCAATTATTTTCCCAGAACAGAAATTTATATTCTTGATACTCTAGATTCAAGTATGAAATCCAACTCTTGAGAAATTTTTTCATCTTCTAATTGAGGTAGTTCCTCAGAACCATCAGCATCTGAGAACTAAAAGCAGGTGTGTTAACAGAGATAAAATCTTGTTTGTTTATCTCCAACCTTTATTATTTTTATAAGCAACTCAATGTGGGAAACATATCCAATACTCCTTCTCCTCCTATTTTCCTCACAATAATTCTGTGCTGTGAGTTCGTGGAGAGACAGTGAGTGCCCCAAGGTCACCCAACTGCCTTTCATGCACCTGGTGGGACTAGAACTTGTGGTCTCAGTTTCTAGCCTTGTGCCTTAACTACTAGACCAAATTGGCTCCTGTTTTTCTTTTCTTTTTTATTTTTTTGGTTTAGCAATATTTCTAAAAATTGTTTTTCTATGTATCACCAAATGTTCTGTGCAGAGATCTGAAATACCTATTACTTTGCCCTTGTCTTTTCATTCGGTCCAATTCAATGCATGAGACTGAAGCATAGCATTGAAATTACCTACGGCATTTTGCATTATCGTATTCTCTGTATAGAACAAGCTGAAGTACACACGGAAAATAGCAGCTTATAACTATTTGTCTGAATTATGTAAATTAAAGATAATTCAAATGCTTTACACTTTAAAAACAAAGATTAAAAATTATTTAAGTCTTAAATCTTAATTTAGGTATAATGTGAAGATTATTTATGATAAAATGTTACAAAGTATCAATATATGCCTAAATTAGAAAGTCTTAATGTGCAGCTTAATGAATTATTCATAATATGACTTATTTACAGAATTAGAAATATATTTACAGCTTGGACCTTTCTGTTTTACAAAGAATATACACATGTTAAGCATGATTCACTTTCCTATCCCACTGCCTTCCTTATGTTTTACTGTATAGTATGGCATAATCTTCCAGCAGCCAGAGAATTGTATTTGTGTGCTGTGGGGTACTAGCCAGATTGAGATCTAAACTTAATTTGCCTTTTTTTTTTAAATTTGCAACAATGAAAAGAAGAAATACATAATTTAGAACATTCTAAAGCACGGCTACCAGGTCTAGGTTTCAAAATCTAGATCAACATGAAATGGCAGCAAGGAAATACAGAAAATCCTGAATCTCTTCTGCCATGTCATAATTGCCTGGATTTTTGAGCCAAGATATTATAGCCTGTTCTAAGTTCATCAGCCATGATTAGAAAGCAGTTGTTTTCAGGTCCCTTCTTTGTTTCGGTTTTTGGAAAAATATTTTGGAAAAATACATTTTGGAAAAAAAACATTTTGGAAAAATATCACACTATGGTGTTAACATTGAAATCTCTATATTCTTGTGTGGAAAGAAATATCCATCTGGTTCAGTTCCAAGCTGGGAGAAAGACACTGGAGACAAAATGGAGGCTAGAGGCTGGTTGGAAAGAGGGTCCATTTATTGATGAAGCAGAACCACATGGATAGTTCTGGGCAGATGACCACATGGAGTTGAGAGTGGGGTTTTTTATATCTTCTCTGGGCCTTACACTTGAGCTTCTTGATCCTGTGCAAGAACATGTATTTTATTGGCTGTTGTCAGACTCCCACGGGGCCATGTAGGGATCATAGCTGGCTCTTTGGGCAAAGTACAAATCCGGGCAAAGTATAAATCTCAGTTTTGACTGAGTTACATTTGATTGAAGTTTGGACTGCTGATGCAAAAGAGACAGTGGGCAATTCCTATTGTGGTTGAGAGCTAATCCTACCTTTGTTGGATCTTGGGTGAGGATATTTGCTTATCTCTTAAGTGCTGACATCTGCTGTGGGCTATTAAGAAAAGGCTAGGGTTAGGGTTAGGGTTCGGATTAGGGCTGCTTTCCAAGAGCATGTTTCTCCATTTCTCATCCAGGGAAATATAATATTCTTTTTAATATTTTTTCAAAATATTTCATTCTTTTCGGAGAGGGCTGGGTGCTTTCTACACTTGTTATACTGGTGGAATGAAAGAAAACTTCAAGGACATGAATGTCGAGATGCGTCAGAACTGTTCTAAGTTTACTAGCCTTTTGTAATCCCTTAAGATATATTCTTATTTCTACCTGTCACTAAAGCCTTTATGTTAACTGTTCAGTGTGTTTTTTAGTTTGGTTTCTTGAGCCAAAATGCCAGAATAATATCAGTGAAAATACACAAAACACTATTGTCCAGAGAGATAGCACATCTCTTTTCCCACATCACAGTTGTAATATTCAGGTAACAATTATCAACATTAAAGGCACAATACCAGGCAGCAAATATTATAGGACAAAGTAGGGTGGGGTGATTTTTTTCTGCTTCTTCCTTCAAAAGATGTGGCTAATAACCGGAACACATCATTTAAATTCTAAGGATTAAAAAGTTTGGAGTCATTTTTCCAGTGTGAATAATCATATTTTTAAAGGATTAATGTGTGTGCCTTAAGACTTTGCAAGGTCTAAATCGTTCAATTTATCCTTAGAACTCTCAAAATATCAGGTTTGTGTTTCTGTTTTTAATGCAGCAAATGTCATGTAGCCTTACTGTATATTCTAAATTAGCCAAATATCCATCTAAGCAAATATCCATCATTTAGGCAGCTAAATGATTAGGGCTGATCATGTCATTCATTTTGTACTTAAGTAAAAAATAGAGACATATTTTAAAAATCCAAGAAAGAGATAATTCTTATATTCTAACTATTACATATAATATAGTAAACCAATCCCTGGAAGCGAGCAACATTAGAAAATTATAAATAATACCACTAAATAAATAAACAACTCTTTGGTATGTCTCCTTGGAAACAGAGGAATACTTCCTAGCATATAATAGGGTAAAGTGATTTAGGCTTTTTTATTTCAAGTATTAACATGTATTAATAGTAATATAAAAAAATTGAAGAAAAATAGGCAGAGTCTATGCATTTATCGGGAAAGAAAATCTTTCTACAAGCATATATGATTGGTTCATTTGCATTGTCAGCCAGATTGTTAGGATAGATTTGGCATTTTTATTCCCCCACCAAGTCTTTTCCAAGAAGCTTAGTTGGCAGATGTTGTTTGATAGTGCTAAAGGTATCATTGCAGAATGCAAGCTGTTTCAATTAAAACTGTCTTCTGCAATAGATGGATCAGTGATGGGATTCAAAAATTTTTTACTACTGATTATATGTGCGTGGCTTGGCAGGCATGGCAGGGGAAGGATACTGCAAAATCTCTTTCCCTCCCCACCCCACTAATCTGCTTTCCAGCTCTGTTCTCCTGTGCAGGGCAACAAAAGAAGACCCAGCCAATCAGCTGGGACTTGGGAGGCAGAGAATAGATGGGGATGGGACCAGTCAGAGGTGGTATTTGACGGTTCTCTGAATTGCTCAAAAATTCTGTTATCGGTTCTCGAGAACTGGTCAGAATCTGCTAAATACCACCTCTGAGATGGATGGTGATTTTATTAATGCCAATGATGTTCAAATGGTGCTCAAGATGTTTTGGGATTACACCCAGTCCATATACTACTAGTACCATCTTTAATTTATTTTGTCATAGTTGTTCTACTTCTAATTACAGATCTTTGCATTTTGTGATTTTCTTCTATTCTTTCTCTACTATTCTGCTGTATGTCCAGTTACTGCCATGTCCATTATCCAGATGTTTTTTTTTTATCTTTCTTATCAACAACTGTTTAACTTGGGGTGTTAGATTTACATTTTTCATTTTCTCTTATACTTTGTTGATTTGTGGTCCCACCAGTTCTTGCTTGCAGGGAAAAGGAATTTCCTGAAGATACTCCAATACACCATTGCTGCTACTTTATTATCCTGTTGATCTTCTTGCAGCAGCTAAGTGGTCCGCTGTTTCTTCAGTTGTATAGAGATGGCATTTTCTGTCAGCTGTGTTGGTATTATTATGATTGGTCACAGTGTCTCCCAAATGCTTAGACTGGATTTGGCATTTTTGTCTGCCAATCAAGTCCTTCTTCCCAAGATGGTATAACAACAGTGTGAAATCACAGATACCAGCTATTGTGTTGCCCTTAATATGCATCAAGTTCTTCCCAAGAACCTAGAATGTTGTAATGTACTGTTGTAGTACATATGTAGTGTAGTCTTTTGTAATTGGCATATAGAAATTTTATTCAGTACACAGATTTCCTAAGAGCCATACAAGATATTTTGGGTATGACATCTAGTGTGCCAATAACCCCTAGGATCACCAAAACCAGTTTATTCCATAATATTTCAATTTCAATTTCCAGATCTGGATAACTTTGTGTAATTAAAAACTGTCTTATGTCATTGTTTATAACCAACTTGTTTTATGTTTTTGAGTCATTGTTGACCTGGCAAATGCCTGGAAAAGTCCCTGCAGGTTTTTTGGCAAAATATTTGGAAGTAATTTTCTATTGCCTTATTCCTGATGCTGAGGGGGAGTGATCCAAGGTCACCCAGTTGACTTCATTTCCAGAGTTTACAATCTCTTGGTTTCTAGCCCAGTTCCTTAAATATAACATTAAATTTGTGCTTTCTGCCTACCTAGACAAACTTAGAAGAGTGTTTCTCCTCCCCATTGCTATTGTCATCATTTCACACCATGTATTTGAAGATAATCCCCTTTTCAAATGAAGAAAGTTGGCCAAATTGACTAGAATTCTATATATGTTTACATAAAGAGGAATATAAATAAAAAATTAAAAAAAAATTAAAAGGCAAATTTTTGGATAAGGAAGATTATATCAGAGAGCTGGTGGATAAAAAGACTTGGAACGAAAAACTGGGAAGGGGGAGCTTTCTACAAACTCACTTTCTCGCTCACAAACATGATGTGCAAACAAAAAAAAGATCAACTTTAGGGAGTTGGATCAATCAAATGATATAAGTTGTGGGGATTCTTATTGATATGGATGCAACAAAGTAGAGTACAGTACAGTAGAGAAGAACAAAACAGAACAGAACAGAACAGAGTTCTTTATTGGGCTAGTGTGATTGTTCACACAAGGAATTTTTCTCCTGTTCATAAGTTCTCAGTGTACATAAAAACAACAACAAAGTGATATAGTAAGCCATAGGTCATAGATCATAAGATACAATCATAAATCATAAGATACAAACAACAATTGATACATCATAATAGACCAATAGGAGAAGGTAGTAGGAAAGAGAAGATGTGAGAAAGATGAGGAGGTGAGAAGATAGGAAAGATGAGAAGATGGCAAGAATGCTTGCAATACAGCCTACTACATGATTAAATATCTTTAGGCATAAGATAACGCTGTGAGAGTTAGTGTATAACAGAGTGATGGCATGGGGAAACAAACTGTCTTTGTATCTAGTTGTTTTGGCATGCATTGCTCTATAGCAGCATCCTGAAGGAAGAAGTTTAAACAGTTTATGTCCAGAATGGGAGGGATCCATAGATATTTTCTCATCCTCTTTCTGGTTCGTGCAGTATGGGTAGTCCTCAAGTTATGACCACAATTGAGCCCAAAATCTATGTTGCTAAAGCCCATGTCACACTGGCCAACGGATGCAAAACGGAGACAACGGAGGAGAAAAATGTTCCATCCGTTGTTATCCGCTCTCAAAAGGGGCAAAAATTTGCATAACCAGAGCGGATAACACGAACGCGGGGAGGATGCAGGGCGGATGGTAAGCGGATGCGGAACAGAAGCACAGTGGATGGAAGCGGATGGGAGTGGATGGCGCCACCACAGGGCTTCCGGGGGGCCTCAGCGAAGAGGACGTAGAACGTATACAGTGGATGCCAAACGGATGAAGCGGATGCAAAGCGGATGCACAGCGGATAAAGCGGATGCACAGCGGAAGCCTAGCAGATGCACAGCGGAAGCGGAACAGATGTCGCGCGTTAATTGCGCATGCGGGGGGGAAGTATTACGTAAGCCCCCCGGATATAAAGGGAAGCAGCTCGCACGTAGCCAGCATTCCGAGGAAAGACCTGCTGCTGGACACTTCGAGTTCCTTGCCTGCCCTGCCAGCCTGCCTTCCAGCCAGCCTTGGTGCCTGCCTGCTTGCCTGCCTTCCTGCCAGGCTTTCTGCCAGCCTTCCTGCCAGCCTTCCTGCCAGCCTTCCTGCCAGGCTTCCTGCCAGCCTTGGTGCCTGCCAACCTCCCTGCCAGCCAGCAACCCCACAACCATGGGGAGGAAGAGAAAGCCTCAGCAACCTGCCGCCATCCCTGGCAAGAGGGACAGGGCCAACCTCCCGCCCCCTGCCCCTGACTCTGCTGGTGCTGGGGCTTCTGCTGAAGCTGCTCCAGGCGGTGGTGCTTCTGCTGGTGCTGGGGCTTCTGCTGTTGCTTACTCTGTTGAAGCTGCTCCTGGTCCTGCTTGACCTGCTTGACCTGCTCGTGCTTCTGGACTTGCTCATCCTGCTCGTGCTCCTGGTTTTGCTCGTCCTGCTCGTGCTCCTGGTCCTGCTCGTGTTCCTGGACTTGCTGGCCCTGCTGGTGCTTACTCTACTGCTGCTGTTCCTGGTCCTGGTGTTCCTGATGATGATGATGATGATGATGATGATCCTGCTGGTGAGGATGCTGATGCTGATTATGATCCTGCTGGTGAGGATGATGATGATGATGATGATGATGATGATGATGATGATGATGATGATCCTGCTGGTTCTGCTGCTGCTGGTGGTGTGGAGGAGCAGCCCCTACTACCTGGGAGCCCCTCTGATGAGGGCCCATCTGCTCCTGCCAAAGGGAGGAAGAGGCGTATGCGACAACGGGAGAGGAGGCAATACTCCATTGGGGAGACGCACGAGGATGAGGTGCTGGAGTGGCTGAGAGAGAATGACTATCTGTGGCGGAAGGGACACCGGCTGTACAGGGACACCAAGTGGAAGCAGGCTGCTTGGAGAGAGAGGGCAAAGAGTATGGGTTACACTTCGGAGGTGCTCCTTGGCTGGTGGAAACATATGCACACCTGGTGCGGGAAGATGCACCTGAAGAAATCTGGCCAGGCCACTGTGAAGCTGACAGAGAGACCTACGTCATGGCCAGGTGCAGCTTCCTGGAGGGTGAGATCCGCCACCAAGGAGCACCAGCAGCCCCTCTCACTATCCTCTCTCTCCGGCAGCCTGCTGCCACCCAGTCCTCTTCCGGCCGAGAGTCAGTCCCTGTCTCCAGGCAGGTTTCTGTGGAGCGTGCCATGGCGGAGAACCCACGGACAGGTGTGGAGTGCGTAGAGCATGGTGGAGTGCGTAGAGGACTCCCTGGTGCGGTGGGAGAAAGGAGACATTGAATCCACCACAGTCCTAGCCGCATCCAACCCCCCCAGCTCCGCCTCCGCAGAAAGGCAGAGAGCCAGACAGCTGGAGGGGCAGAGCCACAATGTCCTGCTGGAGATCAGGGACACCATCCGCACCAGCATAGATCTCCTCTCTCAGCTGGTCCACACCGACTCCTCCTCCTCCAACCGCAAGCCCTTCCTCACCTATGTCAACCAGACCCTCAAGGAAATGGCGGATCCACAGTACCAGCAGGTGAAGGACCGGATCACCAAGCTGCTTCACAACCCTCCAGACCCAGAGGAACCTGCTCCCACCCAGTCCAGGGCTGCTCCTCCACCCCAGGTGATGTCCCTCCCATTCCAAGGCTTCCCACAGCCCCTCACCTACCAGGGCTACGGCTACCAGGAGGTCCAGCAGCACAGGCAGCAGCCCTTCCCAGTCCAGGCACAGACTCATCAGGCAACACCGTTGCCACCTGTTTCACTGATGCCACCGATGCCACCCACGACAATGATGCCACCAACGACAGCGATGCCACCCATGCCAATGATGCCACCCACGACAGTGATGCCACCCACGACAGTCCTCACCCAGCTGCAGAGCAGACAGCCCCATTACAGTACTCCTTCCTCCACCCCACAGCCAAGCCCGGCCTCAGTACATCTGTCATCGGTACTGGGGCTGACATCCCATGGAATGGAGGAAGGACCTCTCAGCATCACGGGGCTGAGCCAGCTGTCTGAGACCTTTCTCAACACACCGTCCCCTGTTGTCCTCTCGAGGCCAGGCACTCCAGCACCACCCACCACCACAGCACCTGGACCCTTCACCCCTGAGACTGGGCACACCTCCGAGTGACCAAGAAGAGTGCCAGAGACCGGCTAGCTGGCTACCTGTGGACTTTATTTGTACACTTGACTTGGGTCATTTTTTTTTTTTACAGCTTGTTGTTCAATAAAGTTTATCTTTGATTCACACACTTGTTCATTGCTTTTTTTTAATAAAGTCTTGGTGGAAACTTTTAGAATTGGCTTAAGCCTTTGCAAGCTTGTGGGATGGGTTAAGATAGCAGTGGGGTGGGCAGGGATCCCTGTGGAATGAGCAGGGATACTTCTGGGATGGCTAATAGCTGTGGGATAGATAAATCTCCAGCGCAAGCATACTGGGACTGTATGGTCCAACCTCCCAGGTGCCACACCTATGGCCCTTTATTATCAATAATAATGTAATCAATCATCCACACATGTCAACACAAACACAACTCTTTATTAAACGCCCTGTTCATTGTAGGCCCACCCAACATACATGGCCCAATCTCATCCATGTGATGAGACAGGCTGAAGGAAGCATCCATTAAGCATCTATCATCCTGTCTTGCCACTCCACCGCTCCAGCTGGGGAGTTGCACCAGTGTTTCAGGAGGTTGCGCTGCTTCTTCCCTTCCTGTGAGGCTCTGTTGGGGCCTTGCACATCCTGAGTGTCGATCAGGTTTCGCCCTTGCCTCCATTCCCCAGGCTCCATGTCCCCATTGCCTTGTTGACGGTCCACAAGCCTATTCTGCAAGACTGGGTAGCAGGTGCGCATGAGATTGTGCAGGATGCAGCAAGCTTCCACGATCCTCCTCACGGTCTCTGGACGATGCTGCATGATGGTGAGAAATACCTGGAACCTGTTGGCCAGGATGCCAAAGGTGTTCTCCACCACCCGCCTTGCCCTGGACAGCTTGTAGTTGAAGATCCTTTCTTCACGGGTCAGGAGTCTGGAAGTGTATGGCTTCATGAGGTAGGTTCTGAGGGAGAAGGTGTCATCCCCCACAATGAAGTAGGGCACATCTTGCGTGTCGTTGGGCAGGGGGTCTGGATCTGGGAAGCCCACGATGAGGTTGCCTTCCAGCCCCTCCTTGAGGTGACTGGCATTGTATACCTGGGCATCTGAAGATGAGCCGTACCCTGAAGCACTGATGTACATGAACTTGTAGTCAGCATCGACCATGGCAAAGAGGACGATGCTGAAAAAGCCCTTGTAGTTGAAATAAGTGGACCCCGACTTGGGTGGTGCTTTGCAGGCCACGTGCTTGCCATCTATGGCTCCAACTATGTGTGGGAAGTTCCACCTCTGATGCCACTGCTCTGCAACTTTCTTCCATCTTTCTTCAGTGGAGGGGCACTGGAGGAGCTCCTCCAGGTATTCTTCGATGATGGCCTGCACCACTTCTCTGACCACAATGCTGATGGTGTTGTGTGGCACCCTCCAGCCATACTGCATGCTTCTGTAGGTGGTCCCTGAGGCCAGGTGGCGCAGAGTGAGTGCCACCTTGAGCCCAGGTTCCAGGCTGGGCCGGAAGTTGGTGTTTGCCTTGGTCAACCTGGGTGTCATCCGCTGCACAACTTCGTCAAACATGGCTGGAGGCATCCTCATGAAGTTCTGGAATGCACGAGTGTCTTCGTTCCTCAGCTCCACCATCAGCTTTTTGTACAGTCCGTACTCTGCTCTTCTCCTGATCCATTTTCGGACCCAGACGCTTCTTGGCCGTCTCTTTTTCTTCCCATAGTAGAGTTCACAGAGCCTATAGATAGCTTCATACTGTTGCAGAAGGATGGTGGCTGCCAAAAGGACTGTGTTACGATCCACAGTGGACATGACTGGATGCTGTGGAAGAGGAAGAGTCAGATGAAGGCTGCAGAGGTCTGCACAGGTGGGCTGCTGGTCTGAAAGTGAGATGCAGACGAGTTGCTCCCCCTTTTTATAGGCAGTGTAGGTGTCCCTTTGCATCCTCTAGGCATCCTCTAGGCATCCTCTAGGCATCCTTAATATCCGAGATAGGTCCCCTCTGCGAACGTTTTTTCCGTTTTAAATGCTTTGTTTCCACGAGGCATCTGTTCTGCATCCGTTCTGCATCTGTTCCGCGTCCATTCTGCTTCCTCCCTGCATCCGGGCGGATGTGAGTTGTGCGGATGCGCAGCAGATGCCAAGCGGATATAGCAGATGCGTAACGGATGCCTAGCGGATGAGTAGCGGATGCAGAACGGACGAACTGGATACATTTTCTGCGTAAAAGTTTTAGGCAGCCCAAAACTTTTGGAGCGGATGAAACGTCCATAAACGGATGCTGGACGGATAGAGAGGATGAAAAATGGAGGCAGTGAGTACAGAACGGATACATCGCGTTAACCAACGGATGGCAAGGTTTTTTGTCCATTTTACATCCTCTTTGCATCCGTTGGTTCAGTGTGATATGGGCTGAAGCGAGATATTTGTTAAATGAGCTTGCCCCATTTTTACAACTTTTCTTGCTCTGGTTGTTCAGTGAATCATTGCATTTCTTAAGTTAATAACATGGTTGTTAAGTGAATCTGGCTTCCCCATTGGAAGGTCACAAAAGTTGATCACATGACCATCACTGCCACCATCATAACTATGAGTGAGTTGCAAAGCATCTGAATTTTGATCACATGACAGTGGGGATGCTGCAATGGTTGTAAGTGTGAAAAACAGTCATAAATCCCTTTTTTCAATGCTGTTATTTTGAATGGTCACTAAATGAACAGCTGTAAGTCGAGGACTACTTATATATAAGTTCTCAATGGAAGGCAAGCTGGTTGCAATTGTTTTTTCTGCAGTCCTAACTATTATTTTAGATATTACAGAACATCACCAAACTTGTTTCCAAAATTATCAGTTTCAAACAAACTGCACAAAACATTTATTAAATATATTTGCCAACTAACTAACCCTGCCAATTCAGAGAGTACATGAGGCAACATGAAAAAGTATCTTCAGTAAAAGACTAAGTCCTTTGCTTTCCTAAATCTACCTTTCCCGTCCTTCTACTAGCATTCTGAATGACCTAGTTTTATGCAGGTGTTTAATATTTATGCATTTACCTCAGGAGGGCTAATTTCAAAATATACACGAGTGACACAAATGCTAGAGAAACCTAATAAACAGCCACCACAAGATACTATATCATGCTGTTGTGCATCTAATTTTATTATGGCCATAATTTCATTTTTATCTTCCCATGTAATATGGTTCTTAACAATTCAGAATTATTGATAATAAAGCCTGGAATTTCAAACATGAATCATAGCTGATAAGAAGGGCACACTTAGGCCATTTTAGGTCAACTAGTGAAGTTAGGACCAAATTCAAATTGCATGTGGCAGGGCTTCTTTTGGGAGAGGAATTCAGGAATTTGAAGATGTGCTTAAAATGAAACTTGTAGACCCCTTGAGACTGAAATGGAAAAAGTCTAAGCTTTTGTCTCAGGAAACTCGAGGGATCACTATTTATTTATTCATTTGTTTGTTTGCTTATTTTTATTTATTTATTTTTACATTTAGAGATTGCACATCTCTCTCATAGAACTATATATCAGGACAGTGTACCAATAGGCAAGAACCAAATAATTAAAATTTATAATTAAAAAGGCAGGGCAGGAGATTCAGAGGAGGGATTTAACTCAATGGCCTCCTATCCCTCTAGAGGGCCCCAAGTGAGTTGGTAGAGCCAAGTCTTCAAGCATTTCTGAAAGGCCAAGTGAGTGACACATGTGGCCCTCTGGTGGCTGGCGGAGCTGGCAGCAGAGTCTGACAGTAGCAAGGAGGTTGGGGAGGAATCTAGGCCAGTCCTGGAGGCTTGGGAAGACTCGGATAAGGGATCTGTGTCAGAGGCAAAGATGGAGCCAGGGCAGGCTGACACTCATCAGCTGCCTTCGGGCTTGGACAGCAGTGTAGTGGGGGAGCAGCTGGAACTGGTTCCCAGCCTGCGCATGGGCAGAGCTGCCCAAAGGAAAGAATAATTACGAACTCAGGGTTGACATGGGCATAAGGCTACAGGTAGATGATCAATGGCCCCTCCCATAAGGATTCAAAGAGGAGCAAAGGGGAGGGGGCTTTTGCAGGAAACAATTCGTTCATTTGTTCCATCATTGTGAAGATTTGTCTGTGCATCCTAGAGACTCTGTGCTAAGCCCTTCCTTGTCAGCACTTCATTTGGAAATATTGGGCAGCTTTCCAAGATAGATAAGGTTTGAGCTTCTAATTTTACCCTTGAAAGACTGTTTGCCAAGCCATTGGATGAATGTGAATTCAAGAAATTCATATCCGTTTAATAAAAGGTGTTTGGTCGGGACAAAGAGTCTGCTTAGTGCTTTTTGGGGAAGCCTAGGACAGAACAAGTCCGGCTCACTTCAGGGAGGAAAATGTTGCAAATGGTGGGTCCAACAACA
The DNA here is from genome assembly GCA_015471245.1 of Laticauda colubrina. Classification (NCBI taxonomy): domain Eukaryota; kingdom Metazoa; phylum Chordata; class Lepidosauria; order Squamata; family Elapidae; genus Laticauda; species Laticauda colubrina. The sequence continues at coordinate 37,730,976 of BLBF01000039.1, read as the reverse complement.
AAGAAATCACTCTTCTTGGGCCCCAACAGTCAAAATACTTTAACTGAAATTGTCTACCTGATCTCCTCTGCCTCCCTACATGGGACAGGTCAATGTAATGAGGTGAAGAAGGTAATATTCCACTTATGACTCCTGGGCCAACTTTTTGGTATACTTTAATAAGAATATTATTTAAACAACAATATGTGAACAACTTGCTCTATCCCCAATGCAAGAAAAGGATGTTGTGTACTGTTTTCTAAAAGCCCAATAATACAAACTCAATTTTCGTATATTGTCCATGAAAAAAGCTACATTGGTTTCTAGGCATAAAGAGATATATCTAAGAATAACACATTCATTTATATGTGTTATCTGATAATCTCTGAAAACTTTTCTGCAGTGTCACAAGTTTTGGACTCCATGACTCACATGAGAGAAGAGACCGATAGACAAACTCATTTGCTTCACTAGATAAGGTTGGCATCATCCATTGTTTGTTCCTTCCACTTCTTGTCAACCATTCAAGGTGGAACAGATTAGGAAATCAAGGTGTTGTATGCCGGTACTGCTTTTATTGTAAAGAGAGAGTAAAACAAACTTGCAAGTCTGAAAGTGCGTCTACCCTCCCTATATCTTTGTGAGAATTAGAGGTTTGTCTGACAAATTTTCATTGGTTATATCCCTGCCTTGGATTCAATCCTCTTTTATCTGACCATTAAGGCCCTGTCACACTGCCCAACGGATGCAAAACGTTTGTAAAAAGGACACAGCGGACGAGCAAAATGTTCCATCCATTGTTATCCGCTCTCAAAAGGGGCAAAAATTTGCATAACCAGAGCGGATAACACGGAAAGGAACGGACCGGGGGAGGACGCAGAGCGGATGGAAAATGGATGCGGAGTGGAAGCCTAGCGGATGGGAGCGGATGAGAGCGGATGGCACATCCGCTAGGCTTCCAGGGGACCTCAGCAAAGCGGACGTGGAACGAAAAGAGTGGATGCAGAGCGGATGCCGAGTGGATGAAGCGGATGCACAGTGGATGCACAGTGGATGAAGTGGATGCAGAGCGGAAGCCTAGCAGATGCACAGCGGAAGACTAGCAGATGCCTAGCATTTACTGTGCATGCGGGGGGGAATTATTGCGTCAGCCCCGTGGATATAAAGGGAAGCACTTCGGAAGCAGGTCACCATTCAGAGGAAAGACCTGCATGCGGACACAGCTCTCCAGCCTGTCTGCCTACCTGCCTGCCTGCCTGCCAGCCTTGCTGTCTGCCTGCCTGCCAGCCTCCCTGCCAGCCTTGCTGTCTGCCAGCCTTGGTGCCTACCTGCCTGCCAGCCTGCCTGCCAGCCTGCCTGCCAGCCTGCCTGCCAGCCAGCCTTGGTGCCTGCCTGCTTGCCAGCCTCCCTGCCAGCCTCCCTGTCAGCCAGCAACCCCACAACCATGGGGAAGAAGAGAAAGCCTCAGCCATCTGCTGCCAGCCCTGGCAAGAGGGACAGGACCACCCTCCCACCCCCTGGCCCTCACTCTGCTTCTGCTGGGGCTCCTGTAGCACGGGCTCACTCTTCTGCGACTGGGGCTTCTGCTGCTTCTGCTTCTGGAGGAGCTGATGATGATGCTTCTGGCGGTGGTGCTTCTGCTCGTGCTTACTCTGCTGTTGATGCTTCTGGTGGTGGTGCTTCTGCTGGTGCTTACTCTGCTGATGCTGCTCCTGGCGGTGGTGCTTCTGCTGGTGCTTACTCTGCTGAGGCTGCTCCTCGTTCTGCTGGTCATGCTCGTCCTGCTCGTGCTCCTGGTCTTGCTGGTCCTGCTGGTGCTCCTGGTCCTGCTCCTGCTCCTGGTCCTGCTGGGGCTCCTGGTGTTTACTCTGCTGATGATGATCCTGGTCCTGCTGCTGCTGCTGCTGCCGATGATGATGATGATCCTGCTGGTGCTGCTGCTGCTGATGATGATGATTAGGATCCTGCTGGTGATGCTGCTGCTGCTGCTGCTGCTGATGATGATGATGATCCTGCTGGTGCTCCTGCTGCTGGTGGTAAGGAGGAGCAGCCCCTACAACCTCGAACCCCCTCTGATGAGGGCCCATATGGCCCTGCCAGAGGGAGGAAGAGGCAGATGCGGGAACAAGAGAGGAGGCAATACTCCATTGAGGAGGAACACGAGGATGAGGTGCTGGAGTGGCTGAGAGAGAATGACTATCTGTGGTGGAAGGGACACCGGCTCTACAGGGACACCAAAAGGAATCAGGCTGCTTGGAGAGAGAAGGCAGAGAGCCTGGGCTACACATCAGATGTGCTCCTCGGCTGGTGGAAGCACAAGCACACCTGGTACGGGAAGCTGCACCTCAAGAAATCTGGCCAGGCCACGGTTAAGCTGAGGGACAGAGAGACCTATGTCATGGCCAGGTGCAGCTTCCTGGAGGGTGAGATCTGCCAATGAGGAGCAGCAGCAGCCCCTCTCATGACCCTCTCTCTTCGGCAGCCTGCTGAGAGCCAGTCCTCTTCCGGCCGAGAGTCAGCTCCTGTCTCCAGGCAGGTTTCTGTGGAGCGTCCCATGGCGGAGAACCCACAGACAGCTGTTTTAACTGTGGTGGAGCACGTGGAGGACTCCCTGGTGCAGTGGGAGAAAGGAGACGGCACGTCCAACACAGCCCTACCCGCATCCACCCCCAGCTCCACCTCCACAGAAAGGCAGAGAGCCAGACAGGAGGGGCAGAGCCACACTGTCCTGCTGGAGATCAGGGACACCATCCAGAGCAGCATAGATCTCCTCTCTCAGCTGGTCCACACTGACTCCTCATCCTCCAACCGCAAGCCCTTCCTCACCTATGTCAACCAGACCCTCACGGACATGGCGGAACCCCAGTACCAGATGGTGAAGGACCGGATTACCGAGCTGCTTCACAACCCTCCAGACCCAGAGTAACCTGCTCCCACCCAGTCCAGGTCTGCTCCTCCACCCCAGGTGATGTCCCTCCCATTCCAAGGCTTTCCACAGGCCCTCACCTACCAGGGCTACGGCTACCAGGAGGTCCAGCAGCACAGGCAGCAGCCCTTCCCAGTCCAGGCACAGAGTCATCGGACGACACCGTTGCCACCGGTTCCACTGATGCCACTGATGCCACCCACGACACTGATGCCACCGATGCCAGTGATGCCACCCACGCCAGTCCTCACCCAGCTGCAGACCAGACAGCCCCACTACACTGCTCCTTCCTCCACCCCACAGCCAAGCCCGGCCTCAGTACATCTGTCCTTGGTACTGGGGCTGACACCCCATGGCATGGAGGAAGGAGCTCTCAACATCACAGGGCTGAGCCAGCTGTCCGAGAGCTTCCTCAACACACCGTCACCTGTTGTCCTCTTGGGGCCAGGCACCCCAATGACGCTTCAGACCAGCACTCCAGCACCAGCCACCTCCACAGCACCTGGACCCTTCACCCCTGAGACTGGGCACACCTCCGAGTGACCGATAAGAGTGCCAGAGACTGGGTGGCTACCTGTAGACTTTATTTGGACACTTGACTTGGGTCATTTTTCTTTTACAGCTTGTTATTAATAAAGTTTGTCTTTGCTTCACACACTTGCTTCATTTATTTTTTTTAATAAAGTCTTGGTGGAAAATTTTAGAAATGGTTTAAGCCTTTGCATGCTTGTGGGATGGGTAAGGATAGCAGTGGGATGGGCAGGGATACCTTTGGGATGGGTTAAGATAGCTGTGGGATGGGAAATAGCTGTGGGATAGATAAACCTCCAGTGCAAGCATAGTGCGACTGTATGGTCCACCCTCCCAGGTGCCACACCTATGGCCCTTCATTATCAATAACAATGTAAGCATTGATCCACACATGTCAACATAAACACAACTCTTTATTAAATGCCCTGCTCATTGTAGGCCCACACAACATACATGACCCAATCTCATCTGTGTGATCAGACAGGCTGAAGGAAGCATCCATTAATCATCTATCATCCTTTCTTGCCACTCCACTGCTCCAGCTGGGGAGTTGCACCAGTGTTTCAGGAGGTTGCGCTCCTTCTTCCCTTCACGTGAGGCTCTGTTGGGGCCTTGCACATCCTCAGTGTCTATCAGGTTTCGCCCTTGCCTCCATTCCCCAGGCTCCATGTCCCCATTGCCTTGTTGGACGTCCATGAGCCTGTTCTGCAACACTGGGTAGCGAGTGCGCATGAGATTGTGCAGGATGCAGCAAGCTTCCACGATCCTCCTCACGGTCTCTGGGCGATGCTGCATGGTGGTGAGAAGTACCTGGAACCTGTTGGCCAGGATGCCAAAGGCATTCTCCACCACCCGCCTTGCCCTGGACAGCCTGTCGTTGAAGATCCTGTCTTCACGGGTGAGGAGTCTGGAAGTGTAGGGCTTCATGAGGTAGGTTCTGAGGGAGAAGGCATCATCCCCCATGATGAAGTAGGGCACATCTTGCGTGTCGTTGGGCAGGGGGTCTGGATCTGGGAAGCCCATGATGAGGTTGCGTTCCAGCCCCTCCTTGAGGTCACTGGCATTGTATACCTGGGCATCTGAACATGAGCCGTTGCCTGAAGCATCGATATACATGAACTTGTAGTCAGCATCAACCATGGCGAAGAGGATGATGCTGAAGAAGCCCTTGTAGTTGAAATAAGTGGACCCTGACTTGGCTGGAGATTTGCAGGCCACGTGCTGCCTATCTATGGCTCCAACGGTGTAGGGGAAGTTCCACCTCTGATACCACTGCTCTGCAACTTTCTTCCATCCTTCTTCAGTCGAGGGGCACTGGAGGAGCTCCTCCATGTAATCTTCGATGATGGCCTGCACCACTTCTCTGACCACAATGCTGATGGCACCCTCCAGCCATACTGCATGCTCCTGTAGGTGGTCCCTGAGGCCAGGTGGCGCAGAGTGAGTGCCACCTTGAGCCCAGGGTCCAGGCTGAGGCGGAATTTGGTGCTCTGATTGGTCAACCTGGGTGTCAGCCGCTGCACAACTTCGTCAAACATGGCTGGAGGCATCCTCATGAAGTTCTGGAATACCCGAGTGTCTTCATTCCTGAGCTCCACCATCAGCTTGTTGTACAGTCCGTACTCTGCTCTTCTCCCAATCCATCTTCGGACCAAGACGTTTCTTGGCTGCCTCCTTTTCTTCCCGTAGTAGAGTTCACAGAACCTGTAGATGGCTTCGCACTGTTGCAGAACGATGGTGGCTACCAAAAGGAGTTTGTTACGATCCATGGTGGACATGGCTGGATGTTGTGGAAGAGCAAGAGGCAGATGAAGGCTGCAGAGGTCTGCACAGGTGGGCTGCTGGTCTGAAAGTGAGATCCAGGTGAGTTGCTCCCCCTTTTTATAGTCAATATAGGTTTTCCACTATGTGTCCCTTTGCATCCTCTAGGCATCCTCTAGACATCCTTAATATCCGAGATAGGTCCCCTCTGCGAACATTTTTTCCGTTTTAAATGTTTTCTTTGCGTGCTGCATCTGCTTTCATCCTTTCTCCATCTGCGCTACTAACGCTGCGCGTCCGTTCCACTTCGTCCCTGTGTCCGTTTACCGTTGGAACGGATTGAGTTGCGCGGATGTGCAGCGGATGCCTAGCGGATATAGCAGATGCAGAACGGATGCAGAACGGATGTCCCCCGTATGCCTAGCGGATGCAGAACGGACGCATTTGATACATTTTCCGCTCAAAAGTTTTGAGCAGCTCAAAACATTCTGAGCGGATGAAATGTCAATAGACGGATGCTGGACGGATAGAGAGGAAGCAAAACGGAGGCAGTGAGTACAGAATGGAAGCATCACATTAACCAACGGATGGCAAGTGTTTTTCTCCATTTTACATCCTCTTTCCTTCCGTTGGTGCAGTGTGACAGGGGCTTTACCTTGCTAGTGGCACTTCCTCCTGTCCCTCAAGGCCATTTCCTCTTCCCATTGTAATTTCAAGGCATTTTAGTATATTTACTGTGTTGTTATAATTATTTCTCTAAGATAGTATTATATATAGAAGGAGTATATCTGAAAACAGATTGCTTGGGTTGAAATAGCATGGGTTTGTAGATTCCATTTTACTTTTGCATGACAGAAGAAATGTGGCAGACCTTTATTATAGCATAAGTCAAGTTGCTGTCAAAATATGTTCAAAATTGTCATCACATGTGCCAAACTAAAGCCCTCTTCAGTAATTAAGGAAAAGGAAACAGTGACATGTTTTTACCATTTTCAGCTTACCCTTGTTGCTAGTGAGACCAAGGGAGACTCTATCAACTAGAAGCTCTATGCAGTTAGGATTTCATATTATTCAGAAGACTGTAAATTCATTGATGTGAATGAGGATTCTATCATTAAGATCTTCCTGTTCAACACAAGGAAATCATACATGACTAAAGTACATATATAGAAGCATCCTTTCCATTCCATTTTTCTTTTTCTTTTCTTTTTTTTGAATACTTAAAGAATGGTATGAGTGTTATCTAAGTATTCTTGTTCAATGCATATTAGCTCACTGTCAGGATTCAGCCAATGAAGTCAGGAAATAAATAATTCCTACGTTATGCTGATTTAATGCCACTGAAAAATCTTTTTTGGTTCTTTTGTGAGGAGTTTTGTTGATTGCTTTGAATAGCAAATATCCACATAATTTTTTTTTCATTTTGCTTGCCTCGCATGCCATACAATTCTCAAGAAAGAAAATAGAAGAAATGATACCTTAGGTACAAATACAGCATTCAACATAACTTAAATGCATCCTTAAAATTCAATTGCTACCAATAAAGTTTTTACCATCATTGATCATCTTTGCACTTCACTTATTGTCCTGGCATTCTAAAGGTATACACTAAAATTCTGACTTTAAAATATTGCTGTAGTAGGAACATTCCATTCTAAACATTACTACAGCTGAAGCCAATATAACTTCGAGATAAAAGCTTTCCCACAGTGTAGGTGGTAATATTGAAAAACCTTGTAGGAATGGAAAATCACCATAAGTTTCTCATGGGGCACACAAATTAAATTGGGTGATTTCAGTTGAAAGAGGAATCTTGATGATACCTTGATGCCACCCAGGACTTAATAATTGATGATCGATACATTGAGTTGCATCTGGAAACAAATAGGAAACCAGCAAAAGGCCCAGATCAAATATATTCCTAGCTAATCATCAAGCTAATCATCAATCATCATTGTGAACTTATAGAAGTTTCCAAGTAGTCTTCAGAGGCAGCACCATGAATAGCAGATTGCAATGATCCAAATGCATAGTAATGGAATGAAAAAAAAATGCTGTCAAAGTCTGGTACAATTGTCCTAACAGGTTCTCTAATACCCAGGGAGTCTTCAAACAACCAGAATTATGACTATAATTGGCTATATTATTGGTATAATAAGATGCAAAAGCTCAGTTACAATTGCAAAAGAATGGTCACAAACCCACCATGTACCTTCAAAATTAAGCCAAAGTGGGAAAATAAAGCTAACCAATTTCTACAATATGATATTTACCATTTACCCATCATTTTCAAGAAAACAACAAAAATTGCTGAGAAGTATTGAATTGTTAAACAGAGAAAAAGGGATGTGGAATGAAATAAAAAGTTGTTAAGTAGAAAGTGAAAATATATTGCAAAAAACAAGAAACAGAAGAAAGGACAATGGATACTAGGACAAATAGCAAAAGTTGCCAGAAAAAGAAGACAAGCCAAAGGAAAAAAAGACAGGAAAGAACTTAACAAAGAACTAAAGAGAGCTGTTAGATTAACAAGGATAAAAAGCAGTAATACAACAGCATTGGCAAAGACATGTTGGGAAGAAACATGAAAAACATAAAGCTTATCAAAGAATCTTAAAAGGCATCAATATGAAAATCCTTTGACAGTGTCAATTATGATAAGTTATAAAACGGGCTTAAGAAAAATGGGAATCCCAGAATATTTTAACTGTCCACATTCAAAGATCAGGAAATCACACTAAAGACAGATCACAGTGAAACACATTGACTGCAGGCTGGCAAACAGGTGAGGCAAGCTGGTATACATTCCCTTTGTTTATTCAATCTGTGGTGAACATTTTGAGAAAAGATGGATTGGAAGAAGAGCATTAAAACTGGCTTTAAAACTGGAGGAGGAACATCAGTAACCCATACTATGTTGATGTCAAGAGATAGAGAGAAGAAAGACTAGGGGTGACATGACAGCAGCATTCCAGTATTTGAGGGGCTACTACAAAGAAAAGAGAGTGAACTTATTTTCCAAAGAACCAGAGAACAAGACAAGAAACAATGGATGGAAACTAACCAAGGAGGGAAACAACCTGGAGGAGAAACTTCCTAATAGTGAGAACAATTAACCAGTGGAACAGCTTGCCTTCAGAGGTTGTAGGTACTTCACCACTGGAGGTAGTTTTCAAGAAAAGACTGGACAACCACTTATCAGAAATGATAGAGGGGTTCCGATACTATTCTATTCACTGCTTTAATAGTTGAAAATGCAAATGATCTGTAAGCTTAAATAATTAAAACTAACAAACAGAGCGAAAAAGGGAACAAAATTAAATTAGTCTTCTTAGAGTAAAAAAATATTGGTACAGCAACCAGCCTTAAAATTGACAATTAAACATTGAAATGATGGACAGCTTCTGCCTTTTAGCATCAACTACTAATATTAAGAAAAAGTCAAGAAACACACAGCAGACTAGAACTTTGTGGAGCAGCAGTGAAGGCCTTAAAAAAGATATTAAGTTGCTGGGGCATGCCTATATCGACAAAGATCCAAGTTGTTCAGGCAATGGTTTTCCATATGACAATCAAAGTTGGACTTTAAAGAAATAGAATAGAAGCAATATTGATGTTTTTGAATTTTTTGGTGGGGAGAAAACTCCTATGAATACCACAGACAGCCAACTATCCTCTCCCCAACAAATGGATCATTGAACAAATCAAGCCATAGTTTTTACTTGCAGTACAAATAACCAACTTCAAATTACCATTTTAAGCACACAATGCAAAGATCTAGCTCTCTAATACTATGAAACATGGAAGGAAGAGAAAAAGAAGACAAGCAGTGGTGATGGTATGAATTCAATTAGAACAGCAAAAGGTATTCAACTGAAGGGCTTGAAGGATTGGGTTGAGAACTGGTCATAAAAAAAATATTTGTGATTGCTAAGAGACACCATTCACTTGTTGGCACATAATCAATTAAAAACTGATAGCACTGTAATTAGGTAAAGCTAAAGGTTCCCCTCGCACATGCATGCTAGTTGTTTCTGGCTCTTAGGGGCAGTGCTCATCTCCATTACAAAGCCAAAGAGCCAGTGCTGTCCGAAGACATCTCTGTGGTCATGTAGCTGGCATGACTCAACATTGAAGACTCACAGAACACTGTTACCTTCCCACCAAAGTGGCCCCTATTTTTCTACTTGCATTTTTACATGCTTTCGAACTGCTAGGTTGGGAGAAGCTGGGACAAGTAACAGGAGCTCACTCCATTACGCGGTACTAGGGATTCAAACCGTCAAACTGCCAGCCTTTTTGATCAACAAGCTCAGCGTCTTAGCCCCTGAGCCACTGCGATCCAGCATTGTAATTAGAATTACATTTTATATGTGAGACATTGTGCAAATTCAACTCATAAAGATGAGACTACACAGTCATGATTGCTGCTAAAGCCCATGTCACACTGGCCAACGGATGCAAAAAGGACACAGCGGATGAGCAAAATGTTCCATCCGTTGTTATCCGCTCTCAAAAGGGGCAAAAATTTGCATAACCGGAGCAGATAACACGGACGCAGGGAGGACGCAGGGCGGATGCAAAGCGGATGCGGAACGGAAGCCCAGCGGATGGAAGCGGATGAGAGCAGACGGCGCATCCTCTAGGCTTCCGGGGGGGCTCAGCAAAGCAGACGTGGAACGGATACAGCGGATGCAGAGCGGATGCACAGCGGATGAAGCAGATGCAGAGCGGATGCACAGTGGATGAAGCGGATGCACAGCTGAAGCCTAACAGATGCACAGCGGAAGCGGAATGGATGCCGAGCGTTAATTGCGCATGCGGGGGGGATGCATTGCATAAACCCCCCTGGATATAAAGGGAAGCAGCTCGCACGTGGCCAGCATTCCGAGGAAAGACCTGCTGCTGGACACTTCGAGTTCCTTGCCTGCACTGCCTGCATGCCTGCCTGCCAGCCTTGCTGCCAGCCTGCCTTCCAGCCATCCTTGGTGCCTGCCTGCCTGCCTGCCTGCCTGCCTGCCAGCCTTCCTGCCAGCCTACCTGCCAGCCTTCCTGCCAGTCTACCTGTCAGCCTACCTGCCAGCCTTCCTGCCAGCCTTGGTGCCTGCCTGCCAGCCTTTGTGCCTGGCTTCCTGTCAGCTTTCCTGCCAGCCTTCCTGCCAGCCTTGGGGCCTGCCAGCCTCCCTGCCAGCCAGCAACCCCACAACCATGAGGAGGAAGCGAAAGCCTCAGCAGCCTGCCGCCATCCCTGGCAAGAGGGACAGAGCCAACCTCTGCCCCCTGCCCCTGACTCTGCTTCTGCTGGGGCTTCTGCTGAAGCTGCTCCTGGCGGTGGTGCTTCTGCTGGGCTTACTCTGTTGAAACTGCTCCTGGTCCTGCTCGTCCTGCTCATGCTCCTGGACTTGCTCGTCCTGCTCGTGCTCCTGGTCTTGCTCATCCTCCTCGTCCTGCTCGTGTTCCTGGTCCTGCTCATGCTCCTGGACTTGCTGGTCCTGCTGGTGCTTACTCTACTGCTGCTGATCCTGGTCCTGCTGGTCCTGCTGCTGCTGATCCTGCTGGTGCTGCCGCTGCTGCTGCTGCTGCTGCTGATGATGATCCTGCTGCTGCTGCTGCTGATGATGATGATGATGATGATGATCCTGCTGCTGCTGCTGCTGGTGGTGGTGGTGTGGAGGAGCAGCCCCTACTACCTGGGAGCCCCTCTGATGAGGGCCCATCTGGTCCTGCCAAAGGGAGGAAAAGGCGTATGTGGCAACGGGAGAGGAGGCAATACTATATTGAGGAGGCGCACGAGGATGAGGTGCTGGAGTGGCTGAGAGAGAACAACTATCTGTGTGGAAGGGACACTGGCTGTACAGGGACACCAAAAGGAAGCAGGCTGCTTGGAGAGAGAGGGCGGAGAGTATGGGTAACACTTCGGAGGTGCTCCTTGGCTGGTGGAAGCACATGCACACCTGGTACGGGAAGCTGCACCTGAAGAAATCTGGCCAGGCCACGGTTAAGCTGACAGAGAGACCAACGTCATGGCCAGGTGCAGCTTCCTGGAGGGTGAGGTCCGCCACCGAGGTGCACCAGAAGCCCCGCTCACGACCCTCTCTCTCCGGCAGCCTGCTGAGAGCCAGTCCTCTTCTGGCCGAGAGTCAGTCCCTGTCTCCAGGCAGGTTTCTGTGGAGCGTGCCATGGCGGAGAACCCATGGACAGGTGTGGTAAGCATGGTGGAGTGCGTGGAGGACTCCCTGGTGCAGTGGGAGAAAGGAGACATCGAGTCCACCACAGTCCTAGCCGCATTCACCACCACCCAGCTCCGCCTCCGCAGAAAGGCAGAGAGCCGGACAGCAGGAGGGGCAGAGCCACACTGTCCTGCTGGAGATCAGGGACACCATCCACACCAGCATAGATCTCCTCTCTCAGCTGGTCCACACTGACTCCTCATCCTCCAACCGCAAGCCCTTCCTCACCTATGTCAATCAGACCCTCAAGGAAATGGCGGATCCACAGTACCACCTGGTGAAGGACGGGATCACCGAGCTGCTTCACAACCCTCCAGACCCAGAGGAACCTGCTCCCACCCAGGTCTGCTCCTTCACCCCAGGTGATGTCCCTCCCATTCCAAGGCTTCCCGCAGGCCCTCACCTACCAGGGCTACGGCTACCAGGAGGTTCAGCAGCACAGGCAGCAGCCCTTCCCAGTCCAGGCACAGAGTCATCGGGCAACACCGTTGCCACCGGTTCCACTGATGCCACCGATGCCACCCACGACAATGATGCCACTGATGACAGCGATGCCACCCATGCCAATGATGCCATCCATGACAGTCCTCACCCAGCTGCAGAGCAGACAGCCCCACTACACTGCTCCTTCCTCCACCCCACAGCCAAGCCCGGCCTCAGTACATCTGTCATCAGTATTGGGGCTGACACCCCATGGCATGGAGGAAGGACCTCTCAGCATCATGGGGCTGAGCCAGCTGTCCGACACTTTCCTCAACACACCATCCCCTGTTGTCCTCTCGGGGCCAGGCACTCCAGCACCACCCACCACCACAGCACCTGGACCCTTCACCCCTGAGACTGGGCACACCTCCGAGTGACCGATAAGAGTGCCAGAGACCGGGTAGCTGGCTACCTTTGGACTTTATTTGGACACTTGACTTGGGTCATTTTTCTGTTACAGCTTATTGTTCAATAAAGTTTACCTTTGATTCACACACTTGCTTCATTTCTTTTTTTCAATAAAGTCTTGGTGGAAACTTTTAGAAATGGTTTAAGCCTTTGCATGCTTGTGGGATGGGTTAAGATAGCAGTGGGGTGGGCAGGGATACCTGTAGAATGATCAGGGATACCTTTGGGATGGCTAATAGCTGTGGGATAGATAAGCATCCAGTGCAAGCATCGTGGGACTGTATGGTCCACCCTCCCAGGTGCCACACCTATGGCCCTTTTTTATCAATAATAATGTAAGCATTGATCCACACATGTCAACACAAACACAACTATTTATTAAACGCCCTGTTCATTGTAGGCCCACCCAACATACATGGCCCAATCTCATCCGTGTGATGAGACAGGCTGAAGGAAGCATCCATTAAGCATATACCATCCTGTCTTGCCACTCCACTGCTCCAGCTGGGCAGTTGCACCAGTGTTTCAGGAGGTTGCGCTGCTCCTTCCCTTCCTGTGAGGCTCTGTTGGGGCCTTGCACATCCTGAGTGTCGATCAGGTTTCGTCCTTGCCTCCATTCCCCAGGCTCCATGTCCCCATTGCCTTTATGACGGTCCACAAGCCTGTTCTGCAAGACTGGGTAGCAGGTGCGCATGAGATTGTGCAGGATGCAGCAAGCTTCCACGATCCTCCTCACAGTCTCTGGGCGATGCTGCATGGTGGTGAGAAGTACCTGGAACCTGTTGGCCAGGATGCCAAAGGTGTTCTCCACCACCCGCCTTGCCCTGGACAGCCTATAGTTGAAGATCCTCTCTTCACAGGTGAGGAGTCTGGAAGTGTATGGCTTCATGAGGTAGGTTCTGAGGGAGAAGGTGTCATCCCCCACGATGAAGTAGGGCACATCTTGTGTGTCGTTGGGCAGGGGGTCTGGATCTGGGAAGCCCATGATGAGGTTGCATTCCAGCCCCTCCTTGAGGTCACTGGCATTGTATACCTGGGCATCTGAACATGAGCCGTTGCCTGAAGCATTGATGTACATGAACTTGTAGTCAGCATCGACCATGGCAAAGAGGACGATGCTGAAGCAGCCCTTGTAGTTGAAATAAGTGGACCCCGACTTGGCTGGAGCTTTGCAGGCCACGTGCTTCCCATCGATGGCTCCAACGGTGTAGAGGAAGTTCCACTTCTGATACCACTGCTCTGCAACTTTCTTCCATCCTTCTTCAGTGGAGGGGCACTGGAGGATCTCCTCCTTGTATTCTTCAATGATGGCCTGCACCACTTCTCTGACCACAATGCTGATGGTGTTGTGTGGCACCCTCCAGCCATACTGCATGCTTTTGTAGGTGGTGCCTGAGGCCAGGTGGCGCAGAGTGAGTGCCACCTTGAGCCCAGGTTCCAGGCTGGGCCGGAAGTTGGTGTTTGCCTTGGTCAACCTGGGTGTCAGCCGCTGTACAACTTCGTCAAACATGGCTGGAGGCATCCTCATGAAGTTCTGGAACGCACGAGTGTCTTCATTCCTGAGCTCCACCATCAGCTTGTTGTACAGTCCGTACTCTGCTCTTCTCCCGATCCATTTTCGGACCCAGACACTTCTTGGCCGCCTCTTTTTCTTCCCATAGCAGAGTTCACAGAGCCTGTAGATGGCTTCGTACTGTTGCAGAACGATGGCGGCTGCCAAAAGGACTGTGTTACGATCCACGGTGGACATGACTGGATGCTGTGGAAGAGGAAGAGTCAGATGAAGGCTGCAGAGGTCTGCACAGGTGGGCTGCTGGTCTGAAAGTGAGATGCAGACGAGTTGCTCCCCCTTTTTATAGGCAGTATAGGTGTCCCTTTGCATCCTCTAGGCATCCTCTAGGCATCCTCTAGGCATCCTCTAGGCATCCTCTAGACATCTTTAATATCCGAGATAGGTCCCCTTTGCGAACCTTTTTTCCATTTTAAATGCTTTGTTTCCGTGCTGCATCCGTTCTGCATCCGTTCTGCATCCGTTCCGCATCTGTTCCGCTTCCTCCCTGCGTCCGAGCAGATGCGAGTTGCGCGGATGCACAGCGGATGCCTAGCAGATATAGCGGATGCATAACGGATGCGTAGCGGATGCAGAATGGACGAACTGGATACATTTTCCACGCAAAAGTTTTGGGCAACCCAAAACTTTTGGAGCGGATGAAACGTCCATAAACGGATGCTGGACGGATAGAGAGGAAGCCAAACGGAGGCAGTGGGTACATCGTGTTTTCGAATGGATGGCAAGCTTTTTTGTCCGTTTTACATCCTCTTTGCATCCGTTGGTTCAGTGTGACATGGGCTTAAACAATCAAATGCAACATACCATAACAGTGCAACATAGTTCATTGTGGCAGATCTGATATTTGCTATACAATGGGTCTTGGAATGAGACCATCACTTTTGAAAACAAGTTTGAGTGGTATATGGCAAACACTTTATTAAAACAATGAAATATTCTGAATATTCCAATTCATTGAAAAATAATATTTGGGGTCCAGACCTGTTGAGTAATGGCAACCATCTGGCAGATGAAGGCTTGCCTTCAGGAACTCACATTATGTCATTAGACTTAGATTTATCTTAGTTATCCATAAATGTGCCCAGCTTTTTCTTGACATATGTTCCACATTTTTATTGCTGACTTCAGCACTTCATTCATTCATTCAACCACCCATTGTGTTAATCAGATTAATATTTTAGCAACACAGCATTAAAAAAAACTTTTCTTTTTCGTTTGAAGCTAGGGAGGAAGATATGTTTATGAAGTCAAAATGCAGCCCACTTTATATTTAATATGAAGACGTGAAATCAATTAAATCTGTTGTTTTTTTTTGGGGGGGGGGTTGCAGCACAAACAAGAAGCTGTGAATTATGTTCACTGTCGCTTTTTCTGTGAATATCCCCAGTGTAATATCTCCTTGAGGTGTTGGATTTCAACTTCCACAATTTTCAGGAAACATTGTTTATCTTTTCAACTGGAAAGAATTAGTTTGATATTTGGCATTTTTTTCAAGCACAACAAAGAATGTTCTTCCTGCACCAACTCAGAAAGCTCAAACTGCCCAAGGAGCTGCTGATCCAGTTCTACAGAGGAATTATTGAGTCTGTCATCTGCACCTCTATAACTGTCTGGTTTGGTTCTGCAACCCAACAAGACAGACACAGACTTCAGAGGATAATTACGACCACAGAAAAAACAATTACTACCAACCTGCCTTCCATTGAAGACCTGTATACAAAAAGAGGGCTGTGAAAATATCTACAGAACCCTCACATCCTGGACATAAACTGTTTCAACTTCTACCTTCAAAACAATGCTATAGAACACTGCATGTCAGAACAACTAGACACAAGGACAATTTTTCCCCACATAGCATCATTCTGCTAAACAACTAATTCCCACAATGCTGTCAAACTATCTAGAAAGGCAGTAATTACCATCATTATTTTAATCTTCCCTACTACCTATTTCTCCTTATCTTCTTATGACTATAACTTAGTTGCTTGTATCTTACGAAATTTTGTGCTACTTTGGTATCCTTAGTATGATTTATGCTGATTGCTTATCTAGTATCCATGACTATATTATATCTAATGTTTTATGATGAATGTATTTTTACAATGACTGTGATAATGATCTATCACTATTTTTGTATGTACACTGAGAGCTTATGCACGGGAGACAAGCTCTAATTATACTTGGCCAATAAATAATTCTTTTAGAAGTAAGAATTATTGAATTCATGGCATTAACTCCTAAAATTGCACAGTATACAGTATACAAAAAGGTGGGAAATACTTCAATGATCAGGGAGCACCATTTTCTTAATTAATCTTTATATGACAAGGACCACATAGGTTATTAATAAGATTACAACAAAATAAGGGAATATGGAACCTGTTTTTGCTCTGTGTGCATCTGTGTGTGGGTTTTCTCTGTGTGCTTTCATCTTTTGAATCTCATAGAAAGATTTTTTTAAAATATATTAAGTTGCTCAGACCTATTCATCTATTTGTCCATCAGCAAGCTACCTTTCTGAGAATTGAACAGAATGAGATATGGAGGGGGAAGCTGGAAAAAGAAAGATTGAAAACTGATCAGGTCAGGCCATGAACTGCAGAGAAAAAGATTGCATTACATTAAACAATTCCTCAACAAATCCTTATGGGAGAGACAGTTTAACAACTACTGAGAATACTGCCATTTTAAGCTGCAGTACTGCCACATAAGAAAAAAAATGAAAATACACACAGAGAAAAGAATCCACTAATTACTTTGCAACATAGGGGAAAACATATATAAGCATCTTGGATGATTTATGTTGCTAAAGAGCTTTGAAGGAATTTGAAAAGCCCTGATTGTATGCTTTTTCTTTCTCGCTTTCACTTTTATAGATGAATTAAGTCAAAGTGAAACTTAACATGACTATTCAATTGATTTCACAACTGAATTTGAAGATTTTATTGTTATTATTTAATGATCAGCTACTGAATTTGAAATTGGCACTACTTAGGGCTGGGAGATTAGCAGAAGGTAAATTTAAGATTCCCACCACTGGAAAATAAACTTGAAATTAAACAAAATGTCAGGTTTGAGTAAAAGGAAACTTTTGTGTTGGTTCATCAAGAATTTAATCACACCCTGAAAGATAATGTTGACTTATTCACACTTAGCTTGATTTCCCCAGTTACAGAAGTACCAGTACCAGTGGTGGTATTCAAATTTTTTTACTACTGCTTCTGTGGGCGTGGCTTGGTGGGTGTGGTGTGGATTAGTTGGTGTGGTTTGGTGGGCACGTCAGGGGAAGGATACTGCAAAATCTCCATTCCCTCCCCATTCCTGGGAGAAGGATATACTGCAAAATCCCCATTCCCTCCCCATCCCACTAACCTGCTTTCCAGCTCTGTTCTCCTGTGCAGGGCAACCAAAGAAGACCCAGCCGATCAGCTGGGATTCGGGAGGCAGAGAATAGTTGGAGGCAGGGCCAGTCAGAGGTGGGATTTGCCAGTTCTCCGAACTACTCAAAATTTCCACTACTGGTTCTCCAGAACCTGTCAGAACTGGCTGAATACCACCTCTCATCAGTACATATGAACACATTATTATCTCTTGTGATTATTTTGTCATGAATAACCTACTTTGAAGTAATTTTAAATACAAGAAATCAATATTGTTCAAGTAGATACACTGAAATGTCAGGGTTTTTTTTCTCCCAAGTTCTTGTAGCAAGAGTAGGAGCAATGGAAAGTAAATAATTTTTACTCTTCTTTATTAAACACAAAGGCCCCAGAATAAGCTAAGTCCTGAAGTTCTCAACTGGGCTATAAGCAGGATCCTTTAAGTATTCTATGATGCACTTATTAGTTATTGGACCAGGCCCAAATTCAGTCCATTGTCAGTCACAAAACTCAATGAATGACTTCAAGCCAGTCATTTTCTGTCAGTTCCATCTACTCATGGAATGAATGAATGAATGATCTATTATGCTCCAAAGACAGCAATTTAAAATTGTCTGCAAAAGTTAAAATGGCCAGACAATGAATAATAAACAGTACATAATAATATAATTTTTTTCTTCCGTTCAATCGTGCCTCATTCTCAAAGGCTGAGAACACGTCATGTTTGATTGCAGGATATCCAGAAATCATCTAAAATATCACAATCTTTTAACCATGTAAGAATAATGCTTCTATAGACATTGTTTTTTTCTCTCTTTTTTTTTCAGACAACGAATACTATCTACACAAAGAAAAAAGAAATAAAAGACAGACCTATAAGATAAAGACAAAGCCTTCTGCAGACTCCATTGTCGTTAAAACTGTTTAGTACTGAAAGAACTCCTAGATTGGCTTGCTAAAAATTCTCTCGAAAGATATTTAAAAAGAGCTGGTTCCTGGAGATGAATAAAGACATAGGAAGTGAATGTGAATGGAAAGGATTCTTCAGGCAGCAAAAAGAATCTAAACATTAAAAGCCAACTCAATGAACTATGCCATGCAAAACAATTTTACTCTCTCTTTTTAATAAAATTGCTTTTATATTGCTATGATAGGGGAAAAAAAGATATTGAGGCTTTTTACACATTTTATCACCTCCAATTGTTGGAACGATCAAAACTTTTTAATTGCTGATCTTCTTTTGTTCTCAGTTCCTCTTTCCTTCCCAGGTATTCTTTCCTCTATCAGCAACAACTAAGGAACACAAAACTGATGTGACTCTTATCTTGCATGAGCAAGATTATGAGTCCTGGAAAATTGCCACTGAGATTTTCATATAAAAGGAGAATGTCAAACACTTGCTTCCTCTAAAATCTTTTCTTCCACTGCTTCACAACTGCCTTCCTTGCTCAGAAGCTGCTGACAAAAAGCACTGCAGAAAGAATCCACAATTACAGAGACAATAAATACTCCAGAATGCTTTGTTGTAGACTTCAGGAGTGAGTCAATATTTCTACTATGAACTCATATAGCTGAGTGTCAGTCAGCAAGAGAGAATTATTAACCAGAAGGGAAGGGAAGGAATTTGTTTACCACCACAGTTTTTGCTCTCTGAATCATTAGAAAAAAAATTAGGCCAGCCAGCACTTGTCCTCATCACTATCAACTTCAAAATGCAAAGAATATTGCAAGTGGTATTGGTTAGATGCTGTTCAGCTAAACAATAAGAAACAGGATCTAACCAATTTCCCACAGTTGGCTCATAGTCTGTTTTATCTGACATCTGAAGATATGAATGCTCACAGTCACTGTTCAATTGATTAAAACAGGAAAAGTTATAGCCATGAAGTTATGGTGCCTTAGCCTCTGTGGGCAGAGGGGAGAGGTCAGAAGCATGAAGCAAGATGAAGGTTTCTCATCTATGATCAATCAGCCTGCCCTCCTCTTCTGCAAAGCTTCAGCACGTATACTGGCTAATGGAATTCAGTGTATATTGTGTTAAACCAATGCTGAATGGGAATAAATCAGCCCAGCTGCCAACTGAGACCATATCTCACAGACATGAAGCATATCCAAGGACACCAATAGTGTGTGTATAGAGGTTTTCGAAGAAAAAAATGAAAATAAAAAAGGGATGCTTAGCAGTCTCTAGAAGCCATGCTACATTGAGTGTCAACTTCAAAAGCAAATAGAAATAGAAAACTGGGCAGTGGGAGGGATGAGAAGAAATGAGGTGTGATTTGGTCCCTGTTAAGTGCTTACAGCTTCATGTGTTCTGAAAGACAGCCTGCTAGCTGAGTAGTTGGCATTCTGAAAGTCAATAGTAAAAAGTGTCTTGCTTAATATGTGCGGGGATTAAATCCATTGGACTAAGACCAGGAAGACACAAAACCTGCTGACTGACTTTAAGCCAGTCACTATCTTTCAGATTCATCTTGTTCAAAGGTCCTCAAATCTGGCAACTTTAAGGCTTGTGGACTTCAACTCCCAAAATTCTCCAGCCAGCCAAGTTTGGGGACCCCTGATCTAGTTCATAGCATCACTGCAAGAATAATTTGAATGTGGGGTGGAAATCATATTAATTACTCTGAACTAGCAGAGGAAGAATAAAGTAAAGAAATACTCAGGTGTTGTTTCCATATAATTTATAATTTTATAATTATAGGGTGTTTTTACCCTAGATTGAAAATTCGTTTTAGATTCAAACTTTGGGGGAAAAAATAGGCAAAAGCTGCATTGTTAATGGTCTGATGATACGATGTTATTTATATATGCACTTATTATTAGGTTCCCCAAACTCCGATACAATGTAAGAGAAAGAGATTACCACCAATTGTTCAATAGTCATTATAAAGTTTTTACCATTAACAATTATTTGCTACCATAAATAGGAGGGAATTTTTTGCTTTGATTAGATAATAACAATTACTGTACTACAGCTGTCTCAGGAGATAGACCATAACATTACTTGATATAGTTCTCATGACTATTTTCTAGCAGTTCTGGAGAATTGGACTCATTTTAAATGTACCTTATATATTCATCCCTTTCATTGTAATACATTGATGTGAAAAGAGATCATTTTAAGAGATAAAAGCACTGTCGTAACAAGAAATCATCCACAAACTCTGCAATCAAGTGCCAAGGTAATATTTAAAGGTTATTCAAAACCATATATTTCCAAAAGCTTCAGAGCTTCTTTGCCCCACAAAAGCAACAACTTTGCAATTTTTTGTTGGTACCGGATAAATGTCCAATTTAAGCACAGCCAAGAGGAAGAAGCAAAATATGCTCATTAACCACTCACTATCCAGCACTTTTCTTTTTTTAATAAAATTTATTGATTTTACAATTAAAACAAACCAACAACACATACATAAATGAAAGAGAGAAAAAGAAGAAGAAAATAGAAAGAAAAAAATAGAAAACAACTAAAAAAACATTCTTATCTTCACCAGTTTGTAAGACCTCTTTTTTATTCTTATTTTATGCCATATACACACACCTAACCTTTACCTATATCTGTGTATCACTACTATGAATTTATCCTATCCTCTTTTTTGCCTTTTTTTTAAACAAATTTTATTAGTTTTTAAAGACAATACACAAACAAACAAAACATAAAACCTAATAACATAAAATCTCTTTTCTAAAAACTGCTTATTAAATTTTAACAAAACAAATAAAACATCTTATTTGAATACAACATAGTTCCAGATTATCACATATGCATATCTTATTTATTCTTTTTCCAACTTCTTCTTTTACCTAAATTTCTATATCTCTTTATTCATTGTACTTATACTTTCATCTGTCTTGTTTACAATTTCATTATTCTCTTCTAACGTCCTTCCAAAATTTTATTAATTCTCAATAAGCTAACTTAACAAACAAAACACTAAACATGAAAACATAAAACTTTTTTTTGGGAAAGCGGCTTAATCCTGGGTTAGCATCTTTTCATACAAACATAAATCAAATTCATGCTCATTTTATATACTATTTCATATCTCATTTATCATTCTACATTTTCTACATGTTTTCTCCCCTCTTTTCATTCTCTTAATTCTATTTTATTTATTTCATCTCAATTTAAATCATTTTACTTGTATCTTTTGTCCGTTCTTTTTCAATTATCTATTTTTTCTTTTCTCTTTACTGCAAAATTTCTCTGTAATCACTGGTCGAAGTATGATGACTTTTTATCTTTCCCCTAGATTTAACACTTAAGATAATATATAATTTCCATACTGATTCTGCTTAGTGCATTCTACATAGTACATTTTAAAATAATAGAAAAAAATAGAAAAAAATAGTAAGCTTATAGTATAGTAAAAACAATGTTCCATAGCTAATTAAACTCTATTAGACATTTTACACATTCCCTTTAATATATTGTTAACTCATATAATATTACAATTTTCTAACTCTATTTCAAATACAAATACTACAATACAATCCTGTGCACTTCTGCAGAATCTCTTCTTTAATTACATTTTACCCTTTGTCTCTAAAAAAAACCTGTTTTTTAACATCGTGTTTTAAGTCTTTCTAACTTCTCTTCCCTTTTTCCCTTCCTCTCTTATCCAGTCTAGTCTTTTTGCTCCCCTATCTCTCAATCTCCGCCCTCTTGGTCTTCCCTCTCTGTTGTATTCCTCTTTTCTGTTGCTTCCTGACATTGTATCAATTTTTCACCTTATTTTTCCCTTTCTTGGTTGTTTTTTTAAATCTTGAATTCTCCATTTTCTTTCTCTTTCCCTTTTCTTCCTCAATTAAAATTATTTGTCCATTAAAGATGGCTTCTTCTTCTTCATCCCAGCTTTCTTGTTGTTGTAATTCCTGGTAGGTAGAAATCACCATTTCTAAGAAGTGAAAAACAGATCCAGAAGAGCCCTTGTCTTCTTGTTCCTCTTCTTTTAACTTTTTGTATTCTATTTTCAATTCTTCAACAGGTAATGCCATTGTAAGATATATATATATTTAAAAACAACTCAAATGATTTTAGTCTTTCAAAAAATAGTTTCCAAGAGTCCCAGAGTCACAAAGCAATCCAAATCAGCACAAACTGTTTCATTTAGCACTTTCTTCTTTTTGTACTATCTTTTCCTGGGGTGAAATTTAATTACACAGTTCCAAAGTAATTTTTTAAAAGTCTTATTGCCGTTATCTCTGATCTTAAAAGTTCCAAGCCATCTCCTCCAACAAAATCTTAATATATATTATTTGCCTCTCCCTTCCCACTTATAGCAAAAAAAAAGAAAATGTTTGGCTTTTAGTTCCAATGTTCAGAAATCTTAATATCCCCTTGGCTTTAACTTTCAGATTTAATTACCTTCTATGCCAAAGCAGGTTTTTCTGATTTCCATCTGCTATCTCCGTAGGGAAGAAGAGTGAGAAGAAAAAAAAACTTTCCCTTTGACTTTTCTCCACTGCTTTTAACAATCTTGTTAGGAAACAATGTATCCTTTGAAAAGTTGAACTCCAGAATAAAGATGTAACTTATTGTCCTGGTTCAGCCAAAAACTTTCACTTCTTCAAACTTCCTCCTGCACAATCTTGTCCAGCTGAAAGCTTCTTTGTGGCGGCCATTACTGACTGCCGCTCCACCGCCTTGGGAAAAGGGAGTTAAACTGGCTGAGGAGGGGGATTGCGATTCCCCCAGACCCTGCCCGGATCTCCCCTGTCTTTGGTTACCTCTACAGGGTAACCATAGCCTCCAAATCCAGCTGGATCAGGGTCACCTCGGCAGCGAGTGTAGCAGGAACCGTACACGATCGTGGATTCCTGCCGCCGCTGAAGCCTTGCAACAGGAAGTCCGCCCTTTTTTGCCTTTTAGTGTGAAGTCTATCTTTGGTTTATCCATTTGTACCAGCAGTTCCAGCTGTTGTAGTTGTTTGATCACAGGAAAGAGACTCAAGACCAGTGTGACTTTCAGCTCTTTATTTAGTTCCTAAAGTCTGTTCTAACTTCGGAGCTGCGGCAGCCTCTTTTATAGCAGCTACTCGCGGCCAATGACGATTCTTTAAATCTCCCGTCGAACCAGCGGGCCAATCAGAATGCAGCAATGGGAACCAATCAGGGAAGCGTTTCTGAACCAATCACCAAGCAGTATTTGCGGTCCAATCAGAAGAGGGTATTTCAAGTATATTAATATAGAACAGTGGTATATTGAAGTGTCTTTATCTTTTAATGCCAAAGTTAATTTCTCCATTTCTGCACAACTTGAAATTTTTTGAATGATCATCTCCTCTGATGGAACATGAGGCTGCTTCCAACATTGTGCAAAAGCCAATCTGGCCACTGTCAAACTGTGTATTATATATTTCACTTTTTTATATATATTTGTTTATCAAAGATCCCTAACAGAAAGGATTCTGGCTTGAATTCGATCTGTGCTCTTGTCATTTCTTCCACCCAATTTCTAATTTTCTGCCAATATTTTTGAGCTTCTGTACAGGACCACCACATATGGAAAAAAGTTCCCTCTTTTTTTTTTTTTTTTGCATTTCCAGCAATTCGGACTCATATTGGGGTGCATCTTTGCTAATCTCGAAGAAGGAAGGTTCCATCTATAAACATCCCGGATATGTACATAATTATAGGCCGATTTCACTGTTAAATACTGATTACAAAATATTCTGTTATAGCAAGTAGACTAAAAAGAATGTTAAATGAGCATATATATGAAGATCAAAATGGATTTCTCCCGACCAGACAAATCAGGAACAACTTAAGAATAGTACTAGATGTCTTAGAATTTGACGAAGCCCACCCCAAAAAACAAATCGCACTTACGTTTTTAGATGCAGAGAAGGCCTTCAATAATTTAAATTGGCAATTTTTAATCCAAAAAATTTATAATAAGAATTTAGGCAACAAATTTGAAAATATTATAACAACCATTTATGATACACAACAGGCGAATATTATAATAAATGGGGAATATACCCGCCCAATAAAAATAGAAAAAGGAGTCAGACAGGGCTGCCCACTCTCACCCCTGCTCTTCATACTATCATTAGAAGCATTACTAATGTGAATTAGACAGAACCCAGACATAAAAAGGATTAAAGGTTAAGAAAGAAGAATATAAGTTGCAAGTGTTTGCGGATGATATGATTTTTTTCATTGAGGAACCAATAGAAAGTGGGCAAAAATTGATGAATGAATTAGAACAATTTGGAGCAGTAGCAGGACTTAAAATTAATAGGAAGAAAACAAAATTAATGACTAAAAATTTAACAGAAAAACAGAAAATAGTACTAGAAGAAGTTATGGGAATACAAGTGATAAAGAAAGTTAAATACTTAGGAATATGGTTGACAGCACATTGTAAGACACTTAAGGAAAATAATTATGACAAATTGATGCAACAGGTAAAGAAGGAAGGCATTCACCCAAATAATCTGGATATCACTAAAATGATTAAATATAAGGACCTATTGGATACATAAGGAAATTTGAAATCGCGGCAAGAACTTCAAGAGCAGGGACCAAAAATTGATCAGTGGGCATATCTTCAAATTCAAAGTAGATATAAACAGGACAAGAAAGAATTTGGAATTAACAATAAACTCCAGCAATTAGATAAAATTTTGTTAGGATCAGGCAAAAAAAATATAACAAAAATTTATAATTATTTATTAGAAGTAGAATTAGAAGAAGAAATTGTAAAAGGGAACATGATAGCCTGGAGTAGGAATATAGGACGTAGTATCACCATAACCAATTGGGAAAATAAAATTACAAAATCGGTAGCATAAAAAGAAAAAAAATATCCAGTACTTTTCTATCACCTCCATTGCATGCAGAAGGATGGAGTGGAAAAGGGCAATAACTGGGAATAATCCAACACATTTCAGAAATAGGAGCTACCTTTAACTTCCAAAGGTTGGTAGCTCATTTGACTTTTTTGACCAATCAAGTTTCACTCTGAATTTATATAAGCTAATAGATATGTGTGTACTTATTTATTATATATCCACAAAAACACAATGAAATTAAGTTACATGTACATATACATGTACACTACAATGATTCCTTAATATTTGATATAGTCACTTAACTAAATGATTCTTTTAAATTGGTACCATCCAG
This sequence comes from Laticauda colubrina, assembly GCA_015471245.1. Taxonomy (NCBI): domain Eukaryota; kingdom Metazoa; phylum Chordata; class Lepidosauria; order Squamata; family Elapidae; genus Laticauda; species Laticauda colubrina. The sequence goes on along the minus strand of BLBF01000039.1, from coordinate 37,705,572 downwards.
TTGTGTTGTCATTCAGCTCCATTTGATAGACCCACAGTTATTTTGAAAATTATATTCAAACAGTCCTCCTCATAGAAATCATTGAATCAAACTGGAACAAGATATTAAGTGGAGTATCTGAGGATCAGGAATTTGTATTATTTCACTGAAAATTATTTCACTGAAAATGAATCTGAGTATTAGAGTGAGGATAAAGTTAATTTGGATGTTAAGGTTATGATTAGATAAAGTTTGAAATTAAAATTTAACAAGTACCATTAGGATTATAAATAATATTATGTTTAATTTTCAAGGTTTATGGTAGTTTTCTGCTTGAAACCAAGTCTTTAGGTTAGGGTATGTGTTGATGTAATGATAAATTTAAGATGGGTTTTGAGCACTAAAGTAAATTATGTTACCAGGGAAACACTATCCTGTATATATTTCCATCTTTCTGTCTCATTAGGAACATTTGAAGTTAACCTTGGTTTTTAAAATTCATTTACATCATATAAAAATGTAGCCAATAACAAGTTAACAAAAAATAACAAATGTTGCTAGTGATCAATGCAATACAAGTGTCAAGCAAAGCATAATTATATCTTTTCAAGTCTTGTGTGTAACCTGTCAAAGGTTACACACAACAATGGCTCCAAAGGTTTAATTAAGTAAGTAAAGATTATCAGATCAGATAAATATAGTTTACAAATAGTTATAATGATCACATACTGTTGTATGTCACACAGAATCATGTTTTGTGAGCTAATGGCTATGTAAATTTGATCAAGAATAAACTAATAAATACCATTCCAGATGTGATTTTTGGTTAACTCAAATTGGCTTTTTAATGGACTTCTTTTCTAATGTAACCCCAGTCACTGTCCAGTTTTCTTCACTTTATATTTTAAAAGATATAGACATATTTCAATAAGCAATTTAGAGCATTTCCCCAAAGGCCACCTGAGCACCAAGTCCTCTAAGAATTTTATTTGCTCCATAGCATGCAAAGACCTCAGCCTTCAGAATTCATTCTGGCAAAGCTAAACAAAGTGAAGAAAGACAGCACTGATGTTGCAGCAGAAAAAAAATGTAAAGTACATACTGAGTACTGAAGTATGCTGGGTATATTGTTGTCTACTTTTCATTTACAATAGAGGAGCCTGGTTCTTCTTCTTTTTTCTAAAGGTGTTCATTTTTCCCAAAACAATTACTTTGTGTAGAATGACTTTGTCATTCCATCTAGGAGTGTTAACCTGATACCCAAAACCAAAAATGGCATATTTATTTTTCAACTTGCAAAGTGATTCAAGGCTGCATATGTTTTGAAGCAGCATAAAGCACCTGTACACTAAAGCTGATGCACAACTCTCAACAGTGTCTTCTGGGTGTAAAGTGGTGTGTGTGTTGATGTGGATGTGTATATTTGTGTATATATACCCACCCATGCACATCACACACAGCATTTGGATATTATGACTGTCCCAACTGCTGGTATTTGATCTATAAGAAATCCTTGTTTTATTCATTGCATTTCTAAATTTGCATTGTGTAAATTATCACTTCTGTCTATGCTGTCTTATTCTTGGCATATTTCTTCCTAGTAGGCTCAACTAGAGGGTGTATTTAAGAATGGAAAGTATAGGAGGCCAAAAATTCCAGAAATGTCCCATTCAGCAGACCACTTTAAAGAAAAGCAATTAATCACCCCAGTTACCACAAAGTCACCCAACTATGAGAAAACCCAACATGCACACATTTTTGCAGATAAGTCCACAGAGCTTTCCGAGCACATGATTAAAAATTATTCATGCATTCCTGACCAACATCTATTAACCCTAAGCATCTCTTGATGTCATGGAGAGGTCATCCTTACTTGTTCTTCCTGTATTCATTGAATACATCTATCTGAACAAAAATATCAGGCCAATCAAGGTTACTACTTGAAACAGAAGACAAGATGGTGCTCCCTTTTATTTCTATGTGCCAAAAATCACCACCTTCGCTGTTATATCTGCCTTCCACATTAATAACATCCATCAGACCTGAAGATAGTAAGCAAATTCAAGGGAGTCAAGATAGGCTGTCTGAGAGGCTCAACTCTGCCCCATACTACTTTAGTATCATTCACTTAGTTTTCTACATCCTCAAAAGTGCTTCAATGCAATAGCATCAATGTGCAACATTGAGGCAAAATAATACATGTGCACATACAATTAACTGATTTTGGATTGCTACATCAAAACTTTTTTTAAAGATTGGTGATGCTTGAAAGAAAACCTCTGAAACAAGATGGATTGGCTACAGCCACCACTGTCATTAAACATCATCTCAGAAACATGGAAAGTCCCTAGAAAATAAATGTTTGGGAATGGGGAAACTTGTGTAGTCTTTTATGTCATTTTGATAACTCTGAAAATTGTATTATCCAAGGGTGGTTGGACAGATGGACAGACAGAAATAAAAACACACCAACTCTACTGTTTTTTAATGTTCACCTCTATCTTTTCCAACTTACAGCTTTCCCTTTTCTGCTAAATGGTCACTTTAAGACTTAGATTATGTGTTCCTTTTTAAAAAATAATAATAATAAACTATTATAAAAAGAATTAAACAAAAAGTGTAATTTCGTTTCTGGAACTAGTTCAAGAAAATAACATTTTTTTCTAAGAGCATTCCATTGTATTTCTAATACAGTATGGTATTCAAAAAGCATAGATGGAATGAATTGATGGGGTAGCTATTAAGATAATAGGATTTTCAGTGCTATCACAAGATACTTCAGCATCCTACAGAATACTGGACTTACTCAATTCATCAAAACCACATTATGCGGAGATGTCCGATTTAATAATATTAACCTTCTTAGAAGCTCTTAGTGAAGTCTTAGATGTTATATCAGTCAGAAAGCTACAGAATTAATGTTATTGTTCTCCAAGAAGGACAGAAGAATCCCAGGAAACTCCTGATTCCAATTAATGCTAAATTCAATATACCACATATTGCTAAATATATGTTATCCACTGTATAAACAATTGCCATGATTCTATCTTAGCAGGAAAACAAAGAAAAATTCTAGGGATTAAAAAAATAAAAAAGGATAACCAGAGAAAAGATTCTACTGCTTCCTTCGAATACTATGCTTGGTTGATTAACTTAGTTTTACAAATGTGATTGGTCTACTGAAAATATATCCTATCTCTTATAGATGGGTAATCATTTTAGGTTAAGAGTCAACCAAGCAAAGCACAAGGTAAATTAGGAAAAAGAATATATAAATTGCTGGAAAAAAGTAACGAGATTATACACTCCAACACAATACTTTATTTTTTTTAAAAAATGATATGTTTTTTCACTTTATTCTTTTTGCGTTTCTCACCTTTTTATTTACTAGCCAGTATTATTTCTCTCTGGTGCCTTTTCTTAACTTGCTGCTCCTGCAATCTGCTTGACACAACCAAAGCACCAGTCTGGAAAAAAGTACAGTATGTTCTCTAATATCTGTTAGCTGAAGAGACAGCACAATAGTTTGGGAGCAGGAGTGGAAAACTTGCAGTATAGCAATATCATCTTTCAGTTTCCATCGTATCCGTCATCTTTTCATTTTCCAAGGGTCAAAAATTATCTCCTATCTGTATCCGCCTTGGGACTACCATGCTTCTTCAGTGTAAAAATATTTTCACTTATCAGCATTGTTTCCTCGTTAGTATTATTATAATTATGCCAATTATCCAAATATTTAATAGATACACCAGTGATATCAGCTATAATCCACTCTCAGGACTCCCAAATTGGCACATCAAATTTCACTGCTCTTTGCAGCAATCCATTTTTTTTCCATTTTGGGGAGCTTAGATTGTACAGTTAGCAGATAAAGCAATCTCTTGCTGCATGAAATAAAAAAGCAAGCTGTTTTCCACAGTTTCGAGAAGCTCCTAACAAACAATAGGAGGATGGCAAAAGGTTTTCTCTAATGATACTCCCCAGAAAATGGCATACTGAATTATACTCTTTCAATCTAGGAATTCCATTTGACCACAATACTTAAGAGCTATTTATAAATGAATGCTTAACAAATCCTTATTCCTAGTCTCCATTACAATTTGTTTATTATTTACACATTAGGAAAATTTATATAGCTGCCCAACTCATTCATGGTGTTTCTAGGCAGTTATACAAAACCCAGTAAACCCTCATCCCCCACCCCATCCCTGGGGGAAACAATCAAATAAACCACTTCATGGACTCTGTATCACCCTGGGCTCCACAGGCCTTCTGGCAAAACCTATGTCTTCAGGATCTTTTGAAAGACAACCAAAAGAGGTTGTCTTATGAACCTTAAGTCCATGGGTATAAGGTTCCATGGGGATGAAACCATCATGGAGAAGGCCCTTCTTCTTGTCCCACAACAGAGGGGATCTGTAACCTACCCTGCCTTCCTACTATAGTGGGTTGTGTCGAAGTATTTAGGAAAAGACGGTCCTTCAAATAACCTGCCCCCAAGCCATATAAGGCTTTAATGGTGACAACCAGTACTTTGAATTGGATCCAGAAGCCAATCAGTGACCAATGCAGCTTCCACAAAAGTGGTGACATGTGTACAAATTTAGATTTGCACAAAACCATGGAGGCCACTTTTTTTTTAACCAGTTGAAATGTAGTAACCTGGTAATGAAGGGCAAGCAAATGGAGAAGGATCTATTTACCTTCTCTACCATTAGGAAAGGCTGATTATTCAGTCATCATCCATGTGATAATAATCTGATACATTTGACCATTCTGTCACTTGCTATTTGATGCCTCCTGCTCCCACCGAGCAGGTATTTTCCTATGTTTGAGAGCATGTGCTTTGTTCCTGGCTGGCACTATGGGCTGCTTAGTACTTATACAGTGGTAGAACACCTGAATGATGCCTAAATGGATTCTTCAATATCCTCTTATGTACTTAAATATACATAAGTTGTTATGTGCCTGTTGTCCTTCACTGCTAACTTGTACATTGAAGGGATCACAAACAGAATATCATGGGTATTCAAGTACAAACTTGAAAGGGTCTCCTATCATGCTGCCTTCTGGTGTAGCATTTCTGCACACATATCTGCAGCACTTCTACTCAATTGGTAGTGTGTGTTTTGTCATATTTGGGACATCACTTCTATCATATGCTATGACTCAAATTCAGAAGAAGATATCAGCTTCTCATTCTTGCCCTCTGGTTTTAATCTCTTGGTTGACAAAAGAGGTGAATGAGAGTGATAATGGCCTGCAGTGTATTAATAGTAACACTTATAACCAGGAGAATTGGGCATTAAAATCTGTATTAAAATCTAACCTCTGTAAAGCATTGTTCTTTTTTCCCCTCTTGATTGTTGATCTTTGACTGATATAATTTTCCCTGTACTATTGTGTAATATCTGCACATCAAGGAATATAGTTTGAAAATGTACCTAAAGTAGTTATTAACTGGTGGATGGGGAGGAAAAACAAATTTCAAAGCCAACTTTAAAAAAAGAAAAAGTTTGAGCTTGTATCAATGTACATTATTCTATAATCCAGATAATCTTTGGATACATTTGAGCAGATGGGCCATTTAACAGCTAAAAATTGGATACTGATCAGTTTCTATCCAATATGTATCAACAAACACAAATAAAAAAAAATATCTTGCATTGCTGATCTCAAACCACAGTAAATGAATTAGTTTCCCAATTACAAAAGTCTATGAATTTTATTTTATTTCATTGTCAGATCCTGTTGCCATCCTTTTATTTGAATCTTATTTAAATATTCAATATTGACTTAATTACTTTATTATGAATAGCCTTGTTTAAAATATTTATTGAATTCTGATGTATAAGTTGGTTGGGAGAATGTAGAAATTATGTTCTCACAAAGCAGATCTGCTTTTAATATAAACAGCACTAGTTCAACAACCTAAAGCAGTAACATTAGCAATCCTTGAGATTTAGGTTTAGTTTCATTCAAACTAAGCTTGATAGTTACGTATCTTAGTAAAAATGATGGATTATTTTCATCTATTCTAGGGCAACATTTTTTAGACAGTCTGATCATGTTTTTTGCCCCCACTAGGTGAAGATAGTAGTGGTTTCAGTAGTGAAACCCTGCTGAAGACAAAAAATTTATGGAGGTTGCAGGAGAGAATATTCTTCAGATCCATATGTCTTCCTGAATCTTAAACTGGAAACCCATTTTCTCCATGACTGCTAGAGATAATGAAATACAGGAGCTTGCTTGGCCATTGCATCTCAGGAGATAGGGAGATTTTATAAAGTCTGCAAACTCAAGATTAAAATACTAATTTCTTCTAGATGCACAGAAGGCATTTGATAATGTGAATTATCATGGTGATTCATGTTATTACTGCTGGAACAGATGGGCTTTTCTAAAAAATTTACTCAAACAATAGAAACTATATATCATAAGCAAACAGCAAAGGTAATGATAGAGGGAGAATTGACAGATTCTATTGATATAAGAAAAGGAACAAGACAAGGATGCCCACTGTCACCTTTGTTGTTTGTGTTAACCTTGGAAGTGTTAAAGAAGAAATATTAGAGAAGAAAAGGACATAAAAGGGATGAAAATTAAAAAGGAAGAATTTAAATTGCAAGCATTTGCAGATGATTTGGTTTTCATCTTAGAAGATCCATTAGAAACAGCACCAAAATTGATGGAAAAGATAGAGACATATGGAAAGGTGACTGGCTTGAAAATAAATAAAGATAAGACAAAGATTCTGACAAAGAACATGTTATCAAGACAAAAGGAAGAATTAGCAGACCTATTGAAAATCCAGGTCACGAATAAGATTAAATATTTAGGGATATACCTGAAAGCAAGATGCAGTACATTAAAAGAGAATAATTATATTAAACCTAACCACCAAATAGCGCTAGATCTGGTGAAATGGGAAAATTTACAACTGTCACTAACAGGGAGAATATCAACAATCAAGATGAATATATTACCCAGAATTTTATATTTGTTTCAAACAATTCCAATGAGGCTTGGAAAAGATTATTTTGAAGATTTAAATAAAATCGTGTTGAAATATAAATGGCAAGGTAAGAAGGCGAGAATAAAGTTAAAACTTTTGCAAGATGCTAGAATAAGAGGAGGATTTGGCTTGCCTAATTGGGAGTTGTACTATCAAGCTACGAAATTGATGTGGGTAAAGGAATGGACAACATTAAGAAATACTAGATTGTTGACATTAGAAGTCATGATATATTGTTGGGGTGGCATGCTTTTTTATGGTATAAAGCAACTAAAAACACAGGGGTACTTTAGAAGACATTATATATGGGAGTCTCTGTGGTTAAATTGGGAGAAGACTAAAAGACAATGCTATTTGAAAATTCCAGTCTGGTTTTCGACTATTGAAGCATTTTCTTATTCTATAATATACAAAAAGGAACAAACAGTTAGATATGGTGAAATACTGAATGAAAAGGGTGAACTTAAATCTATACAAAAATTAGAGGAACAATATATAAAGATGAATTGGTTTTCATATGTGCAGATACAATCAAGGAATGATAAAGGTTTTAAAACAGAAGGTTTTTATGATAAATTGACCAATTTAGATAAGATTTTGACAGGTGCTGATGAAAAGGTGATTAAAAAAATTATATGGATATTTATTAGAAATCAAATTAGAAGAAGAACAAGTTAAAGAAACTATGATTGCTTGGGGGAAGAATTTTGGATATGGGATTGATTTAGAGAAATGGCAAAAATTGTGTTTTCAAAATTATCAAATGACAATGTCAACAGCATATAAAGAAAATTTGTATAAGATGTTTTACAGGTGGCACTTTCCCCCGACAAGAATAGCAAGGATTTTCAAGAATAAGTCCGAAACGTGTTGGAAATGTCATCAGACACTTGGCTCATATTACCATATGTGGTGGACATGTTCGGATGCTAAAAAATATTGGACTAAAATCCACATGTGGCAGGAAAAAAATGACACATGAGCATATAGATTTGAAACCAGAGATTTTTTTATTGGGAATTTTGCCTGAACTATATTGCAAAGATTTGAAATATCTGACAGTAAATGTTTTTACAGCAGCTGTATTTGCTAAAAACTGGAAAAATAGGAAGATACCATTACAGGAGGAGATCATTAAGAAAATATTGGTATGTGCTGAAATGAGTAGACTGACATTTGAAATTCAAGAACAAGATGATAAACAATTTTACAAAGTTTGGAATCTATTCTATCAGTGGTTAGATAATAAAATATAGTTATAGAATATGTGGATTCTTGCTACAACTTTAAAAGTGCAACTACAATGACGTGGGATAATACCGGAAGGAAGCTGAACAGCATAC